>CM052807.1:61350596-61450054 GCA_028533885.1 Nasua narica | reverse complement strand
GCTCGGTCGAAGAGGACGACCTTCCCCGATAGAGGAGAGGACCGTTCCTCGGTCAAGGGTATACGAGTAGCTGCGCTCCCCTGCTAGAACCTCCAAACAAGCTCTCAAGGTCCATTTGTAGGAGAACGTAGGGTAGTCAAGCTTCCAAGACTCCAGACACATCCAAATGAGGCGCTGCACGTGGCAGTCTGCCTTTCTTAAAAAAAAAAAAAAAAAAAAAAAATTGATGTCCCAAATAATGTTTCTAGGGTAACGCAGGCACAATGGAGACCTAAACCAAAGGCACTTACTGGATATATAGAAGTGGCCGTGGTCTGTGAGATGAACCTTTCCACTTTCCACGGGGGAGAGAGCATTTGGGTTCTGTTGCTTACTAGCTGTGTGTGACCTGAGGCAAGTTTCTGGACTTCTCTGAGCCTTGTTCCTCAATCTGTAAACCAGCGATAATAATCATAGGCCCTTACTCACAGGATTCTCATTAGACTTTACTTAAAGGTGTGTGATGATTCTCTATTGCAGGCTCTAGGAACAAATTCTGGTTGATGTCAGCTGAAAAGGAATGATTGGAGGCTAATCATGATTGAGCTGCTCACAGAGTTGACAGGAAGGGGAAAGAACCAGGGCCAGAAAATGAGCAGGCATTAGGGGAAGCTGGGCAAAAGAGAAGAGCCCAGTGTGGTTGGTTGGGACTGGGGACCACTCCCCCCAACAGTCTCTTCTACCACTGACCCTGGTGCCTGCTGTGGCTGTTACCCAAGACTATCAGACATTGATCCAGACTCTTCCCCCACCGTGTCTAGACATCGCCCTCTGTCAGAGATGGGCTGAACCTGGATCGAACTTACTTGTGAGAGGCAACTGTTAAACATGCAGGAGTTTTGCAAGCTGGGAATTAAAATATTTGTAGTTTGAAATCAGCCACCATAATTGACACCCTAGAAACTGGCAAATGATAAAGATCAGGGCTAGGTTTTGTTTTGTTTTGTTTTGTCTTGTTTTGCTTTCCCTAGAGATCCAGTTTCTCAGCACACTGTGGCCTCAAATATCAAATGCTGGGCATGAGCACCTAATCGGCTCTGGGACACAAGGTTGTCCATCAGCTCCAAGGGGCTGGGGAATATCTTGCTAAGGTACTACGGGTCATAGGTACCTGGGTAGCTCAGTTGGGAGAGCGTGTGACTCTATATCTTGGGGCCATGAGTTTGAGCCCCTCGTTGGGTGTAGAACCTACTTTAAAAAAAGATACTAAAGGTCTTTCTATTTATTAAGTCATACAAAATCCTATCAGGAGAATTTTTATTTAAAAAAAAAAAAGAATATTGTTAAAGCAGAGAAATCTTCCAAGTGAGAAGTTAATATAATTTTTCCTTCATATTAATAAATGTTGAGGTACCTGGTTAATCAGCCACAGGTTAGAAAAAATATATTAATAAAATCTTTTTCATGAAAATGGCCTTTTTATAATACCAGCTACAAATGATTTATGTCCTAGAACTCGGATGAAGAGGAGGTAAAAAGTGTTTTTGTAATAGAAATTGCATTGCCAAACCTGTTTTCTCAGATGTATCTTGTTTAATTCATGTTGCATATTCATCATCGTGTATACAGTTGGAGGGCACCTGAACTCACATTCGAAATTGGGAAATTCTGCCACTACTCAGAGTCAGCTTTAATTTTTGTAAATGGTTCAAGAGGTTGGCACTTTTCCCCCCCATCTAGGTGGAATTACTCATTTTTAAGGAGGCATTTGGCAGTTCCTTTACCTGCAGCTTTTGTTCAAGTGGCTGGAAGAGAGGATACGGAGGCGCTGTGGAGATGAGGGCAGGAGAGGCCCCACAGGGTGCTGGGAGAGCAATTTCCACTCAGATTCAACCCCAGCATGTTGGCAGTGATGGGGACTAGTCTCCTGGCTTCATTCATGTTCCCCCTCCAAAAACTAAGGGCCCATTCAGAAGGTCATTTATTTCCTTCCTCCTCAAAATTTGCATTCCAGTCAGTGATTCTAATCCTATCTCCCGACTGTAAAATATACTTCATTGTTTGTAGTTCCGTTGGGCAAACAGACAAGAAAGAAACAGAATGTTCGATCACGGGTGCCCCAGTTCACACCTGCATTTCAGAAATCCGCTCTTCTCGCCATTCTCGCCATTCTCCCTGAGCACATGCTTATTTTTGGCCATGCTGGCCTAGGAATAGCATCTCTATAGAAACCGGGCGAATGCTTTCCCGTCGACAAGTGTCTTCCCGACATTTGCATGTCATCTTAATTGATAAAACCGGTAGGTCTTCCACCATCTCCAAGCCTTTCTGTCAGCTTACAAGTCAAATCCTAAATTGGGTACCGCACCTGAAGGGGTCTGTGAGCTGAGAGGAGCCTCCGTGTTGTCATGACAACAGGGAAATGCCAGGTCTCCCCACACATGCTAATTCAACTGTCACTTTTTTTTTAATACACCAGTTGTTGTTATATTATCTGCTGTGAGCAGAAATGAAGTAACATTTGGGGTTTTCCCCGAGGGATTCAAAGCCATTTGTGTTCTTATTGTTTGTCTGTTTCCTTCCTCTTCTAGAACCCCAACCTGGGTGTTTTCGGACTTGTGGGATCTGCTGGGACTCGGTTACCCCAGAGCATCTCTAGAGGCTCCCCGGCGATGTTTGGGGGCCTGCACTGGAGTAGTGAAGATCCAAGACACCACAGTTTCATACTTCGGAGTCTAAGTTCTCAGACAGAACTCTGTACACCAGCTTTAAAAGAGAATAAATAGAAATAACTAGAAGCCCCTGAATGCATCACTAGTACTAGGGCTATTATGGCCAGGAAGAGCTTTTGCCGGCACCCAGACTATAGGGATAAACTACGTGACACACATACAATGTTATTCCCTCCCCGCCGCCCCCATCCCCAGCCCAGACCATTGTAAAAGTTTCAGAGCGCTACCTGCTTTCTGGAGCATGGCGGAGTGATGAACTCTGGAAGGGAACATTTTCTGGCGGGTCAACCACAGTTGCCAACCCTACCAAGCTCGGTCTCCTTGTGCCTGTTATATTTGAAAGAACCAAGAGGCCAGACCACCCTACGGTTTGGTTTGGAAATCCTCACAGGGTTTGTGTCAAGGCACTCTGATAGGAACTGTATCTTATTATAAAGAAATGGATGTGCCGAAACTCCTTGCCATTTTGAGCCGAAGCACTTTGTTTTGAATGTCAGGAGAAGAGGGGCCTCTCCATTCAGAGCTGTTCAAGACTTGGTGACCGGGCGCTGTGTCACAGGTAACTTCTAGTCTATTTTAGACATTCCAGTTTGATTTCTCACTGTGGAATGCTCCTGGTGCTCTGACAAGAAGAGAAAACATGCTTCGTTCTGAAGCGAATGCTGTCCCTGCTCTTTGGGAAGGACTGAGAGGGAGCCCAAAAGTTGCACCCTCTGTGTTTAATATTTTGTAGCAAAGTATGTCTCTACATTTACTCCGGGGCCGGCTCAGTTTTCCATTTCCTGTGTAGGTTTATTCTCCAACCAGGAGCAAGTTCACTATCTACTTCTGCAGATTAATTCCTGAGTCATACACAGTTTCTCTTGAAAACAGATCATAAAATCTAGACTTGGAGAGCTGGAGCTTGACCATTTCGCAGTCTAAGTGTTCCAGAATAAGATGTTCCGTGAAGATCGACCGTGATAGAACCACTTCTGATTTATTAGGTGACCTGAGAATCTCAAATCAGGCAGAGAAAAGAAACAACAATAATTCACTAAGACTGCTATCATTTATTAAGTATCTGCTAGATTCCAGGCATTTTGTGTATCTTGACCTCATTTAACCTGCATTTGTGCATCTGTGCATCTGATCTCATTTTCAGATGAAGGAACTTGTTCCAGGGATGAACTTGCCCAGGACATGCAGCCCTCGGGCTGGAGCTGAGATGCAAACCTGAGTGGGCTTGAGGCTTAGGCCAGACGGTTACACCCACAGCAGACCTGCGTCACCTTGTCGGTCAACCACGGGGCCTGGCATATTTTTGCCTGTACCTGTCAGTTCAGTATTTTTAATGTTGGTGTTCTAGAAGAATTTTAACGTTTGTGTCTGTGGCTCTCTGCCACAGCTGAGGCTAGTAGAATCTTTTGTAATAATGGAGAGGCAAGCCCTCGATGAAAAGAAATCGAATAGAGATGAATTGGAACAATATTATGTGGAGAGGAAAGAAGATAGTTCTCACTTTGTGGCCTGGGATGTAAGAACCAATCCTTTAGTATTTATTGGAATAAATAAGCAGAGTCCAATATTCTGGTTCTTAGCAAAAATCAGTATAAAATATTGGCTAACTACTGGAGGTTTCAGTTTTCATAAAGCACAAATGGAAGGTAAATGTTAATTGTGTGCTGTCAGGCGATACTTACCTTGTACGAAAGATGAAATTTTAGGAAAATATTGGCGTGTTGAATTTCATTTAAAATTATTTTTTTCTCTAGTTTTTTTTTTTTAAGCAAACAGGTTGAAGAGAAGCATCGTAGGATGACTGCATTACCCAAGAAAAAGGGGCATCATTGGCACAGATTGCAATAAAAGTAGTTCCCAGTTGGGGAAAACTCTGAATCCTCTCTATTTAGACATACAGGCTTTTTGTTTATTTCTCTGAGCAGCTGGGAGGATGGTGGTACCATTTAGTGAGATCCAAAATACCAGGGAAGCATGAGCTTGCTTTGGGGGAAGTCAAGAGTTCTTCTGTGGGGATGTGAAGCTTGAGAGGCTGACTATGCTGCGGGTACCCAAGACTGGAGTTGGAGGAAAGGGCTGGAGATAGGATTCTGGGAGTTATCAGTGTATAGATAATTCCTAACACCATGGAACTGAATGAGATGTTCTAGAGAGGGAGGTGAAGAGGAAGAGAAGAGGCCCAGGACTGGGCCAAAGGGTCTGCCAACATCTAGAGGTCAGGTAAAGGATGAGGAGCTAAGCTAGCACAGGAGACTGAAGAGGGAACAGTCAGTGAAATACAGGGAAAACTATGAAATTAGTGTCCAGGATGAAAAACAAGAGGAATGCTTCAAAGAGAGACAGATGCTGGTCACATGCTGCTGATCACCAGCCAAGTCCTGCAGATTCTTTTCCTATGTATTTTCTGAATATGCTTCTTCCTCTCCACCCCCATGACTGCTTCCCCAAAGACATACATACAACATAAATTCGTAAATGCAGCAGAAGTAAGTTCATAATTGCAATAGCCTTTCAAGGGATCTCCTCACCTCTTGACTCGGCTTTCTATAGTCCATGCTTTGTGCCATCCCCAGAGTAGGTAATCTCTCTAAACTGCAACAGCATTATGTCACACCCTGACTTAAAACTGCAACAGATCTCCATTACCCACACAATATAATCTTAGTTCCTTAATATGGCCCAGAAGGCACTTTACCTCCTAGAACTTGACTACCCTGCCACCAGTTCCATTTCCTACATATCCTGTGCTCTACCCCCAGTGAATCACTTTTAATGTGCCCTGCTTTTCTTTTTACCTTCCATGCAATTCCTTCTGGCTGGTGCCGTTCCCTCTAGCTAAAACGCTTTTCCCTACCTTGTCCCCCTAACACTTTTCAACGTATAGGACTCAGTTCTACAGTTACCTCCTCTCTAAAGTGTTCCCTGACCTTCTCTAAACAGATTGGGCGTTGTCCATCCTACCATCCCATAACTTGCCATAGATATCTGGATTATAGCATTCCATCTGTATTATGGCTGCTTTTTATGAATATTATGACACTAGATGCTCCCATTAAGCCATGAATTGCTTAAGAGTAGGGACCATGACTTCTCTTTTAATGTCCCCAGGGTCATGTGCAGCATTTGATTCCTATGAGAAGCTCCACAAGTACTCACCGAATGACTAAGACCTCAAAGACTTCACGACAATCTGTATTTTCATATTGACTGTACTTCAGCAAAGCTTTCTCTAGGGGATTAGTCACTTATTAATATTAAGAGTCATGGCTAATTACTCGCCTGGCTCTTACCTGCATGTTCTCAGCGAATAGACTGCCCAAATACTCCCAGATTCGGGCCCCTGATGTTTGTTCTGTTCTGTGATTCATCAGGGTACATTACTGAGCATTTCTTTCAGGGGCTCACAACTGTGAGTCATATTTGGTTCCTTATATTAGGAAAAGAACCACTCATCCCATTTATTGAAAGCTCAGAGCTGTATTGCTTTAGTTAATATGAGAGAGTATTTGTCAAAGTTCCTCCAGCTATAACTTGAGACATAAAGAGACTTACTCTATTGACTCCACATTTTTATTAATATAATTTTTTAAGGAAAATACCTTATCTTACCTAGCCATAACCTGTCTAGAGTAAGATATAGGGAGGGAAGAGGAGTAGACTACATTAGCTTGAAGCTGAAATAGTTTATTGACGAGATTTATGGATAGCACAACAAAATCAGATTCTGGCATTTAAGTACATTCCACTAGAAAATATTTTAATATTTCCCTGACACTAGATTATATAATATTAGGAATATGATCATCATTGTCTTTTTTTTTCTCTTGGCATCTTTTTAAAAAAGCTATTTCAAGATATATTTACTGCTAACAGATTAAAAGGATAAAATTCAGGTTTCAAGTGTTATTAAAGCAGGCATTTTGACCTCTCAAAATTTGACCTTTTAGATATAAAGTGTTCTAGTTCTTTCCTCTGTGTTTCATCAGGAGTAACTGAAATCATACCAGAAGAATGAGAATCTGTCCTATTTTTAGAGGCCTAGAAAAGAAATCTCCACCAGTAACTCATTTTAGTCTACACGAACCGTCTGGAACTTCTTTCTCATGTCTTCTCAAAGCATGTCCCTCGTGCTTCCACAAAGCCCTTTACCTCCTCCAAACCTGAACACCACCATCCATAAACTCGCATCTCCTATGGGAATGCTTTTGGCTTCACCTAACAGAAATCTTAATTCAAATGAACTGAAAACCAGTAGAAAACTTAGCGCCTCTCATAGCAGCAGGTCAGAGGGCATGTGCGCTCCGGATTCCTTTGACTTGGTGGCTTGAGAATATCCTTGAGGACACAGGTCTTTCCATGTTCCCTTGACCATCTTCAGAGCTTGTTTTCATCTCAGGCAGTGGGATGGCTGTCCAACTCTTGAAGACAAAAATCAGAGGGAGAAGAGTGGTTATTTCTTGCTATGTCTCCTTCTCAGAAGGGAGGAAACTTTTTCTAGAAATCCTCCTGCAGATTTCTCCTCATGCTGTTGGTCTGATAGGCCATTCTTGAGCCAGGCCTTGACAAGAAGGATGACATTCCCACAACTGACTGGTCACTGCTGAGTAAACCACAAAGGCCATGCCACCTGCCTGGCACTCCTTCTGGCGTTCCTCTCTAGCCTCTGGACCTCTCCCATTCCCCTGCGCTATTTCCTCGGACCATCGGGAAGAGAAGGACCAACAAGAGAAGGACAAGAGGACACAGATAGGAGAGCCAGGGTCATTCAAGATTCTAACAGGGATACAACTTAACATGGAGAAGAGAATTTATGGGAATAAATCCTTTTCCATATTTATTAAGAGAGTTAGAGCATGTGATTGGAGTTCCTATTTAACTCTAAAATGCTTCCGATAGGAGCCTGGGCAGTGAGATTAGACAAGCCTGTGTGCCTTGAGATCAATTAGTTTAATTATATCGAGTCTCAGTTTCCTCATTTGAAAAATAAGACTAACGATCATCTTGTGGGTTGTCGTGAGCACTAGAAATATTATGCAACTAGCGTTAGCATCACACCCGTCCCTGTATACTTAGGCAATTAATATATGACCGCTGTTGTTTATAATAATAAAGAGAAGGAATTAGAGATGCTGGGACAGCCACCACAGTCAGCAGCAGGGACACCAGGAAGGCCAAGCACTTTTGATTGATTATCATGAAGTGGTAACCGCCAATATTGAATTATTCATTGTGCGAACTGCATTATTTATGCTCTCTCATTTAACCCTTTATTGCTCTTCTCCTTTTAGAGATGAGCATTCAGAAGGTCACAGGACTGGTGAGTTGGAAGAGCCTGGTCTGGAATCTGGATTTACCTCATGCCAAAGCCTCAGGTCCTAGCCCTAACACAATAATGTTCCCAGACAGCAGGCCCTTATCTCAAGGTCGCCTGGGTGGTGCATCCTGAACAAACCACATCAGCACAGTACTCTAACTTTCAGATTTCTTTGACTTGCTTTCTTTATCCAATTATTTTGAATCTTTTAAAGTTGCATGTATGTTGATAATCAGCTACCATTTGCAGTCTGTTTTCTCTCCTTGTCAACACTGATGCCGAACAAGAAACCTCTCCACATTCCTGACAAAGAAATCCACTGGCTCTGATCGATGATCAGCGAGCAGTGCAGATTTCACTAAAGACTTTATGGCAGCGACAGAGTAGCAGGATTATATTACACACTTCACAGCAAGCTATGGATGATTCTCAATGAGCCCATCTGCTCTCAAGATTCTTCCTTCCCCACTGAATCTGCACAGTGTGGTGGATTGTTCTCCACGGCACTTCCCCACAGCAAAGCCCCCTCTGGGTCTTAGCTCCTTTCCTTTGGTCCTTCATCTCTGATCCAATGATCCCATCCCCACCTTTTTTTTTTTTTTGCATGACATTTAGCACTTCTCCACCTTTTCCCTTGGACTGTGCACCTCAGCCCATCTCTGGGATCAACGCAAAATGTCTCCTCGTAGGAACCCAAACTCCTTAGGAATTGAGGAGGAAAGAGAGGTAAATAATAATTCCTTGTTTTTTGAAGATATAAACTGCCTCAGATCATCTTGGGTTGAAGTGGGGCATATATAAGTACCTCATTTCTTTGCCACAGGTGCTGATCAGGTTAGCTTTCCAGCATTCATGACCTCTGGCTCTAGTGAGCTGCTTCTTCATTTGCTATCAGGATAGCCTGAGGGCTACGGGAAAACATTTATGAGATTATTTGACTGTTAAAAGAACAATAATGCTCTTTATTTCCACAACTATCTATATGTCTTTAAAATATATTTCCTCTGACTGAGGAATTGTATTGTATTGTAATACATATTGTAATACAATTGTAATACAATACAATTGTAATACATCAATATGTATTGAGTAATACATACTCAATATACATTATTTGGAAAATTCGGGAAAATATCATGGAAAACATAAAAATCACTTAAAATTATACTGCCAATACTGATCTTTTGTTAACATTTGGGTATATTTTCTTACAGTTTTTTTTTTTTTTCTTTTCTAGTCTCTATCTCTTTTCTCTCTACTTTCAGACCTCTTAATGATTTAAAGAAGTGTTCAAGAACAGAAAGCTCTCTTACCTTTGCTGTGGAAGATGAAATTGAGAATGGGTTCAACAAATGAGGTTGAAGACAAGCATCAGAATGACTCTTTTCTCTCCGTGATGAGAAGGGGAGGCCACACCAGGTTAATGAGAAAACTCCTACATGGCTGCCTAATTTCTATAACAGTAGTCCGTCCCCAAATTCACACCACCCAGGCAAGTAATGTTGAAACACAAGAAACACAAGAAATATGTTTATAATTTTTACATTTTAAGAACACAGAAAGCAAATAAATAAAGAAAGAAAGAACACAGAAAGCAAATATGAAAATCATCTTGAGCCTGTGGTTTATTTTTAAATGGGAAGAAGTAAGCGTAATTTCAAGAAAGACGTAAAAGGTTTGAGAGAATTTTCAACCCATCATTTTTCTACTTGATAAAAAAACCCTACATTTTTTTTCCTGAATCAATGTTAAAGGTATAGTTTGTCCTCTTATGTTTAATCAGTTAGCTTCACTGTGTCTTTCACTCTAGTATTAAAGTTAGGTGTGGTTAGGGGTAATATGGAACATCATGGACTATATTTATTGATATAAACAATTGTCACAGGTTTTAAGAATCAAAAATAGTAAGCCAGCCATTGTCTCTTGAGCATGTACAGTATGCTGGATATGAGGCCAAGTGCTTTTCTTTACATACAATCTCACTGAATTCATATAACATCCTTTGAAATGAGTCTTATTATCCTTCTTTGTATGTCAGAGAATTGGAGTTTTGAGAGATTATGTTATACACCTACTCAAGGTAACTTATCTAATGATTGGCAGTTTTATCTGAATCTAGATTTAGTGTTCTTAACTAATAAATACCTTTTCTGTATTGTCATGACGATTCAGGTACTCTCAGGCAATGGGGTTTGGTTGTGATTATGCACAGGTGGGGCTGGCACCAACTCAATTTTATTCGTTGAGAGGCAACATCCTCTTTGAATCAAGAGGGGGATTCTTAGGGGGAGAGATGTTGGGTTGGGGTAGGGGCATCAAACCATTATCAACCATTGACACTTCATCCTGAATTGGCTTATTGATTAGTTCACTGGCCATTTCACATAATTCTGAGGGAATAAAGTTTTTTCCAGTGAAGGTCTATTTCTCAGAGTTTGGTGTGGAAAGAGAGCCTCTGGGAAGTCATTGAAAAATATGGAAATAGAAGGAGGGAAGATTCAGTGCCAAACTTAGTGGAATGAAATTCAGAGATGGGACTTCATACATGGTTTTCTTCAAATTGAGAGTTGTGCCCTCGTCTGGCCAAGGTACTAAATATCCTAGCTTATACAAAGGACCTTACCTTTTAGATAAAAACTCAGGAAAGAATTTAAAATCTTGCATAGCTTATACTTTTATCATGAAGCACTTGAAGTCCAGATCAAGAAATTTGGAAATATCAGGACATTTAAAATCATGTAGAATTATGCCTTAACAACTGGTAACAAAGTTGGTAAAAGAAAAAGAAAAACAGAACACAGAGTTAGATTCCCATCTCATGCCAGACCCCAGATACATTCCAGATGAATTAGATTTTGAGACTAAAAAATGTAAAGTTATCCAGAGAAAATACAGGCAAATATTCATTAAGAATTATGAGGGAAATCAGGATCAGATTGGGCTGTCCTCTAGAGGTTGGCATGGCATCCTGTTCTGTGAAGAAAAAGCAGAACAGTAATACCCAGGAGGTGTCTGTGGGTTCATGGTTATAGGCCATAGGCCAAAACGTGGTAGACCATAGGCCAAGGCCAAGAGGCTTCCAGTTTAGAGAGCTAGTCCAGGCAAGTGCAGAGGCCTTGGCACTGCCACTTAGGAATAGAATGACAAACAGTGTAAAGAAGCCCAGTTGAGTTCAGCTCTAAAGGCCAACTTCTTTGCACTTGGTTTTCTTTGAAGGCATTTTCCAGCAGAGAAATTATGCTAGAAAAAGTAAGCATTGACTCCAAACTGCAAATTCTGCCTTTAGCACATATGTCAACATTTAGGCAATCAAGAAAATCCCAGCTTTGAACCAGCAATGGTTACCTAAATCTAACTGGATTGATGCCAGTCTGACTGCTGGGTTTGGCCACAAAAACCTTTCTGTTTATGACATTTCACATGTTTTTTTGTCCTTGTCCAAATGGAATAAGGAAAGACCAAGATCTTACGTTTGGGTAATAAAAACACAATAATAATGAATTTCATAAAACCAACAAACAAAATGAACCCAAAATGTTCTGTTTAGTCTCATAGAGGAAAAAAAAAATCTACTTTATTCCTTCACTGGGAAACTCTAGCTTCAGTTTTAACTCCAGTTTTTATTGTCTTCCATCCCACTCTTTAGCCGTTTCAGTCTATTCCAGGTCTTTTATTCATATTTTCCATTTCTGATCATGCCTTGCATACTGTCACCTTACCTGCCTTGTCTTTCTTTCTTTTCTCCTCCCATAATGTTGAGACTATCTTTTAAGACTTAGTTCCAATATCATCTCTTCTGTAAAAAATTTACAGACTGCCCCAGTTCTTGCCAGACGTACTCTAAACTCTAAGGGCACCTTGGGTCTGATTTCTCCTCAGTCCATTAGGCATTTATTAGGCTATTATTTATTTGGGACATCAACACTTAGCATCTGGTATGGATAGACAGTACTTCAAATGATTGCCAACATTTTCAAACAGGGCGCATGCTCTATCCTTCTTTGTCCTTCTAGCCTCGGGCTACCTCCTTGTCTGCCAGCAGGCAGTATGACCCCTTGTAAATAGTAACTAATCAATTAGTCTTTGCTGAGTGATTGCTTGACTAAAGTGACATTTCAGGAGACAAGACAATATAGTGACATAGGAGGGCTGGGTAAAAGCCAGTATGAACCTTGTGAGGGGTGATAGTTCATCCATGATTTGAGACTGATGTAACATCAGCAGAAGTTATGCCAGTCCAAGGAACTCTGCAAGAACCAACATAATATATATGCCATCCCACAGGATGCTCATGGCAATCCATTTCTATGGACATTTCTACAGTCAGTCAGTTTTTCACTATTTCAAGCTTCAAAGACCTGTTCTTAAACATGTGTGCCCAATAAGTGCTCAGAAATCTTTCCCTTTTCCCCACAGCTTTGGGAAACAAATGTTCTGGTTGCTTCTAAAGATGGCCCCTTCTTTCCCACTTCCCCACTCCTGCCTCAGAGACTTCATGGGATGAGCTTTCGTTGTGGAAGATAGTTCTTTGTGGTATACTAAAGCAATTTCAGGTGCATAATTTCATGGGGGTATCACATGACTCCAGTCAGATGGGTATTATTAATCCCTAATTTTCGAGTGGGAAAATTGAGCCTCAGAGAACTTACAAGACTTGCTGTTGGTGAATGACTTGAACTTGGATTTTTCCGATTTGATAAAGAAGGAATGAAAAGATGGAGAGGAAGTTCTCTTTTGTTTTGAATACTATTACCTTGGGAATACCACCACGGTGGAAACTGTTGATTATCTCCGAAACAGTGGTAGATGTACTGTGAAGTGAATGTGTTGGGTGTCGTTGGAAATTAGGGAGCCATGGAGAGACCAGTTTTTGTTTTCGTTTTTGTTTTTTGTTTTTTGTTTTTTAAGATTTTATTTATTTATTTGACAGAGAGAGACAGATCACAAGTAGGCAGAGAGGCAGGCAGAGAGAGAGGGGGAAGCAGGCTCCCTGCTGAGCAGAGAGTCAGATGTGGGGCTCGATACCAGGATCTTGAGATCATGACCTGAGCCGGAGGCAGAGGCCCCAACCCACTGAGCCACCTGGGCGCCCCAGAGAGACCAGTTTTTGATGAGCCTGGACAGCTGGCCTACATCCTACGGGGCATTTGAGCCGGGTCACAGATGCACATATTTACCTTTTTGATAATGGAAAACCATGAAATGTTTTAGTGTGGGGTGGGGTGTAAACAGATATGCCTTAAAAATGAAACAAAACAAAACAGCCAAAATCAATTCTTACTGCTGAGGAGTAGTCTATGGTTTAGAAATACCATTGTTTATTTAACCACTTACCTATAGAAGGACTTTTTGATTATTCCCAATTTTCAGCTATTACAAATAAAGCTGCATGATGAAGCATAGATAGGTTTTTGGGGAGACATAAGTTTTCATTTCTTTGGAATAAATGCCCAGCTGTGCAATGAGTTATGCACAATGAGTCATGTGATAGCTGCATGTTTAATTTTTTAAAAATTTGCCAAACTATTTTCCAGAGTAGCTGTATCATTTAGATTCCCACCAGCAATGTATGAGAGATTGTGTTTCTCTCCATCCTCACCAGCATTTGGTATTGTCATTTCTCCACTTGATATTAGCTGTTTTAGTAGTCTTAATTTGTAGCTCCTTAATGGCTAGTGATGTTGAGAATCCTTTCATGTGCTCATTTGCCATCGCTATATCCTCTTCAGGGAAATGGCTCTTCATGTCTTTTGCCCATTTTCTAATTGTAGTTTTTTTAAATGTGAAGTTTTGAGAGTTCTTTATATATTCTAAGTATGAGTCTTTTGTTCAGTATATGGCTTGACATTTTTTGTCTCCCACTCTGTACCTTGTCTTTTCATCAAGGTTTTTCACAGAACACACGTTTGAAATCTCGAAGAAGTCCAATTTATTAACATTTTCTTTTATGGTGTCATGTCAAAGAACTCTTGAATGCCCTCAAAGATTCTCTTCTGTATTATCTTCTAAAATTTTCATAGTTGTATATTTTGCATTTAAACCCATGAGCCATTTGGAGTTAATTTTTTATATGAGACAAGAAGCAGGCCAACCTTTTTATTTTTGCTTTTTGGTCTATGGCCATCAGATTGCTCTAGCACACTCCTTGGCAATGCTATCCTTCCTGCAACAAAATGCTTGTGCACTTTTGCTAAAAATCAGGGAGCCATATTTATATGATGTGACTTCCTGGTTCTCTCTTTATTCTGTTGATCTCTGTGTCTATCCTTCTGCTAATACCATACCATCCTGACTACCAGAGCTATATAAGAAGACTTAGAATCAGGTAGACTCATTCTTCTCACTTTTTTCTTCTTTTCCAGAAATGTTTTAGTCATTCTAGTTCCTTGATTTCTTTCTCCATGTAAATTTTATAATAATCTTGCTGTATCTATAGAAAATCTTGCTGGGATTTTGACTGGGATAGTGTTAAACTGCATATCAACTTTAAAGAATGGATATCTTTATTATGTTGAGTCTCTCGATCCAGAAACAGAATATTGATCTTTGATTTCTTCCACCAGTGTTGCATAGTTTTTGGCATACGAGTCCCTTATATATATTTCATTTTTTTCCAGTGGTTGGAAATGGTTTTGCATTTTTAATTTTAGTTTTCAGATGCTCATTGCTAGTATATAGAAATAGACTTGACTTTTGTATGTTGATTTATATTTTGTGACATTGCTGAACTTGTATGTTCTCGGAGTTTTGTATAGATTCCTTGGGATGTTCTCTGTAGATTATCATGGCGTCTTCAAACACAGGCAATTTTATTTCTTCCTTCCCAATCTGTATGCACTTTATTTCCCTTTCTTGCCTTATTGTATTGGACTGATCTTCCAACACTATGTTGAATAGCAGTGGTAAGAGTGGACATTTTTTGCTTTATTTTTTATTGCATGAGGAAAGCATTTATTCTTTTATTATTAACTATAATGTTAGCTATAGATTTTTTTCTTTGTAGATGTTCTTTATTAAGTTGAGGAAGTTCCCATCGTTTCCTAGTTTTCAGAAAGCTTTTGCCATAAATGATTGTTGAATTTTTTTCAATATTTTTTTTGCATTTATTGATAAGATTATGTGACTTTCTCTTTTAACTTGTTAATATGGTGCCTCACGTTGATTTATTTTTGAATATTTAGCTGGTCTTGAATTCCTGGAATAAACCTCACTTAGGCATAGTATATAATTCTTTTTATATATTGCTGAATTCTGCTTGTTAATATTCTGTTAAAATTTTTTGCATCTATACTAATGAAGGCTAAATGGTCTGTAATTTTCTCTCTCTCCCTCTCTCTCCTGGTACTGTCTTTGTCCAGCTTTGTTTTTAGGGTAATACTAGCTTCATAAAGTGAATTGAAAAATTTTCCTTTTATCTTTTATTTTCTACACGAGACTGATTTGGTAGAATTTTCCAGTTAAATTATCTGGGCCTAGAGCTTTTTTGGGGGGAACTTTTAAAATTACTAACTCAATTTCCTTAATAGTCATAGGACTGTTCAAATTATCTACTTCAGGGTGCCTGGGTGGCTCAGTTGGTTAAGTGGCTGCCTTCAGCTCAGGTCTTGATCCCAGAGTCCCAGGATCGAGTCCTACATTGGGCTCCCCGCTCTGCAGGGAGTCGGCTTCTCCCTCTGACCTTCTCCCCTCTCATGCTCTCTGTCTCTCTCAAATAAATAAATATAATCTAAAAAAACAAAACAACAACAACAAAAAACAAATTATCTACGTCATAGTGGAGAAGTTACTGTAGTCTGTGTTTTTGAGGAATTGATCCATAGTATCTAAATTGTCATGTAGATTTGTTCACTGTAGTCTTTTATTACCCTTTTGGTATCTACAGATTCTGAGCAGCATTCCCTTTTACTCTTGACATTAGTACTTTGTATCTTTTCCCTTTTTCCTCTTTCTTAGTCTTGTTAGATGTTTGTCAATTTTATTGATCTTTTCCAAGAACCAGCTTTTGTTTCATGAATTTCTCTATTGTTTTTCTGTTTCAACTTCATTGATTTCTGCTCTTATCTTTAATCCTTCCTTTCTTCTTTCTTTGGGTTTGTTTCGTCCTTGACTGTATGACATCACTCTAAGTCAGCATCTCAAAGGACAGAGACCACCTTACTTGTGCTTGGGTAACCAGCAGACCAAGAACACTGAAAAATATACACCCCAATCCACTTCCCTCCCCTCAGACAGAAATTGACAAAGATAAAACCCTTTGGGTAAAAAATTAAGAGTCCTTCTAGTTAATAAACTCAAAACACTGGCAAACTCTATGTAAAAGGAGTTGGGAAAATGTGTGACTAGACCAGGACATACTCTAATTTAGGAGGTAGAATGGAGTAAAACAAAGTGACTATAAAATTACCTATGGTAATTAGTATTGTCTTTGAAATGGATTGGGGGCATCTTTGAGGAGAGTGAGTTAATAACCATCTCTCTTTAAGGTAGTGTACAATAAGATTAATTAAGAAAATGAATATGCTGCATGGAGTTCTTCTTTTTTCCCCAGTGGACACACAACATTGGATGATTCAGCAGCTCCTGGAGCCGGATTCTTCACCCGGGATCAATTGTGGGCCTTCCTGATACGCTTTAATAAAATAAGTGGGCACAGAGTGACAGCTGATGATGGGAGCCTTGGGCACAAAGAGGTACCATGACCTGGAGCTAAACAAAAATTACACTGTTTAAAAATTCAGAGTTCAAGAGCCAATATGTCGTCAACAAAAGGACAAATGGCAGAAAGTTTCCACTAAGATGGGTAGGTTATAAATGCCAGGAGATCATAAAATGTGTATTTTTGATCGAGACAGAAAGAGCCCATATACAAAGGGAAACAGACCGAGGACAGATGACTTCATAAAAATCTCACATGTTGTGGAGACGTGTAGCTGTGGGTACTCATGCCTGTGCATGGCCTCAGAGGCCGTTGAGAAAGGGATTGTGACTTTCCAGACTTCAGCCTCCTCATCTTGACAGCGACATTCTCGGA
This sequence comes from Nasua narica, assembly GCA_028533885.1. Lineage (NCBI taxonomy): Eukaryota > Metazoa > Chordata > Mammalia > Carnivora > Procyonidae > Nasua > Nasua narica. Next base: position 61,432,998 of record CM052807.1, on the reverse strand, counting down.
TGCCCGTGGCATCGAAGGAGGCGCTTTGGAGAAGCGCCTCCCTACCAAATCACCCGTGCAAAGGTAAGCATTCTCAGGGAAAATGGGGCTGACTTACGGTTAACTCTATCAAATGGCTTTAAAATTAATCCAGAGAAAGAAAGAGGAAAGGCCCCTGTGGCAGTCACAGATCTTCATGATGTTCTTTTTCTCAGAATTTACTCTAAGTGAAGGTAGAAACCAGGACACAGAACTTTTGTCACAGATGGGAAGAGAAAAAGGGAAGCCAATCATTTTATTCTAATTCATGTGGATTAAAAAAATCCTCCTCATGGTTTCCATAGCTACCCTACCCCATTGGTTTTCATTTGCAACCAGCTTCAGGCAGAGGTCAGGGACTCCTGGCAACACAGCTCTCTCACCCGCCCCACGGAGCCACACGCCCTGCGTGACACTGATCCACACCCCGAGATGTCACCGAGGAGGGCAAAGCAAATTCAAACAACTAAACAATTACCCTTTTCCCTTTTAGCTTTGAAATTCTTATTGGAAAAAAAAAATAGTTCAAGAAAAATGTCCTTCAAGCTAAATGCAAACTAGAGCATTGAGGTAAACAACGATTGTTTGTAATAAAGTAAAAACATAGATTTAAATATTTCCAACAAATGTGCTTCATACCCACAGCTGAAGGCACAAAATAAGATGATATTTATTTTAATATTTAAACATAACAATGAACAAATACTCCCAGGTTGATGAGATGGATTTTTCTCCTAGGTTCCCCTCCCCATGCGATTTCTAGGGTGTAAGGCCCTTTGACTCCATCCTGGTAGTTTCGGGTCCCCACCACCAGGAATATATTGTTTGATGTTCTCCTGGGCTTCTCAGACCTTCTCTGAAATTACTCCTCAAGGCTATTTTATGTCCCATTGTCCTTAGAGCGTCAATAGAATCCACAGTCTGTGTTCCCAAGCAGAGTAGGTCCAGACAAGGATGTTATTAGTAACCTGTCCTGAATGTTGGGGAATGTTTGATCTTGAGGCTTTTGGGCACTGAAAAAAACTTCAGGTCCTAGCAGCCTCCCATGTGGCTCATCCTACAATAGTGAGAAATTTGCAGAAGGAGGGTCCTCAGCAGCTCTGCTCCTTGCTTCTGGTCCAAAGCAAGACAATTCACCTTAGCACGCTCATAGTTCCTCAGTGAGAAACTCCTCCTCTGCCCTCCACCCCCTGAGACACGCAAGAACCCGGGATCTTCCATGACCCATGCAAATCTAAATGCACATTGAGAGGTTTTCTAATTCAAGATGGTTTTCCAATTAAAGACCAAACACACATGCTTATCTTCCTTCTGAGGGTTCACTGGAGAGATGTAAGGAAGACACACAAAAAGTTGAATCTCCAACAGCAAAGAGAATGGGAGGTAGCCTCCCTAAAAGAGATATTTGAACAAAAGTCTGAAAGGTTTGATGTGAATGCAGGATGTGAAATGGATTGAGAAAGCCATAATTGGGATTGTTCATAAAGAAGCATCTAGACAGTTTGCCACACAAAACCATGAGGAAGTGTCGAATTGGAGATGCTGGATATAGTGGAGGGCAGAAATGAAGCTTGGAGCCCAAACTGGGCCCGGGGGGATGCAGTGGGGTTAGTGGACAGTCTGGGTATGGAAGCGTCAAGCCTGCCTTCAGCCTGGCATTTCTTCTGGGGGAAGTTGGATGGATTTTGGTAGAAGACTTACAACATTCTACCATTGGGGTCTCCCTGGGTCAAGGAGGATTTCCCACCTGACAATCGAAAGCAGACCAGCAACTCAGAGGCCGTTTCCTACATCGACAGATCAGCTTTTTGCAGCACCACTCAAATACCAAGACCCAAACAAGTACCTCCTGCACTTTTGAAAGCGCCCTCCAACAGGGGTGAGGCGGGGCGTGTGGACCCAAAGGAAAGGATAAGAATGCAGGAAGAAGAACAGAGCTTTAAAAATTAAAAAGAAACCATAGTTACTACCTGTGGTATAGGAAGGTCACCCGGAAGAGGGTGTGACGTGAGCCAGTCTGAAATCGCTCCCTCCTGCAGGCGCACAGAATAACTCAGTCTGACATTTAGTCAATTGACAAGTATTGATTATCCATCTTTCATGTGTTAAGCTCATCCCGGGCATTGATGGTAATCGATTGTATTTTTAATGGCACGTGATTGATTATATCATTTTCGTCTGTGCTTTGCCTCTTTTACTGAGTACAGTCTGCCTGGGGGGAAGTGAGGATGATGGGAAGAGAAAACCTCCTTCTCTCTCATAGAGGTGAAATGACGGAAAGACAGTAGACATAAATACAGCCTGACCTACTCCGTGATGCTTTCTTTATAGCTTGCAAAATGCTTATTTATCTCACATAGTGTCCTATAATCCTGTAAACTAGAATATCTTTCCAGTGGTCCTTTCACTCCAAGCTGGGCTTGAACTTCCTAGGAGATGTAAAGACGGACCGGAGTAAAGCTGTAAATGTGAAATGTAAAAAGATGTAAATATACAAATGTAAAGACTGCGTGCAGAGAGCTCCACGGGCCTGCTGCCTAAGTGTGCAGAAGGTGTGGCCGCCGCGGTGAGGATTAGGACCCAGACAAATGGAAAAGTCGGGTCAAGTTGGCCTTTTCTTACCATCACTCCCCCATCTCTGTGCTCGCCTGCCCTTTTCCCTCCTGCTGTACCCCAGTCTGTCTAGATTTTTATCCCCAGATGTCCAAAGTCCCCTAGTTACCTACCCCCTTAGCCCCAGCCTTTAACCTCTGCTCCCACCTCCCATTCAAAATACATCAATCCTTGTCTTTTTCCTTCTGTTCCCTCCCCTCACCCCAGAATAGTTTATATTTATGTTGTTAGCTTTGCAATCCTCTTGTAAAGTCAAGGGCCAGATTTGACCATCCTATCAAAGCAAACGGAATCCTTTTTACACGATTTCCAGTAAAATTTAGCCCGGGGCTAATGGCACAGACCCCTTTTTCAATGAATTGGAGGCAATGAAACAAAGTGTAGAGAGAAGGGGGTTCAAGTCAGAGCCAGTCTGTGGGACCCAGGTTCATGATCTTGAACATCCTGTGACTGTGGTTGATTTTGGATACCGAAGGTCTGTTTCAGAATCACCAAAGAATCTTCAACGTCAGAAATTTTTATCTTTTTGCAATCGGAATGGTACAAAGCTAAGTCAGTTACTCAGATATTCAGGAAAGGTGGGGGTCCCTCTTGTCATTGCCAGTTGTACCACACGGGCAGGTGGGTGCCTGCTCTGTGGTCCCAAGTAATGTGCCACAGGATTAGCTGAATGGATGGGAGAGTCAGACTCTCCCGACTTGTAGAAATATGAGTTGGGGGAAGAAAAGTGCTTTCCCTAGAGATTAACCATTGACCTGTGGAATAAACTTACCACTTTCTTCAGAGGAGCAGCTTTAAACCTTTTCCATAGGAAACCTCTGCTCTTAGCCTGGCAGCACATCAAATGTCCTCGAATGAATATATAAAATATAACTGCGTGGTAGAAACTTGGATGAATATTTAAACGGTACAGATCTGATTCCCATACAAAGACTACTTGGTGTATAATGCAGGGTGGGCGTTGCCGCAGAGCGATGGGAATGGGGGGTGCGGTGCTCGCACACGCACGGATGCTGGCGGGGTGGGCGGGGGGGGTGTGTGTGTGTGTAAGTGCGCGTGCGCACCCATCTGAGCTGCGAAGAAGAGCGAGACAGTGGAATATTTACCTATAAAATTTGACTCTAACCGTCCCCCACCATCCTGTTTTGTTGTATATCATTACAACCATTTTCAGCCAAATAGTGCCGGTCTCATTTTGATTTTACAGGAAATAAAGCCAGCATCCCATCGTGGTGGGTGACCGTGGAGTCATGCTGTGTGATAAGAATTAGCCATCTGCTAAAGAGCTAAGCAAGGATCTTTACTGCCCAGATTCTAAGACAGAGTTTCCTGTGGGGTCAGATGATTTCAGAAGAATTCTTAGGGTGAGAATTAACTGGATGGCCCATCTGCCAGCACTCCCCCGTCCAAATTAAAGCTGCCTCAGCCACACTGGTCACATACCTCCTAGTAGCGGGGATCCTCGTGAGGGGCCAGCACCCACTGGCTGTGGACCCTGAGTGCGTCACAGTTTCTGTTTTCATCTCCCAGAGCTGTGGTCTGTCTGTGACTGTATATTAATAAAAGGAAGAGACAAAATGATTGTGTTCAAATGATCTGATTTTCTCTGAGAATATCTAAAAGAATTAATTAAAAGGTTAGGACACAGTGGCTGAAGACACTCAGATCAACGCGTAAAACTGTGAAGAGGAATGGTGCAGACTTGACGCAACCAGAATGAGGTCTAAAGGGGGGACGCCATGAGCCATTGCTTGGAGACAGCCTGTCCTGGAATCTCCCTGATAAACTCAGATGCTTCAGGCAAGAATCCATAAGCAGTTAAATTGTTTCCTTGCTAACCCTCATCAGCCTACTTAAGAACAGACTGTCCAGACGGACTGCTTTGCTAGACACGAGCTAATCAGTTTACCTAGAAAATGTGCAAACAAATGTCCCTCTCCCAGACTTTCTCTCTCCTCGTTCTCCTATAAATTCCAACTTTTTTGCCTTTCTTCCTTGACAATAGTCCATCAATCATTCTTACCCTTATGAGTAAGTTGGCAAGCTTGCAACAAACTATTATACCTTATCGATAACCACTTGTAACACATGTTTAAAAGAGGAATTTCTGTGGAAAAAGAAATTTATCACAATTTAAACCTATTATCAATTTTAACAAAAGAGGATATCTTTTCTTAGAAAATATACATGGCTATGTTTTTATTGCTACTAGCAAGCCCCCACCCCAAAAAAAACCTTGATGACTTAAAACAACCACTGTTTTGTTTGCACATGATTCTGTGGGTCAGTTGGGACTTAGCTGGGTGGCTCTTCTGCTGTCTAACTGGGGGTAGTTCATGCTGTTGGAGTCAGGTGGTGGAGGGGGCCAAAACATTCAAGATGGCTACACTCACATGTCTAGAAGCTTGGTGAGGACAGTTGGAAGGCTGGAATTTCTCTCTCTCACTCTCTTTCTCTCCATGTGACTTCCTCTGTGTGGTGAGCTTGGGCTTCTTTATGTGATAGAAAGGACTCCATGTGCAAGAGTTCAACCATTCTCTACTTGTGTCATGCTTGCTACTCTGTCAATGGATGAAGTCATTGGTGGGTGGGGCCTATACAAGAGTGTAAATAAGGGAAACATGATCCAAGGATAGGTCTACCACCATGTTTCTCTGCTCATCCTTCAGTGGCATCACTCTGCTCTGTAATTTCTAGTGTATTCCCGGACTGGAAGTGCCATTGGTTACAGCTGAACTTAAATATCCTCAGAGCCTAGCCTAGTACCTGGTCAGTGCATAAATACCCATTGGATGAGTCAATGAAGGGATGAACACGTTGAGTAACATACTCCAACCCTCACTGGGAGAACTAAAGATGGAGCCATGAGAACCAGCTATTACCTTGGTTTCTCTCATTTTTACACCACATCCTTTCTGTGCCCGCTGTGAGGTGTCAAAACATATAGAAAAAGTGCCTTCCACAAAACTCTGTCTGCTTTTGTCACAGCTTTACAGATCTCTGGGTCCTGTCTCTCCTCACTGCTTTAAGGAAACAATGGAATCCTGCAAGCTATGTGGTCTAGAGTTGTTTTGTATAGCAATTTTTAATCAAACCAGTTGAAAAAAGAAGTCTGACATTCTCCCCAAATGGATATGGGAGTAGTCAGAAGAGGAAAGCCCAGGGATGGTGGGACGGCCCAGAATGAGGTAGGCTTTGTCGACCCGCCACACAGCAGTGAGTGCAACATGATGGCCAGCGGAAGGTGCAATGTTTCTTATAAGATGCGATTGTACTTAGAAGAAACCCAGGGGAACTCTACATTTTTTTTAAGATTTATTTATTTATATGACAGAGGATCATAAGCAGGCAGAGAGAGAGGGCGGGTAGCAGGCTTCCTGCTAGGCAGAGAGCCCGATGTGGGGCTCGATACCAGGACCCTGAGATCCTGACCTGAGCCGAAGGCAGAGGCTTTAACCCACTGAGCCACCCAAGTGCCCCAAGGGAACTTGGTTTAAGTATATTAGTCAATCCTTTTGAAAGGTTGCTATGGAGACGCCTGGGTGGCTCAGTTGCTTAAGTATCTGCCTCAGGTCATAATTCCAGTCTTGGGATTGAATCCTGCATCTGGGCTCCTTGCTCAGCGGGGAGCCTGCTTCTTCCTCTGCCTCTGCCTGCTCCTCCCCCTGCTTGTGTACTCTGACAAATAAATAAAATCTTTAGGAAGGAAGGAAAGAAGGAAGGAAGGAAGGAAGGAAGGAAGGAAGGAAGGAAGGAAAGAAGGAAGGAAGGAAGGAAGGAAGGAAGGAAGGAAGGAAGGAAGGAAGGAAGGAAGGAAGAGAGACAGAGAGAAAGGAAGGAAGGAAAGAAGGAAGAAATGTTGGTATGGTTTACTTGAAAGGATGAACAGCTATCAAGAGCCGAGGTTTGGGTGTCAGCTTTGAGATATCCTTATCTGCCCTTGTGGTATGGGCTGGTGTTTTCCTTCTCACAGCCTGTGAAGTTAGAGGGTTAGGCCAGCTGGGTAGGTTTCGCTCTGTGCTCCTATCTGGGTACCAAGGAGATGTTCAGGTGGGTGAGGGGCCCTGACTTCAAGCAGGCCACCCCTGCTCTCATCTCTTGTATGGATCTCTCATATACGTTCTTTCTGCTTAATACTTTGCTTGAACAAAAGGTGCTGATACTAAAAAACATTTTTTTTTAATTCCTTTCATCTCTGGAATTTCTTGGCTCTTCTCAACATCCATGGACTACTTTGAAAAATCAACTATATAGTTTTATGTTTCTTTTCTTCTAGGGAAGAGAAAAAGCACATTAAAGAGAAAAAAACATATTAGAAAATCCATTCCTGGCTTTTGATGTTGTTTTGTGTTTATTTTGACGTCTCCAGCAGTGGATAGTTGGGTGCTAACCCAGCTTCTGGTCTTAAGGACAGAAAAGCAGTTTGCCAAAATCCCTTGATAAGCCCTGTGATGGTTGCTTTCCAAATTATTACCAATTTCACAGCCTTTGGAATCCAAAGACTTAATACACAATTTTTGTTTTGTACTCTCACACACACACACCCCTTCCCAGTGTTTTGGTTATGTGGGCTTATGAATTCGAAGATTTTGGGTGTCCGAGGGCAGTCGTTCGAAGCTTATCTTCTTTGCTGATTGTCAGGATTCTCTCTTGGTTGTTGTGTGTGGACACACTTTCATGTCTTCAATCCACATTGAATGAGCACATACTGTGTGCCAGATACTGTTGTAGACCCTGGGGGTACAGCTGTGAATGGGGGTCCCTGCCTTTGTGAAGTTTGCAATCTGTGTGCATGAGTAGGAGAGGGAGACAATAAACAGTTAGGGAAACAAGTCAGGTACTTTCCGATATAAAGAAAAAACCCAGCAAAATAAGGGGAAGATCATGAGAATGACATGGTTGAGGTGTATTTTAGCAGAAAGATGAAAACGAGGGAGCCATTTACCAAAGAACTGGGGGGCATAGAAAGGGGTTTGAAGAGGGGAGAATGTTCCAGAAAGGGGAAGCAACAAGTGCAAAGCCTGGAGCAGAAATGGAGCCTTATATTTTTGAAGGACAAAAAGAAGGCCAGATGGAGATGATGGTGGTGATGATTTTTTGAGAAAAGCAGACTGCCACATACAGCCCCTCATTTGGATGTGTCTGGAGTATGGAAGCTTTGCTACCCTAAGTTCTCCTACAGATGGCCCCTGAGAGCTCGTTTGAGGTCCCAGCAGGGGAACACAGCTATTCAAATACCCTTGACCGAAGAACAGTCCTCCTCTGTCGGGGAAGGTCGTCCTCTTCAACCAAGCGAACAGCTTCAGGAGGGAGGCACATGGAGCAGTGAGGAAGGAAGAGGACACCCGCCCAACCAGCCAGATGGGCCAAATCAACCCTAGTGGGGTGACAGATGTCGCAGCCAGATCGCTCTCACATCCATGACTGGAGATTACTGAGGGAGGGACAGAATGGCAGGAGATAAAGTTGGAGGGAGGCCAGATCCTGTAGAGCCTTGAAGGACATGGAAAAGAGCTTGGATTTTATTTAAGTACAACAAAATTGACAGGTTTAAAGCGAGGGTGTGAGCCGATATCCATTTTTAAGTGAGAGATGAATGATTCTATGTCATTACCCTATTTTATCTTTTTAATAGCACACATCATAATCTGAAATTAACTTGCCTCTTCATGTATTTACTTGTCTATCATCTGTCTCCTATACCTGCATGCACATCAATAAAATGTAAACTCCCGCTGTAATGATTTTGCTTCTTTTGTTCACACAGCCAAGTGTCTAAAATAGTGCCTGGCATATAGTAGGTGCTAAAACTTGCCCGTTGACTGAGCGGGTGAATGAATTTGTTCACTTAGTTTAAGATTAAATCTTAGATTAAATCTGAGAAGGGCACTTGTGGTTTGTGGGTGGGGGACAAAGTAGGAAATAATGATATTTACTGGCCCTCTTCTAGCTGTCCTGGGGGCAGTGATTCCCTGAACACCCCTCACTACTCCTGCATCATACACAGGTACAACGGGATCACAGTGAACTTGAAGTCTGTTCCTGGGCTGCAGGGACAGATGTGTGTGTCTTCTCGAAACCTTTGAGGTGTGGTGAAGCATGGGGAAGGGCGGATCTGGAATCGGATTTCTCTTCTGGTTCTTGCCAGCTGTATGATTTTGAGTCAATTGTTTTAAAATCACCACCACTGGGACGCCTGGGTGGCTCAGTTGGTTGAGCAACTGCCTTTGGCTCAGGTCATGATCCCGACGTCTTGGGATCGAGTCCCGCATTGGGCTCCTTGCTCCGCAGGGAGCCTGCTCCTCTCTCTGCCTCTGCCTGCCTCTCTGCCTGCTTGTGTTCTCTCTCTGTTTAATGAATAAATAAAATCTTTAAAATAAAATAAAATAAAATAAAATCACCACCACTGTGACCTCACAACTTTGCCATGAGTGTTTTCTGTGAGGCAGTTACCCTCTTCTGTGCTTAGCAAATACAGGAACCAGAAACTTACTCAGATAAATGCTGCTTCCCTTCCCAGTGGGAGAAAGAAGGGGCTTGGGTGGTAATGGGGTCGTCGTAAGCCCGTTAGAAGCGGGGGGCAGGCACCAAGCCGTGCTGTTAGGTCAGCACCTGCTGAAGTTCCCAGCTCCATCCCACCTGTCACGGTTTCAACCACTGTGCATGTCCACCGGGTCATTCTAGAAAAGCTGTGGGTTCTGCTTCCTGAAAAACCAAAGGATCATCATATAACAAATACCCACTGAGGGCTTAGGTGGACCAGGCACTCTTCTAAGCATTACCCGTATCAGCTAACTTGGTCAGTCCCCATGAGGATCCCGCCCTACTGCACAGCTGAGGGATCTCAGGTACTGGGGTCAAGTCACTCACCCAATGGCACATGTGTGTTGAATGGCAGAGCTGGGGTTCAAACTAGAGCATCTGGGCTCCAGAGCCCTCTCCTTAACCACCCTGTTCTCTTCGGACCCCAGGCCATTGAGACATGAGAGGTGGTCTGAAAAGCGGGGAAGATGAAAAGCCTGTAACCCATGTCTGTGGTCTCCCATGGTACAGTAGCTTCTCCCACCTTCTCCCTTAACATCCCCAGGACCCACTGCCGGGCCAGGCTTCTAGTCAGGCCCACCAGAGAGGCTGATTTCTAGAAGGTTCCCTAGGTCCTATGACCCAGAGGCTGCAGAACGGTCCCAATCTTCCAGACACTGCATTTGCTTTCCTCTTCCAGGTGAGTAGGGAAAGCACACAGGTGTCTCGGGCTGGTGCTGTCTGGGTCCCCTGCGTTTGCCACCTCCTCGGCATGCAGCAGGGGTGGCGCCTTCCTCAGGACACCTGTGCTGCTGTCGCAGCCCAGTTTTGAGTCCGTGAGTGGCTTCTTTCACCTCGCATCTGACTTGCGTTATCTGGTGCACACACAGTGCCCAGCACACAGTAGGTGCGCAAGAAACGGAAAACAGAAGAAGAGGAGGATTTCAGACAATGATGAAGAGCCGCCAGGGACCCGGTGCTCCTGCCTCCTGTGAGTCTGGGAGCCATGCCAGGTAAAGCGCTGCCGTCGCTCCCGTTGGCTCAGACGGAGAACCGCTTTAAAGGGCAATGGCAAATTTCAACATTAAAGCATGAGGAATATTTTTATTACTCCACCTTGCCAAATGGAATCCGAGCAGATCTTGATATAAAAATTGACAGGAAGCAAAAGTGGAATGAATAAAAATAGAAAAGAAATTACCAAGCTTTGAAAGGAAGTATACAAGATGAAAAGGGAATTAAACCTACCTTGACGGGAGGAGATGATATAAAAATGAAGAAATTGACAGTAAATTAACATGTAGCACATCCACAATCTGTCTTGAGGGGATAACAAAAGATATTTTTATTATCTCAATGGAGAATTTTGGTTGATTCCCCCCCCCCCCCATTGGCTCCTGAAATGAGAGGTTTCGTTTTATATAGAAGTAAGCGTTATGTTTGCCCAGCTGCTGGGGAGTCTGAGACATGCTTCTCTCTAAACCTCCTTGGATTTTCTTGGATGGAATTTTCTGTGAAGTTGACAGTGATTACCTAGGGGTTGGAGTGGGTACGCGTGGGTAAGGTGTGGGTGGTGTGTTGTTTGGGGTTGTGGGAGACGGAACATTTCAGGGTTGAAACCCTTAGAAGTCTGACATGGCAACTGCAGAAGCTAATTAGGAAGCAGAAGCTCCAGTCCCTTCTCTAAAGCTTATAAAAACTTCTTATGGGCAAATCACCTCATCCCTGGTCTTAGTTTCACTAATTATAAAATGGAGAGCTAATTGCTACTTTTCCCCGTCTCACTTATGAAGATCAAGTGAAATAATGGACATGAAAGTACTTTGAAGAGTCTAAATATGATGCTAATGCAAGGAATTAGTTTTATAATTTTTGTCTAAGTAATAAAATTATTGTGAGTGTAATTCTAGGACTGCAAAGATTTATTTTGAAGAGCAGAGGAATGGCAATGCATAATAATTGCATATATTTAGATATTATCTTATAATTTTAAAACTCCACAATCTACATTTACCTACCTGATTCACCCAATAATACTGTGAGATAAACAGCTCTTTAGACAGATGGAGAAAGGCAGAATGGATTGCACCAAGTGTCCTGGCTCTTGAGTGGTGGAACCAGCCCTAGAGCCCACCTAATCCCACAGCGGGTCCAACAGCTGCCATCTTGAAGTTGCCGCCATCTTGGGGTTGGGCTGTGCATCTCAAGGAGCCTCACTCTGAACTGGACACAGAAGGGTTTTTTAGACTTTGGTGATGGTTACTGTCAAGGACAAGGCACATCCCTGACCCCAGATTTCCTTTAAATGGGAAACCAGACTAGCTGAAGAAAAGGGACCAAGGCAGAAACCCAGCTGTAAGATTTGGAGCACCAGGGGAGGGCTGGACACAGAAAGGTCATCAAAAGCGGTATCCAGAGTCAGGGCATTTGAAGATTCACGTGAATCACGGGGCTATGGTTGAGGGCTGTGGTCTGGGCCCAGGGAGCTGGTGGGCACCAGTGTTCAGAGCTGGAATGCAAGGGCCCACATGGACAGCAGTGAGCACACTGAACCCAGCCGGGGGCTAGGGTGCCTATTTCCCCTGCCTCAGGTCGGGGACAGATTAGGAACTCCCAATGCTCACTTTTCTTACTCCTCCGTGGCATTTGAAATATAATAATACTGGACCTTATCATAAGCGTGCAGAGGTCTGACAAAATTCTGATTTTCCCCATGATGACCATGTGCTTTTTTTAAAAAAATCAACCGAGTTGTTTCTGACCACTCTACGGTTTCTAACTTCCTCCTACTCCACTTTCCTCATCCTCTTTCTCATTACACTTCATCACTTTCTAATATACCAAAAAGTGGGGCACCTGGGTGGCTCAGTGGGTTAAGCCTGTGCCTTCAACTCGGGTCATGATCTCAGGGTCCTGGGATTGAGTCCCACATCGGGCTCTCTGCTCAGCAGGGAGCTTGCTTCCCCCCCTCTCTCTGCCTGCCTCTCTGCCTACTTGTGATCTCTCTCTCTGTCAAATAAATAAATAAATAAAATCTTTTAAAGAAAATACTAAAAATGTCTTTCTTTATTTTGCTTACTGTCTGTCCCACATCATTAAAATTTAATGGTCCAAACTCACTGCTGAATTTCCAGCGCCTAGAACAGTACCTGGCAAAGTCGTGCCCCATAAATACTCACTGAGTGAACAAGTCAAACGTAAAACTCTCTCCGCATTTTTTCTCTCCTTTCTGCTTGCTGATGCTGTAAGAATAGTTCGGGTTGCAAGTCGGGTAACTTGGCACCGCCTCCTGTCACAGTGGGTCCTGAGAACTGGTGGCAGGGTGTTTCTGAGCCGGGGGTGGAAGATCCAGTGAGCGCTGGGGGACAGGGGAGAAGGTGCTGCCCCGGCACTAAGTACTAACGGTGGGGTCTCAGTAGCTGACGCAGGCTGGTGGGGGGCTATTAATACGGGGCACTGTCCTGGCCTTTCAAATTGCACCACACAGGCAACTGCTTAGCAGGCCTGCTGGCAGCAGGGCCAGAAAACCTGGTTCCATTTTGTCACTTGCAACCCAGCCAGCCTTTGAGCCTCAGGGAAGTTTCCCACCTTTGGCAGACCAGCCTCGGGATGCCGGCAGGAGCTGTCTGCAAGGAGGGCAGGGAACAGCTGGTTGGGGTTTCTCTGGGTCCCTCACCTTCCCATTTTAGAGAATCAGGGAAATAAAAGGAGGCCATATGGTAAGACACAGTAGCACTGCTGGGGTCTTTGAAGAAAGGACAATCTGATTCACGGAGCCTCCGGATAATTTTGACAGGCTGAGCAGAGCTCTGGCTTCTGTTCCAGGCGTCACGATATCTGCCCCAGACAGTCTCTACCTGAGTTTTTGTATCATGGCTCACATTTCAGATGTTCTCACAAGTCTCCGAAGGTGAGCAGGGATTGAGTCCTATTTTTCTTGAGGTTGAATTAAAAACATGACTGATCTTGTACTATGGGAGGAAAGGCTCATTTGTTGTTGAAAGAGGTTGCGTTTTGAATCTCTTTGGGCACCGAGGATTAAATCATATATTTTCAATATGCAGACCCTTTGATGTTTGACAAACATCCTCGGTCCAGAAATAATTGCTTAATCTTTTCCAAATATCCAGACAACATGTTTGTTGCAGTCAATTTTTTATTGAAGTACAACGTGCATTCAGAAATGAGCTCAAATGCCAAGTGCTTGATGACTTTTCATAAAATGAACATGTTCATGTGACAATGTCTGGATCAAGAAACAAAATGACCAGGGGCTCCTGGGTGGCTCAGTGGGTAAAAGCCTCTGCCTTTGGCTCAGGTCATGATCTCAGGGTCCTGGGATCGAGCCCCGCATCGGGCTGTCTGCTCAGCCTGCTTCCCCCTCTCTGTCTCTGCCTGCCTCTCTGCCTACTTGTGATCTCTCTCGCTCTGTCAGATAAATAAATAAAATCTTTTTTTTAAAGATTTTATTTATTTATTTGACAGAAAGAGAAGGAGAGAGATCACAAGCAGGCAGAGAGGCAGGCAGAGAGAGAGGGGGAAGCAGGCTCCCCGCCGAGCAGAGAGCCCGACTCAGGGCTTGATCCCAGGACCCTGAGATCATGACCGGAGCTGAAGGCAGAGGCTTTAGCCCACTGAGCCACCCAGGTGCCCCTAAAATCTTAAAAAAAAAAAAGAAACAAAATAACCAGCTCACTGGTTACCTGCCCCCCTCCCCCCCAAACACCACCATGATGGCAGCAGCTTTGCCTGCTTGGGAACTTGACAGGAATAGAGGTATATGGTATGCACTCTTCTGTGCCTGGACTGTTTTGCCCATCGATTTATTTGTAAAGACAAAGGTCTGGACCTGACACTGAGGGAGGTGGAGGAGAAGAAAGGACAGACGTTCTGGTCTAAAGGTTGGTAGACCTGGCCTCAGGCAGAAGCAAAGAATGGAAGAAGAGCCCAGATATGCGTGGATACTAAGCTCCCCATTCTACTCCTCTCACGCCACTGACTCAGTCTCATTTTGATTATATTTATAGGGACACCAGGGAGGACTCTCTGAAGGGGTGACTACAAGCATGGAGAAGAGAAGGGAGGCATCAGGATGACCCTTTAGGTCTCACTTGGAAACTGAGCTGTTGCTAATTACTGAGTCAGGGAAGACTGGTAGAGACACAATATTTGGGGGAGTGATAATCAATGGTTTTGTTTTGGATAAGTTAGGTTTTGAGATGCTTCTTAAATAAAATCCAAATGGGTCTGGAGCTGGTAGGCCGGGAGAGCAGTCAAAGCATGAATTACACATTTAGAAATCATTAGAATGAGGATGGTTTTTAAGTCTATGGGGGGAGGGGAACAGTGTTCATGTCACCTGGTGGGATGCTGAAGAATGAAGTGAACAACAAACAACATGGCCTCTCAGAATGAAATCCCTTTTCTGCTCTATCCCATCAACCTCCTCTAGGTACTGCACTTGCCTTGCAAAGTACATCCACTCAACGCCCAGGCCCAAATCCTCCCCTTGACCTCCCCTTGACTTCCAGCCCCTTTGCTTCCTCTCCTCCCCAACCCCTTCCCTTGTTTGCTATCACGAAAGCCCAAATAATAGAGGAAGGGGAAATTTTCTTGAGAAAGGAGGAAGGTGGAAGGGTAAGGAGGAGGGTCGTGGGTCCCTTGGAAAACTCTTCTTGACTAAAAGGAGGAAGAAAGCCTTAGGACACATATCAATTTGTACCAATAGGCATACTCATATATTCTGGCCCACCATATTTTTATTCCATATTCATATACATGAGTTGTCCCTGGAATTTTCTTGAAAGCAGGAAATTCCCCCCGGTGTTCCAAGAGAATTTTACTATACTGTGAACCAAATAGTTTAACAAAATATATTTGTTGGATAAATTTTCTCCTTGCTAAAGGGACTAAATTGCTTATCTATATTTTTTATTCCAATACTTAACAATTCAACTGTGGTAAGCTAAATATTTACTAGGCCAGTGTGTGTGTGTGTGTGTGTGTGTGTGTGTGTGTGTGTGTAACCTAAGGAGTTAAAGGAGGCTCCTACCTTGTGTAAGCAGTGGTATTTGGGAGTAGAAAAAGAACCATTTCAGATGAAACTCCCTCTTCATTGCCTAAGAGTTGTCAACCATTGCTGGCTAGGACTTCGTTTTCAACCAGGAATAGACCCTGGCAATCCTTGGTGACTAAACTCAAGAACAAACATGTGCTTCCCCCCTCAGATATTTTTGGTGATTAATTCACTTACATGCAACCTCTAACAGATGTAGCACTTGGGGAAAAAAACATAACTTTTCTTTCATGCCTAGATTCCTCTTTTTCTCATAATTAAACCATAAAGACAATAAAATGTGAGATGAAATATGCATCATTGCTTTAAGAAGAAAAAAAAAAAAAAGAAGAAACAGAAATGCAAACCAGTGGCGCGCTGTGCAGACCGACAGACTCCCTGGGAGGGTGAATCTTGGTTGGCTGCCAGCCAACTGCTCTGCTCACTTCCGCCAACCTCCCTCCTCTTCCGGTCCCCCTGCCATGGCCTGTCTTGAGCCCCTTTGCTCTTCCTCATTTCCGCCCTGATGAGTTATTTCTCTTTCTCTTGTACAAGAGAAACTAGTAATTTTGTATTTCTTCAGGACAGACAGAGAAATAAGAATACATTTAAGAAAGAAATTCTGTATTCTGCTTGTAAAATAACAAATTGACGAGTCGATGAGGGCCCAAGCAAGGTGAGTGCTAAATATTAAGACAGGGATAGTACCTTCCTTTCAGGGAACCCACATGCATGTTTTTAATCTTTGGGACCCTCTGGGGACCCAAAGACATAGGATGGGTGGAAATGGGTTAGGTTTTACTCACAGATGGGGACCAAGGGATGCTTCCTAGAATGAGTGATCTGATGAGCTCTAGGAAGTCATACACTCTAAAATACGTTTCCCACCTGCTCTGTTTCAGTGACTAAAATTTCTTTTTTTCTTTAAATTCAATTAATTAACATAACAGTGTATTTTTAGTTTCAGAAGTAGAGTTCAGTGATTCATTAGTTGTATTTAACACCCAGTGTTCATTACATCATCTGCCCTCCTTAATGCCTATCACCCAGTTACCCTACCCCCTAAGCCCTCCCCTCCGGCAACCCTCAGTTTGTTACCTGTGATTATGAGTCTCTTACGGTTTGTTTCCCTCTCTGATTTCATCTTGCTTTATTTTTTCCCTCCCTTCCCCTATGATCCTCTGTTTTTTTCTTAACTTCCACATATGAGTGAAATCATGTGATAATTGTCTTTTTCTGATTGACTTATTTCGCTTTGCATAATACCATCTAGTTCCATCTATGTCATTGCAAATGGCAATATTTTATTCTTTTTGATGGCTGAGTAATATCCCATTGTATATATACCATACCCTCTTTATCCATTCATCTGTTGATGGACATCTGGGCTCTTTCCATAGTTTGGCTATCGTGGACATTGCTGTTATAAACATTGGGGTGCACGTGCCCTTTTGGATCACCACATTTGTATCTTTGGGGTAAGTAACCAGTAGTGGTTAGAAGAATGAAGTGAACAACAAACTGAAGTGAACAACCAAACTGGTCGTAGGGTAGCTCTATTTTCAACATTTTGAGGAACCTCCATACAGTTTTCCAGAGTGGTTGTACCAGCTCGCATTCCCACCAAGAGTGTAGGAGGGTTCCCCTTTCTCCGCATCCTCACCAACACCTGTCATTTCCTGACTTGTTAATTTTAGCCATTCTGACTGGTGTGAGGTGGTATCTCACTGTGGTTTTGATTTGTATTTCCCTGATGCTGAGTGATATGGAACATTTTTATATGTGTCTGTTGGCCATTTGTATGTCTTCTTTGGAGGAATGTCTGTCCATGTCTTCTCTCCTTGGTTCTCATAACAACCCTGGAAAGGGGACATGGTTGAACAGATGCCCATTTAACAGATTAGGCAATGGAGGCTCAGAGAAAACTTATCTAAGTCAGGCCTCTTCCAAGTGGCAGGGCTAGAAGTTCTGACTCTACATCTGCACCCTCCTTGCCCTCTAACCCAGGCAGGGCCTGACAATTTTAGTCACTTCTTGAGGCCTCCTGCTAAAACCTAGATGTATTGTCGCCAGGGACCCCTGGCCCGTTCATCAGACTCGCTTTGTTGGAGAACCCAATCCTGAGAAAGTGGGACAGGCTGGATAGGAAATAGAAGGACAACCGGGGCAGGCGTGGAGAGATGAGGAAGGGAAGGCCGAATTCATGCCCTGGGTCATCGCGATGTACCCTGCACCTCCCTGCATGAGAGTGAGGAGGAAAGAAAAATGGGGTCATTTTGCTCGAAGCTGGCCTGAAAGAACAGTTATCCTCCTTTAAATCAAGGTGACAGACACAGTGCCGGGTTCCTCATTTGATCTTGGGAAGCCCACAACCATCGAACCTTCTGTGGTTTCAGCCCTCAGTGTGACTAGAACAAAGGCTGACCTCCGCACTCTTGCCCCTACTGATGTGTGGGTGTGTAAGTACCATCCACATGGGGCGACCCATCCTCAAAGGCCCCCAGCGGAGGACCGGTTATTGGCTCAGCATTGGCCCCTGATCTTAAGAGATCCTGCAGCTACCTCTCTGTCAGAGACCCTCAGATGTGAGAGGAGGTGGCCCAGCAACTTCTCTCTCTGTCCTTCTCTCTCTCTTGGGGCTCTGATGTCTATGATACGATCTCTGATGCTGCCCCCTGGGCATCTGCTAGGAGCACCTTTGGAGTAGAGAACAGAGAGTAGCTTTGAACTTTGTCCTGTTTGAAGGTGTGTTTTCTCCCTTTCATTCTTCCTTTTTCCTTTTCCTTTTCCCTATCTTTCTTCCTCCCTCCCTCCCTGCTTCTCTTTGTCATTCTTTTTTTTTTTAAAGTCCATTTCTTTTTCTTTTTTTTTAAAGGATTCTTCTTCATTCTTTTTTTTTTTTTAAGATTTTATTTATTTATTTGAGAGACAGAGAAAGTGAGAGAGAGCACGAGAGGAGAGAAGGCTAGAGGAAGAAGCAGACTCCCCGTGGAGCCAGGAGCCCGATGTGGGACTCGATCCCGGAACTCAAGGACCCTGACCTGAGCCGAAGGCAGTTGCTCAACCAACTGAGCCACCCAGGCGCCCCTTCTCTTTGTCATTCTTTCCCTCCCTCCCTCTCTCCCTCTCTCCCTTCCTCCCTCCCTCCTTCCCTCCCTCTTTCTTCCTTTCTTTCTTTTTCTTTTTCTGCCTGCTTTGTTGCCTGTCTGCCTGCCTAGTTTCCTCATTATGAGGTTTACTTCTATGTAAGCCACATGGAAGACCCCTTGTTTTCTCATACAGACCACTTTAATATACTCTGATATGTAATAAAATGCGAATCTCCAAAAAGGGATTCCCCTGACCTGCTATATTTCTAAAGGTTTGTCTTTGTTGTGGATTTCGTGGTATGTACTGCGACACATGCAAGGGCGTGGTTTTGTCGCCTGGGTCATGTGTAGATTCATCTGTGTGATCAAAGACTTCCTCACATTACTGCATGTGCCCTATGGTTACTGGGGTTGTGACACTTCACAGGAATAAGCTACCGATCCACTCTGGTCCCCTATGTTGAGTAAGGTGGGGCTTGTAATGGACCATTTTCCCCCTTCGCACATTTAAATTCTTTTTTTAAAGATTTTTATTTATTTATTAGAGAGTGAGAGACTGAGAACGAGAGGGGAGAAGGTCAGAGGGAGAAGCAGACTTCCCGCAGAGCCGGGAGTCCAATATGGGACTCGATCCCGGGACTCTGGGATCATGACCTGAGCCGAAGGCAGTCGCCCAACCAACTGAGCCACCCAGGCGCCCCCTCCTTCGCACATTTAAATGGATGCTCTGTCCTGAGAGTTCTCTGATTTCCAATAAGCCTCTTCTAAAGCAGTTTCCATGGTGATCACATGTAAATGATGTCTCCCCAGAGTTTGTTTTTTGATGTTGAGTAAGGACGAGTTCTTATAAAAACTCGCCCACACTCATGACACCTATAGGTATGGATTCTCCCATACATTCAATGATGGGACTTTTCTGGCATGATTTTCCACACTCACTACCTATATAACATTCTTCACTTTTCCGAATTTTGGTATTTTCTAATGGTAAGGGATTTATATTTAAGTCTTATAGATGTACATTTCTGTTTATAGCAGCATTACTCACCATAGCCAAAAGGTGAAAACAACCCTAATGTCCACTGATAGATGAATGAATAAGCAAAATGTGATGTGTATCTAACAGAAACTGACTCAGCCCTAAAAAGGAAGGCAGTTGTCACACCTGCTACAAGGTTGAACCTTGAGGGCCTCATGTTAAGTGAAAAAAGCCAGACACAAAAGGGCAAATATCTACAATAGTCAAGTTCATAGAGACAGAAAGTGGAATGGTGGTTCCCAGGGGCTAGAAGGCGGGAAGGAATAGAAAGTTACTGTTTCATGGAAGATAAAAAAGTTCCAGAGACGGCCAGTGGGGATGGTCACACTGCAGTGTGAATGCACTCAGTTGTCACCGAATAGTACACTCAAAAATGATTAAAGTGGTAAATTTTATTATATATATTTTATTTTACCATAGTTCAAAAGAACAGCATAAAAAGTTTTGTAGAATCCTTTCAAAATTCTGGTGTTTTTCTCTAATATTATTTTTTTTAGATTTTATTTATTTATTTGAGAGAGAGAGAAAGAATATGAGCAGTGGGGAGGGGCAGCAGAGAGAGAGAGGGAGAGAGAGAGAGAAGCAGACTCCCTGCCAAGCAAGGAGCCCGACATGGGGCTTGATCCCAGGACCCTGGGACCATGACCTGAGCTGAAGGCAGATGCTTAACCGACTGAACCACCCAGATGCCCTTCTAATATCATTTCTTTTACATACTCTTTCTCTGGTGGGATTTTTCCTTGCTCCATCTCCACTTTGCTGGAAGTGATGAGTAGGCCCTTTTCCTTCTCTTTCCCCTCTGCTGTCTTTTAAAGCAGCTTCTATCTTCAAGGGATGCTCCAAAGGGCTTCCCACACCTGCCGCTGTGCCCATTCTGAAGGCGGTGACTCCTTGGTCTCAGGGTTGTCCCATGCCACAGACGGAAAATGCTATAACCATGTCAAGGCTCCATCCGTCAGTATCAGGAACTCTCTCGGCTCTTTGGGAAAACAGGACTCAGGGTTCTCGAAATTTAGAAATCGCAGCTTCTCTGAAAGTTGAGGATGCCGGGGAGACCCAGGTCGTGCTATTCTCCGGCATCTCCTCTCTGGAGAGGTAATCCCAGGCAGGATTCAGACACAGTCTTTCCGCTCACATCCTCAAACTATAAGGAACCCCTAACAATTCATGTCCACTGGGCATGGCCAGTTCCCAGAATGGGAGGCTTCTGTAGGCTGGCTGAGAGGACGGTGGCTATTATTGCCAATCCTGGACTTTCCCAGAAGCCTGGGAAGATCAAGGGCAGCAATCCCCCCTTGTCCTTCAATAGCCTGTGGGTGCTGGGCCTGGAGTGAGCCAGGGTGCCCCACAAGGCCTCCCTCCATGGGATTTGCATTTGCAGAAGGGATCCACTTCTAACTCAGGCATTTCAGACTGGAACCAGCAGGTGGGGTTGTATTTCTTCTGGTAGCAGCGCCTCCGACTTTTACCTAGGCCCCCTGTGTGCCGGTGCCCTCTCTGAAAGTCATTGATGCCAAGTTAGAGCTGGTCATGAGACCTGAGTTTGAGACCCTGATCTGTGTCTAGCCATCAGTGAGGACTTGGGGGTGTCACTTTGCCTCATGGGTCTTCTGGGGCCAGACAAGTTCTGCCTGCCTCCTGGGATTGCTGGGAAGCTAGCACAAGCTGCTCCAGGAAAACCCAGAGAAAACTCTAGAGCTAAGTTTTGCAGTGGTGTTTGTGCCAATGGGAGCTTTTTGGGTTGCTGACCATATTGTATCGGAACCATTTAGCACTTTAATCCGCGTCACACACTGGCTGATAAGATTTATGGGAAGATGTAGCCAGGCATGGATGGAGATGAAAAATAGGACTGGAAGGTTAGTGTACAGCATGTCCTTTGGATGAAGTTAATTGAGATAAGTTTATAATGTGTTTCAGTGACTTCCTAGGACAACCTTAAAACAACATATATGGCCCTGCACCTTGGTTCCACGTAGATCTACAGAAGCCGGGATAGGCGTTGGGGAAAATGGTCTCCCAACGGTCCAGGCAGGGCTCTTCTAGTCTTCTCCTTGGAGATGACCAACATCCTTGGTGGCCAAGCACTGGGCTGTAGGACCCTGTGTGCGAACAGGACCAAGAACCAAGGAGAGGGAGAGGCAACCATACTGTGTGATGCTGTGACAAGTTACAACAAATTTAGTGGCTTAAAACCACATCAATTCGTTCTCCTACAGTTCTGGAGGTCAGAGGCCCTAAGCTGGTTTCTCTGTGCTAAGGTCAAGGTATCAAAAGCACTAGTTCCTTCTAGGGAATCTGAGGGGAGAATCTGTTTTCTTGCCTCGTCCAGTTGCTAGGGGCCACCTGGACTCCTTGGCCTGTGGCCCCTTCCTCCGTCTTCAAAGTGCATGGCTCCAATCTCTGCTTCTCTCATTACATTGGCTTCTCCTTTGGCCCTGACCTTCCAGCCTCTTCCTGATAAGAACCTCTGTGGTGACATCGTGGACCATCTGGATAATCCAGGATAATCTCCCTACCTCAAGGTTCTGAATTTAATTCCATCTCTAAAGTCCCTTTGACAGGTAAGGCAACATTCACAGGTTCTGGGGATTAGGACAAGGACATATTTGAGATTATGCTCTGTTATGCTGCCTCCCCCCCCCCCCACCCTTTAGTCCCTAGTAGAAGATCAAGAGAAAGAGCTGACTGTAGACTAAGAATAGACTGGCATCTCCAAGACATTTTATGCTAAATTGGCTTGAGATCAATTCACTGCATTTCACTTTCCCAATGACCGATTTATGTAACATTTAAATTTTACTAATATTCAAAAGATTGTCTCTTTTAATGATTTGACTGTCATTTTTCTATTCTTCAGTGCTTAGTATTCTTTGCCAATTCCTCAAATAGCAGGTGAATGTTAATTTTGAACTTCCAGCAATTAAAACTTAATTACATTACATTAGCTCAAATTAGATTAAAACTGTAAAGGCTTAAGATAAAGGGATGAAGTTTTAACTGGGGGTTTTCAGGAAGAAACAGCAGATAACAGTTGTCATTAAATTTCAATTTAAAACTGACATTCAAGAGCACCTGAAAAAAATTAGCGGTAGTCCAAACCACCCTACAAAAAAAAGATGGCATTTTAAATTTCTAACAAGAACTGACTGAGATAAAACAAAGCAAGGCAGCAGAAAGGAAGTGAGGCCCTCCAGAAGATTGTATTAGAATGATTTCTATGACCAATGCCTCAACTCTGAGGCACTTACTGACTGTAAATACAAAATTCAAAACTCTAAAATGCTAGAGAGACTGGTAAAGTGAGAAGTAATTGGAAGCTACAGACAATCATATTACACAGTAAATGTGAATGATGAAATTGTTAGAAAATCTGGGTTGACAACACACTTGAGAAATTGGCAGAACCATCACAAATCTGCTAAAACATTGGCAAAACCAAAATGGCGTGAAAGAAATCAGTAGAAACTGAAAACTTATTGTGGGAAGCAAGCACCGATATTTTGGTTATGGAATGATTTCTGAATTTTTAATACAGTTTAAAAACACATCAAGTTTTTTTTTAAATGCCTCTATGAAGAAAAAAATGAAATCTTGTCAATGAAAACTATAGAAATCCTCCCAAACTACTAAAACTGTTTCATTGGACACAGATTACTATAAACGTTTATAAATAATGAAGAGAAGCAAGTTTGCTTTTTGTTTTTTGTAAAATGATAAATTGTATGAATTGATGATTTTACAAATTATTTTTTGGCAGTCTGGGCTCTCAGTTATTTGAGCTTCAGTACCCTGTTTCGCTTGGTGAGTGGGGTTTCTAGCAGGGTTACCAGGCTGCTGGGGGTTACTACTAGGGGAGGCCAGGATGGCTCTGAGTTCTCCCTTCTTGCTTCGTGGCTCCGGCTGCTGGAGCCTATGAGTTGGCTGGGGGCTTTCCCCCTGCAGAGGTCTGGTCCTTTCCTGCCAGCCCTCTCCCTCTGTGGTCCCCCGCCCATCACCAGCGGGCTTCTAGCACATCTCAGGCACGTGGTTGCTCTTGTAATTGACATGTCTGTGTCCTTCAACCATACCTTGAAGCTCATGGACAGCGGCGATGACTTATCCAGCTTTTCCTCTCCTGCCCCAAGCCTGAGGCTTCGCATACCATAAGTGCTTAAACAGTGATTCCTGAATGAATGGATAGACATGAGAAAGATTTTTGTTTTAATAAATGTGTTATTTCTCCAGGAGTTAATTCCCAACTCCTTCCGGCTGGATTCCACGTCCCTGTTCTTCCCTCTACTGTGGCAAAAACAGCCGTGCTGTCCCTGTCCACTGCCCTTATGTGTGCACCCCCAGACTTGGCAACACTGGGTCTTCAACACATGTCAGTCTAACTCATTATTTCATGACCGGAAGTAAGCCTCCAAAGAGCTGAAGGAAATTCTCTGGGCGTGGTGTTTCCAGTGTGACATTTCGAACTCCTTTGTAATGCAGAGATTTTTAAGTCAACTTCTTTCCATTCATCTTAACTTACTAGTTATTATCATTTGGCTGATAAGCAACCAGTTTACCCAACAGCTCCTTCTAAATCTGCTTCCTGCCCTGGTTCTAAGCAATAGGAGACAGCTGTGAATAAAACACTCTATTTCATAAGTATTATATTCAGTAATTTCTTTTGTTCTGAATATTTTCTTTCTAAAAGCGACTTTGTTGGAAATAGCTGTTTCTCTATTTTTCACTCCTCCTTTGTAACATGAGTGGGATTTCCCAGACGCTCTTTCATATTTAGTGTTGAGATGAACACGCTACAAATTTTTAATTGCTTCGTTCACCCATGAATATTGGAAATAATGCATCATCATCAGATGAGATGTTTTCTCAATTCTCTCATCACAGAAACAAATTATTAACGTGAAAAATGTTCTCTGTCTTCCCTTTTGCATTTTTCACTTAATATTTTAAAATCCTGGTAGTGATGAAAGGGGCATGATTTTGTCATAAGAGGGTCTAAAAAAGCTGCTGATATAAATCCCACATTGCCTTTGGGTGAATTGAGACAATGACTTCAGGTTTCTATAAATATTTTCTGCATATTTTCCCAAAGGCCTTTTCCAGAACTCCTTCACGTTCCTGTAAAGGGTTATGCACAGTTCCGTGATGGTGTTTCTTGCATGGCTCTCTTTATTTGCTTGTTTCCGTTCTTTGCTGGATTGCAAAGGGTTTACCCGCATTTGCACCCCCGGTGACTCGTGCACAGAAAGGGCTCCACCAGCTTCATGGCATGAAGTCATGAAATCACAGAGGCATTTCTATCTCTTTAAAATAATAATACCAACAGCTAATGTGTCTCAGTGGACCTCGGTGCCAGGCGTGAAGCTAACCTCGCTTTATGCATTATTTCCTTTAACCCCTACTGCATCCCTGTCACTAATGCAGATACTCTTATTACCCACCGCTCCTTTTACCGGGAAGGACACTATGGGAGATTTGGAGTGGTTAACTAGCTTTCCCAAGCTTATATGGCAACAATGACCAAGTGGGGATAGGAGCCCCTGTCTGACTCCCCAGAAGCTCCTATTTTCACATTACTCTATGCTGCTGAGGAGTTTCAGTTAACCATTACTTGAAATTGTTTCAAAAGTCTTCCTCTACTAGTCTTCTCCTATAGGACACAGACGGCTACATCCCATGCGCATCTGACTGAGGGCCTCAGAAGGAAAGCCCATCGAAAGTGAAGAACCCATATTGGAAATCAGAGAAAAAGGAGAACAGGTGCAAAATAAAGGGGTATATTTGGTGCTAGATGGGGTGTGGAAGTGGAGTTTTTACCCAATCGGAGTCACCTTTCTGGGGAACCATCCCTAAAGGCCTGGTGATCATCTCCTGGTGATAAGTGAGAACTCCTGTCTTCTTTCCAGGTGAATTTATGCCAAAGACTCAGCCCAATCAAAGATGACGAGAGGAAAAGAAGGCAGCGAAGGTAAGTGGCCATTTGGCAAGAGGGTCTCAAACTCAACATTATGGACATTTTAGGCGGTGTTATGGGTTGACTTATGACTTGTGTCCTTCCCCAAATTCACATGTTGATGTTCTGACTCTTAGTACCTCAGAAGGAAACTTTCTTTAGAGAAAGGGCCTTGACAGAGGTAACCAGGTTGTAGTTAGGTCAAGAGCGCCCACCAATCCAACATGACTGGTGACTTTACAAAAAGGGGACACTGAAACACGGAGGTACACAGAGGGAAGACACTGAAGAGACACAGGAAGACAGACATCTGCAAGCCCTGGAGCGGGGCCTGGAACAGATGCTTCCCTCATGGCCTTTCGAAGGAACTAACACAGATGTGAGAACTGTGAGACAGCACAGCGTTGTCTGAGGCGGTCGGTCTGTGGGACTTTGTTCTCGAAGCCCAGGAGACAAACGTGTAGATTGGATGAGTCTTTGTTGTGAGAGGCTGCCCCGGGCATTGTAGGACGTTTGAGCCATCCCGGGCCTCTACCTGCTCGGTGCAGTAGCACCCCTGTCTCCCAGCTGCGGCGACCCAAAATGTCTCCGAACATTGCCCAGGGTCCCCATGGGGCCACAAGGCTAGCCTTCCTCCGGCCTTGAGGCAGACGTTTCTGCAGACATCAGAGGCGAATTTCACGGCATCCTGCAGGCCTTGGTGATTTCTCCGGCAGAACAATGTACTTAATTGGAACGTTTGGCTTCATCTGAACAGGGACCACTCACGAATCACGCCGTGTGGAGGGAAAATGCTTTAATCAACTGGAGATGGTGATAAGCTAGAGAAATCCCGAGTCATGCTCAAGGAGAACTGCGGGGATATCATCTTCCTTCAGTGTGGATGGTGCTTTGTCTGAAGACAAGGGGATCTGCAGAGGTTACCCTTTGGTAAGGGTGTTAGTCCTGTCATTCCCTGGGAGCAATTAAAGAAGGAAATGATGCTTCTGTGTCCTATGAAAACAGACAGTTCACTGCCTCAGCATAAAAGCTGTGGCAGAGGGATCTAAACAGTGAAGAATTATATGTTTTTTTTTTATTAGTTTAAGGGTAGAATTCAGTGATTCATTGGTTGCCTGTAACACCCCGTGCTCATCGCGAAGGTGCCCTCCTTAATGCCCATCACCCAGTTCCCCCATCTCCCACCCTCTCCCCGCCAGCCACCCTCAGTTTGTCTCCCAGAGTTAAGAATCTTTCATAGTAGGGTGCCTAGGTGGCTCAGTGGGTTAAAACCTCTGCCTTAAGCTCAGGTCATGATCACAGGGTCCTGGGATCGAGCCCCACATTGGGCTCTCTGCTCAGCAGGGAGCCTGCTTCCTCCTCTCTCTCTGCCTGCTTATGATCTCTCTCTGTCAAATAAATAAATAAAATATTAAAAAAAAAGAATCTCTCATGGTTTGTCTCCCTCTCTACTTTCATCTTATTTTATTTTTCCCTCCCTTCCCCTATGCTTCTCTGTTTTGTTTCTTAAATTCTACATATGAGTAAGCTCATATAATTGTCTTTCTCTGACTTATTTCACTTAGCATAATACCCTCTGGTTCCTATGCAAGTATTTTAATAAACTAGCACAAAGGCTTTGATGAGGTTACTACTTATTTACACGTGCGAGGTTAGTAGGAGTGAATGGGGCAGAACGGAAAAGACAGCAGCTGGCACGTTAGGGGTGTGGCTAAATCCTTCTGCATCCTTATAATTCCAGAGGGATTCTGGAAGGTCACATCTTCAGAGCTACCGTAATTATCCTTTCCTCTGCTTAATGACTACGCTGCACGCTCTATTCAGGTGACATTTTTTTTTCCAACAGGTCAATGCATCATTTTAAACAGAAAACTCTTTCTCTTTTGCTAAGATTTTAAGTTGTTGACAAAATCTAGGTTATAAATCTGTAAGAGAGGCTTTAAAGCAGGGACATCTCATTACAGATGTAATGAGCTCCAGGATTTTCTTGACAGTCCTGGTCTATAATTGATCAGGCATTGCCGGTTTATCTTTTTTCCTCACCTTTTAAATGCTTGCTTCTTCTCATGCACACATATGCATACACTACAGTTTCTCTCTGTCTATGTATGTTTTATCGTCGTGAGTGAGTAAAAAGACTGAGACATTCTGATCCCCTCTACCTCTCTGACTTGGGAGCTCCCCGATGTGACCCCCAGCTCACCGGCCCATTGTCTCTCCATGTGGTGGAGTATATGGCTCCCAGGAGCAGGAGACAGAGGACGAGTCAGTCTGGGCTCTTCTATATCCTGGCTGTGTCTCTGAGCTCCTACTTCTTCGTCTGAAATAGATGCACCGACCCCTGTGTGCCTCCCTGGTGGGACCGGGAGAATCAGAGAGGCAGTACGCATGAATGTGGTCTGGCTATCACCTGCCTCCACTTGGAAGATACTGCATCGCCTTATGTCCCACTGCAGTGGGGGAGGCGGGGGTACCACAGGACTATGAAAGTGTAGAGCTGGGGGAATGACAGACCCGAGTCTCCTAGGAGCCAGTGCTGGACAGAAACAGGGCACCTTAGGGACACGTCTTAGGCCGCCCCGGTTGGATTTAGCTTCCTGAAGTCGAAATCGATAGCCCTTATACTCCAGAAAGAGGATCTTTCTAAAGCTTTGAAATTTACAGTATAGAACGTGTTGGACCCTGAGATCGTCTGATTTCTGCTACTCAGATGGGAATGGCTTCATTTTACGCCGTGAAACAAAACATGCCTGAGCTCTTAGGGAGGTGCTCCGTAGGCGGGACCCTTGCTCACAGAAGGCCTGGAAAGGGGTAGACATGCTCCAGGCAGAGGAAGCCAAAATGAGCTTCACGGAGAAAGCAGACAAGCAAACCAAAGACAAGAGGAGAGGGCCAGGCTGGGGGACTCACTTGCGGGGATGAGAGTGGCTGCTCATGCTGGAGTCTTTCTCTTCTCCCCAGGCCCTCTCTGTCCTGCCCAGTGGTGCCAGCAAGGGCCCGTCTCCCTTCCAGCCGCTGGTGGCCCTTAACTGCTTCCGAAGCACGCTCCCTGCACGGGAGCAAGGCAGGTGTTCTCCACCCTGTATGATAGCACAAGAGAGGGCAACTCAAGAATTTAAGGCATGGAAAAACAGGGCCTCTAAGAGATAGTTGTCCCCCCATGTTCACGGCAGCATGAGTCACAATAACCACAGGATGGAAGTGACCTAAGTGACCATCGGCAGATGAAAGGATAAATAACACATGGTCCATACATGCGCTAGAATATTACTCAGCCGCACAAAAGGAAAGGAACTCTGACACATTCTCCAGCAGGGATGGACCCCGAAGACATTATGCTAAGTGAGATAAACCCACCGCAAAGGGACAAATGTATGGGTTCACATGTATGAGATATTGAGAGCAGTCCAGTTCCTAAAACAGCAAGGAGATGGCAGTTACCAGGGGCTAGGGCTGGGGGTGAGGGGTGAATGGGGAGTTCTCATCTAACGGATATGGAGTTTCAGGTTCGTAAGATGAAAATGTTTTGGAGATTGGTCATACAACCGCGTGAATATACTTAATATTACTAAGCTGAACATTACTAAACTTTAAAATGGCAAAGGGTACATTTTACGTTATTGGTATTACACCACAATTTAATATAAAAATTTAGAAAAAGAAGTAGGACCAGTGGCAAGTCAAAGAGCTGGAGTTAAAACTCTTTGAACTCTACTTCTGACTCAAAATCTGTAAAGCTTCGCTGCACTACAGGGAAGTGAAAAAGAAGAAAACCAAAAAAAAAAAAAAACAAAAAACAAAAACAAAAAACCCAAAAAACCAACACGAAAAAACCCAACAGAAGGGGAGTGCAGTGACCCTGCCCTCTCTTCTTCCTCTTCACTTTCAAAATAGTGGAGTTTAGTATCTGGAGACCTCTAGAACAAAACTCCTTTCAGGGGGGTGGGGTTATAATATACTTCTTTCTCTTCTCTTCATGTTATCGTCGATTCTCTTAAGTTTCTATCATAAGGATGGATTACCTTGGTAAGGGGAGGGGGAAAGTGCCGATTCTCTTCTAGAACCAAACATGGTGCCCACACCTTTGACCAGCTTGGGTGATATTCGTTACAGACGTTCTGCAGGGGTGAAGCAGACTGGGCTCTCCTGTGCGCCACTAGCCCGTGCCCTTCCAGCCTGGAGGCAGCCTTGGCTCATTTCTTTTCCCTGCATGCCCCTGCCCCCGGGACAGGGGCCCCGTGTGGACGGCCCTGGCGTCAGGACTAGAGGGCCCCCCCTTGGGTAGCCGTGCTGGGGTGCGGAGCCAGGGGGGTGCTCCCATCAGAAAAGCTGCATTTGGCTCCTGGCCCTCTGTTTCCTCATCGGCTGTGTCCTACCCCGCGAGACTGTTGTGAGCACAAAATGAGACACTAGATGGGAAGGGCTCAGTGCCATCCCCGGTCAGGGCCCCCTCGCTGTCATCACTGCCACTGTGATTCTGCCCCAGCCATCAGCCACTTCAACATCCTCGTTAAAAAAGGAAGGTGCTGGGTTGGCTTAGCCCCTAAGGTTTGCTTCAGTGTCTGCTTCAAAGACTATTTGGTTGTTTCAGCTGTAACGTGGAGTGGCTGTACCTCCTTAAAGGCTGTGCTAGGAGTGACACACTATGGGCAATAACTTAGCCGACTATCATCATGTCGGCATGCGGCGGGAGTGGCCCGTTGGTGGAAGGATCGTGGGCAGGTAGGGCAGATCCGAGCGCATGCGGCTCGTTGAGCCTGTGGGCTCACCCTGGGGCCGCTCGGGCCAGCCGTGAATGAAACTCCGCTCTGCCAGTCCCTCTGTGGGTCTGCACGTGGCGACAGCCTCCTGTAGCCTCTGACGCATGGGGATGTCAAAGTGAACCGTCAAAATGGAGAAGAACTGAGCAAACGTGCCATTCCTCCACAGAGAACTAGCTTGCCCATCCTCAGGGAGCTCCGGGGGCCACGGTGGAGGTGACGGCTCCTGAAGGTGATAAAGAGGTGGCCCAAAAAACTTCGAGTGGCTAAATACTCCCCGTGGGAATGGAGAGATCCGAGAGAAGTGGAGGTGAGTCCCAACAGCTCCGACCAATCCCTGGAGAGAATGCTGCTCCGATGCGTCAGTTTCTGGGTCTAAAGCCTACCAACCAGGTGGCGCCAGCCACATCCTTTGGTTTTTAGGAAAACAGTAATGCTGTGGTTACCTCTAATAGTAGTACCAGTAGTGCAGCATCTGCGCTCGGGGTACCGGTGCCGATGATGACGGTGATGATGGCAGACGCCACCAGCTGCCAGTCCGAACAGCTCTGCGTACATTACCCCAACTGAATCCTGACGGTGGTATTTAGGCATTTAGTGTTAACCACTCCCAGGTTCTAGAACACAACGCCAAAGCCCAAAGAGGTTAAGCAACAGGCCTCCGTTTTCCAGTGGAGACCAGCGGAGTTTATCTTGGATGCTTATGCAGGAGTTGGACAAGAAAGATGAATGCCAGCTCCGTGTGACCCTGACCTCGTATGGAGCTGCCACATGTGCTGGCCGGTGCTTCCTTCTCCTCCCGCCTCCTTCTGGGACCTGGACTTCCAGCATTTGTAACTGCGTTTGTTTACATTGCTCTGTTTAAGCCACGTGAATATACCTCTCCATCCGGGCACAGGTAGCATATTTAGCTAGGATCATCTATTTTCACGAAAGCTTTAGTAACACAGAGGGCTGCAAAAACCATCTGAAGCAGGCATCATGGACTTCGGCATCTGGACATATTCTACTCCTTCCTCACTTTGTCGTGTGAGACCAGATAGTCCCCTCCTCCCCATCTAGGCTTCCTCGTCTGTATGTGGGAGTAAATTGTTTCTTCACTGAGTTGTTCTGAAGAGCCTCTGATAGGATGGACCTATCGTTATTAGGTCCATCTTTATAGAGTATTCTTTATGAAGAGTAAATTCCCACAAAAAGACACGGCATTCTTTGTTCTTGGGGGGGGAATCTTTTATTTTTATTTTCTTATTACTAGTCAATACTCGTTCACATCTTTATTATTCACATGGATGAGAAAAAATCTATACTCTCTTCCACAGAAATGAAAATAATAGCAGGTAACACTTTTGTGTAGCTCCTTCCAGACCTTCCTAGCCAAAGGAAAGGTCCCCTTGTCTTGTAATTTTAACTTGGTAACAACAGGTACTGGTGAGGTGGAGAGGGGAGAAGGGAGAGGGCAACCTGCGGGAGACATACAGGGAGTTGGGGCTCAAGGGGAGCCGTGGACACCTGTCGTCGGAAGCCCCCAGACCCGCAGCTAGGAGAGGAATCCCTTAAGGCAGTTATGCAGGTAAAGTGGGGAGACAGTAGAAATGAAAAACAACGTGACCATTTTATTGAAGTAAAACATATAAGCGTACCTTCATGTAGTAATATCGCGAAGGGACAAAGCCTCTTAAGTATGTGACAGCTGATTGAAGTTTTATATGGACTTTTAAAACTTAAAGAAAAACAGCTTTAAAGTAAAGAGACAACTCAAAGACAGTCAGGGAAACAATCTGAGTTCAGAATCTTCTAGATGAAACAAAATGTCCCAATTATTTTACATTTGTCTCATCCATACCAGCAGGAAAGCTACTTTCCCTCTACTATTTTTTTTAGAAGCATACGATTTGGCTTTTATGCAACAATGCTTTTCCTCACTCATATTTCATTGGTTTGCATAATAACAAAAACAAGCACAACCGGCCAAACCAGTTTGTGGACAAACATTCGCGGGTCTCTTGGTAACCCCATGCTGTGGGAGCAGAAGTGTGCTGCTGACCCCGAACCCCGCTTCCTGGACACACACACGTCTCTGCCATCGGACAGTATGTTTAAGTAAGCACAAGGCAAGCATCGGTCGCCTTTTGGAAGCTGTCTAATATAGTGTAAATACAGAGAAAAACAATTGTGTCCACGAAGATGCTTTTGCTGCACATAACAGAAACTCTGACGTAAGCTCGTTTTTAAGGAATGAGGAGATTTATTATCTCAAATAGCAAGTTTAGGAGTAAGATGGGCTTCGACGCTGGGTGATTCGGGGATTTAACAATGTTACCCGGGCCCCAGGTCACTGCCATCTCCCCACACGGCTATTCGAGGCATCCGCTTCTTCTTGCAACTGTGGCCAATTCTGGAGCATCAGGTTTCCTTTTTCTGGTTAAGTGGGAGAGAGAGAAACAGGAGGAGTCCACCTATGTGATCAGGTCCTTCCCTTGCACCGATTGGCCCAACTTGGGGCCCTTGCTCATCCCCGGAGTACCTACAACCATCATCAGAGAAATGGGAGGTGCTGACTGGTTTAATTTGTCAACATCCTTTCCTGGAGCTGGAGATGAGCTCAGTGTCCTATTCCTGTGACCCTCATAAGCTGCGTGAACACTTGAGCAAAACTAGACTCTGTTATGGAAAAGGAAGGGAGGAAGGACTCTGGGAGAGACGGAGTGACTGCTACAATAAGCTCTCCCTAGTTCACAGCATGGCCACAGACCAACGCTGTTCCCTCAGACGCCTGGTCGAAAGTCCTACTGTGGCATCCCCCACTCTCAGCGAGAGCAGCTGAAAGGACAACAGGGAAGTATAGAAACTAGTGGCACTTGAATTCAGGATCGCAAATGTGGATGGGCTCTCCACGGTGCCAGGCGACCCGCCCACACATCCCCTGGTTGGTCACTGTCCCGCTTTGCCAGGAAACCTCTCACAGCTTCTCTCCCCTTCCACTCCAGCACCTGCTTTCTGCTCTCCTCACATACGCTGGCTGACGCCTTTCTGTCAGACTCCACTGAGAGAACTTAAGCTGCCAGATTGTTCTCCAACCACCTCTACCATGTGGCCTCTGCCCAGTATGCGGCCTCCCTGAGGGTGCGGTCGATGACCCGGCCCCTCACTCGGGCCAACCCTCACCCTTCACTTGCCCCTGGACCCCCACCCCCAGGTCCCCTCCGCAGGCCCTCGCTCTGGCAAGTGGCCCCCTGTCCCCAACTCTGTCAGCATACAGAACTTCCAGAGCCTGCATCTTAAAAACAAAGCAAAACTGCTCTTCCTGGCCATCTTTCCGTCCTTTCCACAACATGATGTCTTCAAAGCATTGCAGAGAGTCACCAGCTCCCGTCCTTCGGTCCTCCCCTTCTCAACACACCGTCCTTGACCCTCTAAGCCCACCCACCATGCCACCCAACTGCTTCTTACCACAGTTAGAAGCCACCACCAGTTAGCCAGACCCAGCCCTTTCGGCCCTTATGGGAGGCGACCTTCAGCACTTTCCTCAACTTCTCTCTTCTCTCAGCTTCTACAGCACCCGCTCTCCTGGGAGGGTTCTTCTCGGTGGGCTCCCGGCCTGAATCACTCGCCTTCTCTCACTGTCCTCTCAGAGCGTCCTGAGTTTGCCCTGGGGCCTTCTGCTCTCCTCTCCTCTCCCCTCCCTCCGTCCCCCTCCAAGCTCCCACACTCATTCGCCCCAGTTTGTCTGCTCTGCTCCCCTCTTTAAACCTCATTCACCAGCCGGTGATGGGCAGATTCGGAGTTCCCACCCCAAGCTCCCCACCAGGGCTGCTGGCCCTCTCCGCTTCCAGGCCTGACGGCATCTCCAGCCCGCCGTGCCACACGTGGGACTGTCGGTTCCTCCCCACTCCATGTCCCTCAAACCTGTTTCTCGTCTTTGCCATCTCACTGTGGGACCCCACAATCTGAACCCTTATATGCTCGTCAGCAAGCCCTGTCGTCCCCTCCCCAAGAAGAGCCTAATTCCACCTGCCGGTCCCCTTCCTCAGCTCCAAGCCGCAGCCACAGACACCCCCCCCCCCACCGCCTCCCTAAACCACTGCGATAACCTGATTGTGCCCGTTCCTGCCCTCCGCACAGGGGCCAGAGGGGCCTCAAATTATTAGATCAGACCATCTCACTCCCTAGCGCAAACCCTCCAGGGGCTTCCTGTTGTGGGCAGAACAAAATCTAGACACCTTATCGTGGCCCAAGAGGCCCCACAGGATCCCGTCCTGACTCCTCTCTGACCTTTGCTGGTGAGCCGGGGCGGTAGGCACCCGGAGCCTCTTCCGGCCGGCGCATGTGCCTACGCGGGGGCGTTCAACTTGCTCTGCTCCCTCCCTGGCATGACTGGGTCTTTCCTGTCCCTTAGGCCTCCGCTCAAGGTCACGTCCACGGGGGCCCTGGCCACGAAGTCGAAATGAGCCCCTCACTCCCCCATCACTGTCTACCCTGAACCTTGTTCTGTTTTTGTTCTCGAATGTACTGCTATTTAAATGATCTTTTCTGGGCGCCTGGGTGGCTCAGTGGGTTAAAGCCTCTGCCTTCGGCTCAGGTCATGATCTCAGGGTCCTCGGGTCAAGCCCGGCATCAGGCTCTCAGCTCAGCGGGGCACCACCGCCCCCCCTCGCCTGCCTCTGCCTGCTTGTGATCTCTCTGTCAAATAAATAAAATCTTAAAAAAATGATCTTTTCACTTATTTATTTGCTCTCTAGCTCCTTCCCAGCCGCAAAGACTTTACCCACTAGGGACCAAGCTACTTGGCCTTCCTGGCTCTGTGGCCTCAGCACCTGGGTCGATAGCAGGAGCAAATAATAATAACGATTCGGTGAATGAGCGACTCCGTTTGCCCCGCTTACGTCTGGCTTTCCTGGGAACTGTCCGCACGGGCTGCAGGACAGGCAGCTCACTCCTCTTCCCGCTACCACCGAGCTCACGTGGCAAATCCTCCTCGCCAGCTCGCGTGCCCAGACCGGGAGGAAGGCAGGTGAGGAAAAGCTAGAACTTGACCTGCGGCACTCACAGATGAGCGGGTGGCGGGAGACCGAGCGTCCGGAAGTTATGGGGCAGCCGTGTGACCCAAAGCACGAGAGAGAGGGAAGCACAGGGTGACACGAAAACTCAAGGAGGAGCGCCTAGCTCCTGGAAGGGGAGGTCCACGACGTTGTCCTGGAAGAGGGGATGCCCGAGGTGAGTTTTAAGGATGGAGAGGAGTCAGGCAGTGGGGAAGCAGTGGAGGTGGGAACCAACACGGCAGCAGAAGGAGCGAGCGAGGCTCACAAGCCTTGGGAAGCCGTGGGGGACGTGCAAGGAGGCGAGGAGGCCCGAGACTGAGTTCGACGAGGACGGGAGGTGGGCATGGAAAGGTAGGAGGCTGGGCCGGTAGGAAGAGAGCCTATCGTTAAAGGCCTTGTAACAAAGCCACCGCAGCTCACTTTTATCGAGGGCTCACCATGTGTGAGGTGCCGAATCCTCTCATTTCACCCCCTGACAGCCCCGCGAGGTAGGTTCTGTCACTGTCCTCAGTTTACTGGGGGGAAATGGGAAGTGACTTTCCTGAGGACGCACGGGGAGTAAGTTTGGACTCAGCGTCCAAGCCCGGGGGATGGCGGGGAGCATATTGCAAATGCTGTGAAACACAAGTCCTGGGTCTCCTGTGATATTTCTCAATTTCTCTCTCCCTCTCTTTTTAGAAGGGGGAGGGGCGGAGAGAGAGAATCTTAAGCTGGTGCCACGCCCAGCGCGGAGTCCCACACGGGGCTCCATCTTATAAACCTGAGCTCAGGACCGCAGCCAAAATCAAGAGTCTGAGGCTTGGGGCACCTGGGTGGCTGGCTCAGTTGGCTAGGGGTCTGACTCTCGATTTCTGCCTAGGGTCATGATCACAGGGTTGTGAAATGGAGCCCCACAAGGGGCCCTGGACTCAGCACGCAGTCTGCCCTAGGGTGTCTGCCTCTGCCCCTTCCCCACTAAATAAATAAATAAATAGATAGATAGATAGATAAATAAACAAATGAAATTTAAAAAGTCCAGCCGCTTAACCGACTGAGCCACCCAGGGACCCCCTTAATTTCTTTCTCTGGCCTTTTGTTTTCTTGTTGATAAAATGGGACTGATAGCAGTGTCCCTATTACATGGAGTTTGTGAGAATTTAATGAGATAATTCATATATATAAAAGTGGTTAGCATTGAATCCAAATTAGTTCCTGCTCAGTAAATGTGAGCTACTACTGTTCCTACATTTTTTTTTTTTTGAAATATGGATACAGAAAGACTACTATTATGCCTGGGGACTTTTTTCCTTGCAGTGGAAATAGGACTTGACAGATCTTAAAGTTTGTGTGGCTCTCCTCTTTCATTATGATTAGTAGCTCTGTTTATTCATTTATACTATATTGTGAATGTCTAACTTTGTTTCTTCTTCTTCTTCTTCCTCTTCTCTTCCTCCTCTACTTATCCTCCTCCTTCCCCTTCTTTCTATCTGCTAATATCTTTTTAGATCCAGATTGACAGGTAAAAATATAGAACTGATATTTCCATGGAAGTATTAATGGTTTAAATTTTTTTTTATCATAAATTACTTCATGCACAAGTATAAAAAATTCTTAAAATATAGGGGTGCCTGGGTGACTCAGTTGGTTTAAGCATCTGACTCTTTATTTCAGCTCAGGTCATGATCTCAATCAAGGTGGTGAGATTGAGCCTCACATCAGGCTCAGATGGGAGCCTGCTTGATATTCTCTCTCTCCCTCTCTCTCTGCCTCCCACCTCTCTAAGTAAAATAAATAAAAATTTTTTTAAGAAGTCGAATACAAATGGGTAAAACATGAAATGTAAAAGCCTACCTCTTTACCCATGCCCTCATTTACAATGTAATGGCATCTGAAATAATCATTGCTACTATTTCTTTTTTTCCAGAAATTTCTATTCATATAAATACACATGATCCTTGGAGTTTCATTTATAATAATGCTGTATTTTGCCTTATTTTTTTCACTTAAAATAATTTAGTTTGGATATTTTTCTTTTTGATATGGAGAAATGTATTGCTTCTTCTGAACAGCTAGGTAGTATCTATTTGATGTTATAGTTCATTTAATTCTCTCTTGATAGACATTTAAATTTTGTCTAGTTTTTATTTTTACAAATAATATTACCACGCTGTCCCTGTACAGTATAGATTTGCCTCCCCATGCAGGTGTTTCTATGGGAAAAATTCCTAGAAGGGAAATTGCTGAGTTAAAGAAAATGTGCTTTTAAAATTTTAATAGTTATTGCCAAATTGCTTTCCAAAGACGTCGTGGCAATTTGCTTTCCATTAACAATATGTGAGAGTTCCTGTTTCCCATATCCTTGAGAATGAACAAAATTTAATTTTTGTGAATATACTAAGTAAAAAATGGCATCT
Organism: Nasua narica; assembly: GCA_028533885.1. NCBI lineage: Eukaryota > Metazoa > Chordata > Mammalia > Carnivora > Procyonidae > Nasua > Nasua narica. The sequence continues at coordinate 61,395,523 of CM052807.1, read as the reverse complement.
TGTTTGATCTTACATCTCTTTGATTATTTAAAAAGCAGAAAAAAATCTTTTCATATGTTTATTGTCTATTTGCTTTTTTTTGGCTGCAAACTGTCTACCATTTGCCGATTTTTTCATTGAATTATTCTTTTATTTCTTGCTGATTTTTAGATATGTTTATGTATTAAAGAAATTCATCTCCTTCTTGTTATATAAATTGCAAACATTTTTTTCTATCCTGTGGTTTGTCTCTTGACTTTGTGTATGGTATTCTATGTCTTGCAGAAGGCTAATTGTTATGTAATTTTATCAGTCTTCTATTATAGGTCTCTTGACCTTCACCACTTCAAAATTGGGGGAAAAAATTACCAATGATTTTTCTAGTATTGCTACAGTTTCATGTTTTATATTTAAGTTATTGATTAAGTTAGAAATGATTTGAGCCCAAGAAGTGAGGTACTTCAGCATTTTCCCCCCTGTGACTTGTCTGGCACAACATTTCTGAATTATTCATATTCTTCCATGAACTTAAAATATCATTTTATTTATATTCTAAATTCTCAAATGTCTTTAGGTCTATTTCTGGGATCTCTATTCTCCACTAACATCTTTGTTATTTCCTGTACTTTCTCTGCAATGTCTTTCTGTGTTTCCTGTTATTTCTCTACCTATAAAATGTCGTAACGTTGGGTAAAATTAGTATTCCCTTCCCTCATTATTCTGTTTATAGTTGTACTGGCTATTTTCACTCCTTTAGTATTCCAAGCGCGCTTTGTATCATTTTGTCAGGTTCTCAAAAAAGTCCTGCTGCCATTTGGGTTGGAATTACAATTGCTTCAGGGAAAGGAAGCTTTGTTGTTGCATTTACTCCTGTCTTCTTTTATGTTCCCAAATTAATCAGGAGAGGATGGACTATGCTGCAAGAATAATTAAATCTTTAAATCTCAGTAGATTAATTCAACAATGTTTTGTTTCTCACGAATACAAATTCCAATGCGGTTCAGCTGGTCTCCAGGATAAGGGTCCATTTCTGTATCAACTGCACTGCGCAGGCTAATCTGATCTTACAGCTTTGCTCTCTCAACACGAGGGTTCTGCGGACTGGTGAGATGGTTCAACAATTACAGATGTGTTCCCTCAGATTTCTAGCCTCGCAGTAGTTAGCTGGGGCCATCAGACTAATTCTGGACGATGGGTTTTGAGCTGAAATGATGTGTCTCACTTCTGGGTCAAAGCTTAGAAAAACCGATGTGAATTTTTCCTTTGATCTCTTCCCTTGTTGGCCAATTGCTGAGAGCCCTGGTTGAGATGCTGTGGTCAAAGACAGATAGACGCCCCTGGAGACTTTCTTGGCTCAGAGCAAACCTGGTGTGCACATGAAATAACCTTTATTATATCGAGGCCACTGAAATTCTTGCCATAAGTGTGTGTGTGTGTGTATCTGTCTATATATATGTGTATATACTGTTTATATGTACGTATATATACTGCATATATATATTTATGTGTGTGTATATATATATAGAGATATAGACATATAGATATATTCTATCCTGACCAATATAAAAATTAGTACCAAAAGTGATATGCTGCTGAAAAAAAAACTTCAAATATTGGCTTGGCAATCAGGTAATAACAATGAGAAAACTGATTTTAGAGGCCAGAAGAAGCCAAAACATTTGGTAAAGGTATTGCTTGTGATTATCTTAAAGGTGGGTCATTTACCAAACTTATAGTTCAGTGGGGAGATGTCAGGAAACAGAACTTTAGGATTATATGTGGTTGCTGGGGTGCCTGGGTGGCTCAGTCGTTAAGCATCGGCCTTCGGCTGAGGTCATGATCTCAAGGTCCTGGGATGGACCCCCGCATCGGGCTCCTTGCTATGCGTGAAGCCTGCTTCTTCTCCCTTTCCCATTTTCCCTGCTTGTGTTCCCTCTCTCGCTGTGTCTCTCTCTGTCAATTAAATAAATAAAATCTTAAAAGATTATATGTGGTTGCTACTGGTTGTGTTCGGCAAAGTTTGAAAGGAGAGAGAGAGACAGAAATAGAACAAGTTGAAGAGGGTTGGGGAAAAAAGCAAAGAAATAAAGCTCATATAAGAAGTCCGTCAGGGATGCCTGGGTGGCTCCATCACTTAAGCATCTGCTTTCAGCTCAGGTCATGATCCCACAGTCCTGGGATCAAGTCCTGCATCAGTCTCCTCCTTTAATGGGGAAACTGCTTCTCCCTCTGCCTGCTAATCCCCCCTGCCCCCACTTGTGGTCTCTGTCTCTGTCTCTGACCGATAAATTAAAAAAAAAAAAAAGAAGTCCCTCAAAGAGAACACCAAGTGTGGTTACTTTCTCAAGGAAATGGCTGGAAGCAGCTAGACAGAGCCTACTGTATTTTGGGGAGAGTTGTACACTGCCACCAAAGAAACCATAAGGCTGTTCTTAAAAGCCTAAGTCCCAACCTCAATTCCAGGCAGGAAATGGGCTTTGAAAGCTGTGTAGCCCTATGGAGGGACAACACCCCCAGTGCCAACTTCAGGTATGAGCCAGGAAAGTAACAGAACAGGAAGGATTGCCCAGACTGTGACGCCAAGGAGTTCTAAGAACTGTCGTACCACCTGGGAGTAGGCCTGGGAAGTTGTGTTTGTAGTCATGGTGTATTGTTTGAACCAGGGTAGGGCAGTTGTCTTACGTTTGCCAGGTCAAGATTCTATCAGAAATTTGAGAGTGGGAGCGAGGTGTTCCTGTTAATCGTAGAGGCTTTGTTGTTCTGAGGTAATAAGAACTAAGGGTATTGTGGGGGTTGGCCGTCTCTCACCCATCAAATGTGCTAAGAATTCTGTAAAGCAAGCTGATGTTTTCTTTAGAGAGAAGAAAAAAAAATGCTTCTTGTGCAGAAGCAGAGATAAGAAACCATAAGTATAGGGGAAGAAGGAAATAGAGAGAGAAATATGATTCTGCCTGGGTCTCTGGGAACTTTCTATGCCTCCTGGCTCCCTCTAGTTTAAGTCCACGCTGCATTCCTGTGGGTTCCAGGAGATAGCCCTGTATCATTACAGTCCATCTCCTTTTCTTGTTTAAGTTTGATTGAGTTGGTTTCTACCTTTTAAAATTCAAAGAACCTTAATGGAGGAAGTTCCCATACCTTATCACTGCAAAACATCTCCAGGAAGGGACCTCCCCTTCCTTCCTGCTGTATAGGTTGTGGTCATGGCCACGGCAATGAGATTTCTCAGCCTGATCTGATTTCAAAGTCAATATGAGCGAAACTGGAATATTGACTCATGCTTCCATCCCCACCTACATTGGCCAAATTTAAGGATAGCCTCTTAGTACCAACACTGAGAAAAACAAGAATGTCAAAATAAAACATCATGATTCCAATTTGCCTTGGAGAAAACTCTACCCTTTATTTCCCTTATCCTTTGCTTTCCTGAGCTCTGGAAAAGTTATTTCCTACTATCTCCTTTCTTCCTTCCTGCAACATCCCCTACCTTCCTTTCTCACTCTTACTTGATTACCTTACTTCCTATTCCACTGAGAAAAAAGAAAGAGCCAGAAGATAACTTTCTTACCCTTCCAGACCAAATCTGCTGAACTACTAGCAACCATACTTGTTTTCTCCACCTTCCCTCCAGTGCTTATCAGCACTGCCCAAGAGAACTGTCCTTGAGGATAGAGACGTCCCATATTGTCTCTGTTCAATACACGGGTCGCTTGCCACATGTGGCTATTGAGCACTTGAAACGTGGCTGGTGCAAGTAAGGCACTGAATTTGACGTTTAATTTTAATTAATTTAAATTTAAATGGTCACATCTTGCTAGTTGGGTGGCTGTTGTGTAAGACAACACAGATATAGAGAATTCTTGAGTTTTGCTATACAAGGAACAAAGAAATAGAGTGGACAGTCACAGAGGGATAGGGTCAGAGCTGCACTTTTTAGAAGGATGGATAAATGATATTTTAGCACAGGAGATTGAAATGATCCAGTAGAGACAGAAAAATGGATGGAGCAGGAAAAAGCAGAGTCAACTGTAGAAACAAAGTAGATCTTAGGTAGGAGCAGACCATTGCATATGGCGGAACAGTCTCATCTGGTGGCCACTAGCCACCAGGTGAGTATTTAAATGTATGTTTGTTAGAACATCATGAAATGTTAAATTTATTTCTCAGTCGCACTAGTCACATTTCTAGTACTTTCCACATTGGATGTAATTTCCATCATCGAAGAAAGTGCTGTTAGACAGTGGTGCCCTATACTTTCTGTCTTCTTTTCATATTATCATTCCATGTTTTGCATATTTTAAAAAGTTTTTAAGATGAACTTTATACATGTGTATAGCTTTGAGAGCCAGAGAGCCATCCATTTTTTTTCAGTCTTTCCCAATTTTCCACTCTCCAAGTCATCACATTCAATTCTTTTATCTTTTTCAAAAATATTCGTGTCTCTTATTCTAAATAACTTTCTTGTACTGTTTCTCAATTGTTTTCCGAGGTCTGGGCACTACTGTGATTTCTTTATGAAATGTGTGGAGTTAGTCTGCCCACCTTGTCTGTACTACACCCCTGAAATCCCTCCAAAATATTTCTATTTCAGGGTCTTCCCCCTTGCTGTTCTACTGCCTAGAATGCTCGACTCACAAGGCTAGCTCCTGCAGTCATTCAACTATCACCTTTCCAGAGAGACTGTCCCTGGACACCTTACTGGATGGAGGAATCTCTCTTATTCTCTATCCTTTTGTTCTGCTTAATTAATTTTTTTTATGATCCCAAACAATACCTGGCCTTATGTTTTTGTGTATGTGTTTGTTTGTTCTCTGTGTTCGCCATAAAAACATACACTTCATGAGATAAGGGTCTTAGGCTTTTCTTTCATTCCAGTGTCCCCAACACCTAGAACATTCTCTGGCACATAGTAGGTGCTCTGGTGCTCAAAAGTTATTTGTCTAGAGAAGTGAATGAGTGAGTAAATTGATGAATTTAGCCATTTCCAAAGATACACCAGTTTTGCATTCACGTTGGTGGAAAAAGTGAATTCTGTCCAGGTCAACCTACGGAAACCACTCAGATACTGGCCTGAGTCCATTTTCCCCAGGCCAGGAAACTGTCCTGAGTAGCCAGAGGTAGGGTTCAGACTCATCATCTCCTTGGCTCCTTATGACGACCTCTTAGAAGAGCACAGAGCAACTTGTTTCTTGGTTCTTTTAAAGTAATCCTGTCTTAATTAGGGGATAACATGGAAATTCTTTTTTCATCGTGGATCATTGGTACCTTGCTAGCAAATCACTTGCATAGCCCCTGTCTGTGCTGGTACCACTCTAAGCATTATAGACCAACTTACTTGTTCTCCACCGGGCAGAATCTGCTGTTATAACATCTCCACCATCCCTTCCAATCTCCACAATCCCTTCCAATAAACCAAAGATGGTATTCATTGAGGTTAGGACAAGAGCTCAGCAGTCTAGAAAGGTAACTCAGCCCCATTGTTATCATCTTAATGGTTGATAAAATCCCACAGGTCCCAGAAGTGTATTTAATTATCAAATCTTCTTGGCTAAAACTATATATCGGTCTCTGTTGGCCATACAATTCTAGTGATCAATCGGGATACATTCTAAAATCTAGGACAAAATACATTTTCAAAGGTAACTTGTATTTCTTTTGCAAATGTAATTTTATTTTTCTCACATATGTGATATGTTTTTATCGCAGAAATCTTGGAGAATACAGTTAAACAGAAGAAAACTGAAAACATCTATAATTAATACTATACCGTGAACATTTATTTGTATAACTTCCAGGTCCTTCTGAGAATACATTTTGATGTATGCATAACATTATTAAATAGATAAGCTTCACATTCTTACACTGAGAGGAATCCCTGGAAAATGAGTATAAGCAAAAATGAGTGCTTTTGGATCAATAAAAGGATAAGATACCTTTCATCAGCATATCAAACTTGGCTATTCATAAAAGTTCTGCCACTTGAATATTGCATTAGCTGTTCTTTGTAAAACCAAAAAAAAGGAAGGAAGGAAGGGAGAAAGGAAGAGAAAGAGGGAAAGGAAGGAAAGGAAGAGAGGAAGGAAGGAAGGAGAAAGAAAGAGAAAGAGAAAGTAAGGAAGGAGAAAGGAAGAAAGAAAGAGAAAGAGAGAAAAAAAAGGAAAGAAAGAAAGAAGGAAAGAGTGAGCCCGAGTCGATCAGCTGTGCTGTACATAGCTTCAGTCTATGTGAAGTAATTACCTGAACCGAAAGCCTGAACACATATGGGTGGTTGAATAGCTGTGGTTAATAATGTTTATGTAATCCAAATCAAGTTAATGGGTTTTAGGACCAATCCCTGGGATATTTAAGGTTAAAGAGACTTAAATGGGATGGGAGAGTGATCTGACTGGGACATCTGTTGTGCCCCATTGATCGCCAGGGTTGATTTGGCTGATCTGGCTGCCTAGGCGGGTGTCTGCTTCCTCTGTCACCGCCCCATATACGTCTCTCCCTGAGCAAGGTGCTGGGGAGAAGTCGACCACTTCCCCTGACAAGAGGAGGACCATTCTTCTGTCAAGAGTATAGGAACAGCTGGGCTTCCTGCTGGAACCTCCAAACTCTCAAGGTGTGTTACTAGAAGCTTTAAAAAAGAGAGAGAGAGAGAGAGAGAATTAAGTGAAAACCAGGATTCTCAATCTCGGAAAAGATTGCTACCAAAGACATATTATCCAATCCCTCACTTATATCCGTAGTTGGAGGTCCATTTTTTTCTTTTCAAAATTGAGCATTTAAATAAATAAAATGATGTACAAAAATGAGGGCAAATGACAAGAGGTTGATGATTGCAGACCAAAACTACAATTCCCCCCTTTCTTTTTAACAGAATGGCAGAACAAATATTTCCTTTTATTTATTCAAAAAATAATAAACCATTCTGAACTTATTTACTTTGCTAAAGAAGTAGTGGAGCAAAGGGAAACATTCAAATATCATTGGGACTGAATCTAAATTAAACTCATAATCCTTTTCTTTTGAATTTCTGCTCTAAGGATCGGTGGGACCAAAGCGATGTTCTCCACGTATGTAGAGGTAGATGAAGGGTTTCCAGGTTCTGCTGTGAGAGTAACTGATCCTCAGATTAATTGGTACACTCTGTCTGTAGGGCGAGCGCACATAGAGTGGATCCCTACGTGTACTTTGCATCTCGTGCTACAAAAGCTTCAGGGGTATGGGCTGAACAGCACAGACATGCATCAAGTTCATTGCTGAGGAGGAGATGAACATTAAACAAACCAGTCTTTAGTTGCAAAGGAGAACAAGTGACTTTAGTAGTGAATACCTGGAGATCCAATCTTTATCTCCAGGTTTGAGGTAAAGCTTCCCTGAAGAAGTCACCATTCAGTGGAATCCTGAAGGAGAAGTTGGTCCCCACCCCAGCCCTTCCCCAGAACTTTTGGTGAGAGGCAGTAAAACATGGAAAGGCTCAGAGGCAGGCCTTCGCCAAACTGTAGGAAGACCTCTGTAGCTAAAGAATGAGGGAGGGAGAGATGAGTTCTTGGGTTATTCGACTGCTACGTGTATAAGCACCATTATTTTTTTTTTAAGATTTTATTTATTTATTTGACAGAGAGAGACACAGCGAGAGAGGGAACGCAAGCAGGGGAAGTGGGAGAGGGAGAAGCAGGCTCCTTGCAGAGCAGGAAGCCTGATGTGGGGCTCGATTCCAGGATCCTGGGATCATGACCTGAGCCGAAGGCAGACGCTTAATGACTGAACCACCCAGGCACCCGTATAAGCACCATTATAAATAGGGATGGTGGATATTTGGGAAGAAAACTATCAAACTGTGGCGTTAAATCCACAGAATACAAAATCATCCCTTCCTTCTATAATTCTAATCAGTCCTCCTTAGTGTCCTTTCTTTGCTCCCATTTTGAAGGTTGATAGGCTCCATAGTTCTGTCCTTGCTCTTAGTCCTTGTTCACATTCTCTCCTAGAAGATCCCTGGTGTTTCTCAAACAGGTCCGGTAGGTTTCTACCCCAAGGCTTTTGCCCATCCAGGTCCTTCCACAGAGGATCTCTTTCCTCCAGTCTTCTCATGGGTTTCTCTCTCTTACTCTCTTCTGTTAGGTTTCTGCTCAGATGTAACCTCTTCTGAGAGGATATCTCTGATCCCTTAACACTCTCTGTTTCCTTACTCTCCTTTATTTTTCTTGAGAGTACTAATACTATCTGGCATTGTATGGTATTTTCTTTTTTATTCTAGGTCTCCTTTCCACTAGACTGTAAGTTCCATGATGCCAGAACTTTGTCCATTGTTCACTGTTGCATAAACATTCAGCTACCCATACAGTGTTTCTGGTATAAAGTAAGCATTGGGTATTAGTTTCACGGATAGATTACTGAGTACATGAATCAATGATCCAATGAAATTATACTGTCCATGGATTCAGCTGCTACCCACATGCTCCGCTTCCTGCCCCCTCCCTCTTGAGAACCAGATCCACATACCCAATTTCCTGTGAGACATCCGTGTTGTTACGATCAAGAGGCACTCACATTATCCTGCCCCAAACAGAACTCATCAGCCCAATAATCTACACTTGCTATTCCGCTTGTGTTCCCTTGTTCTGTGAATGACTCCACCATCTGCCCTGTTGCCCAAGCCAGAAACCCGAGAATCATGTTCTGTCTGTTCCTCTCCTTTATCTTCCACATTCAGTCACTAAATCCTGTTGACTCTCCCACCTTTGGATTGATCCTCATCCTGTACATCCCCACTGACACCATCTTCTTCACTTGTTTGTCACTTCTGACTAATTGACTTCCCACAAATCTTGTCTTCCACCAATTCATGCTTTACTGTGCCACCAGGGAAAATCTTTCTATAGTGCAACTGCAATCTTGCTTACCAGTCTCCAGTGGCTCCTCTTGGCTGTAAGTTAATTGCCAAGCTTCTAGGTATGACATGCAAAGCCATTTAAAATTAAGTCCCCAGGGGCACCTGGGTGGCTCAGTGAGTTAGAGCCTCTGCCTTCGGCTCAGGTCATGATCTCAGGGTCCTGGGATCAATCCCTGCATTGGGCTCTCTGCTCAGTGGGCAGTCTGCTTCCCTCTTGCTCTCTGCCTCCCTCTCTGCCTACTTGTCCTCTCTCTCTCTGTCAAATAAATAAATACAATCTTTTTTTAATAAATAAATAAATAAATAAAATTAAGTCCCCAGCTAAATTCTAGGATAGGTCTCCTGCCATCTCTCCTTTTATTCCTCTTTTTTGGTCCCACCACCACCATTCACACTAGCACAATGATGTGCAAGAAATATTTTCAATATCTCTGGGTCACATTCTCAAAAGAGTATGTTTTTCTTGGTTATGCAGGACCCTCATGTTTCTGGATAAAGGGGAGGGTCCTTAAAGACAATGTCTCTTCCGACGATGTCATTTGTAGCTAAGACCTTTCCAAAAGTTTGCCTCTTTGTGGAAGGCATAGAGCTATGCCTTCTGAAGGAGGCTATTCAGAAGTGTGAAAGGAAGACCTGTTATGTTTTCAACTTCATCACTTCCGGGGAAGAAGTAAGCCTTTAATTTGTAATCAGAAGGTCCTCCTAACACTGGGAACTTCCCCATGTCACCGACCTGCCTCCATGATGCTGGAATTATTTCCATGAAGGATCTCTGCATTGGTTTATACTGCTTTCGAGGAGAATAGGGAATCTAGTTACTCTTTATAAACCTAAATGGAATAACCAGTGCCCATGAGTGGAAGCTATAGTCATGCCTACTCATCCTTGGGTTTAATAAAAGGGATACATTCTTGGAAATTCAAGCTATCTAACAAATGAATCGGCTGTCTGGCAAGATAATGACTTCCCCATCATTGGGGATATTAAAACAGAGCCTAGATATCCACACCATGGTTATTAGGTGTTTCAAAGGAATCATATATCTGAACAGGTGTTGAATCAAATGAGCACAGATGTCCCTTCCTTACTCTGATATTCTTATTTGTCTCTGAGTCAAAGGATAATTACACAACCCTCCATTTTACTTTGGTTGTATAGACTTAGACTTCGGTTAACAGATGGGAAAACAGATTCTGAAACTAAAAGCCCAGGGATTATTGTGCCTATTTTTATCAGGTGGTTTTGTATAATCTTGAGATTTAAAAAAAACACTCTGAAAAAAAGTTGTTTGTAGAATGAATTTCATCATAGAGAATATTGTCACAGTAAAATATTTCCATAGCCAGTATAGTATCAAACTGCAAATGATAAGGTGCTCTGATGAACACTTTTCAATGCATTAAATGATTTGGACCTTTTTTCAAGTTTATTAGAGTTTGACAAGAACACTTCTTTTTCCTTACATTCTGTTGGTTTGATTCTGTGAAATGAGCAGCTGGTTGTATCCCGACTTTTGAAGCTCCAGGTTTCAAAATAAAGATCATAGAGCAGCTTTAAATTTGTTTAAGGATTCGAGCTCTGACAAATTATATATAGTATTAGTCAGGATCCATTTGGGAAAAGAGAAACCATTTGGGTATTTCAAGCAGAGGGAACTTAATACAGAAAATTGTTATAAGGATGGTGGAAAGGCTGGAGGAGCAAGAGGGAAAAAAATCAGGTTACTGAAAGAGCAACCACAGAATACCAGTGCCTCCCTGAAACCTGTGCTGTTGAGACTCAGAAGTCAGGAGTGGACATTCCAGAACATAGTTTGTGGGATGCTTCCAGGCTCCCCCACTGCTCCCCCACCCTTAGTGCTGGCCTTGCTGCTTTAGAGGCTGCCCTATTCCTGCTGCTGCTCCCGCCCCAAACTGACAGCCAAGACGGGAAGAGTCACTTCTCCCCCTTCTTAGGTTCCGGGGTCCCTCAGAGCCTGCATCCACTGGAAAGCCAGGGAACAAGGACCCAGGAAAGCACAGCTGGCAAGATCCCAGCCCCTAACCCTCCAAAGCAGCACACAGAAGAACAACTGAATTAAGAACACATGAGCAAAGGACACCAAAACCTAGAGACTGGTGACTATTGCCCTCCTTTTCGAAGAGGGGATAAAAGTAATTTCTATGAAGAATAAACCAATTAAAATGACACCAGCATCAAGCAAAATTCTAGGATAGGTGACTAAGAGATTGTTTCTGAGTCTTTACAGAGTGAGAGGAGAGGAGAGTAAGGAGAAGACAACTGGAGACTCCTAAGTTATTGTGTTCACTACCTCTGGAAACCAGATAATTACCAGTACCAAATTTTAGCCATTCAGAAGATAGGAAATATGGAAGTCTCAGGGTATAAGTGTCTAAGAAACTTGTCCCAAATCAGGAAGCAGACATTTTAGATTAGCTTATTGTCACCTGTTGCATTAAAGTGTATGCATGTGCGACACTTCACAGACGGAGAAGAGTTTTTAGATCTGGAAAGATTTGCTTTATCAGTGTAAGGCAGCTGGGAGTTAGACCGTGAGTGCCTTGTCTGAGGTCACACAGCTGAAGATCAGAGCAGAAGTGCAATTCGGGCCCCTCTGCTCAGTCTCAGTGCTTTACTGCGCATGACTTCCCACAAAGGATCGAGTCTGATGTGGCTGTGTAGCATCTTTGTAGTAAGGGTGATTACCATCTTTCCTGTCAGGACAGAAGATTTGCAGGGAATCATAAAAACGCTGGTTCTCTGGCCGTGGTGTGACTAATGGCAGGCATCAGAGGAGCAGTGCAGGTGTGGGGAACAAGGTGAAGAAGGGTCTTTGACACCGGGGACGCGACAGGGCATGCTGGAGCCTGCTGGGTTCCCTGGTTCTGGATCCTCTTCCTGGTCTGAGTCGGAAACTGTGTTTTGAAACTACATTTGACAAGAAAGGGATTGCTTCCTAAATTTATTAAAGTGTACCTGAATGTATTTAAGCATCACTACTCGAAGTAGCATTGAGTTCACCTCTAGGAAAATCTAATTAAATCAAAAAGAAATTTGAAAAGAAAAATGGAGATGTGCACTGTCTTCATCCATCTGAGCTGCTGTAACAAAAGACCCCTGACGGACGGGGTAGCTTATGAACAACCAAAATGCACTTTTCACAGTTCTTGGAGCCTGGGAGTCTGAGATCAGTGTGCCAGCATGGTCGTGGTCAGGTGAGGGCCCTCTTCTGGGTCGCCGACGTCTTGTGGCCTCACATGTTGGTAAGGGCTATGGAACTCTGTGGGGTCTGTTTCATAAGAACATGAAGTCCTACTCATGTGGGCTCCACCCTCATGACCTGAACACGTCCTGAAAGGCCCCCCACTCCCATATCCATCACATAAGACATTAGAATGTCAACGTATGAATTTGGGGGGATGCAAACATTCCAATACACATAAGCATAGCATCCGCTTAACTACCATTCACTAAATTCCCCCTTGTAGACATTCTACCTGCCTGGCTCTGATTATGTGTTTTACACACATTCTTTAAAATCCTGTATATGTATGATGTAGGGATGACTTCCACTTTAAGGATAAGAAACAGATTCACAGGGTCGTCACGTGCTCGTAGGAGAAGGGAAGTCTGACGGGTGAATGAATCCCTCTGACCCCAAAGGGCATGCTCTTCCCACTCTGATACACACTCCTTGTTTGCTCAACACTTACCCAACAAATACACATTGATTCTTTTTTTCTGGAGAAGTCAGAAATTGTCAAGTATAGTACTTGAGCAAACTATTGAAGAAATAGAAATCCATTTATAAACACAGGCCAGTGCCATGTTCTAATAAAATAAAATAAGCTTCTAGATGCTTAAAGTGAACTACTACTTCAGAAATATTCATGTGGCTCCCAGAGAGAGGTTATTTAGCCATTGATGAGATTCTGGGACTTCATTAACCTTAATAAAATTAGGTCTGATTCTTTAAATTAAGCAAGAATAATGCAACACTGAGGACAACTTCTGGCTTGCAGTAGAATATTGCCTATGGCTGGGGTTCTATCAATAATGACACAAAGTATTTGGAAGGCCTAGTGAATATTTGCAGTCTGCAGTTACTGGGAAACCAACTCTAAGGCTAATATATTGTTACTATACTAGGGAACTACCTTATCGAAGACAAATGATCTCTTTGGGTAGAGAGTTTAAGAAAGGAGATTCCATTTTTTTTCTTGCTACATTTATTTCCAAAGGATCCTGACTAACCGCAGCAGAGATGGGCTATTTTGGTAGAGGACCAGAGTCAACAGGTTAGGCTTTGGAGGTCACATGGTCTCTTGCAGCTGTTCAATGCTGCCATTATAGCAGGAAAGCACCTTGGACAATAGGGAAAAGAATGAGTGTGGCCGTGTTCCAGTAAAACTTTATTTACAAAATGGGAGGCTGGGGAGAGGACTAGAGTTTGCCCACCCATAGGCTACAGTGTTAGAAGGCACCGGGTAATAAAGGTTGCTTCTGCTTCTACTTATATGCCCAAGAGACTATCAAACCAAAGAAGCCTAGTGACACTTACTAATTTTTTATCTCACTGTAAATATTGGGATATTCAAAGCCAACACAGAATATGACTTTTTTCTAATGTGAATGTCATCATACTTATTTTAAAGGATTTGGATGGAATCTTGGGTATTAATTCATCTGTTGTACTTCTTAGTGTCTCTGCATAAACACAGAAAAGAATTTAGATGCAAGTCATGGAAGGAGACCAGGATGAGTCTCCAGGTATTCAGAATCTTACAACTGATGGCAGTGCTAGATCGGTATTTGATGAAGAGATGGTGAGTATCTTTCCAACTTATTTATTCTGCCAACTCCGAGACTCTAGAATCATGCAGATTAGTAGCAGGCTAATTTCACCTGAACAAGCTATTAGAATTTTCTATGACCAAGGATATGCTAACTCTTCTAGAGTATTAATCAAGATAAGCAATTTTTCATGATGTTTCCTGGTTTTGTATGTGTTTAGCCACCGAATGGATGTATCATCTTTTAGACTGCCAATAATAACCTATTCAATAAGGTTTATTGACTATAATAAATTAATTCTATTATAGCTCTTTTCTCTAGAGATTTTTTCAGGGTTATGTTTCTTATAAAAAATGACACTCATTTTATATATTTTTCTGATGGAGAACCTCTATGATAACATGAAAATTTCATTATATCCTTGGAGTCTTGGTTATCAATCTCATTATGATGTTGTAGCAGGTTAGATGTTGGAGCTCAACTACAGGTAAAGTCCAAGTAATCTTCTAATTGAATTCAGTAATAAGAGTAGTACAGTGGGAAATGCTACAATGGTCAGTAAACATTTCCTGAACTGTGACCTATACAAGGTACCATGCTAAGCATCACACATATCTTATCTCACTTATTCCCCAAAATAGCCTAATGATGGAAGCGTGGTTTTTACAAATGAGAAAACTAAAGCCAGAAGAGGTTATATAGCTAACCCAAAGTTAAAGGACTCAAATCCGGGTCAGTCTGATAGCAAAGTCTCTGCTTTTAAGTACTAGGCCAAGGAGTCTCAAAGTGTGGTCCCTGGACCAACAACACGAGCATCACCTGGGAATATGTCAGGAGTGCGAATTCTCAACCTACACCCCCTACCTGCTGAATCAGAGACTCTAGAAATGGGATCCAGTAATCTGTGTTTTTAACAAGTCTTCTCCTAGAGATACCAATATCCACTATCCAAAAACCTCTGTACTATGCTAGATTGCATTTAAAACAAATACTGAACATTGAATAAACATTGGTTGCTCAGTTAATTAAATGCAATAACAAGAGAGAAGTACCCTAGCATATCATGGGGCTCCCAGGAAGCATTAGGTTATAATAGTTTATTTCTATTATATTATACTCATTTCTTTTTTTTTTTTTAAAGATTTTATTTATTTATTTATTAGGAAAGAGAGAGAGTGAGAGAGAGCATGAGAAGGGAGAAGGTCAGAGTGAGACGCGGACTCCCCATGGAGCTGGGAGCCCGATGTGGGACTCGATCCCGGGACTCCGGGATCATGACCTGAGCTGGAGACAGTTGCCCAACCAACTGCGCCACCCAGGCGCCCTCATTTCTGTATATTATAAGGTTAGATTATGAAACACTGTGCCTAAACAGCCAACAGAGTTAGAAATTCTGTTTTCCAAGTGGGAAAAGCCCCAGAACATTCTATTTAGAGTGGAAAACAGGCAAATATGAATAAATGCTACTCACTGGTTAGCCAAGTCCTGAGAAATGTTAAGGTAAAGACAAATTCCACATTTTGTATTTATCAAAATACCCATTGCCTTTATGATTTCAGTGTACCCAGAAATTCACCTGTTTGATAACATTCTTTTGAGCAAAACTCAGAAGTCATACGGGTGGTGATGGTCTAAGCAGTGAATGTGATGGTGACAGAGAGTGATTGGTAACCAAAGAGATTGGATGACTTTTTAAATCACAAAATAATGGACCCTATCAGTGATATTTTTAATGGGTTATTTTAATGGATGCCATCAATGCTACAATTGAATGGGATATTTTTAGTGATATTTTTATGAATTTATAGATTCACAAGTGGTAAAACATCTCTCCCACCTCATCCTCTAGTCTCTTCTCTCCCTCTCAGTCTTTGCAAAATCCTGCACATGTACATGACTCAAAATGCCAAGTGGAATGGGAAGCTGTGACGCAGGGAAGAAAAAAAATCTCACTGCTGTTTAATACTTACTAGGGACTTTTTTTTTCAAGTTGTCCTGAAAAGGCCACTGTCCCCCACCTGGTAGCTCAGCACGCAAGCCATGCCCCTACTGACACAGGCCGGGCTGGTGTTGGCATGACCGGGGGACACAAAAGCTTGGCTGCAGTGAGAACCTTAGCGCAAGGAAAGTAGGTGGCCGCCCAGAGCCATCCACAGGAGCACAGTGCTCTCCTCAAGACTTTGCTTAAATCCCCTGGGGTGCCTGGCAGTGCCACCTGGCTGGGATAGTCCCAAATCTGGCTGGATCGCTATGTGACTTGGTCCATAGTTCCATTCCTTAGGTCACTCTTTGACCCATGACCTTGCATAGGGGGTCACCACTTGCATAAGTTGCTCCAGGACTTGTGTTCAGGGGATCACAGTCTCTGCCTGTGACCTGGCCTGCTTCCAGGAGAGCTGGGTTGCGAGCTGATCATTCCCGGCAGCCAGCAAAGTGTGCTTTCATGAGACTGCGCCCCTCTCAAGGTGTTGATGCTCTGGTTTGAGGGCGTCATGTTGGATGCCAACTCACTCATGTTGGATACAAGAGATATCCAGGACTCTTGGTATCCAGGATACCAACACAGAACCCCACTCAACTTTGGGTTTGAGTTCACGTTGTGGATTTTCTTTTGTCTGTTCCTATTCTGACTGTGGCTTCCTCTGCTCCACAACATCCCAGGGCAATAGGAAGGCTGTTGGCATCCTTCACCCTACATACTCTCCACTACTGGCACCCAGGGGTTACCTCACCCACTTCTCCCTGAGTTCCTTGTCCCCTAACTCAAACTGTCTTCAGAGGTGGCCAAGCCTATCTCCTCCACAGGCTTTCCAGACCATGGCTTGAGAATTGAGAAGGGTAATGGGTAATGTCCTGCTGTGTCTCCAATGGATATGGTGGCGTCATGCTCTCTTAGAGCGAGGGACAAACATTTCCTAACAGAATGTGACAGCTTTACTCACTCAGCCCACAGGCCCCTTGTCTATTCTCCTTGCTGGTGGGGGATGTGTGAAAGTCAGGGGTGCTATCAATAGAGACAGAGACCACTTTCTAAGAATGTGGTGATTTCAACCTAGATTTCAAGAGAAGACAGGGTTAGTTGGAGGATAGTTCATTCTGTCTTTACGCTATTCAAACTCCAAATTGTGAATTCTATATGACCCCAAAATGGAATACTGGTCACATTTTTGGGCATTCCCTACATGAGACTTGCATTTGTGGTCTTATCAAGAACGAACTGTGGGAGAATTATTCGAAACTAGTGCACACAGACCACACAACGTATGATTCAGTGCCAAACGTAAGTGATATAATAGGTATTAATTAATGCAGAGATGAGATCTGTGTGGTTTCAATATAAATGAGTTCAAAGAGTCATAGCATGGTAAGTAATAACAGCACTGCTCCCCTTTTTCGGGGGTGGAAAATAAAAAATTATCCAGGAGGAGCATATTCGACAATAAAGAACATGAGTGATGACCTCTAGACCTTCGCAGAAAAAGATGGTCTCTGGATGGCCCCAATGGGCCATGACTGAACAATACACACTAAAGTGTTTCTTCCACTCTTTCCCATTATCCTGAATATGTATTGTTAAATCCTTATACTTTCCAGGGGCCCACACATTTTGTAAAAAAATATTTAGTCAAAGTCTTTAGTTAGATAAATTCTTGCAAAAAAATTTTTCCCTGGGGTGTCATATACCCCACCTAGGGGATGCTCTGCTCTGCTGTGATCTTTTCTTTCAAAGTTAACAAGTCTTAATTGACTCACCACATAGTACCATGTTCTATGTCGAATGCTGTGAGGCCTCACCTCATCAAAACCTAGATGTTGCAAGCACTGCCCTCAAGAGCCATGGTCTTGCTGGTTACACATGACTTAGACATATGAAACTTATCAGGAGAAATAGAAGACCCGACATTAAATGGTGTTTACTGCATAGAGAAACATGGCGGCAATGGAAATGCTCAGGATACAGGTAGGGGTGGACCCAGGGTGGGCTGCTGTCTCCAGGAAGGCCGGTGGCACTGAATGGAGGCCCCAAGGCAGACGCTGGGCTTGGAGAGGCTGAGAAGGAAACAGCAGGCTGGGCAGGGGCAGCAGCAGGAACCCCTTGAGGAGGGAGCCCCACTCCAGGAGTCAGACTCTGAGGACATTCTGAACTGAAGAAAGCATGGCCTCTGCTTTCCTGGAACTACATTGGCCCTGAAGAGTGCTTGGCTGGCCTGGAGTGGGAGTGGTGAGCTACTAGGGAAACCCTGTGAACAAAAGATGTCCACCAGACTCCTTCTGGGGTGTAAGGCTCTCATTAGAAATCATTTGGGTGGTTTTTTCAACACCAGTTTCTTGGTAGGTCTAGCCCAACCACTACACTCCTGCCTGTCCCTCTCTCCACCTTATTCCTCCCACTGCCCTGCCTACCCAGGTATGATTTCTGGGCCGGTCTGGCCGCCATGTTCTCTATGCATGAATGCTGGTTTTCACCTTGCACGCTTAATCAAGCTTCATGCGGTACTTATGTGACATTACGAGCCCCAGACTTGACATCAGAAGACCTGCGGCTGAAGTTCGCTCTGCCACTTACTGACTCTGGGACCTTGGGTAGGTTACCGCATGCCTTCTGAACTTCTGTTCTTTGTACACGGACACAATCACACTCTACTCCTTACTTTGTAGGGTGTTTTGAAGAGAAAATGAAATTCTTTAGCTTAAGGGAATAACTTCTAATACTTAAATAGAACTTACTTTGTGCAGGCAACCTTCTAAGTGCTTTAGATATGTTAAGTATTTTATTTTATTTAAAAAGATTTATTCATTTATTTTAGAGAAAGAGAGCACACTAACGGGCAGGGGCAGAGGCAGATGGAGAATCTCCAGCAGACTCCTCGATGAGCACGGAGCCCTATGCCGGGCTTGATCCCAAGACCCTGAGATCAGGACCTGAGCCAAAGTCAGAGGCTTAACTGACTGAGCCACCCAGGTGCCCCATATTAAGTATTTTAATTCTTATGGTAATGTTGCAAAGAAGAAACTATTATAAGTACCGTTTACATTGGGAAATATAGGCACAGAGAGATTAAGTAATTTCCCAAAGACTACCATATTTATTAAGTGTAAGAGCTGGGATTTAAAGCCTGGGTAGTCCAGTGCCAAAATCTATTCCCTTAACAACAGCATTATACCACTTATCTAATAACAACAAGAGGTACCACTTAGCATGGTAAGGCTTACCATGTGTCTGATACTGGACCAAGAGCCCAAATAACTCATTTAATCCTCACAGTAGCCCTTAGAGGTGTCTATGAGGCAGGTTTTATTAACTGTAGTAAAATGATTTGTAAAAAACCTCCACATATAGGAAGGGAAAATGGACGGACCTCTCCTTGTTCCTCCCACTAAGTCCAACTGAAACCCTGTCCAGTATAAAACAGTATAAAACAAACACAGGGAAACTCTGCGAGGTAGAGAGGAGAAGATAGACCATCGAGGAACCCTGGAATCTGAGGAATGTGGTGTGAGAGCCCTGGGCTTTCTGTTTTGCCTCATCTATCCCAGACCTGGGACTGAAGAAGTTGGAAACCTGAAAAGGCCAATGAGTGTAGCCCCAAAAAGCCCAGGGGAAGCCTTCTCTTTTGAGCCAAAGAAGCAGCCTAGCAAGACCAAAATCTTTTAGACAATGACTGCTCTACTTCAGCCACACACGTCACAGAAATCTGTGAGCCCACTCTCACCCGTGCCAGTAAGGCTGAGTGGGGAGCCTGGACTTCTCTCCTTGTGAGACTTGAACAAGGAGCCCAAACTCTCTTCCAGCACTTTTATCCCCCAGGGTTAATGAGGCCCCCTCCATGTAGCAGTGTCAGTGGTGGTCAGCTGGAGAACTTGGACTTCCATCTTGGTCTGGCAGTGTTGAGGCGCCCCTCCCCATCCCCACGGGATGGTGTCAGAGGAGGCCTAATGCAGAATCTGGACTCTCACCACTGTGCAGCAGTACTAAGCCCCCCAACATTCCCACCATGAGGTCAGTGGAGACCGTGTGAGGAGCAGTAATGAGGCACCCCTAAGCTGCCCAGCTGGGGAGGTATCTTTGGAGGCCTAGTAGGGAACCAAACTCCCACCCTCACCCAGCTGAGAAGAGGAGCCCCCAGCTCGGGCATCGACAAAGGCCAAGTAGAAAACCTGAACTTCGGCCCTCAGTGGGCGGTAATGAAGTTGTCCCCTCCTCTTCCCCTGTCCAAGTCGTATCAGAGGAAGCCAGACAATATGAAGGTTTAAATAAGATCCAGAGTCTCATAACATAATACTCCAAATGTCCAAGAAAAAGAAATTGCTCGTTATACTAAGGGCAAGGAATAGCTCAGACTAAAAGAGAAAAGACAAGAATAGATACCAACACCAAGATGACAGAGATGTTGGGATTATCTGACAAAAATTTTAAAGCAGTCATCATAAAAATGCTTCTGTGGCTTATTTCACTGATCATAATGCTCTCTGGGGAGGCCTTTCTTAGAAAGGAAATTAAAACAAAGAAAATTAGGTCCACGTGTGCTCATTTTTCCTTAGTTTTCCCTCTAATATCTTGTAGAAATCTACGTACTTTGACAGTTTTCCAAAATACGACGTTCAAACTATTCCCTGAATGTAACGATTAAGATTTCTCCAAATCCATTAACTAATCTCTTAACAATTTGAAATGATTGTTACAGAGGAGTGCCTCTGTAGATATTTCTGTGTTTTTTATGTACTTGCTTTTTTTCTGCATCAACAACTCATTTTACACAATTTCCCTTCATTTCCTCAAATTTCTTTTTCTGATTTTCTAAGCCAAAGGTAGAATTTAACTATATGTTACCCCTGAGATTTCCAGTCATGGCCTCATGCTGTCCATCTCTTGTGTTTTTTGTCTGTTACCCCACTCACCTAGATGAATTAGTAAGGACTCTTGCTTCTTTTAAGGATCTTGGTGATCACTAACAGTCTCTTATTTTCCCTTCTTGGTTTTGTATCTGTTCTCCACAACTTTCTTAAACTGGAATCTTGCTTTATCTTCCTTGTCTTCTTTATTTCCATCATGGGATTTTGCTGGTAGCCTCTTCTTGTCACCATACTGGAAGCCTATTATTATTTTTATTTCTTGCCCTTGAGAATAAAAAAAGAGAAATATATTTCAACAGCAGACTATGCCTTTTTCTTTTTCTAAATCACCTTGGAACTAATGTTTCACATCAAGTGCCTTATAGAACAGAAATCTCAAAATCAATTTAAAATTTTTACTTTACTGAAATCAAGAATATCAGAATGATTATATAGAACCTTCTTTCCTATTCTCAAGTACTTAGGAGAAGCTCCTTCTGAACAGGAACATAATTCAGACACAGCTGGAATTAACATGAGGTCTCTGTGGAGTCATATATCACGGAGGTCTCCTGTGTCCCGAGACTCTTGCAATAGATGATTTCAATTACCCAACCAGTGCCCAGCGTCAGCACTGAAGTGTATTGGGGCAGTGCTGGTTGAAATTTAAGTGCTCTCATCCTTCATTTTTCTGACGAGGCAGACTCACCCATGAAGCAGACTTGAGTAACCCTCATATCTGAAGCTGTGAGACTCTGAGGTATTTATTTATGAGATCTGAATTTATTCTCCCAGAGCTGGCCACTGATTCAGAGAGCAAATTCCACTCAACTCAGCCTAAACATTAAGAACTTATTTTAAGCTCCAAACAGCTTCTGGAATCTTGGGGAAGTTGGGCATACTCTGACAGGAAGTGGGAGCTAGAAAAGTTGAATCCAAGAAGCTCTCTTTCAGATCTTTCTCTCTCCTTCCTTCTCTCCATGTAGCCATGTGGTCCCTCGTGTGCATATTTGCTCTCCCTCTCTCTTGCTCTCTCTCCCTCTCTCATTCTCTTTCACTATGGACTTGTGGCTCAAAATGGCCACCAACATTTCATCATTGTCTTCCTGCCCAGCAACCTCCTCCAGCTCACTCTGTCTCTCAGAGTTCTAATTCCAAAACTCTGAGGAAGAAATTGAGCCCCTGACATGCTCTTTTAGAGCCATGCCAGAGGCTTTTGGAAAGCCTATAGATGGGATTAAATCAGTGACCCTCTGGGATCGAGGGCTTCTCTTTCACCCATGGCAGGAGCAGTGCACAAGATTAGATTATCTGAATAAAGATGGGGCAATTGTTTTAAAATGCTTAAATTGTGTGTTCTCTAAGGACTTATTTATTATATTATTTGTTATATTTATTTGTTATGTTTTGGCAATACTTTTCAATAAAAGTTAGTATTTGCTATGGAGGGAGAAGTTGCTTTACAATTCAGCCTGAGCCAGATGGGGACCCTTTCTTCTCTCTTACAGTAGAGTCTGTGGGAGGTGCTATGCAACTGAGAGGATTACAGTATTTGGAGGATTGGACTACTGGAAAGAACAATGAGTTGATGATTGGGAATCCAAAGATTATGACGAGGTCCCAACATAATCCTAATTTACTCTGTGACCTTGGGCAAATTGAATCATTTTCTGGGCATCTTTTTTTCTCTTTTTGTATTTGTAGAATGAGGGGGCTGGTGTTAATCAGTGGTTCTCATTTTTAGAGTATGAAAACTTTTCTTAATTTCAAAAAGTTATGGATACCGCATGATAATGGTGTCAACTTTATTGCCCAGTGAAAGAAAAAAAAAAAAAAAGCCCTATAAGTATATATTTGTTCCAAGACTTTTAATAACTCCAGAGTCTCTGGAAGTCCAAATGCTACAGGCCGGAACCCCTAGTTTAGCTGACTTTGAGGTCCCTTCTGGCTCTGATATCTGGGATTCAAGTCAGGAGAATATGGACTCCTTAGAAAACATGCATTTATTCAAGAGGAAAGCTGACTTTCAATATTACCAGATCTGAGAACAGCACTGGAATTTTTTGAGGGAGATAAATTAAGGCGGACTTCAGGGTCTAAGAATCTGAGCTGAGAGAGAAGATGGGAGGAAGAATCAATATTAGTAACTGTGGGAGGCTATGGGGTGGTATGATGACAAACAGGGTTACATAATGTGGCTCATGCCAGGAAGAGGATCAGATGCCACAATCACTAACAGAAGGAAGCAGAGGAGAAGGCAATCTCGAGCCCCAGGCAAGGCAGACTAACTCTTCTGGCCTTAAGTGAATATATTGTTTACTACCATATTAAATATAAAATAACACCATAATATGACATGATAATATAATTGATAATATGTACTAATATGTGTTAGATTAATTAATATTCACTGTTAAAAGCACAAGGACAGTGCAGGTTATCTAAGAAGATTTTCCCCTCCTCCTTAATCACAATCACAGTTGAAGTGTTCCTTAAAGCCCTCTAGTTCGACTTCTCTAAAGATTAGTACCAATTGAGTTGACATCAAGAAGTTACTGGAAATGTCTTAGGGTGATTTCTACAATATGTGTATAAGAGCTATACTCTCAGAAAAATACAGTCTTGTAGCTTGTCCCAGCCCTGTCCTTTTATGCTTTCAATACTTTGTGTGCTTCCTATCAAAAAAGAGATTGATTCTGAAAGACATCCTGCCTCACAGCACTCTTCCTGAACTTGAAAGGAGAACTGAACTTGACAGTCTATATTTCCCAGAGTTACATACAGATTTGGGTATTAGGTTGAGATTATAAGGTCAAATTTCTACCCAAATAGTCATCTAACTGCAAGGAGAAGTTAGGCAGGCAAATAGGGCAAATTCTCCAAAATTTTTAAGGTTAATAATTCTCCGGATTTGAAAAAGTCACTAATAGTTTAATTCCCATTTTCTAGCAAACATTCCCTTAGAAGAATAGGAACTTCCTCTACCCTCCAGGAAACCCCAATTGTGGAAACTCTAAGAAAAACAAAGTTTCTAAGAAAATGTTGGTTCAAGTACAAATCCAACTGAAGTGTGGTCTATATTCTGAGCAACTCACAGATAGTAAGAAAAGTACACCCTTTGCATTCTCCTCGAAGTGGCAGGCATGTACTGACATAGGAATTCTATCCTCTTTTAAGACTAATCAAATCATATTACTTGATTTTTCCGTGAATAACGTTCACATATTCATGTACTATGAGTGTTGTGTTCTGTTTTCAGAGTCAAGTCAACCTGTAAACAAAGTATGTTTAAAGAACAGAATGAAAAAAAAAAAAAGAAAAAAACAAAAAGAACAGAATGGGTTTTAATCTAAACACTGAAAACTGTAAGTTGATGACATAGCTGATAGAAATTGAATACGGAAATGGGAGGAAGAAGAAAGGACAGTTCCAGAGGGGGAAAGAGAGAGAGAGAGAGAGAGAGAAGAGAAAATAATGGGGGAAACGTATCAAAGAAACAGAAGGAAATTTCCCTAAATAAAGGACATGTCTCCAGATTGAAAGGTTGGACTGATTGTTCAGCTCAATTAACAAAAAATATGTCCACCATAAAGCTACAACACTGTGAAATTTCAAAACCCCAGGGATGGAGAGAAGATCTCCAAAACTTCCAGATAGAGAAAATCAATGTACATACACAGTGCTGCTTATAAGAGTGGCATTATTTCTAGCCTTATAAATCTCGCTACTCACAGAGAGTTTTTCTTTCACTTGAGCTAATATTGTGGTCCAAAAGTCCTATCTTTTGAGTTTAACCTCTGATCACTTCCCTCACGTCCTTCTTGTTCCCCACCTAACCCTCCCCCCCATTGAAAATACTGCTACAGGTTTCTATCAAATCCTCAACACATCTTGTTCTCCCCTTGCCCCATTTCCAGATCTCACGCTGTGACAGACCAAGTGTGAACTGGCCTGGATCTGCGTCCTCTTGCTGGGAGAGCCATCTCTGCAGTCATCCCCTGTACTGGGCAATGGTGAGTGTGGATTTTCTTAGCTCAGGCAGCTGACCTCAGTCACCAGGGTACGTGTGGAGACTGGCCCCAGCCTGCTCTTATCACCCCCCAGATGTTGACAACATCTCTTTTTTTTTTAATGCTGGGAGCAGAGTCAATCTACAAACACCATCATGCCATCATGAGAATTCTCTCTGCCTATCCCAAGCCATAGACGTAGAGCATCACCATCAGGCAGGGAAGGTGGGGCAGCAAGAATCCTATTGACTTACTTATCAGCTTACACTGATAGTCAACACATGGGTGGGTAGGCAGTGTGCCCTAGAAGTAGGTACTTAGGGACACAGGCTTGAATTTATATATTTGTACAAGATTTGTTCCTTCCTTCCTTTGTTCTGTCTCTGCTCTCCCTAATTTCCCTTGAATCTCCTTCACAATGGAAGTACAATACTACCTACCCCACAGTCACAGTCCTCTCAGGCAACCACTTCTACTTCTTCCCATTAGCATTTCATTGTTCCATGGGTTTTTAGATGTGCCTCTGCCCTTCCAGCCGGCAGACGCCAGAAACTGTTCAAATGGTCGCTTTTACCATTATGTGTTTGCTACCTAACAAATTACTACTTAGTGACTTAAAATAGTAACCATTTTTTAGCTCACAACTCTGCAGTTTGGCAAGTTGGACTGGGTTCATCTAGGTAGTTCTGGTCAGTTTGCCCAGATATTGGCTGGTTGGGGGTCCTCATTTGGAATGGCTCATTGCCACTTTCCATGGCTTCTCCTCTTCCAGCAGGCAATCCCCCCATGGTTACCTGGTAACCGCGTTGTTCCAAGAACAAAATATAGAAAGTTGCAAGGGCTGTTCCCCCCTCCCCCAGTTTTATTGAGAAAGAATTGGCATGTACCACTGTATAAGTTTAAGGTGTACAGCATGATGGTTTAATTTATATATATAATAAAATGATGACCACAATTGGTTTAGTTAACATCCATCTTCTCTTTTAAATACAATAAAAATAAAAATAAAATTCCTATGATGAAAGTTTTTAGGATCTACTCTTTTAACATGCTTCCTATATATCATATAGCAGTGGAGCCATAGCTATCACATACATTTCATCCCTAGGACTTATTTATCTTCTTACTGGAAGTTTGAATCCTTTGACCACCAATTCCACACTCCCCTCCCCGCCTCAGGTAAGCACAAGTCTTTTTCCAGATTTCTTTTCCTATGAGTTGGTTTTTAAAAAAAATTTTTATTTGAGTCTACATGTAAGTGAGATCATACAGTATTTGTCTTTCTTTGACTTATTTCACTTAGCATAATTTCTTCAAGGTCCATCCACAGGTTGCAGATGATAGGATTTCCTTGGTTTTTTTTTTTTTTTTAGGGCTGAATAATGTTCCATTGTGTATACACACACACTCATGCACACACTCACACACCCACCCACACACACACTGCATCTTCTTTATCCATTCATGCAACATGGATACCCAGGTAATTTCCATGTCCTGGCTATGCTAAAGAATGCTGTTATGAACATGTGGATGCAGAATTCTTTTCAAG
The DNA here is from genome assembly GCA_028533885.1 of Nasua narica. NCBI lineage: Eukaryota > Metazoa > Chordata > Mammalia > Carnivora > Procyonidae > Nasua > Nasua narica. Next base: position 61,369,476 of record CM052807.1, on the reverse strand, counting down.
TTAATGTTTTCATTTCCTTTGGATATATTCCCAGAAGTCGAATTGCTGGATCATACAGTAGTTCTATTTTTAGTTTTTTGAGGAAATTCCATACTGTTTTTCATAGTTGCACCAATTTCTAATTCCACCAACAGTACCCAAGGCCTCCCTTTTCTCCACATCCATGCCAGCATTTGTTAGCTCTTGTCTTTTTGATGATGGCCATTCTATCAGGCATGAGGTGATATCTCCCTGTGACATTAATTTGCATTCCTTAATGACTAGTGATATTGAGCATCTTTTCATGTACCTGTTGGCCTTTTGTACTTTTTCTTTGGGTAAATGTCTGTTCAGGTCCTTTGACCATTTTTTAGTTGGATTATTTGTATTGTTTGATATTAAGTTGTAGGAGTTCTTTATGTATTTTGGTATCATCCCCTTATCAGATGGGTGGTTTACAAATATTTTTCCCATTAGGTAGGCTATTTTTTCACCTTGATGAGAGTTTCTTCTGCTGTGCAGAAATGTGCAGCAGCTTTTTAGTTTGAGGCAGTCTCAGCTATTTGTTTTTTTATTTTGTTGCTTGTGCTTTAGGTGTGACTTCCAAAAAATCACTACCAAGACCTATGTCAAGGCGTTTTCTTCCTGTTTCCTTCTAGGTGTTTCAAGGTCTTTAATTGATTTCGACTTAATGTTTGTGAGCAGTGTAAGAGAGGGGTCTGGTTTCATTCTACATGTTACATGTGAATATCTAGTTTCCCCTGCACCATTTATTAAAGAGACTATTTTTCTCCATTTGGTATTTTTTGTTCTCTTGTCAAATATTGATTAACTGTATATGCTTGGGTTTATTTCTGAGCCCTCAATTCTGTCCCATCAGTCTATTTGTCTGTTTTTATGCCAGTACCATACTGTCTTAACTACTACAGCTTTGTATTATAGCTTGAAATCAAGAAGTGTAATGTCTCATGCTTTGTTCTTTTTTGTCAGGATTTCTTTAGCTATTTGGGGTCTTTCGTGATTCCTTATAAATTTTAGGAGCATTTTTTCCTATTTCTGTAAAAAAAAAAAAGCCATAGGAATCTTCATTGGGACTTCCTTGAATCTATACAGACTGCTTTTGGTGGTACTGACATTTTAATAATACTAATTCTTCCAATCCATGATCATGGGACACCTTTTCATTAATTTGTGTCTTCTTACATTTCTTTCATCAGTCTGAGTCTTCAGGCTATTCCAGATTTAAGGGGATCCTATCTCTTGTTTGGAAGAACTATGCAGTATTATGATTATTTTTACAATGTACCATAATTCAGTAAGGGGCAGAGGGATGGAAAGTAGGGAAGTAGAGGAAGGGGCAAATTTTATTTTTCATTTTTACCATTCTGGTTTTTAAAGAATTTTTAAAATCCTGTATGTATATATATTGCTATAATAATAATAATAATAGTAAAATTGGATTCCAAATATTTTATGTATTACTTAAATTACACATCAGGATAATAATCTTCTGATATTTCAAAGGATTCATAATTTTGAGCCAAAACACCTAATTCAAGGTATGTCTTCAGACCTCCTTTAACTATAAGGCCAAGAAATGGCAGATATCATGAAATCTTCAACATGGAGCTCAGTACATAAATGCTTAACAAATGTTTGTTGAATCCGAATGAGAAGATGGGAGCAAAAAATGACGTGTGAATCGGGAAAATAGCTTTAAGATCTGTCCTATTAATTTAGTGCTTATAATCTACTTTTATCATGGAAACTTAGAATTTAATGGGCAAGAAAAGAGATGTGATTCAACTTCCATGCACTTGCAGTGTGGGCTGTTGGATGGAATAACAGCATATCCATTGCTGTATGTAATAGTAGTTGGGAATTATAACCCAGGACAGAATCCAGAAGGTCCTTAAACTTTAGTTTTATAAGCCACCAATTTAATTAAAAATGTAAGAAATCATGTATCTTTACAAATGCCAACAATGTTCCTCAGCTATTTTTTTTTAAGATTTTATTTATTTATTTGAGATAGAGACAATGAGAGAGAGCATGAGAGGAGAGAAGGTCGGAGGGAGAAGCAGACTCCCCATGGAGCTGGGAGCCTGATGTGGGACTCAATCCCAGGGCTATGGGATCATGACCTGAACCGAAGGCAGTTGCCTAACCAACTGAGCCACCCAGGCGCCCATTCCTCAGCTATTTCAAGTGGGACTTTGGAGAAGCACCTAAACAAGCTCTTTCTTAAAAACCTCCTTTCTTTAGCAGCTGCAACACAAATAAGCAAGAAACAGAAAGTTACCTCTTAATTTTGTTTAATAGACCCCATATTCAGTTTGGTCTGATGCTCTTACCCGTCCTTCTGTTTCTCCAAATTAAAAATTGATAAATAGAAACAATAAGAATATGTTAGAGAAATTCTTACAGATTCTTAGTCTAAATATATTTTCCTAAGTCACACTTGTAAGCAACTGTAAGAGTAGGCTGGCTATTTACTTAATGACTGTTAGAAGCCATCCTGACCCTTCCCAGGAAGGTCAAAGAGCAGCCTGTTATTTGGATGCCTAATTTAATTGGACAAAGGAAATTGCTTTCATCATTTTTACTTTGCCCTTCCTAATTGGATTGAATGTCAACTTTCCACGCGATGTTCCCTAACATACACTCATGTTCCTAATGCAACCAGATTAGATCAATCTGCATCTGTCTTCATTGTGTCCTGGGACTGCATAAACTTTGAATACATATTTATTTTGTGGATTTCATTTCCATGTTAATTAGAATTCAGGTTCCTGGAATTTCCATTCTAAGTATGATAATCTTCTTATAGTCAGCATGATAGAAACAGCTGCATTTGTTTACTTTATGAAAGATGGTGTTTCTTGGTCAGATGATCATTGGATATGTACTTTCCAGACCAAAGACTGTGCCTCCATTCCTTCTTATAGATTTATCAGAATATATTGATTTATTGAGAACTTTCCAACTCAATTTTATTAGGTCACTGTGTATTTTGGAAGGCATAATGAACAACAAAATTATTGGGAAACCATACTTTCTAATATATATCTCATTTCTTTTCTTTTTTTTTTCCTACTGTAACCTTTGCTTTCTCTCCAAGTAGACTTTTTAAAAAACATTAACTGTTTTCTTAGCTATAAAAGTTATACAGGTTGGGGTCCCTGGTTAAGCATCCAACTCTTGGTTTTGGTTCAGATCTTGATCTCATGGGTTGTGATACTGAAGCCAGAGTCCAGCTCCACATTCAGCAGGGAGTCTGTTTGAAGATTCTCTCCCTCTACCCCTCTCCCTACTCTCTCTCTAAAAATCAGTCAATCAATCAGTCTTTAAAATAAAAGTTATACATGTCAAGGGCAGAAAATCTGGAAAATAGACAATTCTACTATTATTAACATTTCAAAGGCTTTCTTTCTATATATATGCAATAGATTTTTGTAAAATGTTATGACTCTAGGTAGATAAATATGATTTCAGTCCCAAAATGTTTTTTTTAAAGATCTTATTTATTTATTTAACAGAGAGAGAGAGACAGTGAGAGAGGGAATACAAGCAGGGGGAGTGGGAGAGGGAGAAGCAGGTTTCCCATTGAGCAGGGAGCCCGATGTGGGGCTTGATCCCACCTGAGCCGAAGGCAGATGCCTAACAACTGAGTCACCCACATGCCCTGCCAAAATGTTGGGTTTTTTTTTTTCCAACAACCATCCTTCTAACCTAATCAAGATGTATTAGACAATCAGTGTGCCCTACTGATTCAGTTGGTAGAACATGTGACCCTTGATATCAAGGTCATGAGTTCAAGGTCCACATTGGGCATAAAGCTTATATTAAAAAAAAAAAAAGAAAAAAAAAGAAAAAGAATTTGTAGACCGTAAAATAAAGCAGATTATTCAATCCAACATTAAACATATGCTAAAGATTTACTGTATTACTGTATGCCACCCACTTTACTCTCTGATGGGTAAGAAGGGCACAAAAATAAGTAAGACACATCCTTGCTTTGCAAAAGTTTGTAAACTACAGAAAAAACCCCAGTCAAATAATTATAATATGTTACACTTGATAATAATATTAACCATTTACTGGGCACTAGATATATAGCAGCTACCTTCTAGTCCTCATAACACCTCTGTGATGAGGGGACTATGACTCTCCTCATTTTACAGATGAGGAAACAGACTGGGAGATGTTAGGGGTTGTGGCCCAAACCACACAGCAAGTCAGTGACAGAACTGGGATTCGAATCCAGCTGTAGGGTTTGGGCCAGGCCCTCTGTCACTGTTCACCACCATGGGAGAGCACTTCAGTGAGAACATGTCTTTATATAGGAATACATGAAACTCTCTCAGAGTCTTCTTGATGTGATATATAGGTCCAAGTCCCCCATAGGGTCTTGCTAGGGTAGCTCACTTTCATCTTCTTAAGAGAAGGGACTGGCAGTAGAACATTCATTGTTGAGTCTGTAGGTCTAAAAAAGAGGTCCTATGGCTGCAATAATGCAAAGGACAAGAACATCAAATAGTCTGGTATTACGCCACACGCAGGGTCTGGGATCATTTTTGCTGAAATTATAGAGAGTGAGCCCAGGGCAGTTTTACTGTTGGACTGAGCCCAGGGCACACTCTGCCCTTCCCCACTGCCCCCCGCCCCAGTGTCCTTTGGTAAAGGAGACGGGAAGCCATGAGGACTGCCGTTATATGTACGGACTTCCAGGGCTGATGTCTCAGATAAGGTACCGTTTGAGCAGAGACCTGAAGAAAGAGAGAGAATGAGCCACGCCACTCTCTGGGGAGGAGGACTCCAGCAAGCACAAAGGCTGTGAGGCCAGAATGTGGCTGGTGTGTTCAAGGAACGGCAAGAAACCAGGTGGTGAAGTAGAAGAAGTGAAGGGGATACAAGAGCTGATGAGAGAGGAGCATCAAGTCCAGAGGTGGGGGAGGAACACGTGAACATTGGAAGGCATGTAGCATCTGTTTCTATCACGTTCCTTCACACTGGGTGACAGGAGAATCACATTGGTAATTCCAGAGCCTTTCCCCACCTCAGTCTCCCCTTCAGCAGGAGGACTCAGGGAGCGCAATCAGATAAGCACTCCTCTCCTCAGCTGACAGGAAGAACGAAACCACCCACGGTGATAACATTTAACCAAGCTAAACAGTGTAAGATAACCTTCATTTTCAAAGCTGACAAGCAGAATTACAGGGTTCAGCTCTAACGGGGAGGGGCAACGGAGCTCAAGATCATTATTTTCACATCTAACATTAGCATCTGGAAAACACATTATATCTGTAAAATGACAATGTCAAAGATACCCATTGTGTGTGTGTGTGTGTGTGACACCAGCACCCACACAAAACAGGAATCACTTCAGAGAGTAGAGAGGAAGCCATTGTTCTCTGAGTGGCCATATCAGACGGACATACCACATACCAGAGGGTTTGCCACAGAGCAGACCAGGCCACCATGACATAATTTGTTGAAATTACTGATAAAGGTCATTGGAAAATTTCTGCTAACCCGAAGGAAAACATGAGTTGTCTTTCCGTTCTTCTTCTCTTTCATAGAAGAAAGCGTTCTTTGCCTGAAGAAATACTCCTTTATGTAAATCAAGCAGGAAGGGTGGGGATGGAAGGAATAAATGCAGGAGTCAGAATTTATCCCAAGAGATCTGGAAAGACATTGTTTACCTGGGGGTCCAATGTCTGGAAAGTCATTGTTTACCAGGGGTCTTGGCTTCCAACAGACCTGGGTTGGAATCCTTGTGTACCAGGGACTTGTGAGGCCTGAGGCAAGTTCCTGAACATTTCTAAATTTCCGTTTTCTCATTCAGTAAGCAATGACAAGAGAGCGCAATCCGTAGGTTTGTGGTAAGGATTATATGAAAAAATATATGTTAGCTAGGGCGTGGTATTGGGCATATGGTAGGTGTTCAATAAATGCTAGCCATTTGTATTATAACTGAGGGAAAATTACTGAGAAAGGTTTATCAGAGGGAAAAAGCATGTAAGAATGAAGGAAAATCGTCAACTTTAAGAATCATTGTTAGTTTCCAAAGATTCATCTAACATATAGGTATCTGTTATAATGCTTAGTTTATGTGAACTTTTTTTAAAAATGAGTTTATTCAACATAGAGCATTTCAGAATAGATTTGTTTTTAAATTTCATAATATATTAAGATTTGGGAAAATGTGAATTATTATTGAAGAAAAGCACACATCATAAAATTTAAATGATAATATTTTTAAGCAAACTTTTCTTTTTATATTACCAACAGAAATAATTTTTCTCACTACACAAAACCTTACTTATATGGTACCATGAGTAAATGAAGAATACATACCACGTAAGTAAAATTCTCAAATTACTAAAACCAAACCCCTAAACATAAAAACTTGAAAAATACTTTTATGTTACTGTATTTATTATTTATGATGACATAGGCATATATATAATATTTTATTTAGTTGGCCATTTGGACAATATTCCTTTTTCTTAGTATTTTCTCATTGACTTTGGTTCATCGATCTGGACATCAATTATCGCACAATGCTGAAATAGGAATTGCCCTCAGGAGGTAGTAAAGTTTATAAGATAGACACTCACCAATCCAAATGGCCTGGCACTGAAGAATTTTTCAAAAGCTACAAATCAAATTCCTTTTAAATACTTTCGGAAAAGAAAAACTTTTCCTTGACCTTCTTAGGGTCCCTGGCCCTGCCTGAAAATTAAACTGACAAAGATAGATAAATGGGAGAAAATCATACAAATGTGTTTAATGTAAGTTTTCCGTGACACAAGAAGCTTCATAAGGAAGTGAAGACCTGAAGAAAAGGTTAAGCCTGGACATTTTTTATACTAGATTTAGTGAAGAGAAGAAAGTAATGGCAAAAAGTAATAGGAGGGTGAGCTAAGGGCAGGAAACTGGGAGACATTAGCAAAGTCTGTTCATTTGGATTCCTGCCATCTTTGGAATGGCAGGGATAGGGAGGGGAACTCTCACAAGTGAGTCCTACAACCTGCTTCAGGGAAGAAGGGGGGATCAGAGAGCCCTTCTGGAACCTGTTGTTTTTCAAATTCTTCAGCTTAAAATATTCAATATGCCAACGTACTACGTTTTGGAGTATGTTCTGAACCCTGCCAACATCCTTTTTTCTCTGGCCAAAAGAGGAGAAAAATAAACTTTTTTGAAAGACAAATGGGAAAAGAGAGCTGCACAGAGGCTCCCCCTCTGTGTTCCTCAAGGTCATCACACTTCCTTCCATTCCAGCTTCGCTGATCCAGAATTCAAGGATAACGATGTGCCTTCCAGAACATTCCCAGTTCTCATTTCCGAGCTTTCTCCAATCCAACTATTTAGAGAGGCCTTTTCCTGTGCGTAAGACTCACTAACGCGGAATGCAGCTGGCTGGGGGAGGATTCTGACTTTCTTCCCAAGCCTTAGAATCCTGTCAATGTGGAAATTTGAACTGATAATCATAGACCAACACCTATCATTTCCATGACCATGAACTACTACTATCATTAGTAAAGTGCCTGTGGCTTTTTCAAGACAGCAACATAGCAAATAGTCAATGTGTCTTAGATGAATTGAGTTAGAGGGTGATCTTTCTCTTCATAAAAAGATCAATAAGAGAATACTGAGAACACTTTATTATAGATATTCAACCATTGAAATAAAATAGACTAATTCCTCGAAGGATACACACTACCAAGAAGAAATATATACTATCCTGTCATATACATATATATATATATCTTACAATATATATTATATACCAAATATATAAACTACCAAAACTCAGTCAAGAAGAAATATATATTATCTTAGAATATGTATTATATATTATCTTAAAATATATATTATAATTATTAAATAAATTAGATTTACAGTTTAAGAACCTCTGGGAAAAAAAGTCTCCAGGCCTTGATGCTTTCACTGGAGAATTTTGCCAAACTTTTAAGGAAGAAGTAACACCATTCTACATAATCTTTTCTAGCCAGTAAAAAAGGAGAAAACACTTCTTAATTCATGGTTTTTTTTTTTTAAGATTTTTATTTATTTATTTATTAGGAAAGAGAGAGAGTGAGAGAGAGCATGAGAAGGGAGAAGGTCAGAATGAGAAGCAGACTCCCCAAGGAGCTGGGAGCCTGATGTGGGACTCCATCTTGGGACTCCGGGATCATGACCTGAGCTGAAGGCAGTCGCTTAACCAACTGAGCCACCCAGGCGCCCCTTAATTCATGTTTTGAAGTCTGTATCACATCGATACCAAAATCAGACAATGATAATGCAACAAAACAAAACAACATACCAGTATCCCTTATAAACATAGACACAAAATCCTCAAAACAATGTTAACAAGTTAAATCCAGCATCATTTTAAACGAATAACGTAACCATGACCAATTAGGATTAACTCAGGAATGCAAAGCTGGTTCAATATTCAAAATCAATCAACACAGCTCACTGTATTTTTTTTCAGGCTGTTGCTGTATTTTACACACAGCACACAACGAGATACCCAAACGCCCTTCATAAGCCTGAGTCATGGGTTTCAGATGGGACCGGGTTCATGTATAAATGGCCTGTGTATGTCAAACAGAAGAAAAGAAGGGAAGTTTAGGGTATAAGGTGAAAATCATTATGCCCAATTTAAACATAAAGGTCTCGGGCTTGTCAGTACTTACAACTCCTTAGAACAACTCCTCCCCAAAAAGAGAGCATGTCAAACGGAAAATTCTAGATAAGCTAATGTCCTCACGTTGAACTAAACAGAATAAACGATGCGGCATCAGAAAATGAGGCTATGATTATGTTGTCTCTCTTCCTGGCTGTGGGTCGCACTCAGTACAGAGAAGGCACTGCGGCATTTTCTGGACTTGAAACTGTTTGAGGTCCTTAAGTGGGGGCAGCTTTGATGATATTGACCAATCAATTTTCATTCATTGATTCTGTGATGGTCTCGGATTGATGGTAGAGGAATAGTTTGTGGTGGCAAAGACTAACACTTCGAACATGTTGTCAATGTTTTAAAAAATCATTTTTCCTCCTGCTCCCCACCTCTGCTGTGACTTTGGACATAACTTATGACCCAGGTGAAAACTACATGGTCATATCAATTGACAAAGAGAAAGCATTTGACAAATCTCAACATCTATTCATGATAATATATATATATATATATATATATATATATATATATATTAGCAAAGCAGGACTAGAAGGAAACTTCCCCAAGCTGATAATGGGTATCTATCTGTAAAAACCCACAGCTAACATGGTACTGAATGGGGAAGGACTGAAAGGTTTTTAAGATCACCAACAAGACAAATGTAATTTTTAGGGGTGTGTACTTAGGCGGCAAAGCTCTAAAGCAAAACAAAGATTTATTCTTCAAGCCAGGTTGGTGGTGACCTCTGGGAAGGGAAGAAGAGAGGCAGTTGTAACTGAGAAGGAAAATGCAGGGGTCTTCTGCGTCCCGGCAAAAAGTCTATTTCTTGACCTAATGGCGGTTTTGTGGTGTTTACATCACAATTTGTTGAGTTGTATATTTGTTTTATGTACTTTCTGTGTTTGCATATATTTCCCAGTAAAATATTATAGACGAAATGAATATTTTCAGAAATTTTAAGTGTTAGCTTCTTAGCCAGCAGTCTCCTTAGACTGTTCTCAGCTTCAATCCAAACCTTTCTGATTGAAAAACAATGTCAAAAATTGGCCTTAATTACCTAAAAGCTTTTTATGTAAGATCCTTAGAAGATTATTTATAGCAAAGCCATTTAATATCATTAAGATAATTCCATGTGCATTTAAAAAAAAACTTATTTTAGGTTTCAGTGATGGCTCAAAATGTCTTTCCTAATTTTTTAGGTTTCACTTGCTTAAAATAGTGCAGAAAATAAAAATTTGGAAATAGAGGTTAGTAGGAATTTTGAAAAACAAGCATGGATAGAAATTAAAAATGAGTATAAGTCCCATAATAAAATCCCTACTTATATCAGTATTATGGAGAAAATATAAAGCCATATTGTTAGGCTTCAGCAAAAGTGCATATAATAACCTCAAATCTTTTTTTCCCGGATTGGAAAAAATGACTTAAGACTTAAATTTTGAATTTTTATTATGAGCACTCGTATTTTACACTAAAATTTAAAAAGTTCTTACTTTGGTTTGTTTCTCAGAGTCTCTCATGCTTTGTCTCCCCCTTCAATTTCTCCCCACACTGAGGGTTTTGAAGGGGGGGCGGGGGGGTTGGTGAGCCTTGTGGTGGATATTAAAGAGGGCGCGTATTGCATGGAGCACAGGGTGTGGTGCATAATCAATGAATCTTGGAACACTGAAAAAATAAAATAAAATTAAAAAAAATTCTTACTTCAGGAAAGGCCTGGGGTTTTTCTAAAGTATATGTGTAGTACACTATCTTTGAGTTTTGTTACATGTGATTAACTTCTAAATGCATAGGTAGTAAAAAGGTAGAATTCTTTTCTTGGTGATTCTTGTTCATCTTTTCTATGCCTAGAAAGTAGTTCCTCATCTAGTTCTCATTCACCCAATTAATCTCATTCATTTACTTAATAAATATGGAGCATCTAATATGGGAAACACTGTTCTAGGTATATATCAGAAAACAAAGCAGACACCATTTCCTGCCCTCATGGAGCTTGTCTATGGAAGAAGGAGACAACAAGCAAAATTAATAAGCATGTTGTACGATATATTAGAAGGTAGTAAGGGCCATGAGGAAAATTAGAGCAGGCTATGAAGGTCAGCCGTGCCAGGGCAGGGGCTGGGAGGTGAAGACTTCTGGCAATGATAAACAAGGAGATCAGAGTAGAACTCATTTGAAGAGATGGCATTTGAAGAAGATGTTCAACAGAAGGGAATGAGTCAGCCAGGTAGATATTTGGGGGAAGAACATTCCAGGTGAAGGAAACAGTGAGTGCAGAGGCTCTGAGGCTGGAGACTCGCTGCAGTGTTGAAGAAAGAGCATGGAGTCCACGATGGCTGGAGCAGAAGGAGCAAGTGGGACGTTGGTCAGAGATGGAAGGGGGATCTTGTGTGCCATTGGAAGGACTCGGCCATCCAAGGACTCTGAATAAGATAGGAGCCATGGGAGGTTCGTGGTCTACTTGGGTTTCAAAAGGATCACTCTGGCTGCTCTACTGAAAATAGACTGTAGGACACAAAGGTAGAGGCAGAGTGACCTGTTAAGAGGCTATTACAATAATCTTGGTGGGATGTGATGGCGGTTGGAGCAGAGTGTAACAGTGGAAGGATGACAAGCAGACTTGGGATGTACGCTGAAGGCATAATTCCCAGGGGAAGGGTGGAGTTGTTCTCCACTGACATGAGGAAGAGTATGGCTAGAGGAGGGATGGAGAAGATTAGTTCATTTCTGACATGTCCAATTAGATGTTTGCTTATTTATTTATTTTTTAAGTTGAAATTCAATTAATTCTAGTATAGTTAACACACAGTCTGATTAGTTTTAGAAGTATGATATAGTGGTTGAACACTAACATACATCACCTGGTGCTCATCGCCAGTGCCCTCCTTCATCCCCATTCCCTCTTTCACCCATCCCACCCCTCCCTTCTGGTAACCAACATTTTGTTCTCTATAGTTAAGAGTCTGTTTCTCAGCTTGTCTCTCTCTCTTTTTTCCTTTGCTCATTTGTTTTGTTTCTTAAATTCCATATACGAATGAAATCTCATAGTATTTGTTTTTCTCTGACTGACTGACTTCGCTTAGCATAACATACTCCAGTTCCATCTACATTACTGCAAATGGCAAGATTTCATTCTTTTTTTTGTGCCTGAGTAATATTCCATTGTATATATACATCACCTCATCCTTATGCATTCTTCTATTGATGGACACTTGGGCCGCTTCCATAGTTTGGCTACTGTAAATAATGGATCTATAAACACAGGGGTGCGTGTATCTCTTTGAATTAGAGAGGAACATTCTTATCACAGGAGACTAAAGTCATCATCAAACTGGATCTGTACAAGCAAACCTTCTAAAGGGACCCTCATCTTCCTTTATTTTCCCTATATATTTCCTGGTCATCTCCCCATCGTTAAGTGCCCAAATCTCTCTGCCTTGTCACTTCTCCACAAATATATTGTTTTCGTTGTTTAAAAAGTATGTAAGTTCTCAGTCCTAAATGCTTCTTTGGATCTTCATTTTCCTTGAGACTCCCATGTGCACTTAAAAATAGGAAATAAAATGTGCATGTTTTACTCCTGCTCAGCTGAGTTTGAGCCTGAGCTAGAGACTTGGTCTGGTGTTTCCGAGTTCACTGCTCTTTCTTCTACCCTGTGCTTTCCAAATGCACAGGTGCCTTAAAATCCATCTAAGCAGGTTTCCTCAATGTTTCTAGCTAGTTGGTAAACCTACCGTTGATAGATTCTTGTCAGTTTTGCAGGGGGATATGGAGCACATTGTCCCTTATCCTCTACCACCAGCAACTCTAAACTGGGCTACTCCCAATTTCAGTATAGATTCTTCCCTGAGAGTAAAGTAATTCCTTATCCCCAGGGCCTGGGGTCTGGTTTTCCCAAGAGGGTACATGTGAGAGCTTTAGTGCCAATTGCAAAGGTAGAGGGCACAGTGCCCAAGACTGTCCTCACTTCTGACATCAACTGTAAGTTCAAGAGAACCCCAAACCACCATCTGGTTTGGTATTCTCTAGAAAGGCTCACGGGACTCACTGAAAGCTGGCATATCCACAGTTACACTTTATTACAGGGGAAAGATAGAGATAAAGGTCAGCTAAAGGAAAAGACACATAGGGCAGAGCCCAGGAGGGTTCCAAGTACAGAGCTTCTGTGGGCTTTCACCTGGGGAGGTGAGATGTGCTGTATGACATTATTGAGTGACAATTTGCACAGGGTCTTGCCAACCAGGGAAGCTCATCTCATCCTCAGTGTTCAGTTAGTTGGGGAGCTCCATTACACAGGCATGATGGACTGCTAGCACGTTGTTGACCTCAGTCTCCAGGCCACTGATACTGGGACACCCAAAGCCTTGGCCCCAAGTCATGTTGTTGGTCTTTCTGGGGTGGCCAACTTCTCCCCCCACCATCTAAATCACATTGTTAGACCCCCCCACTGCCCCCAGAAGAATGACCCCAGAGATTACCTGCTAGCAGCCAGGAAAAAAGGTCAGACCTCTTCGGAGGGTAGTTAATTCTTCACCCCACAGTGTAGCTGACATTTCTTTTGCTTCCTGTGTAGGTTAGGAAGAGAGCTCAAGAGCTTCAGCTCAGGGGACCAGACTTTTTGAAGAGAGAGTTCGCTTTGGCTGTGCCTGAAAGGCCCTGCTCTTCATTCAGTTCTCCAAGGGAAAATGAGCCCACCCCGCACTGGGAAACAGCCCTTAACCAATCAGCAGCACAAACAACGTACTCCAGGAGGCCTCAGATCTCTAATCAGCAACTTGAATCACGCTGAGGAAATTGCCCTTAATGTGTCATCCAAATTTGATGTAGCCCCAAATGTTGCATTTAAATGTAAAACAAAGATAACAGAGTGTATCCTAGTGAAATGTGCCCCTCTTCCAATCAGGCTGCGCTTTCCCTAGCACTCAAAATTCAAACCCTGCTGAGAAGTTACCTAGCGTCACCTTCCCAGCTAGCAAAACTCCCCTGAGAGACAGCCAACTGTTTTTGAAATCTTCAGAGCATTTCAAATGCAATGTCAGTCAATGATCGAGAACCCTTTTGGGGACAGGCACTAGACTTGTTGTGGAGAACACAGAGGCATATCAGCGGCGCATCCTGCCCTCTGGGATCTGACAAGGTCAAGGAGATGCCCATGAGAATAACGCAAGGCAGGTAGGTAGGAGGGGAGAAATGGTGCCACATAGACTTATAGGGAAAGGAAATGAAAAGTTTCTGCCTCAGAGCTTGAGACATAGACCCATGTTTTGTCCTTTCCAAGATTGAGAAGACTTTCTCTGTTACCTAATCCTGGAAGATCTGTCTTACTTTTTGGAAACTCCCGCCAAAAAGTCCAATATGGAGCAATTCCATTTATTGGAATGCATTTCTACCAGGCGTCAGGCTTTTTTAGCCTTCCCCTTCTTCTAAACCCCCTCAGGGTGTCAACATGGCCAACGTGGAGGAGGGCCCTGACCGAAAGGCAGCACGAGGGTTCAGATGAGGCCCTGGAGCTTTGTCAGTGGAGCCACATCATGGCTGTGAGCTTTGGAGAATCAAGAGAGACAGAGAAGTTTGTGTTTCTGGGAAAACAAGGCCAAGCCCTGAGCAGTTAGCTGAGATGCTCCCTTCTCTGCTGGCTTAATGAATGATAAGATTTAGTTCCCGGGTAGAGTGTGAATTGTTTTATTTATTAAATTTGCCTTGGGCATTTCCATATTAAATGACCTTTTTCAAAAGCCAAAAAATGGTTTCATTTTTTCAGTAATATTACATGTGGTTAGGGTGGGAGTGCAGTGGGGCCAGGAGGAGCTAGTGCTGATATTAAAATCAAGAGACTCAGAAGGCCTGTTTCAGTCCATATGCAAATTTTGAGAAGTCACTTAGCTGCTACCTCGGTTTTCCTATCCGTGAAAAATAGCCCCTTAGCCCAGGCCACCCACCGCCCACCCACATGAACTGTGTACGCGGCCACATCAACTTTCCAGTACCACCGTTTCCATTTGGACCAGTCTCGGTTCCTAAAGGGCCAACAGCAAGTTTCCCCTCCCATGGCCTCTGGCTTCCAAGGCTGAGCCCTCCTACATGCTCAACCTTGTAAACCGACCAAGTCCTACCACCACCTTGTTCCCCTTCGCACGCCAGCGGGACGCCGTCTCACTTACGTCAGTGCCTTCCAGCGAAGACCGCCAGGAGCACCCCTGCACAACCTGTGGGTGTTTCAGGGTGGGGTGTCAGAAAAGACCTACAGGACGTAGGCTAGTGCTTGCTGGTTTGGGGAGTGTTTAAGGAAGCACGGCTGTGCTCTATTGGTTGCTATTCAGGAGGCTGGCTCATTCTCTGACGGGTATCTTTACAAGTGTTAGGTAGAGGGAGGGCAGACCAGGGAGAGACCAGGGGTGTAATTGATAAAGAAGCAGCCCTATGAGCTCGGAGAGATGTTTGGTATCGCGACTTGCGCAAGGTTCAAGTTTTATCTGTGTTCAGACATGATTATGAAGTGGTCTTGTTTTTCTCTCCATCCATCATGATCACAGAGTGGCCTTGTCTGATGCTGAGATGCACTGAAATTGTTTTCCTCCAATGCGGTAGAGCCCCGAGACTTTGCTAGTGGTGCCACGCCCTCTCAGAGCAACACCGAAGCTGCGGTAACTGCACCAGACTGGCAGTTTTCCTTCTCAGCAAGGAAGGTCTCCTTGCTCTCTGATGACCAGGTCAACTCATGCCCATCCTTAGCCCTGGGACGAGGGGGAGGCGGGAAAGATAAGAAGTGTACACAATTTAAGGAGAACACTCTCAGATACTGGCCGAGCCCTTGCAGGATCCCGGCAGGGAGAGGTTCTTTACGTCTCATGCCTCCCTCCCCTACACTAGCTCACCTCTGTCCTTGTCTGTGAAGTCCTGTGACCTTCCTTCTTCTTTTACCCTAAATCCCACCCAGACCAGATACAGACATACCGAGACCACCGATGGCGTTCAGGACTCCTGCCTCAAAACATGGAACCATTGTCTACTGGATATTTTAAGCTGTAAGAGTTTGAGAACATGACAGAAGCAGGAAGGTCACTGTGACCTCCTCCCCATCTCAGACTTCTACCCCAAAACAGGTCATAAAGTCCTCCTGCGAGAGGTGCCTTTGTTACACCCAATCCCTGGAGGAAAGAAGCATGCTTATCTCCAAAGACAAAGGGATGCCGAGAAGAATCCTAACAAACAGGACTTGCTGGGTTTCCCCAGTTAACCCCCCTTACCTGATACTCCTTGTCCTGTCATATTCCCCCATGACTGTCCACGCTCCATCAACCCTGCCATAAAAGCACACAGATCTAACTACTCCTTCAAGTCTTCATATCTTTATGAAGGCTCCTGTGTCGTGTAAGACTTACACTAAATAAATTCGTGTGCATTTCTTCTGTTTATCTGTCTTTGTCAGTTTGATTTTTGGACCCAGACAGGGACCCTAAGAGGATCGAGGACAAGTTTTTCCTCCCCTAACCCAGATATAGCTTTCACCTCCCTGATGATTAATGCCCTCAAGCTCATTATCCCCACGTTGTAGCTCTTCGTGATTTGCTCATGGCTTCTTGTGAATTTGTTTGTTTTCCCCAATTGCACTGTAGATCTTAGCCTGACTGGTTCTTTCCCATCATTCATATCTCAACCTAAATGGGCCCCTAAGAGAGGACCTCGCAGCCCACCCTAAGTAAAATACACCGAGCTCCAATCATCCTCCACCTTTGCCTTGGTTCATTCTCTTCATTCCTTGATCGCTATCTGAAATGCTTCTAATTTTAAGGTTATTTTCTGTCCCTGCCAGACACTCCAATATTAGTACTAGGAAGGCAAGTATTTTATCAGTCTTGTTCATTCCTTTATCTCCAGGGCCTTGTCATGGTTATGTTTTTAACAGTCAATATGCATTTACGGCAAGCTCACACATCGGGTATAGTAAGCGTCCTCTATGTGTGTGAGCATACGTGGGGCAAAGGAGGGATGTTGGAACAGAAACATAGAATCCTTGCCTTCCTGTGGTTTACGGTCCAAGTGCTTGAATGATTTTGGATTAAGCAAATAGATGTTAGCAGATGTTCATCTATAAATACTGCTAATTGATGCCCTGATTGCCAATCATTTGAAAAATCAAATGGTCCTAATCGGACTGTTTAAGTGCCTACATACAATTTGTAATTAAACTGCACTTTAGAAAAGGCAGTTTTGAAATTCAGAATTTTCTTTGCTAATTTTCCTAAATTCACAAAATTTTAAATCACAAAACAGTGAAGATTCCATGCAGGATTAAATTCCTGCTTGAGCTCTTCCCTGAAGAGTTTAGGTGATGTGGCTGGGATGGAAATAATAGTAATCGTTGAAGGAGGGAGGGAGGGATGTCAAATAAAAATTTCATTTGTTTGTTTAGGTCCTCGCTTTCCTATTATTGTCTGGTGTGACTTTTTATAGTTGTTTATGATGAGGGAACTTTCATTTTCGTCAGCTAACCTTGACCTCTAGAGTGGTTCAGTTCAGCTGCTGTTTATCAGGCAAATGTGTACTGAGTTCACAGCACCGGACCAGACAGGAGCCAAGCCACAGATTGTCTAATGCTTCTAGAATAAGGGGCGACATCAGCTAGGTGCCTCTTTATACTTTAGCCAAATGATATTTTGGCCTTTGAATTATCTGCTCAATTACTTAGACTCCAATGGCATTCAGTATCTATGTGTGGAAATTGGATGCAAGTATTTCTGAGGTGTGAGAAATCTCACCTATCTGCTTTGGTTTAAGTGGTTCTAGATTGCAAAGTGCTGGAGAGGGCTTTCAACAATCAAATGGAACTCTCTACATGCATAGAAACAGATCTGGAAGGCTACCCAGAATGCCCTCCGAGTAAGAGGCAGGATTTGGGAAACAGAGTCAAGGCAGACATTGGCTTTATCTGTACTATTTGACTTTTTTCTCTTTTTCTTTTTTCAAGATTTTATTTATTTATTTGAGAGAAAGAGAGAGAGAGTGCATGCGAGCGTGTCCATAAGCAAGGGGAGCAGCAAGCAGAGGGAGAAGCAGGCTCCCTGATGAGCAGGAAGCCTGATGTGGGGCTCGATCCTGGAACCCTAAGATGATGACCTGAGCCAAAGATAGTTGCTTAACTGACTGAGCCACCCAGGTGCCCCTGTTTGAATTTTTCATAGTGAGAATACATTTGTATGTTAGACATATAATAAAATAATTTCTCCCAAATAATTAAACAAGAAAAAGAAATAAAAAAGCATCCAAACTAGAAAGGAAAAGATAAACTGTCACTATTGCATGTGATACAGAGCTCTCTAACAACCCCACCAAAAACTTGTTAGAACTAATAAATGAATTCAGTAAGGTTGCAGGATATAAAATCAATATACAAAAATCTGTTGTATTTGTATATCATAATAACTAGCAGAGAAATAATTTTTTTAAATCCCATTTACAAATGCATCAAAAAGTATAAAATACCTAGGAAAAAACTTAATGAAGAAAGTAAAAAATCTATACACTGAGAAGCATAGTACATTAATGAAAGAAACTGAAGATGACACAAATAAATGAAAAGATATTCCATGCTCATGGACTGGAAGAATTAATATTGTTAAAACATCTATACTACCCAAAGCCATCTGCAGATTCAGTATAATCCCTATCAAAATTCCAATGGCATTTTTCACAGAAATAGAACAAATATTCCTAAAATTTGCACAAAAGATCCCAAATAGCCAAAGGAATCTTGAGAAAGAAGAACAAAACTGGAGATTTCATATTTCCTGGCTTCAAACTATATTACAAAACTGTAATAACCTAAACAGAATCAGACTGACCTTAAAACAGACTCATATATCAATGAATAGAACAGTGTCCAGAAATAAACCCATGTACATATGGCCAATTAATTTATGACAAAGAAGCCAAAAATATACAGCGGGGAAAGGACAGTCTCTTCATGAGATAAATAGTGTTGGGAGAACCTAACAACCACATGCAAAAGAATGAAACTAGACTGTTATCTTACACCACACATAAAAATTAACTCAAAATGTATTAAAGATTTGAAGGCATCCAAATTGGCAAAGAAGAAGTCAAACTCTCACTCTTTGCAGATGATATGATACTTTATGTGGAAAACCCAAAAGACTCCACTCCAAGACTGCTAGAACTCATACAGGAATTCAATCAAGTCTCAGGATATAA
>CM052807.1:61339531-61350096 GCA_028533885.1 Nasua narica | reverse complement strand
AAAAAATAAAAAAAAAAAAGATTTGAATGTAAGACATGAAACAATGAAACTCCTAGAAGAAAACCTAGGAACAAAGTTCTTTGACATCAGCGTTGGTGATGATTTTTTTGGATCTGACTCCAAAAGCAAAGGCAACAAAAGAGAAAAAATCAAAGTAAAAAGCTTCTGCACAGGGGCGCCTGGGTGGCTCAGTCGTTAGGCATCTGCCTTCAGCTTAGGTCATGATCCCAGGGTCCTGGGATGGAGCCCTGTATCGGGCTCCCTGCTCAGCGAAGAGTCTGCTTCTCCCTCTCCCACTCCCCCTGCTTGTGTTCCCTCTCTTGCTGTGTCTCTCTATGTCAAACAAATAAATACAATCTTAAAAAAAAAAAAAAAAGCTTCTGCACAGCAAAGGGAACAATCAACAAAATGAAAAGGCAACCTACTGAATGGGAGAAAAACTTAACAAATCATATATCTGATAAGTAGGTAACATTCCAAATGCATAAAGAACTCACACAACTCAGCAGCAGAAACTAAAACCAAAACCAAACCAAAAACAATCCAACTAAAAATAAGCACACAATTTGAATAGATGTTTTTCCAAAGAAGACAAAACGGATGGCCAACAGACACATGAAAAGATGCTCAACATCACTCATCATCAGGGAAAATCAAATCCAGACCAGAATAGGATATTACCTCACACCTGTTGGAATGGCCAGTATCAAAAAAACAAGAAATAAGTGTTGGCAAGCACGAGGAGAAAAGGGAACCCTGTGCACTGTTGGTGGGAAGGCAAACTGGTGCATCCACTATGGAAAACAGCATGGAGGTTCCTCGAGTAATTAAAAACAGAATTACTATATAACTCAGCAATTCCATGTCTGGGTATGTATCCCAGGAAAACAAAAACACTAACTTGAAAAGATACGTGCATACCCATGCTCACTGAAATATCATGTACGATAGGCAAGATATGGAGATAGCCTAAGTGTCCACAGAGGGATGAATGAATAGACAAGTCGTGGTGTGGGCGTACAATGGAAGACTATTCAGCCATAAGCAAAAGAGAAATCTTGCCATTTGTGACAATATGGATGGACCCTGAGGGCATTATGCAAGTGAAATAAGTCAGACAGAAAAAGGCAGACACCATATGATCTCACTTATACGTGGAATCTAAAAACAACAGCGTTGCTGCCACGAGTGGAGCTCATAGAAACGGGGAACATTTTGGTGGTTGCCAGTGGTGAGGGGTGGGTATTGGGCAAACTGGTTCAGAGGGTCAAAAGGCACAGAAACTTCCACTTATAAAATTAAAAAGTCACGGGGACATAATGTACAGTTTGGTGACTATGATTAATAATACTGTATTGCAGAGTCAATAAATCTTAAACGTCCTCACAGCGCAAGAGAAAAAGAATTGTAACTGTGTATGGTGATGGATTTTAACTAGACTTATTACAGTGCTTATTTTGTAATGTATATAAATATCAAGTCATGGTTGATACCTGAAATGAACACGATGTTATATGTCAATTATCTGAAAAAATAGCAATTTCAAAAAACAAGTTTGAGGGAGACAAATACACAATGAATGTCATATTCTCAGATTCCACGCCCAGCAAGTAAGAAGATCTCTGCTGTTGGTGAGATTGTACACATTTTCCTGAAATTCGCAAGCAGAAGAAAGAAAAGGAGTGTGTTCCTGGAGGTCTCTGGTGGTTCCTCTATGAGAAGACGACTGCTCCCTGCGGATGTCTTATTGACGACTTCTGGTCTGCAGCTCATTTCCCAGGAAGCTTCAGCTCCCAGCTGGTTGTCTCATCATCTCTTCCTAGTGCTGCTTCTGGTCCCCAACCCCCTGCTCGGCTACCATCTTGTGTCTCTGCATTTCAGGCTCCCTCCTTCCACGGCTGACCTGATGTGGATGGGAGGTCAGTTTTGACTCTTGTCTGTCACTGCCAATGTTTCATTCAGTCCCCTGCCTGTAGGTCCCTTGGCACTCCTGAAGGATCGAGGGGTTCCTGAGCCCTCCTGGGGTAACTCTCCCCAACGGGATCCCTAACGCAGGGACGGTCCAAATCAATAGGCTGCTAACAACCCATGGGATATTCTGACATGAACAGCCTTTCCAAACAAGGTGACGCTGGGTCCAGCAGTCAGGAGTTAGAACTGAGGACCTCGGAGGGAATGGGGCAGTCTGCAGCGAGAGGTTGTGCGGAATGTGCCGCAGAAAGAGCCATGAAGTGGAAAGGAGGCCACGAGGAGTCACGCACGAGCACGTTGCAGTTGAAAGGAGGCAGATCCATGGTTCCCCAGATACTGTAAGAAAGGATGGTGCGTACAAGGTGGGGAAACCAGTCGACAGTGAAAGAGAAACAGAGAAGCTCGGAGAGGAAAACCTGCAGGAAATGCGTAGGTCACGCTCACGGTGGGGGCCTCCCAGAAGACCCTGGAACTCCACCTTCTGAGCCCCCATGGTGGTCTTGGCCTCCGCAGGGCTTTCTCCTCCCAGTCTCCTTGAGCCCAATTCTGACATTCTTCCTATGCTTCCTGAAACCCGATTCTTCTGCTCTGCCTGGGTTCCCTGGGACTTGGCCACACGGCTGAGATCATGGTTTCCTCGTTTCTAAAAAAAAAAAAAAAACAAAAAAACAAAAGCAGCACATGTTTCATTACCTCAGTGACCTGAGTTTTAGGCTTAAAAATCAGAGAGCCTACCTCAAATGATCAGCTGGCCACGTGGATGTCCCCTCACTACAGAGGGTGGGATGGACAGAGCTGAGCAGAATGGGAAAGGCCTGGGCTTCCAAGCACACTGGTCTGAGCCACAGTCCAGAATCTTCCAAAGGTGAGTTGTGCGACTTTGGGCGAGTTACTAAACTACTTCTGAGACCCATCCTTTCTACCTTGAAATGCCGCTGGCTTGGGAATGCTACGAGACCCCCGCCTGGGTCATGCAAGCAGCTGGCATGGTGCCTAACCAAGGGTTCGCACTTGATCCAACTCCATTCCCTTCCCTCTTCTCTCTGGATGCTTCCTATCTTGAACAGCAAAGGCCAACCCGCCTATCTACCTTCGGTAGCAGTAGCTGTGGTTAAAATCATCCAGCTCCTGTCTCCCTGGGTCTTACTCTTCAACTGTTTCGTGCTTACACACTTAAAGAGTGATGGTCAAAGCTGAAACAAGGATTTGGGCTGAGTTTGGGCCTGTTTCTTTGATATCTACTGAGAGTTCATTAGAAGAAAATGGTGAGGAGCCCCATGATGGGACAGTCAAGTTCAGGCCACTGGGAGTTGGGGAGGGGCTGCTACCTTCTGTCTGTCTACACCCAGTCAGTCGGCCGTCAACAAGTATTTATTGAGCTGCTCTTATGTGCAAAGGTACTGTCAAAATAGAAGGTACCGCAACAGGGAGGGGGCTGAAATTGCTGTACAGAAAGACCAAATCACAGTAAGTTTATTTTGAGTTCACTTATTTAGGAATGGCAAATGTATGCTGGATATTTGAGCGAGGTAATGAACGCCTTATGGGTAGTGCCTAACTCTCTTTACAAGATCTGAACTAGGACCAACTAAGATTTAGTACAGAAGTGCCCTTGCATAGAGCCCAAGTGTCTTGCTCCTTCATAGGGCTCATTAAGTATTTAGGAATGAGTGACTCTAGATGCTGCGGGAATCAGCAAACATGTGGACGTCTCCCTGAGCTAAAATGGGTGTTAGTGGGTAGAAAAATACGTGGTAATATTGTGATCATGGTAGTACCAAATTACCCTAAAATCATAAATTCGAGAGGCATCCAAACACATATTCTTCCTCAGAAACGAATCTGCCTCTTTTTCCTGCTTGGATCTCTTTTTTCTGCAAGACTACAGATTGTAATTGCTGGAAAGGGATACGTACATATCTTTCTGAAACTGCTCTAAATTCTTTTAAGATTTTGTTTATTTATTTATTTGGGAGAGAGAGAGAGACAGCGAGAGAGGGAACACAAGCAGGGGGAGTGGGAGAGGGAGAAGCAGGTCTCCCTCTGAGCAGAGAGCCTGATGTGGGGCTCAATCCCAAGACCCCGGGATCCTGACCTGAGCTGATGCTCAACAACTGAGCCACACAGGTGCCCTGCTCTAAATTCTGATAATCTCACAGAAGTGGCTTTCCATGCCCTGCTGATCTCCTTCTCTCAAAACAAAACAAAACAAAACAAAACAAAACAAAACCAAAACAACAATAACAATAAAAACCCCATCGGCCAAAAAAACTGAGCCTCCTCAATAATCAAATTAGTCAGTGTAAAATATGGATATCCCGCAAGCAGAGTCAATTATTTTTTAGACATAAAAGACAAATGCAAGCATAATTGTTCTGCCAACTTAAAAATCCGCTTTGAAAAAATACGAACCACAGCATCAACAATTCTCTGAGGACGATGAAATGAGGATGAATCTTTAGTGAAAAATTCAATGAGAAAACTTGAGAGATAATTCACTCTTCCTACCACAAAACAAATGTTCCTCCAAAATATATATCTCAAGTCAGTATAAATCTCTGTTTGAGGAAAGAGCAAAAAATCTCATCAGCAAGAAGATCACTACAATTGTCAGTGGAGTAATGAAAAGTTAGACAAGAGAGCAATCTAGAACCTAAATTATATTTACCTTCTCTGGAAGCACTTGTCATTTGTCATGTAATATACACATACACTCTATGCCTTTGTCTAAAAGTTGGGCAGAATCCGTTTAAATCAGCAGAAATGTTAACTTAAAAACAATGAAATGACTGGCTTTTCACATTGAAGCCTTTTCTATGAGAAGTTTCTGCTGCAAGGAACAACCCAGAATAGCTTGCCTAGGTGGCCTCAAATGCCAGTACCCGAGGGGAGAAAACACCTCATCAAGAAAAGGTCAAATTAAACCAGGAGAATAGGATGTGGCATCTAATTACCATCTCCCAACTCAACACTTAGTCGTTAGGTAAGTACCGTCAGGCAAGATAGTGGATGGAAAAGAACATCTTAAAGGGAAGGATGCAAATGACTAAACTTGGCCAAAAAAGAGAAAGACTAGGATACTGCTTTCGGGATCCGTACCATGAATCCAGTATCATTACAATGCTGTGTTCAATGAAATCCAGTTATAGCTCATGATTAAATGATGTGGGATGGGCACTAAGACACACCATTTCCTCCTATTTCACTTCATTTTATTTTTAAGACATTTTTTCCATCATCACCATCGTCATCATCAAGTATTTTAAAAATTTCTTTGTGCCTTATGAGAAGGGCCAGAATATCTACCAGCTAGCATAGTAAGACTCTTCCCTGCTACTTCAGCTCCCATCATTCTTTCTTTCTTTTTTTTTTTTTTCTGCGAAAGACCCTTTCTGGGATTCCCTCTGGCAAGCCACCTGTGCTGTCTTAGGTGTGGCGTGTTTCATGGGACTCTTCCGTGCCTAAGGCAGTTCTGGGTCTTACACCTGTCACCTGCTCAACTTTCAAAAGATACTGACAGAGTGAAATCAAACACCTCAGTTACACAGGTCTTCTGTGATTATTAGGGATGTGTTCCTTCCAGAATCCTCACTTTTCCTCTTCTGTGTCTTAGGAATGGAAATGCCATCTTACCCATCAAGAATTCATATAATGACCTTTACAAATTTTTCAAGCCAGTCATCCTGAGTTTTTCCCTGAAGTGCCTTTGTTTTCTTAGAATTTTTCTGTTTTAGGTTCCTTGGAGTAGCCTTAAATAGCTGAGCTGTGTGTGTGTGTGTGTGTGTGTGTGTGTGTGTGTGTGCACCTGTTTATTGTGCTGTCTCTGTGGTTCCCACCTCCCTTCTCCTTGAAGTCCAACAGAGAGTCTCTATATAGGAGAATCACTCTGCGTGGACAGATGTACTGCCGGCACAACGAAGAGCTCTGTGAAAAGACAGCCTTTATTCTTATTCAGTGAGATTAATCTGATTAATTATAATGCAATCATTTGTAAGAACAGGATACAGGCAGAATGAGATACGTAAAACTTATGGGGATTTAGGGTGGCAAAGCATATTCACAATACTCCTGATTATCATCTCCAGAAAACCGAAGTTCAGGAAGCAGTTCTTGGCCTCCAAACCGCTGTATTTTACCTCACACTGGACCGTAGAGAACATGTCCTTTCCTCCTTAGAGGGTTCTCAGCGAGCCAGCCCTCTTGTTTACTTCTCTCTACCTAGATGTGCTTATTAATAACTAATTAGTTCAATGACTTGTAAATGTATTCATTCAATACCTGCTCCCAAACCCTGCTATTCATTCCAGAAAGGATTTAAGTTAGACTGTTGTCATTCGTAGGGGGAAAACAAAGGGACAGTCTTTTTCCTCAGGATTTCTTCAGAAAGTTCTTCACAAAGCTCTTGGTCCCCTAGCTGGACTTCTGCTCCTTGTCTCTCTCAGCCAAGAAGCAAGCCCTGCTCTTTGGAGGACGCCCTCCCCCATCTTTCTCTTCTAGAGCAGCTGTGAAGTACCCTGGCCTCAACTGCTTCCCTCTGAAGATACATGGTTTCTAAATGTCTCCTTTGGGCTGAAATCCACATGAACAAAACATTTGATAAAGAAAAAGATACTTCAGGTAGCTTCCCAGGAGCCTTCCCCTGAAATATGGTCCTCCAGGTTAGAATGAATCCAAATCAGGACAAAATGTATCTTGGGCTCCACCCATCAGAGTGTGTTCAGGGAAACTGAAACTGATAAACAGAAATTTACCCAGACATTTTCCCCATATGCTTGTTCATTTCATGCCTGGTAACTCTAGAATGACGCCCTTACAGAAACATGAAGTGTTTTTTGCTTTGCCCCCTCCCATCACTGCAGTGAATGTAAATTCCTCCTGCCCGAGATCAAACATGTTTTTATGTCTTCCTGTCCACTTGGGAAAATGCCTCTAGTTTTCCTGGGGATGTTTTTCCAATAGGAAGAATTTAAAGACAGAAAATAGCTTAGTTGATAAATGTGATCATCTTTCACTTCAAAATGGACATACTCTTTCCCATATGTTGGGAATTATGGAGAGATTCTTTATCATCCCATTATACTCAGCTGTTGTTTACTTTTTGTGAATCGAATGTTGACAATTATAGTTCGAGAGGGTTTTTTTTTTTTTTAACAGCATATGCTGAACAAGATAAAATATTTAGAACAACTTACTTTGGACTTAGTAATTATGCTACATTCTTTCAGCCCATTTATGACTAAATTAGAACATTTAGTAATGTTTGGTGACAACTCCCACACTTTGTAAGCACCAAGGGGAGAAAATATAATTTATTTAATTGGTTTTCATTTGGAAGGGAAATAATCCCATTTCAAGCATCTCAGTGTTAGAAAAGACGCTATATTCTCCATGAAAATACACAGATGCTCATACATTTGGGAAATTAACATATATCTTTGTCAAGGAAACTTACGAAGGCGATTTCATTACATTATAACCATTCCTTCACCTTCCTTCACTATTTTTGTAGGATCACTACCTGTCACCAGCTAGTCAACTCCCATATTCTTTACAGAAGCTGTGAACTTTAGACAAGAGATAAAGCTATTAAATTACTGTTGGTATTTGTGCCACAGACTAAATGGCATCATTCATTCAATGAACATATAAGGAATCCCCGCTCTGGGATGCTGGGCAAGGGGATTCTGAGACGAGGGAAATGTGGTCCCTTCCTCGAATATCTTATGAATTAAAAGTAGAAACAAAGAGGAAAATGCACAATTATAGCTCTCTAGAGCAGAGGGGACACAGAAGGACACCCAAATCAGCCAAAAAGGGAAGGGGGGTTGGCAGCAGGGCACCTGAGAAATACTACAGAGAGCAGGCAACATTTGTGTAAGGGAGAGAGCGCTGTGTGAAGTCCCCACTCAAAATCCCAGGGCAGGAAGGGGAATGCACCCCCTGAGTCTGTCGTAGCTATTGGGTCAGTGCTGAGCCGACCCGAAAGGGAATTCAGACTGAAAAGTCATGTGCAGAATGGATGGGGCTAGGCTTTGCACTTGAACTTGACTCTGAATTTGTAAGGGCATGGGGAGCCCATGAAGGAGTCTGCACTTTTCCCTGGTATCTGAGAGGGTGGAAGGAAGCTAGACAGAGAGCAGTCTATGCTCTAGGAACCTGAACCAGGACTGTGACCAAAGGGTGCCGAGGTGAGGGCAGACCTGAGTGAGCTTGCAGGGTGAATTAGATAAGTTTTAAATGTGGAAAATCTTGTTTGTAGGAGAGAATCGACAGATACAGGAAGAGTTCTCTGCACTACCGTTGTCTGTCTAAAAGTGGGGTAGAAGTTTTCTCTTATGAAGTTTCCCTCCTTCTCTGTCCCTAGACCAGGGGGGCAGGAATGGCTCTATCTCTGGAAATGGAGAGTCAACACCAAGATGAGTCTGCATAAACAAAATAACCTTCATCTTCCATTAGTCCTCCCATTTATTTCCTAGCTACTTCCCCATGGTTTATCACTGCTTGAAGCCCAAACCTCCTTTCCTTAGTTAAAAAGGGATGTCAGCCCCCGAGACTAACTGCTTCTTTGAGCTTGACTTCTTTCTGTGGACTCTCGTGCGTGTAAATAGTAATAAAAGTGGTGTGCCTTTTCTCTTATTAATCTTTCTTTTGTTAGTTTAATTCGCAGGTCCCCGAAGATAAAACAGAAGAGCGGTAGAGGGAAAGTTTTTCCTCCCTGACAACGTACATCATCTCACTGAATCCTCATCCCTCTTAGTGGGGAAGGGACTGCTATTATCCCATTACATGGGATACTCCATCAAGAAATGTTAAGGAGCTGGTCCAAGGCCAAGTAGCTAATAGGTGGCAGATCTGGGATTTGGACCCCTGGGTAGATCTACAGAGCCTGATCATCTAACAACTATGCTGTAATCCTAGCATGATGGAAAGACAACCTAACAGAGCCAGCAAGGATGCATTAGGGTGCCAGGAAATCCATAGTCTAATCCTGGTCCTGCCACTACCAACAATAAAGTCAACCATGTAAATATCTGTGTTGTCCTTGTTGCGGAAAACTAAAACGACCGAGGAAACTCAAACGGCACACGGAGCACAGGGGAAGACAGCTTTATTTACGCCAGGCGGGCTCAGTGGGATCACTCCCCAAGACTGAGCAACCTGCAGGATTTGGGCTGAATTTTTATGGCTACGGGTGATGGGGGAGGGAAACGGGACATTGTTGCAGTCTCTCAGGGCTGATTGCCGCCCCCCTCCCTTTGCGGAGAGCAGTGAACAAGGAGGGCTGGGATCCAAGGTCTCCATTCCGCCTCAGTGCAGCTGGGGCCTGTGGGATGTGGAGAGCAAGAGACAGGGAGGGGCTGGGGTCCAAGGTCTCTATTCCGCCTCATCCTCTGTAGTTCAGATAACAAAATAATAATCATAACAATCTATTGCATAAGATGCGGTATGGCTTTGACTAACTAAATCATTGTAATGGGTTGAATTATGTCCCTCCCCCAAACTTCAGATATTGACGTCTTAACCTCTACACCCCAGAACGTGCCCTTATTTGGACATAGGAGATATTAGGGTGAGACTTAATTCGATCTGCGTCATGCCCCCATAGGAAGAGGACAGCAGGACATAGATTTACAGAGGGAAGAAACTGTGAAGACATCGGGAGAAACCAGCCATCCACAAGGCAAAGCTCTCAGAAGAACGAAGGCCGCAGAAGAAACTAACACTGGCAAAAAAAAAAAAAAGTCTTGATCTCAGACTTCTAGCCTCCAGAATTGTGAGAAAGTAAACTCCTGTTGTTGAAGCCACCCAGGATGTGGTACTTGGTTATGGCAGCCCTAGCAAGCCAATGCAATCATGGAATCTCGCCGTGTGTTAGCAACACAGTTTTCAAATTCCGATTATGTCCCAGACACTACTGTAGTCTGTTTCATCCACCTTGAAATAGCAGTGATCACCACCCTCCGGTGGTGTGTCTGTGAGCTAAACCACAGATATCTAAATTTTGTGGTTCCAAGAAAATGAAACAGAAAGAGGTTCTCGCGGTTCTGTTCAATTCAAACAAACAGCCCTGTAAGGCCAGGTGGGGGCTGCAGGGGCTGGATTTTGACTTGGGCATTAACAAGGGTAACCAAGTGGTCGATTGCTCTAAATTGAGAAAGGAAAGGGAAGCAGCAGGGCTCCTGCTGATGACCTTCTTTAGAGTAGGTCAATACTCCCCCCTCCGATGGGTAATTTGCTTGCCTGGACTACACTGTGATGAATACCCTTTACCTGGTCTCGAAGGCCTGAGCGCCCACCGCTCACCGGGAGAGCCCCAAGGACAGCCATCTTTGATAGGCCAGGTGAGGTGGGGGTCAACCGAAGTCTCCGTGACTTTTGACCAGGCTCCTGTGGAAAGGATTCCGAGAGAGGGAGGGGGGAGCCGAGGACAGCCAGGGGGATAGAGAGAGAGAGTTCCCCAGAGGAGAGATGGGGAGAGACAGGGCAGCTGCTGTGGGAGAGACATTGGAAGAAATAAAGAGAATTTGGAAAGGTTTCGTTGTGTGATAGGTATGTGAATTCCTCTTTAATCTACTGACAAAAATGTTCGTAGA
>CM052807.1:61295241-61339431 GCA_028533885.1 Nasua narica | reverse complement strand
TATATACACCACATCTTCTTTTTCCATTCATAGGTTGATGGACATCTAGGTTCTTTCCACAGTTTGGCTATTGGGGACATTGCCGCTATTTTCATTCGGGTGCACGTGCCCCTTTGGATCACTACATTTGTATCTTGAGGGTAAATACCCAGTAGTGTGATTGCTGGGTCGTAGGATCGCTCTATTTTCAACTTTTTGCGGAACCTCCATACCGTTTTCCAGAGTGGCTGCACCAGCTTGCATTCTTCTCGGGCTCTCTCGACCACCAGCTCAGGATGAGGTCAGCCAGTCAGAGGCACTGCTAGAGATTGGAGTTTGGAGGAAAGGGGAAGCCAAGGTGTCTCTTGCCCTTTTCCTCTGCTTCCGGAGGCCTATCCAGGAGCAGCCACAACTTCTGTGTGGTTCCGGCTCATGTCCAAATAGACCCCTTTATGATGCTCAGGGTCTCCCCAGTGGCCCCAGATCCTGGGCTCAGGTAACACCAGCTTCTTCATTTGCCCCTCTGGCCCTAAGGACGGTAGTGGCTTCCCAGTTATTGGCTTTTGGGATACTTCCTCCAATCCAGAAAATTCTTTCAGCAACTCTAACACCTTTGTAACCAATTTCCTGTGTTTCATAATCCACTATTTAAAAACCCTGGCATGGATTTGCTCTCCTGGCAGAACCCTGATGGATACAAGAGAGAGAGGTACCTTTTTCCTCTCCCAGTTTCTATGAGGATTTCCCTAAACACAAGCCTTGTCTCTCTTTAACCATTTACTCCTTCCACCCCTGGGGGCACTGCAATGAGTAATCTGATGATAATTTTGGAAGAATTGCTGGGCCTCTTGGTTCAGCTCTGCTTCTTCTTTTTTGGAGTGAACCTTCCAAGGGAGTACAATCTCTCTGTACTGTCAGTCCTGCCTAGGCCTGCCCTGGTCCAGTAAATGCCAGCCTACGGGCAAGTCTGCCTAATTTCAGCCCACTTCACCACCAGACCTAAAGCCTACTCTTCCAGCCTGGTCTTTAGCCACAAAAAAGTGGTCCCCCATTTGCTCTACCTATGTGTTCCATTTCCTCAACTTGCTCAGAATCCAGGTAGGGAAGAGAGTGCAATTTATTGAGGCCCCTTCAAAATCTTTTTTTTTTCCTCCCAAATATGTTTATTTTATTTTTTCAGTGTTACAAGATTGATTGTTCATGCACCACACCCAGTGCTCCATCTGAATAATATTCACCCACTCTTTTGAGAACTGGATTTATGAGGGTTTTGTTTTGTTTTGTTTTGTTTTGTCTTTGGCTGCTAAAATAGCTGAGAAAGGCTAAAGGCAGGGGCATCTGTGTTTAGCTGATTAGACAGTATTCCCATCCTCAGCAATTTCTGGAACTCTCCAGCTGGGATCACATGTGTCCGTGGATCAGCCCTGCTCATGGCTGACTTCCTAATTTCTCAATCTCTCACCTGCTAGGTCTACAGTGATGCTACAGAGCTAGAATATTGTTCCTAATGCCAGCTGATGGGACCAGAATTAAGGTCTGCCTCTGAGGTTGGAATCCCATCACATGCTTTGCTGTTAGAAATAGAGTCCTGCTCTACTTGGGTTTCAGTAACACTGACTTCTAAGAAGCATAAGGATCCTCGTGATTCCTAGAATCACCAGAGCCCCGAGCTCCCAAGGCCAGAGAACTTCCTTCCTCATGGAGTGTTTTCTCTCATGGGGGGAGGGGGGGTCCCTCCTCATTCTCCCTGTAATCTGGCTGCTTTGGAACCATTGGCATGCTTTGAAAACACACACACACACACACACAACACACACACGCACACACAGGCATGCACGTGTGTGTCTAATCCCCTAGGGTACATGTGACTCAAGTCTTTTCCTTAGGAGGCTCCTCAGCTCCCATGTAAGTCAAGGCTTCAAATATACATACTGACTTTCTCTAGAAGCATCTGAGCCTCTGCCAATATAACCTCGTGCCAATGCATCTTTTAAAAGTCAAGCCCAAGGTGAAAGAGTCCTGCCTTCGAGGGAACACCTGGGATGCCTCTCCATCCTCCATTGTCTCTGGTCAAGTCACAGGGATGTGGTGGAGACCATTGGAGCTCTTGGAGTGAAGTCGGATAAGAATATTCTACAAAAGAGCGGATTTCTTCACAATTCTATCTGAATCCCACGAGGAGGCCAGGATTCCAGGACAGGAGATAACTTGACTGAGACACAGATTAGCACTCGGTGGTGGAGGATGGGCCTTGGCCCCAGCGGGATGGGTGAGGTCATCGGTGATGGAAGCGCGGAGAAGCCCTGTGGGCTAGTTGAGACTTCTGGCATTTATCACAAAACCCCAGCCATAGAGAATAATTTGGAGTGAGGACTCTGGCTTCCTTGGGTGCCTGTTAGCCCAGCACCAGTGTAGGGGAATTCCGTAGCTGAGCAATCCATGGTAAATGCATGAGTGATGTTTTATAGGATCTATAGACAAATCAGAAGGCTCTGGTAGAGAGGACAGCTCAATCCGGCGCAGCAACCCAGGGAAGCTGCTCCAAATGCTGATTTAGGGGGCGCCTGGGTGGCTCAGTCATTAAGTGTCTGCCTTCGGCTCAGGTCATGATCCCAGGATCCTGGGATCGAGACCCATGTTGGGCTCCCTACTCGGCGGGAAGCCTGCTTCTCCCTTTCCCACTCCCCCTGCTTGTGCTCTCTCTCTTGCTGTGTCTCTCTCTCTGTCAAATTAATATATAAAATCTTTTAGAAAATGCTGAGTTAGCCTTTTCCTTTTACTTCTCAAACTCTGATTTTTCTTCCACCCACTTTAATCTCTGTCTTCTTATTTTGCTTCATTCTCCCTTTAGACTCTTTTCTATGGCAGCAAGCGCCTTCTTATGCGATATGACTGGAGAAGAGGGAATTGTCACCTGGTGAACAGACTCCAGAAAGAGTGGCCCAACCCTTTCCACCACCACCATCCTTCCTGTTGTTGTGCAAGTTGCTTAGCCAACCGGGGACTCAAAGTTCTCACCCCTAAGTGAGGTTAGTAAGAGCAGTTCTATGAATTTCCTGGTGGACTGTGAGTGGAAGATACAAGGACAATGGAAAATACTTCGTCAAGGAGCCCCTGGGTGGCTCAGTCGGTTAAGCCTTGGACTCCTGATTTCAGCTCAGGTCACGATCTCAGGGTCGTGAGATCAAATCCCTCACTGGGCTCCATGCTCAGCATGGAGTCTGCTTGAGATCGTCTCTCTTCCTCTCCCTCTCCCCCTTCCCACCCCCACCGCCCTCTCTCTCTTTCTCTTTCTCTCTCTCTCAAATAAATAAATAAATCTTAAAGAAAAGAAAAGAAAAGAAAAGAAAAAAAAGAAAAGAAAAGAAAAGAAAAGAAAAGAAAAGAAAATACTTTCTCGAGAGTTGAAAGGTAAAGGCCCTATAGTTTATGTGCTGATCATTGCTTCTAAATGTAACCAGAAAGGGCCAAGTGTGTACAACTGAGCCCAGTGAGAACCAGTTAAACGAAAGCATCTTTCTCAGAAGTCCATGTGTATGCCTTTGTCATCAGCATCTCCTCCTTTGAACGAGAGGCAAGGAAAAACATATCCATGAGGGAAACAGAGATGGGAAAAGGCGTGGTTCCCATGATGGGTCAGGAAGGCAACATCTTTTCTCCAATGGAATCGGGATTAGCTGGGAGCTGGGAAGAAATGCCTCTATGTGACCCCCATGATCTGGGCGGTGGCATGGGTTGTGGCCACATTCTTCTGCAGAGAGAGGAGAGAAAGCCAGTGAGAAAGGATAATTCAAGGTATGTGTCAGGGTGGGGAAGATTGGTGGTGTGACGGTGATGACGGCAATGCCTTCAGCTAGTATCTACCTCATCTTCCCACAGACTATGGCTTAGGTATTCTTACGCTCCTGCAGGTCAGGACACACCTCAGAGAGGGTCTTTGCTCAAAGTCGTGTCACTACTAAGTGGTAGAATCATGATTTGAGCCCAGATCCGTTTCAATTCTTAAGCCTATGGGTTTTTTTGTTTTTATCTTCTACCTGGCTAGATTTTCCAAGTTCCTAGGGAAGAGGGGAGCCACTGGTCTTTGAGAGGAAGAGAGGAGGAAAGGATGGTAGTAAGCATACCAAGACATGTTCGAACAGTGTCTGCCTATCCACGGGAAAGGAACCGTGTCCCTTTCCACCTTTGCATCCTCACACCTATTTTCCACACAAAATAGGAGCTCACTAAACATTTTTAAATGCATGGGTGAATGAGGAAATGAGTGAAAACATAAAATAGCCCAGAGATTTTTGAAGGGTACAGAGGAGAAAATAAGGAATTTTTACGAGTAAGAATTAAGTCTTGAGAGGAGATGTGAAAGACTGTAAAAAGTAGGGTAGACTGGGATGCCTGGGTGGCTCAGTTGGTTAAGCATTTGCCTTTGGCTCAGGTCACGATGCCAGGGTCTTGGGATCGAGTCCCACTTCTCCTTTTGACTGCTGGTCTGCCTGCTTCTGTTCGCTCTCTCTGACAAATAAGCAAATAAAATCTTAAAAAAAAAAAAAAAAAAAAAGCAGAGAAGACAGAACGGCCATTGAGGAAATGTGATAGAGAAGCCAATAAAAGGGCAATTCCAGAACAGCTGAGCAATGAGGACAACTCTCATAAACTCTATGAACTTGACATTTATTTCTGAGTAGCACTCTCTTGGTCAGGGGCCTCTAGAGAAGGATTTAATGCTGTGCTCTACTCCCACATAATCCATTATTGCTATCATTAATTTAAAAAGAACACTAACTAAAAACCTGCTCCACACAGGGTATTTTAAAAAATGATGACGATGAGAATTATGATTTCAATTAAGTCATCGAGAAAGTTAATAAAAGTGCTGCATAGAGTCAGGAGTCAAATCAGTTCTGTTTGAAATATACATCTTTAAATATCTATTTAAATAATAAGTGTTGCTATATATTTCCCATCATACCCATAAATATTTCAGTGTCTATGAATGGTATGATCTTTTTTCTAAAAACATAACTACAATACAATTCCCACACTAAAAAGAAATGAGTAATTATTTTAAGAGCATCAAATATCTAGTCAACGTTCAAATGTCCCCAGATTTTATTTTTCACAGGTATTTGATCAGACTGGGATCCAAACATGATACATTCGTATGTTGCAATTAGTTTATATGAATCTTTTAATCCATAGCTGCCTACTCTCTTTCTCTCTCCCGACTTCCATGTGAAGGAAATCCAGCGTTTTGTCTGTTGAATTTTCCACAGTCTGGATTTTGCTGATTGTGCCCCACAAGGTCATGCATGTAACGTGTTCCGCTGGTCTCTTGTTTTAGTCCCAAATGGTATTTGGTTATAGAACTTGGAGATACTTGATTTTTTTTCCAGCAAGAACACTTCGTAAGAGGCACTGTGAACTTCTATAAAGAAGAATCTGGACATCTCTTCTTGAGAAATTGGCATGCATTGATGACCATGGCTTAGATTCATTACTTTGTTGAGGACTGCAAAATGATGATATTCTAATTTTATTACTCAATCATTTATTAGTCAAAAATCTCCTAAAAAGAGAGGTCAACTAGCTTTCCTAAGGTACACGTTATACACATAAAGGCAGAATAAATGCCTGCTTCTATGTGTGTACTTGTCATTTTAAAAAAATAGTGGGTTGGTTCTCTAGCATCCCTGAGAGGTTACTAGCGAGGCTTTTCTCTGTGGTTGCTTCACGTGTTTTATTTCTGTTTTCTGAGTACAGACACTGGAACCAGACTGCCTGGGATCAGAACCCCCCAGCTTTCTCACATGACTCTGAGCTAAGCGGTTAATCCTTTGGAGCCTCACCTTCCTCACTTATAAATTAGGGGTATTTAATGATGTCTTCATCACAGACTTGTTTGGAGGATTAAATGAAAATATTCTGTAGCCCTCGGGAAAATGTTTGGCACATTGTGAGCCCAATATAAATATTTGTCATTCTGGGTGTTACGGTCGTGTTAAGAGGTCCTGAGTGGAATCTAGGCAATGGTATTTTGTCAAAGGTGCGCAAGGGATTCTAATGCCGAGCCAACATGGAGAATCACAGGTTGTGAGTTTCCAAGAGATAATGTTTACAAAGCAGGGGAGTGAAATAAATGCATTTGTGTTAAAAAAAAAAAAGCCCAGGGATTGCTTCCCTGGCCCCTCGCTCACTAGCAGTGGCAAGCCAATTAACCTCTCTGAGCCTTGGTTTCTTTAGAAGGTTACTAGTAGTGTAGGAATAAGATTAGTACTATTTCAGGGTACACAGAGTGGCTATGAGGATCGATAATTCCACAACGCCTGGTGCATAGTAAGTGCTCAATAAGGGTTCGCCATGATTTGTCCAAAAACTGCACCACGGGCCACAATCCCTGTGCCCAACTGACACCCCTCTCCCTGCCTAGCTGTGTATTTGCACAGAGCTGTTTGGTGCTGCCTTTTCACCATGTCTGTATTCAGATCAAAAAGGCAAGCTCTAGGAATTTGGGGAAAATATATTCTATACCGACAGGAGGAATAGAGAGGAATCAGGGCTCAGTGCAATGACTGGCTATGTAATCTTACCCTCCAGCAGTTCATGGTTAGGGCATTTTAACTGCAATGGTATTTTAAAAGGGAGAAACTTCAGATTGGCTAAGTAAATAAATAAAGGCCATTTGAACAGCTCCACGTCCAAATCCAGATAGATTTTCTGTTATCTCATTTGTGCTTCCTGCTTTATCAGATATTTCTTCCGTCTTCCTGTTGTATGGCTTTAAGTCATTTGTTTTTGTTAGCTACACACTATAAATTTGGGGCATTTCATTTGAGATGCTGTGTGGTTTAAAAAGAAGGTATTTGGTTTTTTATTATCCTAATTTGTCATCCATAAAAACAAGAGACGATATCGTCTTTAAGAGACCGATGCTGAGGGATGAATTATTGATCAAACCAGAAACAAGTTGGAAGATGAAATGCATTTGCCAAATCTACTTTTTAAAATCTTTTCCAAACTTTTCATCCTGCAATCCTAGCGATGTGTCAGTAGTAGAGGAAGAATGCTATACGCTCCAGGTAGGACCGACTGGAATAACCAGAAGCCGTATTTTTTAAGGCAGTAGTTTCCAATATTTCCAGGACTGAGGTCCTCCTTTATGATTTGCTCTCCCTGTGGGCACTGTGTTTGGAAAAACTGAACATATCAACCTGCACTTATCAATATTTAATTTATTCCTCCATATTTTATTCATCAAAGGCATCCATAACTGCCACCTGGAACATTCAGTCAGAAGGAGACAGCCTGGGTTACTATACTGACTTGCTGTAATTCCAGCTAAAAGCAAGGAAATACTTGCTTTAAAGAAACCATCTTTCATCTGAAAACAGACATTGTGTTTTCTACCCCGGCATGAGAAATGGGGATGACAATCCTGACATTCAGGGCCCTTTAATCTGTGGTTCCAGTTTATGGCAGGCAGAATAAGGGCCCCCCAAAGATGTCCATGTCCTATTTTCCCAGAACCCAGGAATAGGTTAGGTTTTGTGGCAAAGGGGAATTAAGGTTGCTAATTGCTGATTTTGAGATGGGGGATTATCCTGGGTCATCTGGGTAGGCCCAGTGTCATCACAAGGATCCTTAAATGTGGCAAGCCTGGGAGGCTCAGTCGGTTAAGGGTCTGCCTTTGGCTCAGGTCATGATCCTGGGGTCCTGGGATCGAGTCCTGCATCGGGCTCCTTGCTCAGCAAGGAGCAAGAGTCTGCTTCTCCCTCTGCCTGCTGATAACCCTGCTTGTGCTCTCTCTCTGACAAAAAAATAAATAAAATCTTTTTAAAAAGTTAATTAAAAAAAAGGATCCTCAAATGTGGAAGCAGGGAGTAGAGGAGGCAGTGTCAGAGTAATGTGACCAGAAGTGACATGAGAGAGACTCACCCAGCCGTCGCTGGCTTTGAAGACGGACAGAGCCAGGAGCCGAGGAACAGGAGCAGCTTTCCACTGGAAAAGACAACAGAATGGATTCTCCGTCTGAGCCTCCAGAAAGGAATACAGTCCTGCAGACGCTTTGATTTGAGCCCAGTGAGACCCATTTTGGACTTCTTTCCTCCAGGACTGTGAGACAATATATTGGTTACCTCAGTCCACCCATTTGTGGCAGAGAAAAGTACCACAAAACCTCTTTCCCCAAACTCTTGACCTCTTATTTCCCTTACGGGCCCTGTGCTCTGACCAAAGCGACTTCCTCAGTCCCTCCCCGGGCATCCTTTTCTGCCTACTTTTGGATCCTCGTTTATGGTCTCCCTGCTTAGGACGACACGCCACCTCACCTAACAGGGGTGAGCAGATCCTGTCCATCTTTCAGGATGTTGCCTGGAGGCCTCCTCTGCTCTAGGCCCGACACCTGCCGGACGCACGCCATCTCTTCCCTTGAGTTCCCACAGCCCTGGAGCTCCCTTCAGGCGCTCACTGCTTTTTCTCCTGGGCTAGACTTATTTGTGCACATGTCCTAACTTCTCTACTGGATTTTAAGCTCCTCGATGACAGCGCTGGTTTTTGCGCATCTCTAAATCCTCTACCATGCCTAGCCCACTACATCTATGGCCTACCGACTTCTATAGTCGCTGTCCTTTTTATGTGTATAAATGTACATACATGCATATACATATATATGCAAATGACATTATAGAACGTTCATATGCCTTTAGAGGAATAAGAGGAAAAAGAACACTTGAGTTTTTTTACCGGCAGCCCTACAAATGTTAATATCCCAGGCATGTCTGTATTTTAGGACCAGATGAGTTCTTGCGGCTTTACAGTTTGGAGGTTGAGACATGACTGAGTGTGGGGGAGTTTATTTCTCGATTGAGGAGACGCATATTAAAAGTGGAGAGCTATACCTGAGACACGTCTTTGCTCATGCAAAGCATCTGAGCAAAAGAGGAATGGGAGTTCCCTGAACAACTGTAGGGAGGTTTTGGGCCAACAGCCTGATTTTTCCTTTTACTTGGGATCCAGCTACCAGAAAAGAATGCAAAACATTTTTTTTTTCCTGCCAACGTTGAATAATATCTTTCTAGAATGAAATGAAACAAGTTATGACATCAAGTGGCTGATGACACACTTAGCTTGTACATCTGTAAGACAAGGCATTCTTTAAAAAAAAAAAAAAAAAGAATTGGAATGTTTTGTCTCCAGGATAAACAGGTATCTTTGTGATACCATAACTTGCAGATCTGTGAAAACAGAAAATTGTTCCTGTTAATTATTTTGCCTCTTGGGGCAATGACTTTAGCTATTTTTCAAACTTGTGTTCTTCTAAAAGAAACATTAGACCCGAGAGCACACTTCCTTCCAAAGATTATCGTCATCCTGGTACATTTTTAGTTCATGTCTTCTCAGAGTCGGGAAACGAGAGCTCACCAATGCCTTTTTAGTTATTTGGATTTATTGACCGTTTACTATATGCCAGACACTATGCTAAGTGCTTTATAGGCGTTGTGCTATTTAAAACCAGCAATTCTTTCCTCGAGGTGGGTTTCACTTCATAGTGTGGGCAGCCAAGCCCTAGCGTATTTAACTTCTTGCACAAGTTTTTCTCACCAATAAGGGGCACAGACTTAACACACTGGGAGGTGTTTGCATCGCCAAGCCTGTGTTCTTGACCTCAGTGACAGGCAGGCCCTCCCCATGGGCTCCTTACTGGTATCCCCCTCGTACATAGATGTTGGCTTCTGTCCTCAGATATCAGAATTATAAGGAAACTCCAGAGCTCGACTTTCCAACTTTTTGGACAACAACCCCAAGTGAGAATCACACTTAACATCTTATCACTGAACACACACCATGAAATAATACCATCACTTCTTGATATGTATTCTGATGTCTTTTAGTCTATCCTATTTCATTTTTTAGAAAATTCTGGTCAGGATGCACTAGATTGTTTTCACAACTCCCTAATGGATCATTGCCTTTATTTTGAAAAACCCTGCATCAGAACATAGTCTATCTTCCACAATTACCTTTTGAAGAAAGCTCTGCCGTCTTAGGCAAGTCATATAATTTCGGAGTCCTGTGTCCACATCCGCGAGATGACGTCGGACCAGATTACTGAGTCTTAATTCTAGCTGCACACTGCAAATATTTAGAGGGCTTTTAAGTACACTTATGTCCAGATTTTTGCCCCAGAATTTCTGATAATTACCTGTTTGGGGGTGGGGCCTGTGGATTGTTTTGTGGGTTTAACTCCCCAGGTTACTATCCTGTGCCACTAGAGTTGGGAATTACTGGACTAGATGATTGCTACATTTTCTTCCAGCCAACAATTCTGACTATTCTGATAAGGTGCACAGATGGTATTTTTTTAATTCTTTGTAAAGTTAATATTTGTATGGAGAAAAGGGCAGTTACTTTGAGCAATATCCCTGACGACAATGGTTTCCACATTCCAGTTACATAAGGAATTGGTGTTTAAAACTCCTGATGTCCTGAGTGTACCCCCCCCCGCCCCCCCCCGCCGTTGATTCTGATTGTGGACATCCAGGCTGGGGCCGCATATGCTTTACTTTTAATGAACACTTTAGGTGATTCTGATGGAAGTGGTTTGAGAAACACTGCAATCATAGCATCTCGACAGCTGTTGTTGGTATTTTTCCATAGTCTTCAGTGCCTGGCACGCAGCCTGGGGCCAGGACTCTGAAACGTTTGCTCAAAGCTACACTGCCAACCTGCCTGGAGGCCGCTGCTCTCAGTCACTGCCCCGGCTCTGGGGCTGTTTCCCTCTGTTCTTTGATTCCTTTCCTAACTCAGCCCAAAGAAACGATCACACTTTGCATCTTCCCTTACTCCAACCATAATTATGGCCTTAAATACTCAAATCACACTCAAACTGGGTTATTAAGACTCTGGGAGGTAGGGTGGTAGGTAAAACAATAGGATGAGCTTGGAAAAAATGTTTTTTTTTTTTTAACGAACACTTTTATAGTGCCAGCTAGGTGCCAGTCAAAGTGGCATGGACTTTATAAACATTGCCTCAGTTGATATCTGCAAAAATCCTATGAGACACGTGCCCTTGTCCTCCAGTTTTGTGGATTAGGACCCTGAATCCCTTTATATTTCTGTAGTGTTATTTCTACTCAATGTTTTGAAGGGTAGTATTACTAATTTTTTTTAAGACTTTATTTATTTATTTGACAGAGAGAGAGGGATCACAAGCAGGCAGAGAGGCAGGCAGAGAGAAAGGCGGAAGCAGGATCCCCGCTGAGCAGAAAGCCCGATGCAGGGCTCGATCCCAGGACCCTGAGATCATGACCTGACCCGAAGGCAGAGGCTTTAACCCACTGAGCCACCCAGGTGCCCCACTAATTTTTAATATAAAACAAATAATGATACTGTATGGAGTTGAGCCCAGAATTTCAGGTAATATTTTTTTAAAGATTTTATTTGAGAGAGAGAGCATGTGAGCAGGGGGAGGGGCAGAGGGAGAGGAACAGGGACAAGCACACTCCCTGCTAAGTGCGGAGCCAGACACAGGGTTCAATCCCGGGACCCTGAGATCATGACCTGAGCCGAAGTCAGACGCTTAACTGACTGAGACACCCAGGCGCCCCTCAGTTAATATTTTAATAGGAAGTGTAAAATAAATTTGATTTTGGGGTCAGCTGCTACCAGCAGACCTCCTGTGAATAGAGGTTCAATCTCCTCCATCATTAGAGGTATTTCAGTGGAAAAACTTGAGAATTTGGTATTAAGGAATCACTCATTAAAGCATTCTTAAGTTAATCCACCCAAGTAGCAATTTTCTTGAATAATATTATACAGTATGGGTTTCTTATTTAAATTTTATCTCTAACCATGCAAATGGAATGTATTACCTAATACAAAATATTTTTTTGAGTAAACAAATATGTCTTTGCCAATAAACCAATAACAAACTAGTCTCTCATTTGCTAACTGATGTAGATACATATATACCCTCACTCTGATATGCAATAATTTATTTATTGGTCAATTAGGAAAGATACAATCCCCAAATGAAGATGATTCACATGCAAAGGAAATTTTTCCACTTTTAACATTCATTTATTAACTGGCTTGTTGGGTTGGTTTTCTAGAGCCTTTCTAGAATTTTCTATGAGACTTTGCCTCCTTCCCAGCTACAAAACCAAGACCACTTGTGTTCTCTCTGTAGCCATCCCCAGCTAGTCTCTCTCCTTGTTGCCAGTCTAGCTCTGAGCTTATTTCCCAATGTCAATATCAGGGTTCTTGTGTTGTTTCGAAGACCCAGCTTCTATACAGAACCACATTTCAGATGATCAATGTCATCTCTTTTCCTCTGTGTCTGGGTCCTTGTCGGTAATATGGCGCCTGAGAGTACAATCCAGTTGTACCCATTGTCGTGTCTTAAAGTGGCCAGGCTTTTCGGTAGGAAGTGTATCTCGGAGTAACCAAACAGTTCTGGTGGATGAAAAAATTTCTCTTTTACAAAAGAATGCTGGCCAAGAGTTGTACAAGGAATGACAAAACTAGAAAAATCACCACTTTTCCATTCCTAATGAAATCACCATTTCAAGCAAGAATCATCAACGGTTGCTAACACCGTTAAGTGAAAGATTGATGAGGAATGGGAGTACTAACATGGTACCCATAGGACACTTGCTGACTGCAAGGAGAAAAATATAACTTTAAAAGTGAAGCCTTAAGCTGTCGCCTTTTATTTGGTGATCGATCTCAGTGTTGACTACTAGGAAACCAGCTTACGTGCTTCTGGCTGTGGTACAATGTGAAATGCACTGCCTTGCCCGTGAAGTACCCTTACAAAAATGTTTACCTTGCGTTGAATCAAAACTTTGAAGC
Organism: Nasua narica; assembly: GCA_028533885.1. Classification (NCBI taxonomy): domain Eukaryota; kingdom Metazoa; phylum Chordata; class Mammalia; order Carnivora; family Procyonidae; genus Nasua; species Nasua narica. The sequence continues at coordinate 61,326,606 of CM052807.1, read as the reverse complement.
TAACACCCACTTTATAGGAAGTACAGAGGATAAAGTAAAAATTAAATGACATCACGCAGAAATCAGACAAACTCAAAGTGGAACAATCTACAGAACTTGTCTTTTCATTGAGTCAGTGTCATGAAAAAAAAAAAAGAAAAGCATGTGTTTGGGTTCTCCTCTAGACTAAGAGAGATTCAAGGAACATAATAACCACCGAAATGTGTGATTCTTTAGTGGATCCCAGTTTGAACTGCTGTAGAAAACATTTTTGGGAATGGGCATCTGTCTTAGTTCAGGCTGGTACAATGAAGAACCATAGGGACTTTGGTATATAAACCAGGGGATTATAAACAATAGAAATTTATTACAACAATAAAATAAATGAAATTTATAAACAGTGGAGATTTATAAGTTTATAGAGAGAAATTTAGAAATTGATAAACAAATGTCTTTAGATGTTCGAGATCAAGATGCCAGTGTGGTTGGATTCTGGTGAGAACCCTCTTTTTCTACCTTTCATTGTATTCTCATGGGGTCAAGAGCAGAGAGGAAGCAAGCTCTTTTGTTACCCTTATGATGGACTTAATCCCCTTCATGAGGACTCCAACCTCATGACCTCATCTCATCCTAATTATCTCACAAAGGTCCCACCTTCTCCCACCTTCTAATACCATCACAGTGAGGGATAGGGGTTCAACATATGAATTTGAGGGGAGAGGGACACAAATACTCAGTCCATAACAGTATCACATGATTTCAGCACGTTATCATCAGTTGTTAGATGTAATACTTATGGTTATCCCACATACAAAATATTTATGGATGAAATATTATGAAGTGATTACCTTTAAAACACTTCTGAACAAGGATAAAGAAACTATGGCAAATGTTGACAATGGTTATACATTTAGGTTATGGCTATATAAGTGGGATCGTATGCTTCTTTCTACATTTTTGTTTCTTGGGTTTTCCAAGCATGGAATTTTCTAGAAAGGCAGATTCTAGGGCCGAACTCTGGACCTACTGACTCAGAAAGTCTGCCGGGGAGATGGCAGCAGTGATACTTTCACAGGCTCTCCAGGATATTCTGACAGACTCCAAATAAAGTTTGAGAATCTCAGTGCCTTAGGGCATGGTGCCAATGGGGAGGAATGGATGCTAGGAAAAAGATCCATTTGGCAGTGTGGTGGAATTACTGAGGTGAAATATCATATCAAAAATGAGTCCATATGTGATGTAGACATGGGAGTTGGAAGTGAAGATAAGAAGCCAGGTACCCCCAAGTCCGAGAGGCATCACTGCAGCTGGATGAAGGGGACCAGCTCAGGGCCCAGACTAAATGTCACAGATCACATGGCCTGGCGGGTGTCTCTTCTTCATCGGGGCGTCTGGCTCTGCCACAGCAGCTTCCACGGTGGGTGCTATCATTCTTCCAAGACAGGCCCCTGCATAGAGATTTGGGACCTGCTCCTAAGAGTGTTGTTAAGTGCTGACAGAATGTGCTGTGTTGAATGACTCTCACCTCCCCTGCATGCCTTACTCTGCAGGCTGGATTGGCCACACAGTCCTGTCTCCCTCCTAGTGAGAAGAGGGCCATCATTCCTGATCCTTTTCGCTTTATTTTGGTTAAATCATTTTTTAAAATTTTATTTTATCTATTCAACAGGGAGAGAGAGATCATAAGTAGGCAGAGAGGCAGGCAGAGAGAGAGGGGGAAGCAGGATCCCCGCTGAGCAGACAGCCCCATGTGGGGCTCGATCCCAGGACCCTGAGACCATGACCTGAGCCAAAGGCAGAGGCTCAACCCACTGAGCCACTCAGGTGCCCCCTACTTCAGTTAACTAACCAATCTCAGACTTGTCCCAGGCTTATCTAATGAACATTAGCTCGTACTTGGGCACAGATTATAATGCTCCACTGAACAAGGGCTTCATATTTAAAGCATCACTAACAAGCCTTCTTTTCACTTATGTCAACTATTTTATGTGGCATTCTCTAAAACTATATTTCCCCAAACATGTTTTTAAAAGAAAATGCATATGAAAATGGCCTGTGGCTCAAGAAATCTGGAAAATCCTAGGCTACATGTGTTTAATCAAGCTCATTTCATGCAGAACTTCTCATGGCCTCTGACTCGTTAAGAGCCATTGGGAATTTCTACATGGGGCAATTGGAGAACAAATCCTTCCAAGCATCCTTGCCTGTCGAATGCATGTACAGATGACAGTTCAGAGAGACATGTTTTAGGAAATCTTTCTTTAAAGTTTAATGGGTAGGGACGCCTGGGTGGCTCAGCTGGTTGGGCAGCTGCCTTTGGCTCAGGTCATGATCCCAGCGTCTTGGGATTGAGTCCCGCATCGGGCTCCTTGCTCTGCAGGGAGCCTGTTCCTCTCTCTGCCTCTGCCTGCCTCTCTGCCTGCTTGTGTTCTTTCTCTGTTAAATAAGTAAATAAAATCTTTAAAAAAATAATAAAAATAAAGTTCAATGGGTAAAATCTTGTGGAAAAAACTATTTCCATGAATTAAGGAAACAGTGATAAGAGGACATTTCCTGAGGTGCCAGAAATGAGATATTGTTTCTAGAGCTTTAAGAACAAGCGTACAATCATTTAAAATCATGGCAAATCCTTTCGACATGAGCCTTAAAGATTCAAGTTTTCAAAATAACTTACCTTTGCAGAATTCACGAGTGTAAAGCTGTCTCTGTGAACAACTCGAGGAAATAACATCAATGAGGGGTCCAGGTACTACCAATCCAGGGGCCCTGCAAACAAGAGCTCTGTGGCTGGCCAGAGGGAGGGGCTGATCCCCATCCTATGACAGGATAGAAGATTCCCCCTGTTTTCAAATGCTGGCCTTGCTTTATGCTTAGGGAAAAATAGTTACAGCTTTGACGTTTTGGCCTTCGACCTCACAGTATACCTTGTTCTAGAATAAGGTGAGAATCATATGCTGCTTGGATAATGTTAATTTAATCATTAATTTTACTTTTTGATTTTCTTTTTCCGGAAGACGAGAGTCAAGTGAAAAAAGCTTTGAGCGCTGCCATTTCTTGAGGCTGGAGAAAAGGCCGAATGAACCTTACAATGTAAGTCTGAACAATAAAGCAATAATTTCTTTTATAACTGTTGAATAATTTAGGCTCTTTTTTTTTTTTTTTACCAGACAAGAGCTTGATTGCATTGCTAGGTTTCTCAATTTAAGGAGCAAGGTAGCAATAGTAAAAATGGGCAAAGAAAGCTCAGGGCTGGGACAGAAAGGCCAGAATAGGTATAAAATTAGCAGTGAGGGGGCTATCAGGCTAATCCTATGAGGGTGAAGGGGTTCAGGGGGTGATAGCCCCCCAGGATGACTTAGATCAAGTTATGAGAGAATTCTAGAGACATTTTCTGAAGAAAAGTGATCAAATACAGCTCAATTTTAATATAAATTATGTTTTTGTGAGTACACAATGTGAATTATGTTCTTGAATGTTTATCTGAAGTAAGTATACTTGGAGACCTTCCTTGCCAAGCACTGCGCTGTGAGACACTGGGAATTCAACAGTGAACAAGCCTCGCGGAGCTTACTTCCTAGAGAGAGGAGCTAACAAGCAAGTACTGAAGCCACCAATGAAGGGGGTAAGCAATACAAGGAACGAATGGGTGCCCTGATGGATCATAACAGTACTTGTAGCTGAAATGGTCCTAAAAGGCATTTTGGGAGGGGACTTGAAAAGTGGGGATGGAAGGCTAAAGAGTTAGATATCCAAAGAAACAGGGAATAGGGGATGCGGAACATTCTAGGCAAAGGGAATAGCAAGCACAAAGACCCAAGTTATGAAAGGGCTTGGCAGGTTGCATATGAACAGAAAGAAGCCCAATGTGGCTGAAAGCGTAAAGACCAGTGAAGAGAGTTCCAGAAGATGACATTGCAGGGGCAGGTGGAACCCTGATCTCGTAGGACTGCAGGAGACCCCATGCAGATTTTGCTCGGGGAGGGGGCGGGGGAGTAGTGGATTTTGGACTTTTGAGCTCCAGAACTGCTAAGAGAAGAAATATGTCTTGTTTTAAGTCACCAAGTTTGTGGTAATCATTACAGCAGCCCTAGGACATTAATACACCTGGGCAGGAAAAGACTGTCCCTGTCTGAGGCTACCTGCACCCCTCCCCATCTGAGAGAAACAAGACTGTTAGGTGATTGGTGCAATTTAACCCATAAGATAAGAGAGCGGATTCCTCATTGATTCGGTGCCCGGTCCTCCGTCTGTTATCTCTAAGAACTCATCATTCTCCTTGCCTCCTCTGGCATGATCAGATTAAGAAGGAACAATACACACTAGCCTAACTCATAAGAGATATAAATCACACCACTGATTTATTGGTTTATTCATGAAAATAGAAATACTAGAGTCCACTCGCTCCAATCAGCCCCTAAGCCCTGCTTTGTCTTGCTTGGGAAGTGTAAAGTCAAAACAAGGCAACGCGTTTATCTTGGGGGGCTGATGTTACCAAATCTCACAGCCTCGTGCATTCACCCCCTCCCTGGGATTAGAACATTGGCATTAGCTAGACAGGCGCTCTCTGTCCGGACTTTGCTGTGACGTTCTGGCAAATTCTGACTTGCCGGTACCACCTTTGTGACTGTCCTTGATGGTTGTCATCCAGCCGTTTCAGGAATATTCCTTCAGATGTGCTACAATGATTCAACGTCCATGTACCTCCTCAGACACCTGGGTCACAGTGTCACCATACAAGCATGCCATCTCTTCATTCTCTCATGGATTCACTCAAGAAACGTTATTCAGTACCAAGTGTTATACTTGCACCAGGATTTGACACAAAGGTAAGTAAAATGGAGGTCTTATTCTTCACAAATTTTATGGTTTTTTAGTGGATTAAAAGCCGCTGTGTATTTCTCCTATAGAGAGCTGATGTCATCTATTTTTTTGTGATGTCATGAATTTCATTTTTTGCAGGATAACATTTCCTGACACTTACTGTCAACTTCAGGAATGGTCCGATTGCGGACTTACAAACCAGTGGCATCAATCCAATGAAATAATCTATGATTCAAACAACGTTAGTCATGTCCTGTTTTGACTATTTTGTACAAGTATTAACATTTCACGAGTCTAGGGTGATAAAGGCCCTAGCATATAAAGTCTTAACGATGTTAACATTTCCACAAAACAGCAAAGAGACAGCCATGGCCGTCTGTCAGAGTTGTGCACTGGGTGGCCCCTTCCAACCCGTAGTTTTATTCTGTAATGGTGATAGATATTGCCATCGAGTGCAACTTACTTTTTTCTAATTTTCTCAAGTCCAAAACTCAAAACTCTTCAAAGAAATCACAAGGTCATGAGCACGCCATGTGCTCTACATACATTGCGTAACTAACCAGTTGGCTTATGGAATTATGGAGCTATGGCGGTTTTCAGCATCATTTTCATAGAAAGACCATGTTTGGTTAACTGTCCTTCTTGGTGTGACATTGCCACGGTATCAATCAGTCCCCATGGTTTGAAAGTTCATGTCAGTCAGAAACTAGTATAAACTAGGAAAGACTCGTGGAAGAGGGATTTTTGTGTGAAGTAGGACAAGTCACTTACCTGTCTTAGCTTGTTTCCTTGTTTGTGTCAGTTAAATATTATTTATTTAGCTTTCCCAGTTTTACATTTCAATGACTCTTTGAGAATCTCTGGAAAATATGATCACAAAAAGTTCAGGTTCTTCTGTTTTTTGGTAAGGAATCAGGTCAACTAATGGAAACCTTCAGAACGGTTTTAGACAAATTCCACTTTGAGTAGTTTATCATAAAGTAGATGCCACACACAGTCAGCAGATACTGTCCTTGCTTTTTTAAGAAGCTAATTCTTAATGGAAGAGAGAGGCACCATTTAAATATACACACCCAAAACCCACTACTTTTATGAAACAACTTCTTTATTTCCATTTTCTGTTTACAAAACAGACAAAAAGGACAGGGAATGGGGAGGTGGGAATAATGCTCGGTCACCCCCAAAGAATAGAGGGAGAGGCCACAGTCAACAAAAATGGAGGAGACTGCCCTTCCCTGCCATTATTGGTGACAGCAATGACCGGTGAATTCCAAGCACGGACCAAAGGCTTAAGTTATCAAGGTCAGTCTGTTTCGGGAAAGTCAGATGATCTGTCCAGTCCATGAACATGATGAGGGTTTATTGACTTGGCTGTGGGCGGGAATGGGCTCGTCTCCTGGAAGATCTTGGCCGCCGCCCCCAGGGCCCATAAGGGCCACGAGGCGCATACCGGGGGAAACCCCTATGAACCACAGGGGCCCGATGCAGATAGGGTACTGGGTAAAGGGGCACGGGGGGCTGAGGATCGATCATGAAGTCATCTTCAGAGGAAAATCCTGACTGGGTAGGTGAGAGGACATCTGAATGGAAATAGTTTGAGAACTGATCCGACTGGAAAGGCTCGTCTGAGGCCAAATACGTATCTTGGGGACTGAAGAGGAAGCGCGGCATCACCTGGGGAAAAGGAAAGGGACGAGGCTGCGGGAGCAGGGGCCGGCGGGGCAGGGGCAGAAGGGGACTCGGCAGTAGGGGGCCGCACCTGGGGGGCGGGAAGGCCCGCGGAGCCCTGCCGGCCTGCCGCGGCCTCTCAGTGCCCGGGCAGGGTCCTCCCCTCGCGGGGTCGGCCCGGATCCACGCGCCCACGCGGTCACGCCGCGGCAGCTCCACGCCCCAGGCGTCGGCCACGTGTGCCAGCAGCAGCTGGGAGAGGTGGCGGTGCGCGCGCTCGTTCCAGTGCACGCCGTCGCGCTGCAGGTACTGCTCCGCGTGGCGGAAGTGGAAGTGCAAGTCCAGCACGTCGAAGCCGTGTTTCTTCGCCTCGGTAGAGCTGTAGAAGTTGGCTTCGATGACTCGGACCCGCAGGGAGTCATCCCCGGGCTGGTGCTCGGGTGGCAGGAAGCCCGCGGTGATCTGCCTGCCCACGGGCATGGCCGTGTTCCACACCAGCAGGCACGACTCGGGCAGCACCTGGCCCAGGAGCCCGAACAGGCTCTCCAGGTTCTTCAGGTAGCTCTGCCAGGAGTCCGGGCCGTACCTGGACAGGTCCCAGAGGCACGAGTTCATGATGATCACGTCCGGGAGGCCGTGCTTGCTGGACTGCAGCTCCTGCAGGACGGTCTCCAGGTAGCTGGAGTAGACGCGCGTGAGGAAGTAGAAGCGCACCAGGTGGTGGTCGTCGCAGAACTGGCGGACCTCCCGGTACTGGATGCCATTGTGCATGGGGCCCATCTGGCCTCCGTCCACCAGCTCATCCTTTTCGAAGGTCTCCTCCCCCTTGGCCTTGAGCTGGTTGGTGGTGAGCAGGCAGTCCTTCTGCAGCAGGAGCACCAGGTCCTTGTACACGGCCCTTTGCACGGAGTCTCCCAGGATGACCACGAACTTGTTGTGGAGCAGCTGCTGCACTTCGGAGGCCTGCAGGTGGACCATGACGCCCAGGGCACGCGGCAGGTCTTCAGATCGCTAGGACAGAAGGAGAGAGTGGCTGGGAGGCACCCCCCCTCCCCCCCATGGCTGGGCAGGCCCTCGGGGTGTGGGCAAGCCTCAGGGAAGGGGATGGAGGGCTGGCCTGGGATTGGGAAGAGAGCCAGAAGGGAGCCGGAGAGCCATGACAAAGCCCTGCTTGGCCACGCCTCACCTTGACCTGTGAACCCCTGCCCCGTGGCTCTGAGTTCCACCAAGTCAGAAGCGGCCAACCCCCCAGGCCCTCCCCTGCCTGGAGGGGAAACTGCCCCTGGGAAGGCAGCGCAGGTGTCTGAACCCTGGAGAATGGGGAGGCAGACTTGGCAGCTGCTTCACCATAAGGACAGCGAGCGAGCAAGAGCGCGGGGAACGCTGTGATATGTTAAACTGAAGAAGTTACATGTCACCTGTGAGCCGTGTGTTGCTGAAACTATAGGAAATACATAACACTGAAAGAAAATATACAAAAACAGAGCTTTTTAGAGAAAAGTAGGATGAGTGACTTGCCTTCCCTCCTTTTTTTGTAAATATGCTTTATATAATTGTACATTTCTTTTAGTAACTTAAACAGAATTCAATGAAATGCAACAAACAACAGAAAGGAAAAGTATGGGGTGCCCGGGTGGCTCAGTCGGTTAAGCGTCTGCCTTCAATTTGGGTCATGATCGTGGGTTCCTGGGATCAAGCCCCATGTTGGGCTCCCTGCTGGGTAGAGTCTGACTTGTAAAAAAGGGCAGTAACACTGGAAATAATTCACATGTTACAGCTGTAATATTCTTTGCTTTCCATAGGAAGACGATCAGAATATGCCATCCTCAAATATACCGTTTTGGCATAAGGATTATTTTGAGCTGAAGGCAACTAAGAGTCGGCAGACACAGGAGGAGTTCTCGGCCTAAAAGCGGTGTATACATTTCCCTTTGAGGCAGGTGCTCCTTCCCCCACCAGGAAGAGAGGAGTCAAGGAAGAAGACGGGGCTGTCAGAGCCAAGATGAGTTTGCATAAGCCAACTTTACTAAAATAACTCTGATTTTCTATTAGTTCCCCCATATATTTCTGAGTTTTCACAATTCATCATCCCATGAAACCCAAACCTGTTTTTCCTTTGTTAAAATGATATATAAGCCCCTGAATCTGCTTCTTTGAGTTTCTACTCTGTGAACTCCTGTGCACATAAATATTAATAAAAATTGTGTGCTATTCCTCCTTTTAACCTGTCTTTAATTGACAGGGCCCCAGAAACTGAACCTAACAGTTTAGAAGAAAAGTTCTTCCTCCTGAGCACTTTGCATAGAACATTAAGAGTTGTGCAACTCATCTTCAAAACGTCAGTTTATTTTAAAGCTGTCATTTACAACCATATCCATTAATGAATAAAAGGTGAAAAACACACTCTGGTATCACCAACAGATCTCAGATGGGGAGGAACATGGCATCTACTTCATACACTTACAGAGAAGCCAATAAAATCCTTTTGGTTTGACATTCCTAGGCTTTCATGCATCAGTAAGCATTTTAATGGGGGCGGGTGGATAGCTATTATTAAATTACAGTTTTTAAAAGCTATACTATTTGTGGTTTTAAATGGGTACAAGTACAAAAATAAAAACATGAAAATGGGTAGTCTGTAAGAGTTGCCCTAAGAGAACAGTTGAAAATATTGGCTTATTTTTCCCCAAATAATCTTCATTTAAATGTTTTCGTTATCAGAAAAAAAAAAGCTTAAAAAGAGAATAGAGCTCATTGTGGTACAACGAAATAAAACCTTAAGGGAATCCCAAATCCCTCTGGGGCTCAGGCACGTTCCTTTGCAACGATATCTCATACTTGTTAAGTGTCTACTCGGCGCTCCACAGAGGGGATATAAAAATGAGTACAACCTGGTCACAGCCTTCAGGAGCAGACCGGAAACAAGTCAGTGGGAACTATAACACCAAGAGTGCTAAGGGCCATTAACATAGAAGTACAGGTGCTGAGGACTTTCAGGGGCTTTGTGAACAAACAGAACTCGCCTGCCCCAGACCCCAGTCTCCAAAGTGCAAAGGGAAGGAGGAAACCTCCTCCTAGAGTTTCTCGGGTTCTCATGTTACTGCTCCTGTGCTCTCTCTGGGCTGGCACTCTGCTCCCATCACGGGCCTCGTCCCCTGGGATACCGAACACCATCCCCTTCCATTGGATTTCTCTCCCTGCGATGGGTGGGCAGATCTGATAACCTAGTGGCTCTCGGGGCAGGGTACTTGGTTTCCTGGGCCTAGTGTTTTCCTTCTCTGGGTATGAAGCACTCTAGACTGGGACTCACAGGTGGGAGTCCAACCCGCTACTCAAAAGCTATGGGAAACAGAGGTTCTGAAGTATACCAGTGAAGAACACTGTTTTGGGAACAACAAGACTTGGGTGTGAATCCCAACTCTTCTATTTCCCAGCTCTTTGTCCTTGGGCACTTACTTAGCCTTTCTCTGCCTCAATTTTCCTCATCTGTAAAATGGGACTTTGAGTGCCCGCTACACAGATTTCACGGGAGGACTCAAAGTAAAATGGTTAGAAAGATGCCTGACCAGTAGTAAGCATGAATAAGGGTTAGTTATTATAATCACGAAGCAAGTTTCAAAACACCAGGTTAATCAACTATAAAAGGCGGGGGGGGGTGCAGGTGGATTTATAGGGTTCGTCCCCTTTGTCTAGCAGGGTTCTGTGGTGAGCGGATGAGATGATCCAAGTGAAAGATTTCCAATAAAGCAAAATTAATGTTTGTTGAATGGCTACCGGAGGCCCTCTGCTTTACAAATGTAATCCTATTTATGAGATAATTTTTATCATTTCCATTTTATAGGGAAGGATATCGATGCGATGGAGCTAAAATTTAAAACCACCGACGCCCAAGTCTGTCTCCGTAGGGAGACCTCCTTTACAGCAGAATGCCAAGCAGGCTGGTCTGAATGGAAGAGCTTGGCTCCCGCCAGGGAGATGTTTGAAGACAAGACAAAGAGTGCTTTGGTGCGTCTTTAGGCACAGGCTGGCATCCATTTCCCCTGCCTGCCCAGGAGAGGCGGCGGCGTGTACTGGGGGCGAAGGCAGGGGTCTGTGAGCGACAGCCTGCGTATTTCATCCCATACCTTGATTTCTATCAAGAGACACGTAAAAAGTAAGTGACCTGGATTTTGGAATAACCAAAACACAATTCTGCCGACTCCCAGGCCTTCTTAAGCCACCGGGATGCTGCTCCAAGAGCTCAGAATCAAAACTGGGCAAAAAGGTCTCCCTAGACGTTTCTCGTTGTTCTTCTGCGGTGGCACAGGGTAGCGGATCAGACTGTGGAAAAGAAGGGGGGAGGAGATGGCTGGAAAGAGGACTCTCCTTAGAAGTTAAACTGAAAAGGAAATTCATGAAATTCTTGATAAAGAGCACCACGACTGTAACAGGACTAACAAATCAGACACCCCAGGACTATCATCACCCGGGGAAAGAGTCCTTTCAACTAAGATACCAAGCACTTAAAAACAAAACCCAACAAAACCAAAGTGACTTTTGGTTGGGGGGGCGGGGGCGGGTGGTTGGTGAATGAAGAGTAATTCAGAGCTAAATCTAAAAGGTTGGTAAGTTCCCTTTTCAAAGCTCTTTTTATTTCCAAAAAATGAAACAAAAAGGGATTTGAAAACAGATTACTGGTCTTTTGAACCTAGGCTTCTTTTTTCGCTTCAGATTTGCTCAACTCACTTATTAGTTTGGGTAGCTATTTTATAGATAAGAGGGACTTGCTCATTCACTCAATAAAGATCATTGTGAACCCGGATACTGTACTAGGTGGAAAGACTACGTGTAAAAATGCAGTCTCTGCCCTCAAGAGCAGCAGCAAGGAAAGGGACACGTAACAGGCAAATGTGGAAGAAGGTGCTAGCAGCTACAGAGGATGTATGCAAACGAAGGGGGAAGCCAGCTGGAGGAGTCAGGGGGGAGGGGGAGAGATACCGGTGATCCTTGCAATCTGCGATTCCAACCTCAAATTAACACTTTTTTTTTTAAAGAGTTTCATGATGATTCCTGAAATCATAATTTTAAGTTAGTTTCATGCTTTCTATTTGAACTTTAACTAAAGCTCTGACAGAAACATGCATTAATAATGGCCACTACTATAATAAATGGCTTCGAAGCATTTTGCTTAGATTTCTTTGTTTGGGGGTAATTAATTTTTTAATAGCTTAATAAATCATGATTTATAAATCATTGACTACTGCTGTATCACAAACCAAACATGTAACATTTGCTTTTCATTAATCAATGTGTTGAAGAAATGAGGTTAATTTTTTTTCATTTCTTACTTATCTTTAGTTACAGGAAGACAGACCCAGGAATAGGTCAGCGGCCCTGGAGACCCTGCAATGAAGTCTTAAATCAGAGGTAATCCCTAACAATTAGGATGTTGTTTTGATTAGTTGTAGGAAGTACTTGTAACTAGTTTAAGTTTCTTGCATAAGACTAACCATCTTAATGCAACATTATCCTGGGAATATAAATAGTTCATTTCCTTCTAACTGCGTTTTTGGTAATCAAATCAATGTTTTGAACTTTCCGAGATCCCCTTACATTTTAACAGAATAGATGGTACAGATACAATTATTTTTCAAGAATTCGCCTCACTGTCTTGACATTTGCTTAGTTTTCTAATGGGCTTTAAACTTATCAAAAATCAAATTGCATGCCGTATAAAGTTTTCAAAGAAAAACAATTCAAATTTCTCTTCGGGTAAGCCTAAGGAATGGCCTGAGGTTTGCTGATTTCTCAAGAGATTTATCTTTTGCTCTGGGCCAAGTCAGCTAACACACACTCTTCTAAAGAATGCAAGAAAGGGGGAAATAACGCAGGCCTACTATTTTAAAAAAGTGGTTTTAGGAGTAAATTTTTAAAAACACATAAAAGTATTGTGAGATGCTATGGTAAATAATGGCAAGTCACTTGCAACTATCAGCCATGAGAAAGTCCGATTCTAATCCCCCCCGACTCCAAATAACCTCACCTCCAAAAGAGACCTCTCAGCTCTGCAGCCCATTAATTAATTGAGCAAAAATTTAGAGAACACCTGGGTCTAGTCTGGGGCTCTGACAGTTGTCATTCTGCAAAATCTGACTCACCCCCCCATCCCCCTCTAACTACTGTCAGGTTTCCTCTACCTCATCCCTGTATCACCCAACCCCCACCATATGGCCCATATTTCTAACTTGGCTATTCCGTGAGTCCTGACCACATCTAACATCTCAAACACTCGTGATGTAAATGGAAAACTGAAACTTCAAAGTGGGCTCCACAGAACCACAAGTTTTCCTTGTGGAGGCAGGAATCCCTGCAGACCTATTCAATCTGTATCACCACCGTCCCCACGGGGCCACCACCTTAAATCTGTGATTCTTTCACAATAAAATATCCACGGAAGAATTTCACACGCTTTAAGAGTCTGAAAATTACCAAGTTTAAAAATCCGTAAGGGAGCATATTTTTTCCCATAGTGATAGGCTAAAATGTTCCTAGCGACTTTAGAAAGAAACACTGGTGACATCCTTTATGAATGAAGTGGGGGTTGGTTCTTAATACTGACAGCAGGTAACCTCTCTAAAAACTAAAGGCGAACTATGGAGCCTTTATTCAAAGAGCCCCATTAAAACAACAACAACAGCGCTTGTTTTACAAAAGGATTTCCTAAAGTAAAAAAAAAAAAAAAAGGAAGAAGAAGAAAGAAAATCAAAGCAATTCATATAAACAAAAATAGGATTTCAATCCTGTACGGTCTTTGACGAACTTCCACATTCTGGTCTCAAATCATTCTTTAAACTACATCCGCTAACTCCCTCCCTATTGCTCCCCAAAGACTGCAAGATAATGGAAAGGCAGTGAGCTGGCTTTCCCTTCCAGGAGACAATGAAGGTAGACGTGGACTCTGGCCCCAAACAGCTGTGAGCTCTTGGGCTGATGGCCCACGGTGGTGAGCCACCGTTCGTTCCCTCTGGTGTCAAACCGGGGCGTAAGGTGGCCTACCTCGCTGAACAACAGTGAAGAGGAAAAGAGATCACGTCAATGTCTTTTAAGGGCCTGGTACAGCGCCTGCCTTGCCTTAAGCCCCTTTAAACTTCGGGCACAGCCACCTCTCCCCGCAGGGATCCTAGAGAAAACCCAAGCCTCCAGACAGCACCTGGCTCCCGGTTCCCTCTATGGAAACTTCCAGCCCACAGTCCCGTTCTCCTCCCTCCCGCAGGGGCAGAGGTGTACCTCCTCAGGTGTAAAGGTAATTCCTCAGCTCAGGTGGCTCGCCCTTCCACCTCCTCAGGAATTGTGCTCCAGAATGTCCCCTGGAGAGCGGATAATTAGGCATTCTACTTTTTCTTCACTCTCCTTTGGCTGGTCCCTTCCCTTAAGCACTAAACACATTCTAGTTTCTTGCTTTAAAAAAGAAAGGAAACTTCTTTGACTCCACCTCCAAGACAGTCCTATCTCTTGCTTCCCCTTCAAGGCCACTTTCAAAAAGAGTTGTTTGCACTGCCGGTGGCTGGTTCCTCACCTCCCACTCACTCCTCCTTTACTTTAATGCGGCTTCCAACTCCACCGAACCGGAGAAATGGTGGTCAGTAAATCACCAGTGACTTCCCCGCCGCCCCTGTCAAATGGCCACCTTGTGCTCCTTCTTATCCCAGCCACAATCCCAGCTCCTCGGGGGCCGGGATCCCCCCGGGTGACTCCTTTCGGAAAACTGCCCGAGGCTGACACCCCTGTCTCCCGGCTCACCTCCCCCAGGATCCTGTGTGAGATTCTCTTTTCTCGGGCAATTCCCCAACTGTTGGTCTCTCTTGGGACCCACACTAATCGTCTCCTTTCTTTTCTTCAACCTTCATTCCCTGGGTAAATCCACCCACTCTCACGGCATAAGTCAGTACGGCGACCATACTTCTCTATTTGCCCCACACGGTTCAGGCTTACCCCCTGTTTTCCCAGAGCAGTTGTTAAGGGCACCCCTCCCCCCCACCAAAAATAGTCCCACTTTGGATGGAAACAAATTATTCGGTCTCCTTATCAATCACCATTTGTATGCAGATGACTCCTGAATTGTGGCAAAGCCCGGTGGCTCGGAGGGGGGCAGCCCCCTGGGTTTATATCCGGTTCCACCCGCTCGCTCGCCTGTGACCCGGGGCAGCTTAAAGTAAATTTTTTTTTTTGCACTTCAGAACTTTCATCAACATAACGAGAATAATATTATAAATTTCTTAAGAGTGAGGGTTACTTGAACAGAGTCATTAGCGTGAGGTCTGCCACATTTTTAAGTGCTCAATAAATTTAGCCAGCTCAAAGTTTTCTCCTGAGTTCCAGACCTATTCAGGTGAGTAGAATAAAGTTCCCAGGGGGTGGGGAAGGGGAGGGGGCAAGGGGGAACAGTCTGTGTGGGCCTCTTATCACTTTCAAATTCTCTAGACGCCCATTTATCCTACCATCAAACTGTGGCTGAATTCCTGAGATAATTCTCTTGTGACCCTTGGACAATCTCCCTAAAGGTAAAAAACGATTATCTGTGGGCCTGATGGCAGCATATTCTTGCTTCGTGTTTTCTGAGAGCTGCTATATCATTTATGCATGCTACATTGGTTGGGGGTAACCAGGGGGAAATAACCTCTGTTTCTGAAATGCTTGGATCAAGGCATTTTTTATGGTTCGTGACTGCGGCTGCTTCCGCTATTCCTAAAAACCTCAAAATCCTTGAATGAGAGCCTGGATGGAGAACAGTTCAACTATTTCTTGGCATTAAAAAAAATGAGATGTAATTCTTGAGGATATGCTTTAGGGAGGAGGATGTTGCAATATATTTTGGGAAGCTGAGCCCAGTGACCAATAAAATCTGTTAGATTTTATGATAAACTTTTTTTTTTTTTTAACTTTCCACTAATTACTCTTAATTCTTAAAGAAGTACGTCTTCACTTTGAAAGACTTCTAAATGGTTTGGTTGTTAGGTTGTGTTTGCTCACCTAAAATGTGATCATCTGGGGTTTTGACTTTCGTGTCTTCACTTTCATTTGATATGCTAGCCTAACTCCCAGCATTTTGTATTGAGAAACTTTGCTTTTTAACCTAGCAGATGACCTGTGTCCTGTGCAGCTCTCCGACACCTGTGGATGAGTTTTGGAGCCCGTGTATCCCCAGAGAGCTTTTTTTCACCTCTAAGTCTTTGCTCTGTGGCTCAGCATCCATGTTCCCTAACCCCTTCCTCTGCTGAAATTCTGTTTCTGCCTTAAGATCCAGTTTCGAACGCAGGTCTGTCTGAAAGTCTTTCTTTTCTTCCCCAGACAGAGAAATCTGCTTCTTCTAATGACCCCCCGCCACCGTTAGTGAGCACTTGGTTCTAGTTTGTACTATGATTAACCGCCCATGTGCCCTTCGACCCCGATATATCCTTGTCCTGGAGAGCAGACGTGGGTTTCTCCCAACCTTCTACCTCTCGCAGCCCGAAGCCACATACTGGTTAGTATCTGCCAAGCAGTTACTATGTTCCACGTCTTCTCTCTGCCCACAGCCTAGTGAGGGAGAAACTCTTGTATTTCTCTTTGTACAGAGAAGGAAACTGAGGCTTGGAGAGGTTATGTACATCACCCAAGGCTGTCCAGCCAGCGAATGGCAGAACTGGTCTGTCGTCGCCAATGAATCTTCTGATGGATGAGATCAGCTTCAGATATTGTTTTGTTTCTTTAGGAGGAAATATGGCTCCACAGCCTGAGCTTTTAACCCCAGCTATAAATATTAGTTGAGATGGAGAGGAAAAAATAGTCTTATCTAGAAAAAAATATTTGCATCTCGTTTTCCTTTTCATTCTCTGTTGAAAAACAAAACAAAGCCATATTTTGTACACGGCTTTAAGTTTTTTCCCTGAGGAGACAGAGCAGGGCATGAAGTTAACTTAGTTGGGCTTGCGTCACTGATAGTTAACTGTTCCTCCTCATGGAGGAACACATGGAAAAGTCAGGGCTGCGCTAAAGCTCTCTTTGTGCCTGACGTTGTTTTAGACTTATGCCGTCTAGTCCAGATTCTAACCGGTGGTTGAATAAAAAGCTCCCACGGTTTGAAAGGAAGGGAGGGGGGAAGCCAGTAATGACGAACTTGCTTTCAACTGGTGGACAGGTTGGATTCTGAAAATTCTGTCTCCAGGAATGGCCACAAAAGCCAACTGAATGGAGGATATGAATGTAAGGCTGAGTCAGCAGGCTGGAGGTTGGCCACCTCCAGAGCTCGCTTCATCTCTGTGAGAGATACTCACCTCAGCATTTAAATGGGAGAAATGGCCTCCAATGCTCCTCCAAGGAGATTACGCTAAAGAGCTCTTAACATGGAGATTCTTTTATTATTGCTGTTATTCTTATTAACAATGTAGTATCTGAATGCTAAGCAGTAGTGTTTGTATGAGAAAAGAAGGTTTTGAGTTGAAACAAGGAATTCTGAGTCAGTCTCTGCCTTCTCCCTGGCCATACTATGTTGTAGAAAGGTCTAGAAGACCTGCGTTTCCACTGCTCTGTCTGTTGGCAGCCGGACTGAGGATTTCGCCAGTTCCAAACCCTATGGCTTGGAACCAGAAGAGGGGCAAGGTCCAAAGGGTGAGAAGTTCAGCTGGAGAAAGGAACGTCTGAACTCAGTCTGACACTGGCTTTTCCCAAGTCATGTTTTCCTCCCTTCAGCTCAAAGTTTGGACTTGTGAGCTTCTCTTCCTACTGTCACATTCAGCAGGGCTCTCAACTTCTCCCCTGTCCCTCAGTAACAAAATCACGTCAATGGCCCGGCACTGCCTACCTTATGGTTAATCGATTAATCGTGGAAATCAGATGAAATGTTCTGTAAACTTTACAAATGTTAATTATTGTTATTCTGAACCACCTCAGCACGTTTGAGGGATGGGTTTTACTAGTTAAGAGAGTTAAGAGAGCTTTCCAGTTGAATGGAGGCCTTAGTTTATTATTTAGAAACACTAATTTCACTTGTTATTCAGTAATGTTTAGTATCCATTTCACCAGTGTGTTCCGTGTTTCAGTTACCTACTCACTCCTCTTAAGGAGCCTGTGACATCGGTATATTCTTTTTCTCCATTTTATAGATCTGAAAAATTAAGTCTGGAAGATTGAATCATCCACCCAAGATCATCTATTTTATAAAAAGCAGAGCTGGGAGTCAAGACTGATGCCAAGCCTTTGTGGTCAACCACAGTCTACAAGACTGCTCAGACAACAGATGCTTCTCATCCTTTCTCTTGTTCACAACTGTCTGTCTCTCTTTACTGTACATTTTCAGAGATAGAGCAGTTTATCGATCACAAATCCTTCTCGTTACAAAATAACAAAATAACAGTTGTCTCGTTCGGGCTGTCCAGTTACGTAGGGGTAGGGTGAAGGGGTTGGCTCGGTGATTCCGCTCTAAAGCAAGTGCCCCAGAAAGGAGGAGCCTAAGAAAGGCTGCTCAGAAATGTGAAATTAATGCTTAAAATCAAATGGGAAAACTGCAAAGTACTTACTCATTAAACGTAACTGGTGATTAAAAAGTGTACTTCTCAGTTGACTCTAGATCTCTTCCCTCGACAGATTCCTTTGTCGGCTGTGGATCAGAGGGCCCGGTTTGGAGAGCCCAGAGCTCCGGCTGCTAGGCAGATAAGTTCACGTCTGGGTGCCGCTAGGTTCGCGAGCCAGCCGCAGGGGAGAAGATGCCATTTCCGGTGGTATCTGAGGCAAATGACACGAGTCAGCATTTACTTCTTTGCATTAGGAAGCGGAAGACTAATGACCAAGCTTGAAGACTCGACCCATGTGGAAACAAGTGGCAAGTATACCCCAAATGTAGCGTTTTCCTGGAATCTGGGGCTGAGCTGGTTTTCATTTCACATTTCTCAGTAATTTGGATGTAGCTTATACGACCCTTAAACTTTGTTCTGTTTTAACAATTCAACATTTGACCCTACGCTCTTTCTACCTTGAGTGTGCTCCCTGCTGAGAAAGCAGAGGGGGGAAGGAGAGAAAGATGGGCGGGGAGGGCAGAGAAAGGGGAAGTGAGAAAAGAGAAATAAGGAAATGATGAGAAGATTGCTCCCTTTTCTAATTAATTTTTCATAGTAACAGTCCTGCACTTTTGTGTGCTGCGTTAGTTTACATTAGTGCTTTCAAATCCTTTCCCTTGACCTTCCCACGGCCCTGTGGGTGGAGGGGCAGCCCAGTCCATGGCCACAGAGGACTACAGGCCCCAGTAAGCTCAGAAAGTAGCAGACCCACAAGGACCTGCTGATCCTCCCTCCCCACCCCCCACCCCCACTCTTCCATGGGGGCGGGGGTGGGGGGAGCCCCAGGGAACTGGAGGGTCTCCCAGGGGAGGGGGGGCTTCCCGTGGGTTAGACAAGCGCCTGGCTTTGTTTTCTGGGGTCTGGAAGGACATGATTTGGAGGCCGAGGAATACCTCTTTCCCTTCAAATACCAAGATGAAAGCGAAGGAGGAAAAGAATCAGAAGAAAGGAAAAATGAAGAACTGAAGCGCTAAGAAAGTTTTTCCCCAAACTCTGGACCTTCTATCATGTTTTAAATACTTTGGGACCGAGCATTTCCCCATCTGAGTAATAGGCTCCAAAACAGTTCAGAAATTCACGCCCTGCCCTCTGCACTTAGTTTTTGTTCTTTTTTTTTTTTTTAAATACTGTGCCTATAAAGCAACCCAGCTGCCTCTTCTTGAGAAATGTCGTTTTACGTTACTTTATTGAATACTCAGTGTGTGGCTCACGAATGCCACCCGTCACACATTGTTTTTATTCTCTTACCAATAGCCATAAATCTTTGCATTTTTTTCCCATGATTTTTCATACACTTGTTACATGTCTCAAGGCAAGGCTGCATCTAGAACCCAATGGGTCACTTGAGCGTTTTAAAATTCAGAGCCATGTATTACATAACTGAGAATTTGCCATTATTTGATTCTAGAAATGAGTTTCACATCGCTCCAGTTCTCCAAGTTCCAGCTCGTCTGTGCATTGTGAAGATGAAAGGCTTCGTGAGGTCTAGGAAAGGTTGTCCAGAATTGGCATAATTCCAAGACCAGAGACCAGACGATCTGGAATGATGCAGGTGATAATCTTGCTTATGTTCTTTATATTTAAAATGAAATTGTTTGAGACCAAACAGCAGATTTTCTACCGATTTTCTTACTTCTAGGAACTTATTATGTATATGGATATATGGAGACCATATACTCTGCTGCTCCTTGGGTCCCATTTCGTATTCTGTAGCTCCCTGAGCTGGCTTGCTTTCTTAGCCACCAAATGTCCCCTAAGTGATAAGCAATACGGATGTGTGTAGAAAGTTTTACACTTAGAATCTCATAGCAGACCCCGCTTATAGAATCAGGCAAGCTCTAATCATTATCTTTCCCATTGCAGATGGTGGACCTGAGGCCTGGAGCGAACCTGAATGACTTCGCCTTGATGGAGTGCTCAGGGCCTGGATGCATTTAGGACTACGGTGTGACATCTTCACTGCCCTTCGGGTAAGAGGACAGGCAGGGCGCACTGCCATTGTTATTTTGCTTATTTTCGGAAGGTACTTAATCCTTATGGCACAGAACTTCAAAATGTGCAGGTAGTATGAGTGAGAGGTCCCTCTCCCTTTCATGGTTCCCAATCCCTCATTTGTCCTTCCAGAGGTGATGCGGTCATAGGCTTCTTGTTTATTCTATTAGAAACATTCTACACAGATAACCTGTAGCTCTCTGAAGTATTTTGTTCTCTCTTCCTTTCTTCTTTTTTTTTTTTAAAGATTTTATTTATTTATTTGACACACAGAGAGAGAGAGAGAGATCGCAAGTAGGCAGAGAGGCAGGCAGAGAGAAAGAGAAGCAGGCTCCCCACCGAGCAGAGAGCCCGATGCGGGGCTCGATCCCAGGACCCTGACATCATGACCTGAGCTGAAGGCAGAGGCTTTAACCCACTGAGTCACCCAGGTGCCCCTCTCTTCCTTTCTTCTTAAAGAGTCGACTTCCCTTTTATTGAAGGCAGATGTCTGGAAAGAAGAATATGAACACCACTTAGGACAGATGTTAACCTGCAGGAAGTCTTTGGTAAAAATTGGTCTAAATATCCAGATGTTTGCAATGGTACAGAAAACGTGTGGCTCACAACAGCCTGTACAAGGAGTTAGGTGAAGCTGGTCCCTACGGCGTGGCACCCAGAACTGACCCAGGTCCTCGTACCCCATCTGGGGACAGCTTAAACCTTGATATGGATTTGAGATATGGTGACTGCTTATCTGTTGATGATATGAATTGAAGGAGCTTTGAGGCCACACAGACTTGGGTTTGGTAACTAATTTTGTCCTTTATGGCTGCGTGATGTTGGTAGTTACTGAACTCCTTGTGGCTTGATTTTTCTTGTCTGCAGAATAATAACAGTAACAATCGCTACCTGGATGCAAGGGTTAAATGAGATGATAGACCCTGAGGGCCGGGTATATATAGTAGTGCATAATAAAATATGTCCACATCACCAACCATGGCCCATCCACTAGTTCTTTGATTCACTCAGTAAATAATTGTGGCAGACGCTGTTCTAGATGCTAGAGATACAGCTGCGGATAACACATTTAAAAAAAAAAAAAAAACCTTGCCCCTAGGGAGTTGACATTTGGTTGGGGGAGTCAGACAACTGACAAATAAATAAATAAAAAAAAAAAAAAAATAATATGTTAGAAGGGGGAGGATTGTTGGATGGGGAAGATATAGGGGCTGTGGATTGGAATTTTAAATGGGGTAGTGACAGGGTTTGAGACCCACTACCCCAGAATATGGCATCTCAGCATGCCGAATATTTTAAGCCAAAGGGATTTCTGAAATGACAGGTGCTAGAATGACCCTGGGGCCTCCCCTGAAGCAGGTCACAAGGGCCTCGAGTGAAAGGTGCTCTCCCTTTACCTGGAAGAAAGTTGCATCCTTATCTCCAAAGACACCAGGACTCAGAGAGGAATCCAAACAAACAGGTTTTGTTAAGTCCCCCCAGTTTATAACCCTTAGCTGGTACCTTCTGTCCTACCAGTCTTTATTAAACCCAGAGAGAAAAACACTCAGGCCTAACCTTGCTTTATGTCTTCATTTCTGTTTTTTCTTTCTCTTTCTTTCTTAGATTTATTTATTTATTTGAGAGAGAGAGCAAGCAAGCAGGGCACAGGGGAGAGAGGGAGAGAGAATCCCAAGCAACTCCCCACGAAGTGTGGAGCCCAATGTGGGGCTTGATCTCATGACCCTGAGATGATGACCTGAGCTGAAATCGAGAGCTGGATGCTTAACTGACTGAGCCACCCAGACGCCCCTCTTCTGGTAGGTTTGTATGCTTTTCTCTTATCAATCTGTCTTTCGTTACAGAGACCTGGCTGAGAACCTAGAAGGGATCAATTGTGTTCTGGAGAAGGTCTCCCAGAGAAGATAACATTTGAACAAAGTCCAGAGGGAGGTGGTGGAAACACCATATAGAAATCTGGGGGAAGGAAGCTCCAAGCAGAGAGAACAGAAAAGAGGTGAGTATGATTAGCTTGGAGTGAACAAGAGAGGCAGACACAGGAGTTGGGAGTCAGAGAAGAAAGAGAAGTAGGTCATGGACCATTGAAAGGACTTGGGCTTTTACTCTGGGAGCCATTGTGAGGGGTTTGGGCAGAAAATTGCCACCATCTTACTATAGACTGTGTGGAGCAGGAGTGGAAGACAGGAAACTATTTCAGAGGTTATTGAATAAAACAAGACGAGATTGAGGTTTGAACCAGAGTGATATTCACTGAGGAATGAGCTGTGGTCAGCTTCTGGATCCATTTTGAAGATGGAGGTGATAGAATTTGCCTGTGGAAAGAAGATGGAGAATAAGAAAGAAGAAGGAAGGCAAGTCTAGCTCTGTAGTTTGGGGCCTGAACAACAGGAAGGATGAAGTTGCCATTTACTGAGATGGAGAAAATTTAGGAGAAACAGGTTTGGAGGAGTGGAAGACAAGTGTCTGCTTTGGGAATTTGAGATTCCTTATATACATCTAAACTGAAATGGTGAATGGGGACTTGGTTATTAAGGTCTGGAGTTGGAGGGAGTGGGCCAGGCTGGAGGTATCCTTTTGGCTTGGATACTGTCACCAGTGGAGAAGGTGAAGCTAGGGAGGAAAAGAGGTTTGAAAATTGAAACCTACAGTACAGGAAGAACTCATACAGGAGCCTGAGAAGGAAGACTCAGTGAAGCAGGAAGAAAACGAGGAGAGTGGGAAGTCCTGGAAGCCGAGGGGAAAGAGTGTTTCAAGGGAGGACTCAAGACACATTGTTTGTGTCAGAGATAGTTGATAAGTCAAGCAAGATATTTGACCATTGGCTGTGCAGGACATTGGTGACCTTGACTGAGTGTTAGGGACAAAGGCTGCTTTGAGTGGTTAAGAAAGACTAAGAGAGGAATCAGATAAGGAGTTTTACTATAAATAAAGGGAAGTAGAAAATGAGAAGTTAGCTAGAAAGTGTGGGAGTCCAGGGCAGGATGCCCCAAAATATGCCACAATGGCATAATGATTATTTTTAATTAACATTATTTAAGAAACAGCCAGTGTAACAAAAACAGCCTGACCGTCCTAGGTCTCTAGAAAGCAGGTCATAAATCTCCCACGTGAAAGGTACCCTCCCGACACTGGGAGGAAGAGAGACATCCTTATCATCAGAGACAGGGAATTCAGGGCTGAAGAAGGCTACATAAACAAACCTGTTACTTTTGCTAATTTACCACCTCAGCCCAAATTCTGTTTAGATTCCTTGCTAATTGATGGTCCCAAACACAAGTTTTCTTTGTCCTGTCAATTCCTTATAAACTTATGTTCCTTTGTCTAGAAAGTTAAAAGCTGTCCACCTTGGTACTTCTTAGGTCCCATATCTGTGAGACCTCTGTGTATATGAATTAAATTTTTTTTGCCCTGTTAATCTGTTTTCTGTTGATTTCATTTTCACATTACCTGGAAGAATCCTGAAGGGCAGAGGAAACTTTTTCTTCCTCTACAAGGGAGAAAGGGAGGTTAAGAGAATTTTATTTTCTTTTAAGATGGGAATAAGAAGAGTATGTTGTAGACTTAAAGGAGTAAGTCTGTAAATAGGGAAAAACCGGGTGATGCAGGAGCAATGCCGGTGACAGGGTTGGGATTGAGTGCCCAAGTGGAGGGTGGCCTTGTCTAGGAACATACACGGGAAGAGGCTGGGTACTGGGGCCTGAGGCTGCTGTATGAGTAGGTGTGGAGGCACCAGCTTGCAGAGTTCTTCCCAATTGCTATGTTCTCAGTGAAATGGGCAGCAAAGTCAAGGTCACTAGCTGTGTGAGATTGAACCTGAGGCAGGTGTTACTAGAGGTTTGATGATGGAGGAGAAGATAAGAAATCATCATCTGGGAGATGAAGGGGGTTGTAGTTACTGAGCACCATGGAGCCCCACTGCAGGCTGCGAGCCCCTGTTTGAGGGGAGTGCTTAGCATGGATTGGTTTTCTCTGGTATGTTTAACCCCACAGGATGCCCGTAGCAGAGTAGGCAAAAATTATATTTAGTTAGGCCTGAGGTTTTGCCTTTTGGTGCCCAGTAATGTATGTTAATATGCCACTACAAATTTATAATGTATTTGAAACTATGATTATTTAAAAGCAAACACATAAAAGACAAATATTTTAGACATTAAAATATATTACAAGTATCGGGATGATGTTCTTTTAATATTGATGTTCTTTTAATATTAACAACTCTTTTAGGAGTTCCAGCCACAGATTAGTTTAAGCTGATCTTTATGTGAGCTGATGTCACTCAATTCGCATTTTCTATTTCCAGGAACACTGTTATTTTTCTTATCTTCTTGGAACAAATTACTTCAAGCAGGCCAGAAATCAACCTGCGAAAAATGTACTTAGAATATACTTATTTCAGCAAACTGCCATGTGTTTACGCTCAAATCTATTGAGTGACTACCTTAAAAAAAGGATCGAATTTGGCAAATCACAGTGTGTGTTTCCCTTAATATGACTTGAAACAGTCTGCACATTCTTGATAATTTCTCTTCAAAGCACTTGCATTTAGCCCTTTCAAGCACATATGAATAATTTGTTTCTATTGAGGTACAAGGTCTTCTCTGATAGTATACCAAGAATTTTGAGACTGGATGAAAACCTGTCATGAGTACAGTTTAGTGGCTGAATTCAGTTCTGCACTGAATCCATACATGCACACTTCTGTGTTGTTGAGAAGTGAGGCTGGGCTTAGAGTTTGGGAAGTTAGAGGATGAGAAGAGCCAAACTGGTGGTTTCACCGGGATGGATAGAATGAGAGGTGAATTTATAGAAGACCCCATTATGTCAAACTTCTTAAAATTTTCTAAGACTTTCTTAGAATTTGTATGTCTTGTGCAAGTTCTCTCTTCCGCTCCAGGATAGCTTAGTGGTTCAGAGCACGGCCTTTGCAGGCAGGAAAAGGGAGTTCAAGTCTGAAACGTACGAGATGTGTGATTTGGGGAAAGTTACTTAACTTCTTTGGCCCAAATCCTGCAGGGGAGATTGAATATGCGAAGTGCTAAGCAGAGTGGTTGGCAGTTAGTAAATGCTCAGTTTATTCTAGAAATTAGTATACATATACATGCTTTAGTAACATAAAAATAGGCTTTAAATGACTACTACTGAATGAAATGTAAACACTGACAAGTACCCGATTTGATCGCACAGCTCTGTGGACCGGTGTGCCCTTATCTCTACAAGAACAGACTTGACAAATAGGGAAGATGAGAGGGTTTTAGGCCAAGGTGGGGCTCCGGGAGGTCTAGTAAGTGCCAGAATCCCAGCGAGGCTAGCCTCTGAGCTTGGACTAAGGACCAGGCCTCCTGAGTCTCAGGCTCATAGTCCCAGAGTCACAGTTCATAAATTTCGGTAAGAGGCGGGGGGAGGTACAAAAAAAGGTAGAATAATTTAATGTCCTAGGAGAATTGGGCCTTGAATGATTTAGCAATGTCCCTTGCCTCTATATAATATTAAATTTTATTAGAGGCTTCTAAGCCACTGGCTTCGTCTTCTGATTCCAATTTTCTCCGTTTGTTTTTTTTTTTTATAATCACCTCAACCATTTGTAAGTGTCCAGTTAAGTCTATTCACGATGGTGTTATGCAACACATCTGCAGAGCTTTCTCATGTTGCAAATCTGAAGCTCTATATCCATCAAAGCACCACCTACCTAGCTGATCTCTACAGCCCCCAGCAACCACCAATTGGACTCTGAACGTGACTGCTGTAGACACCCCATCCTAGTGGCGTCACACAGTATTTGTCTTTCGTGATTGGCTTATTTTACTTAACATGATGTCCTCGAGGTTCATCCACGTTGTTGTATGTGACAAGATTTCCTTCTCTTTATTTTTTATTTCCTCCTTTTTAAGGGCCGAATAACATCTCGTGGCCAAGTTCACTATAGTTCCCCCAGTTACCATCTCTCGAAGAGCATAGCTATGTCAGATCCCAGGCCAGAAGCTCTCAACTACTCCATTGGAGATGTTTTATGTTACAGGTCAATTGACTTAGCTGTTTGTGGGTTACAACAGCACTTGCTTCCCTCCATCCATGTTATCATAAACTATGCAAATAAAGAAGCTCCATCCTAGACTCCAGAAATGCTGGGAGCATCACCTCTCTCCCATTCAGAGAGGCTGGCAAACAATCTTTCCTCCCCTTCCACATTCACGATCTGCATTTTAAAATGTTATCTTTAAAACGTCTTTTCCCTCGAGTTGTCATAATGGAGGGGGCTATCCACAACACTGTCAATTAAAGAAAAATCTGGATATTTAAAAAAAATGCATGCTTTCAAGTACATTATAAATTAATTCTAACCGTGCTTATACTTTTCTTCTCTGAATCAAAATGCTAACTGACCCGTCCTGTATTTGCATGGTGGGATTGTGAATGCAGTAATTTTATTTTCAAAGCCATCTGAAACTTGGTCATACGACATTAATAAAGAGAAGATTCTGTTATTTTCAGAGATATTAACTGCTAAAATGCTGAAGGTGAGGTTTCTTTTTCCAAGAAGGCAGACTTTGCTTCATATTTTTGATGCATGCTGATTTACCTTTCTTCCTTCCCTGGATAAACTCTGGCTGAGGGCCTCCGAGCCAGGCACAGCGCTTGGCCAAGCAAGGCTTGGTCTCTGTTCAAGAGCTCACAGTCAGTGAGGAAAAAACGTAGAAGTAGAAAAAAACAGTAGAAGCTCATGATTGTAATTCATTGTTGAAAATGCATTTATGGCCTTATGTGAGGGTATCACTTCTATTACTGAAAAGGGTTTTTAAAAATGTCACTAAAGGGACACCTGGGTGGCTCAGTCGGTTAAACATCTGCCTGCAGCTCAAGTCATGATCTCGGAGTCCCAGGATTGAGCCCCATGTGGGCTCCTTGCTCAGCAGGGAGCCTGCTTCTCCCTCTCCCTCCCCTCTCTTGTATTCTCTCTCTCTCTTTCTCAAATAAATAAAATCTTGAAAAAATAAAAATTTTACTAAAAATATGAAAATAACTGGGGCACCTGAGTGGCTCAGTGGGTTAAAGCCTCTGCCTTCGGCTCAGGTCATGATGTCAGGGTCCTGGGATCGAGCCCCGCATCGGGCTTTCTGCTCAGCAGGGACCTGCTTCCCCCTCTCTCTCTGCCTGCCTCTCTGCCTACTTGTGATTTCTCTCTGTGTCAAATAAATAAATAAAAGCTTTAAAAAAAATCTAATGAAATCCCCTAAAAAATTCGAAGTTTTTTTAAAAAAATATATGAAAATGACTGAAAATAGCACTGGGAAAAGTGACTTCTGGTCAGACTCTTTACAAATGAGTATTTTTGCTTTAGAATTATAATGATTGATCTAAATTGCATTATTTTTTTATATATCAATTGTGTATCACTATTCCATTCTACTAATAAGATAGCAGACTTTTTTTTTAAGATTTTATTTATTTATTTGACAGAGAGGAGAGAGATCACAAGTAGGTGGAGAGGCAGGCAGAGAGAGTGGGGGATGCGAGGCTCGATCCCAGGACCCTGAGATCATGACCTTAGCTGAAGGCAGAGGCTTTAACCCACTGAGCCACCCAGGTACCCCAAAATAGCAGACTTTTAACTATTTTTCCAAGTTACCAGTTACAAAACCAATGTCACTACTGATCTACTGATGTCTTGTTACCTTACTCTCTTTCTCCTTTAGGACATTCTTTTTCTTATTATTTTATAGTTGGATCTCTGAAATACATTCAAACAAATGAAAATGGAGAATAAAGAGGCGCCTGGGTGGCTCAGTCGGTTAAGCATCCAACTCTTGATTTTGCCTCAGACCATGATCTCAGGGTTGTGGGATCAAACCCCGGGTCCAGCTCCAGCTCAGTACGGAGCCTGCTCAAGGATTTTCCTTCTCCTCCCTCTGCCCCTCCTACTGTTAATGCTCTCTCTCTGTCTCTCTCTCTCTCAAATAAATTAAAAAAAAAAAAAATGGAGAACTATAGATTACTCTCACTTCACGGACCCCTGAGTGTAAACCCTCGAGTCCTGTGTCCATATCCTATTTTCTTAGTCACGATTTTTAGGTATTGCTTAACTGTGGACTCAGTCACTTTATATATTTGTATGAGAACAAAAGACTGTTTATTTTCTATACATGCATTTATTCTTGGTGATGCATGCTAGTTAAATCGCGGGGCAGTTTTAAAATGCATGACAAAAATAGCTAAGGAGGAAGGAATGTCTCTTTGTTCACGGATGAATAGACTTTGTGACGACCTAAGGATCCAATTTAAAGTAAATTCTAAACTAATTATATTACTCCCCAAGCTTGCACCTCCTCTCAGTAAGTGAAGTCAGTATTTACCTAATTGCACCACGACAGAAGTTGTGGGATCATCTGGGGGGATTCCTTCCTTGCCTTCATCCACTAGTAGAGTGGATTCTCCTTTCTAGATCACTCTGTCCTCAGTCCACGTCTCTCCCTACAGCCGCTACCTTAGTTCAAATCTGAAATCCAGCTGTGGCTTCCTAATTTATCTTCCCATATGTGTTCTTTTCTTCCTCTGCCCCGTTCTCTAACCTGCAGTCTTTGCTCTTTCTAAGATGCATTTCTTAGCATTTCATTTCCCTTTCAGAAGCTGAATTCAACCTACTACATCATGTCAGACTTTTTCTGAAAATACTCAGACTCTTGCCTTTCCCAATCAGGCGTAGTCAAAGACCTACCCTCAGTGAGGTCTGAAGATCCCAACCGATAAGACATCTGGGTTCCCTTAGATCATGATGATAAATCGCAAATACATACAGAGTAGATCATCAACGGAGTGC
This sequence comes from Nasua narica, assembly GCA_028533885.1. Classification (NCBI taxonomy): domain Eukaryota; kingdom Metazoa; phylum Chordata; class Mammalia; order Carnivora; family Procyonidae; genus Nasua; species Nasua narica. The sequence goes on along the minus strand of CM052807.1, from coordinate 61,297,764 downwards.
TTAGAATATTAATAATTTATATTAATGCATTTTACGGAATCAGCAACAATAATTACTCTGGTCGTTTACTGGGTGTCTCCTTTACATTCCAGACATGACTGTCCATTAGTTGTTACTTTTTAAACTGCCCTGATGTGTTCAACTTCAACACCAAGTTGAAGTTCCAGCCCGCCTCAGACCAACCCCTCCCCCCAAGTTGGGTACTTCACACCTCAGGTCTGGGCTGCTTCCGTGGCTACAGGGGCCACGGAGGGAATGGTGACATACAGGGAAAATTAGAATATTGTGGCCAAGGCGAGCAGATTGATCAATTATGACCTGTAGGGGCATGGAGGCTGACGCCGGGCGCACAGCACCAAGTTTACCACCTAACATGTCACGGCTTTGATTTCGGGTGTGTGTTTGCTGACAGCAGGTTCAGAAGTCCTTGACCTTGGGGGCAGGTGCAGATGTAGGACCCTGGGAAAATTTCTTGCACCTCATTTATGTACAATTTTATTCTGATTGCTTACGCTCCGCAGGAAAAAACAAACAACAAAATGTAGGGTGTTACTCAGAGCTGTGTGAGCCCACGGTCTGAAGCAGAAACGGTCTCGCAGAGCTTACCTAACCGCAGACTTCAATTTTAGGAGGAAATAGGTAAAGAAAACATCTGAGACCTTGTCTGTCACATGCTTAGTTTGTTAAAGAAAACTGGAGAGCGAGCTTATTATTTCTTCAAATGGGAAAGTCCCAAAGGTGTTGGGGGGAACGCTAAAACGTGTTGTCTGGGTGAGTTCTCAGTGGATGTTTTCTGAATATGCAACAGAGGGTGGATGGCCCGGGGCTTGGACCCAGCTTGCAAGGCTGATGCAGATTCTTTAGTTGTGGGTCTGTCTGATGACAGGGGCAGACTTACCAGCTACTGCAAGGAGGAATTACTTATTGTCGAGTCCTTTCATCACTTGGTCCAGAGAAGGAAGGAAGAGGAGGGGTCAGGGGGCATGCCGCACTGTCACCTGTGCAGGAAAAGGCAGCTGGGGCCTCCCCTCCGCCACTTGCCGCTGTGCAGGTCATCATTGTCCTATTGGGAGAGAAACAGCCCTCCGGTTAGCAGAAGCCACAGCCAGCTGGAGGGCGTGGCCCCTTCGTCTTCACACTCCCCTGGGGAAGTGGCTCGGGGCTTTCTCTTGGACCATACTCTTTACCTTTAGTTTTGACTCTTCTCTGTGCTATCAGAGGAGCCCAGCTCCCAGGCCCTGCCTCATCTCCACCCAGCCAGCATGCTTATTCAAAACCCACAGCGGACTATCCTAATCCTTTATTTTACATTTGGGGGAACAAAGACTAAAACCCATTTAGCCCTCAGTCTGTCCCCTTTAGGCTAAGGTCCCTTTACTCACTTGATGCTTTGACCATGGGAGGCCACCTAGGACCTGAAAAGCTTTTTCCCTGAAGGTCCTCTGTCCAAGACTACCAGGGTAACCTCGGTCTACACCTTCTCCTAATGAGATTTTGGTATATCTTAGCCTTGGCTAACTTCGCAGGACTGCATACATATCTGTTGCCTTGCTTTCCTTTCCAAAATGTGAGGTCCTTAAAAAAACTAGGATTTTTTTTTCAAGGATCAATTCATTAAATAGAGTGCAGAAAACAGAACTGAACTTTTGCCTTGTTTCCAGAAGGCTGAAGGAATTACCAAGGGGAGAGGAAGGAGAGCCTTACCCCTCAGGACCGAGGCCAACTAATGACAATATTCTAGTTCGGCGGGTGCTATTCGTGTTCCCTTTCCTTTCTTCTCCCTCCAGTCCTTCCCTTTCCTTCTTTTTCATAAGCAAACTGACAAACTGTTGGCTAAATGAGTTGATGTTTATGGCATAATCTACACACAACCATAATTACAAAGAAAATTAAATGATTAGGGAGGTAAGTGAGCTAGGATATCCTTATTCTTTTATACTAAGAATCAGGGACTATCTAGCATTTATTGCTAAATTAGAAGGAAATTTTATGGCCCATCTGTGGAAATCAGCTTATTTGTAGATAATGAAGAGGAGCTAATTAGAGCCACCCAGAACCTTTACTATTAGATGTATGATTGCCTCGGGCTGTAGGCAGGGGCGAATTAAGGAAATGAGGCAGCAAGCTAGGACTGGTGATAAATCCAGAGCACAGTATCACTCCAAGAAAACCCAGATATCTGAGAACTAAGGCAGAAGTCACACACTCCAATGGCTGTAGCTATTAGACATGAGATATAAGAGGGTAAATGGGCCGGGTCTGTTCTTTGTATGTATACTCATTTTCCATATTAAACACACAGAAATAGTCTTTGTTTCCTCGGAGAACGTATTTTTGTTTCCCAGACATTCTTAAACCTATCATATCTCATTTGTCACTTCTTATAAATCCATGGGAAGAGAGAAATACTCTCCACCATAAAGAAAACCAAAAATGAGAGTAGAGTGCTAAACAAAAACTTAATACTCAGCCTCACTGTTGGAGTAATAGGGAATAGTGAGGATTGTGGCAAACTAGAGAACA
>CM052807.1:61254908-61294741 GCA_028533885.1 Nasua narica | reverse complement strand
GTCATAGAGGTTACTGCCTATGTTCTCCTCTAGGGTTTTGATAGATCCCTGCCTCACGTTGAGGTCTTTTATCCATTTCGAGTTTATCTTCGTGTATGGTGTAAGAGAATGGTCAAGTTTCATTCTTCTACATATAGCTGTCCAATTTTTCCAGCACCATTTATTGAAGAGACCGTCTTTTTTCCACTGGATATTTTTGTACTCTTAATTACTTGCACCTATTTCCCTCATCCTCCCTCCCAGCGCCCCCTCAGGTAACCGTCTGTTTGTCTTTTATAGTTAAGAGTCTGTTTTTTGGTTTGTCTCTTTTTTCTTTGTTCATTTGTTTTATTTCTTAAATTCCACATATGAGTGAAATCATATGGTATTTGTCTTTCTCTGACTGACTTATTTCACTTAATATTATACCCTCTAGATCCATCCATGTTGTTGTAAATGGCAAGATTTCATTTATGGCATATGTATCTATATATATGGCATATATATAAAATTATATATATATATATATTTACCACATTTTCTTTACCCATTTCTCTATCAAGGGACACTTGGTCTGCATGCTGCAATAAACATAGGGGTGCATGTATCTTTTCAAATTAGTGCTTTTGTATTCTTTGGGTAAATATCCAGTAGTGGAATTACTGGATCATATGGCAATTCTATTTTTAATTTTTTGAGGAAACTCTGTACTGTTATCCAAAGTGGCTGCACCAGTTTGTATTCCCACCAACAGTGCATGAGGATTCCTTTTTCTCCACATCTTCACCAACACTTGCTGTTTCTTGTGTTTTTGATTTATTTTGATTCTGACAAGTGTGAGGTGATGTATCATTGTAGTTTTGATTTGCATTTCCCTGATGAGTGATGATGTTCAGCATCTTTTTGTGTTTTGTGTATATTCTTTGGCAAGTTCAGGAAGTTCACTGTTTCCCTCTATTCCTAATTTGGTAAGGCGGTTTTTTTTTCTTTTTTCATATCATGAATTGGTGTTGGATTTTTTTCAAATGTCTTCCACATTTATTGATATGATTATATGATTTCTTTTTATTGGCTCTTGATGTGAGGAATTACATTAATTGGCTTTCAAACGTTGAACCAGTCTCACGTACCTGGAATAAAACCCATCTTGTCACGGTGTGTAATTCATTTTCTATATTGTTAAATTTGATTTGCTAATATTCTGTTGAGGCATTTTACATCTATGTTTATGAGAGACATTCAACTGTAGTTTTCCTTTCTTTAATATTTTTGTCTGGTTTTGCTTTTAGGGTAACAGCGAACCCCTAGAATGAGTTAAGAGGTATTTCCTCAACTTCTATTTCTGGAAGAAGTTGTAGAGAATTGATATCATTTCTTTCTTAAATGCCTAATAAAACTCACCAGTGAACCCATGCAGGCCTGGTACTTTCTATTTTGAAAGATTATTAGTTATTGATTCAATTTCTTTAATAGATATAAGTCACTCAGATTGTCTATTTCTTCTTAGCATGAGTTTTCATAGATTGTGTCTTTCAAAGAAATGATATATTTCACCTGAATTATTATATTTGTGGGCATAGAGTTATTCATAATTTTTCTTTATTATTCTTTTAAAATACATGGGATCCATAGCGATGGCCCTTCCTTCATTTCTGATATTTGTAATTTATGTCTTCTCTCAATTTTTTGGTATATTATCATATTTTTATATGTTATCACATATTCTATTACATGTGAGGCAAGCTATGCTTCCTTATGGCCAGTTTTATCCCTTTAGTAAATTATCAATTCATGTATTTTGCTTGTTTTCTATTTTATCTAAGACTTATGATATATTAAATATTAACCTTTTGCTCTGTCACAGATGCTGTAAATGTTTTTATCCCAGTTTATAATTTTCCTTTTTTTTAAAGATTTTATTTATTTATTAATTTGAGAGAGCGATAGGAGCACGAGTGGGATGAGGGGCAGAGAGAGAGAAGCAGACGCCCCAGTGAGTGGCGAGTCTGACGTAGGGCTCAATCCGGTGCTTAACCAATTGAGCCACCCAGGCACCCCCAGTTTGTTATTTTCCATTTAATTTTGTGTTCATATTTTTTCCTACATAAACTTTACATAAAGTCTTTTATTTTTTTACTCTTTCTTCCTTTGTTATTCTGCTAAACAATACCTCACATTTGCTGATAATTTACTATGTGTCAGGCATTTTATAAAGTGATTTACATGTATTATTTAAGTTCAACTTCAAATAGTCCTTGTGGTAAGTACTTTTATCGCCATTTTATGGATCACCATTTGAGGCACAAATGGGTGAGCCTCTCGTTTCATGTGGGCAGAGTCAGGACTTGAAGACAGGTACTCTAATGCCAGAAACTTAGTCCCTGGGCTCTACGGAGTCCTAGTAAAGTGCTTCCACTTGAAGATGGTATGGTTTACCTATATTTTTTTATGGTTTATGTATTTTTTTTAAAGATTTTATTTATTTATTTGACAGAGAGAGATCACAAGTAGGCAGAGAGGCAGGCAGAGAGAGAGGAGGAAGCAGGCTCCCTGCTGAGCAGAGAGCCCGATGCGGGGCTCGATCCCAGGACCCTGAGATCATGACCTGAGCTGAAGGCAGAGGCTTTAACCCACTGAGCCACCCAGTCGCCCCCGGTTTGCGTATTTTTTAAAAAGGACACTTATAAACACTCTATTTCGAAAGTGGCAAGATTTTCAAATTTCATGACAGAGCTGTATGTCATAGCCCTCACAAATTTAAAAGAATTTATTTTATTTTTTAAAATATTTATTTATTTATTTTAGAGAGAGGGAGAGAGAGTGGCAGGGTTGGGGGAGGAGCAGAGGGAGAGAGCCTCAAGCACAGAGTCAGCCATGGAGCTCGATCTCACAACCCTGAGCGGAAACCAGGAGTCGGACACTTAACCAACTGAGCCACCCTGGCGTGCCTAAAAGAATTTATTTATTTGGAATCAGGACTGATGCATTTCCTAGTTTGACAGATCTTGTGGAAAACCGGTCTAATAGAATATTGGGAGATGTGGGAAGAATTGTTATGGAGAGAAAGGAAGTTAAGCAATTTTTTTTAAAAGCAATTATTACCTATAGGACAAAAGCAAATGCCAAGAAGATTTAATAATAATCATTGTGCCCTCAATATTAAGTGATGAATGCTATTTGCATGGGCATAATAAAGTGAAAAATAAATATTTAACTACACACATGCAAAATTGAATGGAAAGTGAGGAAGTAGAGAGTAGAAGAAGCAGAACAGATGACTGATGGACTCAGGTAAGATTTTCTTAAATCTTCCAGACTCGCCCCATGTCTGATATTGAACAGGACTGGGCTGCCCTGAGCAGTCTCCTGTCTGACTCTCACTGCAGCACGTTACTTACAAACTATACCTTGTAGAGTATAATGCCTACCCCTCCTCTATCTAGCATCATGTAGTTTTTTGGGATTTGCTACCTTTCAGTGAACTTAGACAGATAATCAGAGGAGGAAGAAGAGACGATAGAGGGAGAGAGAATAGCCTTACAGCCATCAATTATTAGACAGAATTGAAATGTAAACATAATGAATATTATGTCTTCTCATGACCCTCATTTTCTCCCTGGAGACAGTTCCAACTTTTAGAAATATTCCTAAAGGCTGACTGCACAAGACTCAAGCAGGTTTCTTTTTCTCTCATACAAGAACACATTTCTTCATTTAACAAGTTAAATATATAATGCTAATAAATAATTCACAGTACTCAAAATGAAAACAGTAAGTTTAAATGGAATTACAAAACAGAATAAATGGCCAATGTTATTTCTGAAGAGAACAATTTCATTCACCATCTCTTTTTGCCACATCGCACCTCTCCCCGCCTCATTAAAACCCTGGCCATATATTGCTGCTCTCCCCTCGAAGGAACGTCTGTTCTTTAAATAGCATATGGAACTCCTACCAGTGTGACCTTCCTTCTTGTCAGGTCACCTGAGAATATTAACTGGAGTACTTTGTTCCACAGTTCCCAGAAGAGCAAGAGACCGCAAGATTCAGAGAAGCTTCATTGTGGAAATAGTCTGAGCAGTCTGCCAAAAATGACCGACTCCTTTTGCTCTGAAGAAGTTTCTCTTGTATTTGCCATAAGTAGATATCAGAGGGACATTTATGGGTCTGAACTTGTTCTCACGCTCGTAAGGAGACCCACCTCGGAGATGAGGCAGGAGGTGGGAAACAGATCTGTTTCAGGGGCCTAGGAGAAAGTAATCTGAAGGCTGCTGGCTGCCCAGGGCAAGGAGTCAGTACTGCAGGGAGGTTCTAAGGCAGCGTGGCCAAGTATCCCCTCCCGAAAACACAGCAAAAGCACCTCAATATACCAGCACGTGATGCTTATTCAATGACAGGTAGGCAGGACATGGCAATTCCGATGGTTAGTAAGGTCAAGAACAACACAAGGCCCCGGCCCCAGAGAAACTGAGCAATGAAATGGGTTAAAAGCAACAAGTCAAGAAAACAAGTGCAGTTATCACAATTACGTCCTAAATGGCAGACAATGAAATAAACCAGTGAAATGCGATCAGCAAACAAGATTAGAATCTTGGAGACTATCTGGTTGCCTCCTGTGATTTATAGGACTAGAGCAGTATCCTGATCCTCAGACCGAAACTGATGTCAGTGGGTGAAAATACAGTGCTAACTTCCTAGTGAACCACGATTTAGGCGAGTCAGGACAAAGTGTGTGGAAGTGTCTTTGTTTCTAAAAGAGATGATAAGAAATGCTTGTAGTTTATACAAGTCATTCACAATTTTTAAATTTTTAATATTTTTGTTTTGGAGGTCAGTCAGCATTCCAGATCTTTCCCTCTGGCTATCATGAGAATCAGGGTATGTGAAGGCAGTCATCTGAATTACAGAGGCGATCTAGGGGTGGGGACAAAGTGACAAACCAAATGCTGAGCGGAGTGGAGGAAGGTGTAAGAATGACACTCAAGGGGCACCTGGGTGGCTTAGTTGTTAAGCGTCTGCCTTTCGCTCAGGTCACGATCCCAGGGTCCTGGGATGGAGCCCTGCGCCAGGCTCTCTGCTCCGCGGGAAGCCTGCTTCTCCCTCTCCCACTCCCCCTGCTTGTGTTCCCTCTCTGGATGTGTCTCTCTCTGTCAAATCAATAAACAAAATCTTTAAAAAAAAAGAAAAAAGAAAAAAGAAGAATGACACGCAAATTCATGAAGCATTTCATATTTAAAAAAAAAAGAAAAAAAAGAATCACCTCTGGGGGAAGTATTGCAGAGAATGGTTCCCTGGTGTTAAAAGATAGACTCAGGTATATTCAAAATTTTAAGAGTTTATTTGAGCAAAAAATCCGTCCGAGTGGGCTGTGCCAAATCAGAAGCAGTTAGAGGAACCCCACCAACAGGAGTCCCCAGGGAGACTTACCTTCTAGAGAAAAGGTAGAGGCAAAGCAAGGATGTCATTGATTGGCTCTAGCTTAAAGCCTACTTGGCCGCTGATTGGTTATCCTTAGGTTTCCATCTGGGGATCCGGGCTTAGATTTTGGTTTGTTTACCTAGGCTGCCGTGGCTTTAGAGCTATTTCAACCTAATGGCCTCCTGGTTTGGCTAATTTCACAGGGGTTTCTGGATTGGCTCGGACAACTGAATGGACGGTGATGCCAGTACAGAATGGGGATATTCTGTTGCCTGGATACAACGCCTGACTCCACTTTTTACCTCCTGTACCAATTTGAGTCAATTACTTAGCCTCTCTGAGCCTTTACCTGTAAACGCGAGATTTCTACTTACAGAGATGTTGTGAGGACTCAAAGAGTCTATACCACTGACTTGGCACCTGTATTGAATGTGTCTAATTGCCAAGCCCGGAATTCGAAGTACTTTCAGTGTGCTGGGGAGAGCTGCAGAAACACTGAATACACAGGGAAGGGGGAGGAGCACTGAAATATCCGGGCCTGGGAAGGGTCCGAGGAGCCCAGAATCATGCACTCTGTTGCAGATGTGGGGAAAGAGAGATGGGCATTTGAGCTAACGTTGAGTGAATATGGTTTCACCAAAATGCATTTCCCCATGACCTTGGACACATTGATCTCTGTGAGTCTCAGTTTCCTCAATTGGGAATAATGATAGTACCCATCGCTGGGAGGGGTTGTGAGGACTGAGGGAAATAATGCATGAAAAATGCTCGGCACAGGACCCGGTACACAGCAAGTACTCCATCAGTGTTAGCTATTTGTAGTAACAGTATAGAGACCCCGGGAGTCTGTGAGCTCTGATGGCCTCAGTGTCATATCAAGGTCATAGCCAGTTAGTAGCAGAACCTAGACTAGGATCCATGAAAATAGAGCTCTGGACTCTTCTAATTCTAATTCTTCTACTGGGGATCCTAAAGAGAGTATTGGAGACTTTGGTGTAAGATGGGGACTCTAGCAACTTCCCAAAGGGAAGTTTTGATGTGAACATTTATAGTTCATAGCTGAACATTAGAGTTCATAGCTAAAAGAATTACCCACTTTGATAGGTAATTAGTCTGCAGTATTTATAGATTCCTTTTTGCTTCCTGGACATCTTCAGGTTTTATTCCAGGCAACGTATTTCTCTCATTTCAGCCTCTAAACACCTTGTTCTCTGCAGCCTATTTAACATGGCCTTTCATACCGAAGGAAAATCAAAATAAGAAGAATAGGTCTTCTTATAATTGGCATCCATTTACTGTCCATGGTGGTTTAGAAGCTATCTGCAGCACAATGGAAAGAGGCAAAGATAATAAAGCATAGCCTACATCTTGGAGATAGTTAACCAGTTTGTTTAAGTAAAGCAAATCTATATGCAATGAAAAAACAGTAGTTCTAGAACAATGTGTAGATATTTCGCAGTGATTTGGGGGTAGATTGGAGGTAGTCACACACAGGAGACAAAGTAAATTGATGTTCTGTCTGTCAGGAGCTAGTGAGACGGTATGGAGAAGGAACAATCATCCCTTTGGCAAGTGCTAGGTGCTCCAAATGGCATCTGGAAGCTTCTGAGTCAGCTCTAGAAAATGGCAATGAATATGGCCTGGCACAGACAAGGGCAGGTAGTGGTTCTTGTTAGAATCACCTGGAACTAAAAACAAACCAAGGAGAAAACCACCTGCACCCAGGTCCCACATCGGTTGCCCAGAGGCTGGGAGCCCAGGCATCCAGCTTTGGAAGAGCTCTCAGGGTCTCTAACGTGCATCTAAGGCTGAGTACCGCTGCGTTAGGGCAAAGATTAGATGATGCATATTTCCAGGTCTTGTGTGGAGAGCTGCAGGCCTGGGGTGAATATTTCTTCTTCTGGGTTGTAATGAAAATGTGACTTCCTCCCCTTTGCCTGGGGTGAGAGTAAAGTGAATGCCTTGAGCTCTGAGCAATGCTAGTTTGTCGGGGGAAGCTGGAGCTGAGGATTTGGGGGAGGCGACCCTCCGAGATCTAGTAGATTGTTGAATGGTAATGCTGGGGTGTGGAATCTAGGAGAACCTGGGGATTTTAAGTAAAAATTGTGTGTCTCTGAAGATGGATTTAATGAAATATATGGAAGAAGATTAAGAGGGGAAACAAATCTGAAAACAGCCAGCGCAGGGCTGTGAGGCCAGCTAGGTCCTTTGGATAAAAGTGGCTTAAATTCAGCCTCAGCTTCCTCATTTGTAAATGGGCATTTCTTAGTAGCCCCCGTCCCTGTTTGTTGTGAGGATGAAATGGGAGAAAAGGCATAAAGCATAGAGCGCCATGCCTATCATACAGACAGGAATAAGCATTAGTTAATATTACTGTCGTTTCAAGATTTTTTTTTAAAGATTTTATTTACTTATTTGACAGAGAGAGAGAGAGAGAGAGAGAGAGAGATCACAAGTAGGCAAAGAGGCAGGCAGAGAGATGAGGGGAAGCAGGCTCCCTGCTGAGCAGAAAGCCCGATGCGGGGCTCGATCCCAGGACCCTGAGATCATGACCTGAGCCGAAGGCAGAGGCTTTAACCCAATGAGCCACCGAGGCTCCCCAATATTACTGTTGTTTCAAAAAGATAAAGGTTCTGTACGAATGAGTCATGTGTCCCAGACTCAGGATTTATGTGGTTGCAGGTAAGGAAGGTTTCCCTTGGAAACTGGTGTAGTCCTGAAGGTTTCTTCCAGTCCATAGGGAGCTGAGAGAAAGCATTTCACCCCTAGCCTGCAGGGAGCTGGAAGGAAGAAAGGGAGTCGGTGTGGAGGCCACAGGCTCAGAGTTCAGGGCCAGAAGAAGTGGATCAGAAGAAACAGAACTGGGGTGAGATCTGGCCCCATTTCAGAGACTGAGACCCAGAAAATGGACCGCATGGCACGGGGCTGTCACCTGTGCCTTTTATGAACCAACCTGAACCATAGAAAGGGACAGGCTGGGATGGACAGCTTGAAAGAGAATTCCATTGCTGCTTTTTGGATGATCATTCCAACTCAGGATTACGTGAACTTAATGCGTAGGAAAATAGTTTCTAAATAACGAAAGAGTGTGTGGATAAAGTCTTATGATTGTTTTTCTGTGTGGAGTTTATATCCAGAGAGTCCCTCAAACGATATTGAACTAGTCTGTGCACTTGAAGCCGGTTTCCGGGCACATCTTGCAGTGGGTACGAGGGTTGGGAGGAGGGCAGGGAGGGACCGAGATAAGCAGAGGGGACAGGAGGGGCCAACCCCAGAACTCTATTCTGCGGCTCCCTGACACAGAGCAGCAGAGACTTATGCCACAGTAGGTCTCGGTGCTGTGACAGATGTATGCCTGGTGAGCGGAGGGGACACCAAGGAGGAGGAGAGGGTGTCCCAGGCAGAGGAAACTGTGGGAATAAAGCAACCATGATCAAAGAACTGGTGTCATCAGGAAGAGGAGGGCAGATCACGAGGCCAGTTAAAACCTTATACTTGGAGCAGGTGGGATAAAGGACAGGTGCAGGTAGAGGATGTGGCAGAACGGGGCTTGGCTGGTGCATCTAGGAAGATGCCAATGGAAGTTAAGAGTTTTTACAAGCCTTGGCCTCCAGACAATGTCTATAGTTCCCAGATACGCATTCAACGAATTTAATGTTCGAGAGAAATTCCAGAATGCGTAACACTGGGAGCTGCCTCGCAGATGAGATGCTTGGGCAGCTACTCCCCCTATCGCCGCTGGTCCGTGGAGCTAAATTCATGAGCACGTTTAGTCTCTGTCTTAGCTATGAAAAAAATAGGTTTAACAGCACTGATGCATTTACTGTTTGGTGCTGGGTTTAACTGTTTAAGCCTGTTTTGGAGGGAAGATTAAAAACACAGGTCTTACTATATGTTGCTGCCTACAGTTAAAATGGGGTGAAAATTCCCTTGGAGTAGGGATGGGGAGTTTTCATGAGCATCAGATCATTTCACCAGCTTATGATTTCCAGTGTCCTGACATTACATTTCCTCTAAATTACATTACCATCTCTCTCTTGGTTTTCTATCTCACTCTCTTTTGTTTTCTTTAGGGATGTCTCCATACCTCAACCTTCTCATCTGTGCAATGGGGATAACAATATTGCTTACGGTAAAGAATTATGAAAACTAAATGAAAAAAAAATCCAAGTAAAGTTCTTAGCACGTGTTCATTTCATAACTGTTAAACATCATCATCATTATCTTCCATGCTTATTGTAGAAAATTTGAAAAAGACAAGAATGGAAGAGAAAACTATAATGATCCAAAAAAAATCTCACTACCTGGGGATAATCATTATCAACATTTTGCTATTTCCTTCCCAGTATTTTTAGCTAGGGAATGTCAGATCATACTGAATATATAGTTTGATATTCTCCCCACCCCCATTTTAGCAAGTATTCTTGCAAAGGTTTGGTACTTAATTTGAAACGATACTTTAGCTATTATTAGCTAAGTAAAACTTTTTTAAATTAAGTTTTTCATTTTATTTCCAGGAGAGTTAACCTACAGTGTTATATTAGTTTCAGGTATACAGTATAGTCGTTCAACAATTTTATGCATCACCCGGTGCTCATCACAAGTGCCCTCTTTCATCCCCATCACCTATTTCCCCATCCCCCACCCACCTCCCCTCTGGTGACCAGCAATTTGTTCTCTATAGTTCAGAGTCCGTTTCTTGGTTTGTCTCTCTCTCTTTCCCCCCCATGATCATTTGTTTTGTTTCTTAAATTCCACACACGAGTGAAATCGTATGGTATTTATCTTTCTCTGACTGACTTATTTCACTTAGCATTATACTCTGTAGCTCCATCCATGTTGTTGCAAATGGCAAGATTTCATTCCTTTTTATGGCTGAGTAATATTCCATTGTACATACATATCACATCTTCCTTATCCACTCATGTATCAATAGGCACTGGCTGCTTCCATAACTTCTCTCTTCGTTTTAGATGAGATCACATGGTTTCTCCCCATCAACACTACCTCTCAGAGTGCTTCTAGAGAACATGAAGATCTGTTTCCGGGTGAATCTCAAGAACTGTTCAATAGGGCAGCATTTCTAATGTGGTGCCCACAAAGCAGCGAAGCAGTCCATTTTAGTGTATGACAGTCACTGCCCATTGACTCCTCATAGCCATTCCCCTTCTTCCAACGTGTTCAGATGGTAGAGAGAGATCCCTTGGTCACAGGAGAGTAGTCCCTACCTGGGCTCAAGGATGAATCAGAATACATCATGGAAATCTCCTCCCCTTGGCCATTGATCCTTTTAAGTTTAGGTATCTGACCCCATTCTCCCCAATGGGCTACAAAGGGAAGTCTGGAGACTTCCCAAGAGAAGGTTTTGGATGAAGAGGCCTGTGCTAGTTTCCTAGGGCTGCCATAACCGAATGCTCCAAACTGGGGGCCCTAAAACAACACACATGATTCCCTCACAGTTCTGGAGGTTACACATCGGACATCAAGGTGTTGTTCCCTCCAAAGGCTCTAAGGAAGAATCCTTTGCCTTTACTTTGGCTCCGATGGTTGCCAGTGGTCCTTGATATTCCTCAGCTTGCCAGCTGTATCACTCCAGTCTCTGCCTCTGTCTTCAATGGCCATCTTCCCTCCATGTCTCCTCTGTGTCTTCTCATGGTGGTCTACTCTCTGTATTTGTCTGTTTTCTCTTCTTAGAAGGATACCAGTTATTGGCTTAGAGCCCACCCGAAATTGGTCTGACCTTAGCTAACTACATTTGCAACGATGATTTCCAAATATGGTCACAATTATAGGTACCTGGGGTTAGGACTTCATCGTCCCTTTTTGGAGGACAAAATTCAGTCTCCATCAAGGACTTTTACACTTTTCCTTTTGTCTTCCTGGAAGTACAGAGGCCATCGAATGACTATGAGTTTACAAGCACGAGAAAAGGAAGATGATGGAAAGAAGAGCTGGGGTAAGGGGAGGTGTCTAATAGCACAGCCCAGCTGAACTGCTGCAGGCAACCAAAAACCATTAGACCTCTTGAGATGTAAGAAAATGACCCAAGCTATTTGAGCCACTGCCAGGTTTTTTTTTTTTTTTTTGGTTGTGGTTGTTGGTGGTGGTGGTGGTTTTTGTGTGTGTTTTGTAGCAAAAACACCCTAATGGATAAACCAAAATTCCACTAGTTAATAATAACAAAATGAGATAAATAAGGAAATAACATTTTCACAGATCTAGATTCATTAAATTTAAAGGGCTATTCTTTATTCTAAAATTATGTTGTTTTCACTTTTTGTTATTGAAACACCCTTTCTTCTATGAAATCATGGTGATTATAGATTCTCATTTTTTTTTTTAGCACTTGGCAAAGGAGGGAAGGATGGTAGGAAGGAGAGAAGGAGAAGGAGAGGAAGAGATTTTAGGTTATTCTTCCGCAAAAATTTTTATTTTTGCTTGTGAAATCCTAAAGTCTATGACAAGAAGAATGTTGGCTGAACTTGCCTTGAAGGCCTAGAATCAATGATGTGCTGGAGCCTCTGGTACCACCTTGTGGGAGCAGATGGTTATGTTTCTAGGCGGAGGTTGGGGATTTCTTTGGAAAGCTATCAGGTCCTATTTTCTAGGGTAAGGTAAGCTATCAAAACCTAGATTGGAGGACTGTAATTGATGTGCGTTCAGTTCCCTTGACAGGTGTTTTTCATAAGTGCAGGCTGACAAGTTTAGATCTGTGACGTGGGCTGGGTCCCTATGGTGGCCTCCATTTTGTAGGTCCCCAACATACAAATTAACTATATCACAGGAAACAAAAGCACACTGTCATCTTAGATTCCTTGAAAGATTTATGCCAATTTCTTTAAAGTTCTTTTCTCTAAGGCATTAAGGCGAAATACATTTAGGAATTCCACCCTCAGACAGAGCAGAGATAGTTCAAAAATTTTCTACGTGCATTCTGCCCACCTCTTTAGCCATATAGAATCACCAAGACATGAACACTTACCTGACATAATAATGTTAGAGTACCTGAATTGTAGGTACTTCGGTTGTCCCTAATTGACAAAAGTTCATCTCTAATAGGGTATTTAACATTCCCAGGATATCACATATGTTATTTAATCAAAATGTTAATTTTCCTTATGTCGCTTGTGTTTTCCAAATGGTATCATGAGTAAAAATCATCTTTCAATGATTACCAGAAAAAAGGAGACCACCCCACCGCCAACAAAGTCATTTTAATATAGCTTTTAGCTTTCAGGCACACCTGAACCCCATCCATCTCAATAAGACATTCTATTCCATTTACAATCTTTGGAGTGATAAGAATTGAATTCTTGTTTGTTTATATGTCCTCGTTTATTTTTATCTTATGGACAGCTGGCTATTTCTGCTATCAAGGCTGTACAGTGTAGTGACTAGGATCTGGGGGCTTTGGAGCCAACTAGGTTTCCCATCCTAGTTCTTCCATTATTAGCTGTGTGGCCCTTGTGGAAGTTAAGAAAGTCTCGGTTTTCCTCAACCGTGCAATGGGAATAATATCAATGATCTCTGCCTCCTGCATTATTGGAGGGGCTTCAAAAAGATAATACATGTCAAGCACTCAACATAGTATCATTACAAGTTTAGCTCTCTCAGCATTTAGGTCTATTGCTTGCAGTGCCTCACTGTGGAGCACCCTCGAATTCTGCCGGGTGCTCTCTGTTTCCTGGCCAACTCAGAGCAATATATTTGGTTCCAGCATCTCCTCACCAGGAGTGCCTCCCAAGCTTTCAGCCATTTCAGCTGCTCTTTTATGAACCAGCTTCCGGCCTCACTGGTTCTTTTCAGTTTTCAGATTTCTAACTAAGCTCAGCCCTCTGCAAAATGTTGGCTTAGAGACACAGAACCATTTGTGACTTTAAAGTTACATCAAACTGTTCTTTGAAAAGGTTTGTGAAGACCTCAGCCTTTCTGTTATCAGTTGGAGTGGACTATTAATAGCACCCAGTTCTGCACTGATCTTGGATTCGGTTCTGATTTTGAAAGAGGGGGAAATTACAGGATGTTCCTTGACAGAACTAAGATTACAGAAGGGTTGTGATGGTTGGTAATGATGTTCTGTCCTCGGATCAGCACTGAAAAACATGGAGTTGTTTTACTTAAAACAAACAAAAAAAAATTTTTTTTTTTCCTAGTAGAGGAGATAGCTTAGACTGAGGGGGTAAAAATAACTCTAGATTTAAAAGGATTCAGAGATCCAGTGTTCTTTCTACTATACGTGTTTTTTTTCTCTCTCATGGTGCATAATTAGGAGAAATAAAATGGAGATTACCTTCACTAGCCAGGATCCAGCTCCCTGAAACTACATTTAAATAAATTAGAAATATATATTTCAGGAGAAAGCATCATATAACATCAGGCTAGTAGACTTCCATGATTAATCAAAAATCAAGGACAAGGGTATGTCTTAGTTTAACTTAAGTCAGCCCAATCTCTTATTCCTTATCCATAGAACGTTATACTAGAAATTAATCTCCATGGAAGTGATTTTGGTCTGTTTTGTTCTCTGTTATACCTTTAGCCTCTAGAAGAGTACTGGCACATAGCCAGCATTCAGTAAATATTTGTCAAATTGACTGATGAATGAATGAATGGTACTGGAAAAATGAGAAGCGAGAGTTCAGAATTATGGAGCAGAGGTACTGTAATATTTGTAATCCTCAGCACAATATCAGTTATATGGAAAGGAACTAGACCTCTTAAAGCAGAACAATTGACTTATAAAGTATTTAGAAAGGTGCTGACAAAGTACTGACTTTTTTTTTTAAAAAGGGTTGATGAACCAGAAATATTTCTTCTTCAGAATGGTCCACCAATTTCAATTAACTGAGGCTTTAAGTTTAAGAATAAGTGCTGACTCTGAGGTTATGAATTATTGTAATCAGTACAAACCTTGCCTTTGATAATAAAACCTTATGGAAATTTCTCCCTCAGCTAGTGTTGCCAGATGTTCTGGTGAACTTTGATGGTCCCTTATTTCATCTTGGAGAAGAGGTCACCCCAATTTAAAGTCCATATTAATTTTCTTGCTCTTAATTGAGACTAAGTAACATTGGCACAGAAGGTCCTGTGTAAGCCTTTCAGAGAAGTAGAAGATCAGAAGCAGAAAGGGGAAGATGGAGATTAGTTTTTAAGGTCTAAACTGTGCTTGTGGGCACTTCATAAAGCAAATTATGGCAGTGCTGCCATTTGTGATTTGTATCATCTAGTTATAAATTTGGCTCATTAATCCTTCTTTACTTTTCAAAATTGAAAATGATAGGCAATTGCTTTGCAAGCTTTTGTAAACATTTTGTGAAAAATGTAATGCATCTTTATGTTATTCAGCATGAAGAGATTTAATCTCCCACCAAATTTATGACACTGGTAGACCTGAGGTTGAGGTGCCTTTCCTCTTTTTAAATTTTTTTTTCTCCTCTTTATTTTTTGAGGGGATGGCAGAAGCTATATAGGGATATTTGACTGTTGCCTTTCCAATAATTGGACGTGTAAACCCAGCATTATCAGGCCTCACCAGCCTATGAAATTTCCTGTGGCAGCACTCCATTTTCTCAAATAGTAACTTAGTATCTCCCCTCACCCTACCACCAGCTCGTTCTTATTTATTTTGGGGACTCCCCAAAGAGGTGCTTCACATTTGCTTACAGACCTGTCTGTCAGATAGTTACCACGTGGCATCCACCATGTCCTTCTGCTGGCTGCCATTTGATTAACTTTCCATGGTCAACTGCCACTGTCTGAGGTAAGGTTGTTCATACCAGAGGTGCCATATGTGGTGCTGGGTTTAGTGCAGAGGAGAGGAGAAAGGCCCTTTCTCCAATTCCCTGCTACACTGGTTTACATGGGTTCTTAAGCAGACCTGACTGCATTCACGGTCCTCTTCGTATTCCTCCAGCATCTGTCCTTTACCCTCGCTCAGAACCTCACCAATTCTCTCATGGAAATACTCGTCAGAATCTGGCACTCATTCCTCAGCCAGAGTCTCAAACACTCTCTTGGAAACATTCTCTAAGCTTCCATTTGCCACTCCCCCACCCCCTGAGGCTGGACTAAGGCATCATTTGGGGCAAAGGTGCCACAGTCCTCATTTCTGCCCTCACCTTTGGCACTCTGGCTCCAACCAGACTCAGACACAAGCAGAAGCTCCACATTCGCCGGAAAACTGAACGGGAGGGTGATGGGAATGCAGTGAGGAGACCAGGCGAGTGTGCCCACGAGCAGTCAGGGGGCCACATGCTCTCCTACAGAAGATCTTTCCTCCTGTTCCTGCGGTGATGAAAAAAATTCTTGCACACCATATAATTTCCTTCAGAGCTCATTCAGGCGGGCACTGCAAGGGCCTAGGGCCCAGTCATCCCTTTGTGGAATATAAAGGACCTCTGCGGAAATTTTTCTTAGGGACGCAGGGTTTCCTCACATGCCCCCAAATGAGTATTTGTTTTGGACCCGTTAGCAGCCCTTCTTCTCTCCCCCAGAGTCATGAAGAACATGCGGTCTAAGCCTCTCACTCCTGCTCAGAGGCTTCTCTGAGTTCATCCCTGATGTTCCTTGTGGGACCACTCAGCCTGGGCCCAGGGGCTGGTCTCTTATTTATCTTCTCTCCTCCATGTCCTTCTCTACTCGGAATTAACTGTATCTTCTTGCTATCCCAATGCAGACCGTTTTGACTTTTCTTCCTTAAGTTTTCCCAATTTTAGCTAGTTTGAAACCCAGGTGCTTTTTAAGAAGAAAAAGTACTGAGTGATAATTAAAGAACCATTGGCCAGGACACACCAATATTAAAAGGAGCAAACAGATAGGTTTCTGAATCCCCAAATGGAGTTTCTATACATTAGAAATGTCTGACATTTAAAAAGTATTTCAATATTCTGGGTAATGACCAAATAAAATTAATTATGAGGTTTGGCTCCTTTAAGAAAAAAGCCTCAAACTAATTTAATTCATGGATATGAGTACACTGTGCAAGTTAATATTGATTTACTATCTCAAATAATATGAGAGCCCCAGAATGAATAAATACTTTTACATTGAACTTGGCTTTGTTACCCAGGTATTACAGGCATTTGGCCAAATTGCTTTGAGGATAATGTAATGTTAAAATTTTTTTAAAAAAAGAAAAAAGAAAGAAAGAAAAGGAAAATTAAATTTCTAATATTAGTTTTATGAGATAAAGCCAGTGCCATATGGTAACTGTAAATATTCTACTCAACTAGCAATTCAGTTTTTCCATAATTTGTGACTCAATACCTTCTACTAAACATGAAAATACAGAATAGGAGAAATTTGAGCAGGGATTTTAAAGGGAGGTTTTAAAATAATTGTAACTGTTTTAATATCCAGTTATATAAAATTACATATTTTTATATATAAGGTGTAAAAACGTATATAGTTAGAAGTGTTATAAGTAACAATAAGTGTCTTTAAGCTTACTAGCTACCAGATACCCTTCCAGAACTTTACTTACGGTATCTCATTTAATCTATGCATTAGGTAGTTTTATTCCCATTTTATAGATGAGAAAATTAATGCTCAACAATACTGGGTAACTTGCCCACATTGATGGCAAGTTAGTGGCAGACCCAGGCTTTGAACCTGCACAAGTCTGACCCCAGAGATTAAACACCTAACCTATATGCTATGAGACAGGCAGGACAAGAAGCCACTTAATAAAAGGTGGAGGAGGGTGGAATTAAATCTCAGGTGTGCAAAGTATATATAAATTATTTTTATTTTTAAAAAATGTACTTATTTTAGGGGCGCCTGGGTGGCTCAGTGGGTTAAAGCCTCTGCCTTTGGCTCAGGTCATGATCTCAGGGTCCTGGGCTCTCTGCTCAGCAGGGCGCCTGCTCCCCACCCCCTCACCTGCCTCTGCCTACTTGTGATCTCTCTCTCTGTCAAATAAATAAAAATCTTAAAAAAAAAGATTTACTTATTTTAGAGAAAGAGAGAGCAGAGCAAGTGAGAGAGAGAACACGAGTGAGGGGAGAGGAGCAGAGAGAGAGAGGGAGAAGCAAGCTTCCCACTGAGCAAGGAGCACCGACAGGGCACTCAATCCTAGGACCCTGGGATCATGACCTGATCCGAAGGCAGATGTTTAACCGACGGAGCCACTCAGGTGCCCTACAAATTATTTTTCTATCTCCTTACAAAATTGTTACATTCATACAAATTAGTTGAGGCTCCGAGAAAGTAAAGGCTGGAAAAGAGAAGGAGTTGAGAGCAATGGCATGACGATGCATGGCAAGACGAGTGAGTGGGGGATACCGATGAGCACCCTACCAGGTGGAAGTCTGAGGGACATAGGAATCAGTGCAAGAGGGTGAAGAGGGCAGAAAGAGGCTAACTACAGGTCGTTTGCACACAAGATCGGGGAGAGCAAGGTTTCAAGAGATGAGAGGGCACAAGGAGCATCCAAAGCAGAAGCTTGTGCCAAGGAAGCCTGCTGGTGGCTGCCTCTGTCCCTGCACCCACATTTTCTAAGGGTTCCCCATGTCAACAGCCAGTCCTGGCAGAATCAGCCTAGGCTGCTGGGATCGGAGTGGGAACAGGAAGTCTGAGCCCGAAGCTGAGGCACGAGGAGGAGCCACAGCGTCTGCGTGCCAGAACATCCGGGCTGAAGCCTGCAATTAGAAGACACCGGGTAGGTGAAGTACCCGGATGTAAGATGTTCCGTGCACTTTGTTCTTTGACTCCCGGATATTCCCTGCTCTTTATAGAGCTCCACTAGATTATGCCCACATGTCTCCCGAGGGCAAACATGAGCTCGCGAGACAGTTCCATCTGAACGCAGAAAGAAAACATTTTCTTAGCTACATTGTAAATTACAGGGCCCCTCTCGCTTCCTGAACTCCGTGAGTCACAAATTATTCAGAGCCATGCATCTCATGCGTTAAGCCTCATCTGTTCCCGCCTTGAAGAACATGCTCTAATTGCCAATTCTTCCCTTGGAATGTAGTGCAGGAAACTCATGTGTCATCCCACCTGTGGCTTGGCCAGCAGCATAAAATGAGCATGCTACTTCCCTGAACTGCAGCTCAAGCTTAGGGTACTTGTCATTTAAATTGCCCTAGCATTGCAAACTGCCACATCCCACCTGTACTGAGTGTGAGGCATTGAAAACTGCTACACCTTTTTCACTTAGCAGCTATCAAACCAGATAGCCATCCTAGACTTAGAAAACCTAGTTACAAATACATTTTACACGGGTCTTGTCCTGTGTTCCTATTAATTTCTTAGTGGTTTCAGCGGCCTAACGTTCCAAATTGCTGCGATCAGGTTGAATTCCAGCCCCCTGATTATGTCATCGACACCAACAGTGCCTAACTCTTCAGGCTCCGTGATACCCGCAGATAAGATAAGCTGCCTTCTATGTCTTCAGCAAATTCAACAATTTTCAGCCAAAGTCAACAAATATTTATCGAACACACTCTTTCAGATGCAAGGATGATTGAGAGCTATTCATGATAAACTAGACATAGTCTGCAAGGGTCGGTGGCGTATGGGGGAAATGGGCATGAATATGGCCAAGTGGGGTACCGTAGGAGTCAAGCATAGAAAACTCAGCAACTTATGGAATTGCTTTAGCAGTCATTTCTTATATACATAAGAAGTTTCTTATGTTTCTTATATTCTTTCTATATTATGTTTCTTACATTCTTCAGTTTCTTATATACATAATGTACACTAAAACTCTCCGTTTTCAAATTTCCAACTGGTTGGTGTGGCGTAAGTTCAGCCTGAAGCTAGGTCTGCCTAGAGCAACTAAACCAACTGATAGAATGGGGACTTGGTACCACAAGAGCGAATTGTAGCAGAATGTGTGGATTTGATTTGATTAAGAATGTTGATGGCCAGGACCCATACATTAGAAATATACAAATATCTCATCCTACCAGCACTTTCTATGACTTTAAGATGACAGAAATGTGAGAGAAAGACAGTGCGCAAGATGGAATCATCTCACGTGCTACTCTTCTAGAATGCAAGGTTAAGTAGGAAGCACGGGGGAACAAAGGGACCTCCCTCTGCAAGGATGAGCGTAATAATGGTGGAGTGTCCACTAACCACTTGACCTTCTCAATGATAGTTCGGATGTGCCACATCTCTGCATTTTGTAGCTAGCCAACATGTCCAATGACACAATTTTTGGTAGCTGAAGCTCAAATAATTATTTGTGTGGTTGACTAATTATTCCTTTCTGTTGCCTTCCTCCTAGAGCGAGGAGGAGAGAGAGGAGGAGGAGGAAACCTTCCTGCCCACGGTTTTTACTAGGTTGCCAGATTGACATCCGTGTGTCTGGTTCACATTTACTAATCTCAGTCTTAGCAAGAACAAGAGATTACCTACTCAGGTGTGGGGGATCTTGGTATTTGACACTGAAAACAATGATTCAAACCTGGGTATAACTGGGTAGCTGAAAAGATTCTTTCATAGCATCTAGCCCCCATTCAGAGCCTTCTTTTCTCTCTTGACACCCTTTGTCCTATGGATCGGGGGTTGTCCATGGGCCCTGGTCCTGAGGCAGGCACCTGACTATGCCTTCTCCAGGCAGGACCCCAGCTCAGACCTCTCCCTGAGCCTGGGTTGTGTTAAAGGTTCGTGCTCTCTCAGCAAGGCACACAGGGCCGGCAGCCCAAAGATTGTCAATGGACAGTCTGTTTGCCTTTCTCTTTCTTTCTTTCCCTCCCTCTCATTCTTCCTTCCTAAATCCATCACATGCTTTATTACAAAAGCTCAAAACTCAGTTCTTAGCCAAAGTGAGTGTGAAATAAGATTCCCGAAAGACATAATACAGATGAAATAAACTGTTAACAGAGAATCAATGGACTCAATGGACTCAAAAAGTGAAAAAATGGTGTTGGCACAGTTGGGCATTTAGATGTAAAAAAGAAAAAGAGAGAGAGAACACCGATGGTACCTTGAACTGTATACAGAAAAGAACTCAAGATGTCACAGAGACCTAAATGTATAATGTAAAGCTGCAAAAGTTCTAGAATAGAACATAGGAAACATTCTTTGTGACCTTGGGTTAGTCAAAGATTTCTAAGATATGGCACGAAAGCACAGACCATAAAATAGACAATAATAAATTAGACTTTATCGCAACTGAAAGCTTCTCTTTGAAAGACACTGTTAAGAAAATAAAGGCTAACTGCAGACTGAGAGAAAATGTTTGCAGAACACATATCTAATCAAAGACTGCTAGCTAGAGTACATAAAATATTCGAAAGTTCAGCAATAAGGAAACAAAGCCCAGGAAAAAAAAAATGGAAAAAAAGATTTAAAGACCCTTCACCGAAGGTGATATATAGATAGTAAATGATCACATGAAAAGATGCCCAGCACTGTTAGTGATTAAGGAAATGCAAATTAAAACCATAATGAGAATGAGTAAGATGTAATGAAACTGGTAATACCAAGCACCAAGAAACCGAAACTTATACACTTTGGGTAGAAATATAAAATGGTACAGTACTTTGAAAAACAGTTTAGCAGTTTCTTATTAAACATAGGCTTACTTTATGACTCGGCATCTTCTATCCATTTAACTCAGATCATTGAAAATCATAGTCACACACAAACGTGTTTCCTAATGTTACGGCGGCTTTATCCCAGATTGTCAGAAACTGAAAACCACCCAGGTGTCCTTAGGAATGAATGGATAAACAAACCGTGGTCCATCCATACAATGTAATAACACTCAGCAATGAAAGGAAATGAACTACTGATCTAGGCGATGACTTGGATGAATCTCAAATGCACTGTGCCAAGTGAAAAAAGCCAGACTCAAAAGGGCACATGTTGTATGAGTTTATTTATACGATATTTTGGGAAAGGGAAAACTACAGTGACTGACAACAGATTTGCGATTACGAAGTCTGGGGTGTAGGCAGGGAATTGAGTACAAGGAGGTGCAGGGGAAGTTTTGGGGTGGCAGAAGTGCTTATGCCTTTATTGGGTTGGTAGTTACATGAGTATATACCTACATAAAAATTCCATCAAGCTGAACATTGAAATTTGGGCACAAGCTGAACATTGAAATTTGGGCATTTAACTGAAGATAAACTGTTTCTCTATTAAAGCACTTAAAAAATGAAGGTGAAACAAAAACATTTTCAGATAAATGGAAATTAAGGGAATTCATTGCCAGAAGATCTGCACTAAGAAACGCTACCAGATGGGAATTCGGATATTCAGGAAGGAAACCAGTGCGTTGGAAATGGTACATATAATATAATTGTGTATGTTTATTCAGTTTTCCCTTCATATATCTTCAGGTGGAGGCAGGTGGGATACAGAACACCTACATTATGGAGGGGGATGGCGGTGGGAGGGGATCTGTTAAGAAACAGAGAAAGTCACCAAATCAATCAGGGATTCCTAGGTCCTGAAAATTTAGTTCTGGCTTGATGCCATGGTGCAGAGTAAATTCAAACTGGGTCTTCACAATGCTAAACAACCTGATGAATAAAACAATTTCAGCCAGTTATTCCCAAACATTGCATGTTGGACATTTGATATCCACAACTTGCTGTTAGCAGTTATTAAAAAATATTCTTTAGGTAATTATATCCTCAACTTCTAATTCTAGTCTTCTAAGAATTATTCTACAAAAGCTAGAATTTGCAGATGGAGGCCCATTATGGGTAGGAAATGCCAAAGTGCTGGGCTGAGATTTAAACTCAGGTCCATCTAATTTCAAACTCTGCTGATCTACCCACGCAGTGCTGGTTTTACCCCTGGACTGTGTTCTTCTGTACACAAAATAAGGATAATAATAATATCTATCTCCTGGGGTGTAATGTGAATCAAATGAGAAAATGTCTGCAAGTCCATGGGATATAATGAGAACCCAATGACAGAAGTGTGTCCACACACACAAAATGATCTCTAGTTAATACATCTTATAGTCAACCAAGACTTCAGAGAGAAGGAGTGTGGAGAACCCTGGCTTTTGTGGATCACTGCACTCTTCTATGACCAGAAACACATCTTAATCACAACAGCTTTCTAATCAACCATGCCTTTAGGTAATCACAGGCTTTTTAGAGGTGCAATAGAAATACTCTCCTTGTGACCCACTAAATTAAATACTGAAAAATGGAGTGAATTTCAACTAATCCTCAGCCTGTCTCTGGGAGCTTTGAATTAACAATGGTTACCCTTGAGGCTTACCCCAGCCACATTTTTGGACCCAAATCTGTTCTAAAGCAAAGGGCTGTCTGATAGTATTTTGGATTAAATTTGGATTAAAGGACTTAATTGGATTCCCTTAACATTTATTGAGTTATCTTGTTTGCTGGGCATCATGCTAGACACTTTCGCACATATATTTATTTTAATTTGTTTCAGTAAGAATACTCTTTAATGCATCTGCCACATTTCCCGCAGATGATTTCCTCAGTGTTTTAAAACATACGAGAAACCTGAGAAGTATTTGTGAGGTTCTTATGATCATTTTTCTAAGATCTGAAATCTTTCCTTTTAGGTGAATAATATTTAAACAACTGATAAAAAATAGTGTCTCTTATTTGGGCATTATGGTTTTCTTCTAGTACTTCAGAGATTAATCAGAGATTAATCACATGTATCCTAAAATTAGTAACTGTGAATCTTCTTCGGCCGATGGCTCAAATACCATTTTAAATCGTGGACATTATGTCCCTCCCCTCTCGCATCCCATGTTCAAGGGGAAGAAAAATATATGTGTTTGTGTACAAAGCCTATATACATATATGTATATATATATATATATATATATATATATATATATATATATATATATATGACTCTATTTACAACTCTTCTCCTGGTTAGTTTCTTTCTTCTACGACGACTTGCCATAATTTAAGTCATCCAACTGAATGCTTGTCATGTCAATCTGTGTCATTTGCTGTCTTCTATGTGGCTGACCTGGAGTCACACATGCAAAGGAAATCTTAAAGTCCTCTTATTTAACTCCCTTAGTTCCTCTTCCTCATCTGTCGTCCTGTCTTTCCCATTAGCTCTTTCAACAATTCATCTCTCAAAAAACTGCCCCAACAAACACACAAGTACAGTTGGTACCTTCCCAGCCTTGTCTGTTTCAAACCGATTTCCTCTTGCTACCTCCTCAACCTCATTCCCATCAGCGACATTTCTGTTTCCTCTGGGGTCTCAGGAGACCACATCTTCTTTCCTCAATATCACCAGAAGAGAACAGATAGTTTATGATATGTCAGTCCTTATCTTTTACAGACATTATCTTCTAGCAAGAGCTCTGGAAGAAGGTATTGTTATCTCCATGAGGGTCAGAGAATTTAGGAAATTTTTCCAAGTCCACAAAGCCAGAAAATGAAGAACAGAGATTTATACCTGGGTCTTTCTGACCACAAAGTTCACTCTTATGTCATCTTGCTGTCTACCACACCCAGGATCAAACTCACTCTGGCACTCATGGATTTCCTTGAGTCAGGATCAGGATCCAGTTTTATCCAACCAGTTTTATAGTAGCATCAAATTTCACCCAAGCTAACTACCATATGGCCTTCCTTAAGGTAGGATGTACGTACTGTCCTGGAACACCTTTGCCTTCTCCTGTCCTAGGTTTGCACATTCTTCAAGGCTATGTTCATCTTCCAGAGGATCCTTCTGACTCTTCCAGCTCTGGTTTTTCTCCTCCTAAACATTTGACGAGTTAAGAAGTTGATGTCCGTTTTCCCTCCTCCATCACAACCATCCACCTGCTTCTCCTCTTGAGATGAGTGGGTTCTACAGCTTGTAGGCAAGCTGCACCGGAGGATGGGAGTGTGGCCTTGGTCTGAGCTGGGCTGGAGGGAGAGATCTGGCAGCTGCTGTAGGACTTCGGCCCTCTAGACTGAATCAGAGCCTGGAGACTGCTGCAAAGAGCCCTAGGACTAGTATCAAATGATCTAAGGGACCTTTGAAGGGAGGAAAATGGCACCAGCACAAGTAGGTCCTCCTGGGATGCCTCCTGGTCTCCTTGGTTTTTCAGGAGAGCTGAAAACATGAGCTGAGTCTGTTCTATCCCCGGGCTGAAAGGCCAGTGGCATTTGCAGCCAAGGACACCATCAGGATGGAGATAGTTTCCTTTTGGTGCTCTGTCTAAAAGACTTATTATTTTAAAAAGTCACCAGGACCAGATGGATTCAGAACTAAGTTCTAGTTAATCTTTAAAAATAAACAAATAAGCCAGGTGATCCAAATGTAACATACTTTTTCAGAAAAAAAGAAAAAGAAACCTTCAGTATCCTCACATCATTATCTTCATTATCTTGCCTCTCTTTAATGTTCATCTTCCCCTCTAGCTCACCCAAAACGGCCTCATCCCCCAACCCCAACACACATTCGCATTTAGCTGCCTTCACAGACTTGCTGGCTTCAAAATTATTTCTCCTTGCCCCCACCCTAACCACCTTCCGTCCATCAAAAAGTCTGTGTATCTTGGCAGCTGGTCAGGCTGAGTTTTAGGAGACCCACCTTCCCCTGCTCAGATCAGACAGTTTTGCCCCTGGGGGGCTCCCTTGAGCTGGAAAGCCCCTCTTTCTTCCTTGGAGAGCACTGCCTCCCTCTTGTGGGCTCTGTTACTGCCGATGGAGAGAAAACCTTATAAAACACCTTACAGATTCTTGTCTCAGTGAAGATGTCTCTGTCTTCCAGTAAAAGACTATGAACCCCAAATGTCATAAACAATAAGTGCCTTCTCTTATGTAACTCTAAGTCTAGGGGTGCTTGTAGAGGTGGTGGTGGGTGGGCGGGTGCAGGCGTGGTTGATTCAGGAGCTCAACAGTATTATCTGGAATCGAGCTTCCTTCTATTTCTGCCCTATGTTTATGGCACTAACTTCATCTTTGTCCACGTGCAGGATGCAGAGACAACTGGCTCTTTCCCCAGACGACTCCAGCAAACCCCAGCTGACATCTCAGCCCAATCACGGGAGAGTGGCGCGGTTGGCTTGGACGAATCATCTGAGGAGTGACTGTTAAAAACCAGCTACAATGTCCACTTAAGTTCCACCTCATGTCCCCAGTTGGTCAGTGAGGAAATCCAACACGAACACCCCAGGAACACCCACCAGCAGTAAAACTCATCACCAACAGAAAAATTAGCCCTTTCGATGAGGGTGACGTTCCTTTTTTTTTTTTTAAAGATTTTATTTATTTATTTATTTATTTGATAGAGAGAGACACACAGAGAGAAAGAACACAAGCAGGGGGAGTAGGAGAGGGAGAAGCAGGCTTCCCGCTGAGCAAGGAGCCCGATGAGGGGTCAATCCCAGGAACCTGGGATCATGACCTGAGCTGAAGGCAGATGCTTGACGATGGAGCCACCCAGGCGCCCTGAGGGTGGTGGTCTTAAGTTTGACAGTAGTTTATCCTGACTCCTTACTTTTTTGTCAAAAGACTTCCCCCTTGGATTCTTTCATCTTATGGGAGGAGTGATTGAGATGAGCAGAACATTATTTTAAATCCTCTTCCTAGAGTGGATTGTAAATCCCCTCCAATAACTCTGGCCAGTTGCCATTCTATTGTGGTTAATTCGTGGACTACTGCTATTGACATGTTTTGGAGGTGACCTAAAAGTCTTTATGTATCCATATTTTAATTGGTTTAGTTTGAGTTTTCAGTGGAATGTGTTAAAAAAAAAAAGTTGGACACTAGCGAAAGCCAGTAAAAACAGACTTTCTTGAGTAACTACTGTAGTAGAGAAAAAGCTTGAATGTAGAACGGAGCTCAACACTGACCTGCATAGAGGGGTGGCGACTGAGCGGGGGTCAGAGAAGTAGAAAATTACAAAAAGCAGGTGAGGGGGTAGGTCAATGTGATTAGGCCATCGGGGTTTGTTAACTGGCTCTTATGGAAGCAGGACTTCTGCTGGCCCACGGACTGGGGGATAGGGGTCCTATGTTCAGGCGTTAGCTGGAACAAGCAGTAAATTATACTGTCAACCTTGAATTTTCCCAAGTAGGAACTTAATAGGGGCTGCGTTGTCTCACAGATGTGGCTTTGACCTGTTAGAAGCCTTGCTAGTGTTTGTTTAAGATCTGTGTGTGTCCCTGTGTGTGTGGGGGGGGGGGCGCGGGGGGGGGGCGGGAAGGCTGGAAGAAATCGTTTGCGATGAGCGTAAAGGACAGCTTTTAGATGTAACCTAAAGAAATTACTCTACAATAGTGATCTTAATACGTACAGCCATTACCACGGGATTTCTCTTTGTCACTGAATTTATAATTTTGTTTATTCATAAAAGGTCAGATTAATACTTACACATTGAGCTTTTTAATTGAGCAGAGGGCCCCATCAAATATTATGCCTCAGTAGCCTCTGAAGACATTGCTAAGTAGCAGCATAAAATGTACATAACCAGCTCCAAAGGATAGCCCTGAGTCAGCTATAGAAGAAAAACAACTTTTTCTTTTTTCTTTTTTTTTTAAGAAGCAAGGTTTTATGGGGGCATAACTCAGATAAGTCAGCTTTTGTCCACCAACTTTAAGTGGTGCTAGAAAATCAAGGAGTTAGTCATAAAAGCTTATAAATAGGCACTTGAACAAGTATATACAGGAGGGAACTTTTTAACCTCATGAATCCTTTCATTGTAGAAAAATTATTGAAACAACTAACAATAAATGATCTATGTTTTCTCTGGAGTCGTTAAAAGAAGATGTGTCAGATTAGTTATCAGAACATTTTCCCAATACATATACACTCTTCGGAAATACATATGTGAAAATGTGAAAACCTTCATAAAGCTGACGAAGATTAAAAGTAATTCTAGAAAAAATTGCCCATCGTTCATTCATTATGGGTTGTAAAATTGTTTTATCTTTGCGATCACAATAATTATATGGGATAATATGCTATAAGGAAATGGAGTAAATGTTTCACTAAATCAAATATTTCCCTGGTGGGGTTGGTTCTATACTATATGCTAAAGGTCCTGTAGGAGAAAAAAAAGAAAAAGGCTTCTTATTATAGATCACATTTGGGCTTAGGTGATGCCAGTCTATCTGGGTGAAAATTGAACAAAGCAATTCTAGTTAGGAATTTACAAACCAATAGTCCGAAGTTTAGTGCCTGGCACACAGTAGACATCAGGAAATATATGTTAGGTGAAGTTTTCAAAATGTGTATTTTGGCCACATGTATAAATAAAATATCTTAGATATTGAGTAATATTTACATTTCAAGCAGTTGGATCACTCCTGTATAAGCATCTTTTTCAAAGAGAGGATAAAAGGAAAGAATTTCAGATTCTTCAGTTACAAAGAAGCCACATTATTAACATCATCCTTTCTCACTATTTCTCACTATTACCCAGGAGCATTTAATTGGAATATCCTGGCACCAAATCTCCCTCCCTCCTCAACAAAACAGCTGAGACCAAAGAAAGAAGCAAGAATATTCTCTGAATATATCCAGCTGAAACTCCTGTAGCCAGAGCTGGCAGGTTCCCTTATGGCAGAAGAAGCACCCAGAGCCCCAAACCAAGTTTACTTGATCTCATTTAGCACAGGATTTAAATACTTTTATCTAGTTTCTGTGCCAAAGGTTAGAGGAGTTTTACTCTGTGCTAGTTTCCTAGGGTAGAATTTGAAAGCATGCTTCAAGAACTACTGGGACCTAGTTTGGAATCTTGTTACCTTTTGTCCTCAGCCCTAATTTTAGAACTCTTTGTTTATCTTCAGTTGACTGCATTGTGTAAGTGTTTACAACTCTGTTTCCTCTTTCAGGGTAGGTCCTTCATGTAGTCTGTTACTATTTGTATTGCTTTCTCCTTCAAAATCTTTCCAAAAACCTCATACCCTGTAAGTATCCAATGAATGCTTGTTAAACACAATGAATCAAAAATAGAGAATTAGAAGAGTCCATGTTTTGGTGGAAGCAGCAAGAAGTCACATATGGTGGTTACAGTGTAGGAAGAAACTAAAATAGAAGAAAAGCCCAGCCATCCCGGGCCATTCAGTGTAGGGACAAAGAGCTTCACACACCTCATTAGCTAAATTAGAGATTCAGAGGGATGAGTACTTCATGCTCAAAATGACCACATTGAGTCATCAGAAAGTCTAAATGAGGAGCTGTGTGATCAATTTATAGAAGGAAGGGGAAAATGAGATATCTTTTTTCATCTATCAAATTGGCAAAAATGTTTTTTTAAGATAAAGCCAGTGCCAGTAAGGACACAGTGATATGGATATGCTTATGAACTGGAAAGCACAAACAGTTAAAAATAAACCATTTTAAGAATAATGCCATATGTTTGTGAAGACATGGGACGCAAGGATGTTCACTGCAATATTGACACTGAAACATTGTTCACCAATAAAGAAATCGTCAACAATTATTTTGAAAATTAAATTAGAATATTTCAATGTAATATAAATGTATATATGTACATTAAAAAGAATGCATTCATGGGCCCCTGGGTGGCGCAGTTGGTTGAGCGACTGCCTTCAGCTCAGGTCATGATCCCAGAGTTCCGGGATCGAGTCCCACATCGGGCTCCTAGCTCCATGGGGAGTCCGCTTCTCACTCTGACCTTCTCCCTTCTCATGCTCTCACTCTCTCTCTTTCCTAATAAATAAATAAATAAAATCTTTAAAAAAAAAAAAAAGAATGCATTCATGTGTGGAAGGATGTACACTAACATATTAGCAATGGATGGGAGGATCCCAGATGGTTTTCATTTTATTTCTTGTCATGCTGTGTTTTCACAATTTTCACCACTATATGTGAATTAAGTTAATAAGCAGAAACAAGAAAGGATTTTCTTTGTGTGTGTTCAGGGTAGGCTGTAGATATCTGAAGAATTCATTTATGTAGAGAAACCCATGCCCTGACTAACCCATCCTGTGTTAGACTTTTAGGAAATGCCCACTATGTGAGGTCTCGAGTAATCAAAAATGAAACACGTGGTCCCTACCCTCATGGAGGAGACAAGTTTTTACTCTACTGTTGAACTTTCCCTTGTGCTAGCCATTTTATTTAGAGAACCTCATTGAACCCCCACAATTATTCTGTGAAGTAAACATAAATATTATTCTCCCTTCACATAGAGGGAGGCTGAGACTTAGAGAGGTCAAGTGACTTGGCCAAGATCACAACTTGTAAGTAGCAAAGAACTTCAAACACAACCACACCAAGTCTAGCCGCCTCTTAAAAGACTGTCTCAAACAATTATACTCAAGGTGATGTGTGCCAAGATGGAGGTAAATACAGAGTGTTCTTGGAGCACCTAGGATGTGTTTTTAACCCAGACTGAGTAGAGGAAAGGATGGGGAAGGCTCCCTGGAGGAGGCGCTACCTTCATAGAATAGAACGTAAATGGGAGCTGGGGCTGGGACAGATGCAGAAGGCTGTTCCGGGTAGAGGAAATCATGTGTGTCTGTGCTCAGAGGCCTGAGGGATGGTGGCTCAGGAGGCTGGGGCAGTGCGTGTGGCTGGGGCCAGGGGGCTAGGGGGCAGGGGGCCGGGGGGCACGATGACCCAGGCAGTAAGCCTGAGGCTTCTGTACAAAGGGCCAGATTTGCTTCACCCAAGAATACTGCACAAAATGAAAGTCTTTCTTTCAGGGTTGCACTCATGGGTAAGAAAAAGGGTTAAGCTGGCTTTAAAAATCCCATCCCTGCTTGACTGATTAGTGCCATGGCAACCCAGCAGCAGCCAAGACTTGTCAAGGCCTCTTCTTTGGATACAATAATAAACAGTGATAAAACATTACCTCAAGGCTTTATATTTTTGCCATCAGTTAAAATTCTGTGTGGTGAAGACTTCTTCAAATCACAGCTAAGAGAGACAGAGAGAGAGAGAGGGAGGGAGGGGAGGAGGGAGAAAGGTATATTTTAAATAATGTACTAGAAATACTTTATGCATATGCTTTCAGAATTCAAAGGCTTTCACCTATCAGCCCCTTGAAAAGGCCAGAAGCCTGATGGAGGCAGAGTTCTGAAAGGGCTTTCTCCATAGGAATAAAGACTTGACAGGAGGTAAACAATGACACTGCACTCTGTTGCTTCCAGAAGCTCGGCCCCATTATGTCGCCAGTAATGGTTGCCGTGGGGCCAACGCCACCCCCTCGCCTCTCCTTTCACTCCTAACTTGAGCTTAAAGAGAGAAGTGCAGTCTCACAATCATTGCCGTGTGACAGCTGTGTGGCGGGTGGGACTTGTTTCTAAAACAAACCCACAAATATTTAGATTCGGGTACCCTTCTCAAAGTCGCTCCCCCGTCGCTCAGCTTCTTCAAAGTGACAATTCTTCAGAGGAACTGGAAGCTTCTCCGCCTGGAGAGGAGACTGGGCTGGGTTGGAATCTGGATTCTGCCCCCCCCCCCCCTTTTCCAGGCAGCTTCTCCTTCGCACCTCACCTAACCTCCAAGAGCTCAGTTTCCTGCTTTGTAAAATGGGATTTAGGCCCCTTCAGTCTAGAGAGTGAATGTAAAGGGGACCGTCACAGGTTGGGGTTCAAGGATTCCTAGCTGTTATTCTTAATTCAAGGCCAGGAACTCTCAGACTGAGTCAGACCAGAAAACCCTGAAGTAGCCTAGGCAGACAGTGTGCACCCCTGGTACCTTATGTCATTCATCCTGAGCCGCACACAGTTCTTCATGTTGTAACATTTCCGAAATTGGGATGTATCTTATGATAGGCAATGTGTCAGAGTTCATTGGCAATGGTTTTTCTTTCCTACCAGATCAGAAAATAATGGAGCATCTCACAGTGGGCAAAATCTTACATTAAACGAAATAGGATAGTCCCTTCCAGCATATGGAGCATTTCTGTTTGGTTACCGGCCAACAGATAAAAGAAAGAGCCAAACCCCACGCCTATTCAGTAAATCTCTGACAGCAAAGATAAGATTCACGACAAGTCCTCATCTCATCTTCCTGAGCTTGTCGCAACCCGGCAACACATCTGTTCCTAAGAAAAGACACATCGGAGCCATCCGAGTACTCAGTCTCCTATGTGGTCCATACCATCTGGTGCCCCCTTTCCCTGTCTCCTCCGCGGTCCTCCCCACCGCACGCGCCGCTCTAAACGGAAACAAAACAAAAGAGACTTAGAGATTTTCGGATCCCTTTCTAAAATGGAACCGGGAATGTAATGAACGTAATTTTCTGGGCTTGCAGAAACGCGTTGATCCCAATGGCGAGGCTTACTGCTGGGGAGAAAAGTAGGAAGATGCTCACGCAAACACACACACGCACGCACGCACGCGCTCACACGCATACACACGCATGCACGCGCGCACTGACTTGTAAGAAACAGAACCAGATTACGGAGCAGGTTGGGAGGCACTTGCTAGGGGGACCAACCTGTCAGGGGGCTTAAATGTCATTGACATGAACTAGAACCCTGATACCGGCCAACTCTGATTTTTGAAAGCTTTCTCTGCCTGGTGGCGGGCTGAAAGAAACACAGGTGGGTACTGTTCCCGCCCAACGCGACGCTGACTTCTAGGAGAAATAGTTAAAACCAACACAAATTAACAAACGAATCAAAACTCCCTCCAGGTGCTAAACCTATTTCAAATGAATATTTTTGGGGTGCTTGTTGGTGAGTCATATAGTGCGGTTCTGGGACTGACCACCGATCTTAAACGCTCATGCCTGAAATTAGTTCTGGTGGTTAGGGAGTTCAAACAACTGTCAAAAACTGTGAAGGATGTGAGATTTTGCTCTTCTTGCATGCTAACAAGTTCATCTGCCACTGTTTCATTGGGTGCTAGAAGGTGACACGTTTCCAGATCAGACAGTCTGGAGAGAAGAGAGTTAGCACCTTGCCTACAAGAGGTGTGGAAATGCCAGAAACCCTGGAGAATTGTCTCCCAGCAAGAGCCTCATAATGGGACCTAGTGGAATACAGTTTAGTATGCCCACCCCACTAAACAAACTTATTGAACAGTATATTGAAACATATAGGAATATATACCAAAAAGATATCAATATCAAGAGCAGATTATTAGACTGCGTAGGAAGTTCATATGGTCTAGCTCTTGCCTAGAGCAATGTAGGGTTCATTTTCTCCTGGGAATGAACTTGAATAAAAAGATCAACTCACAGAGAAGGAAATAAGACAAAGGAAACAAAGATTAGTTCTTTTTCCTTCTTATTCAGAGACATACATATCATGCATTTCATCATTCAGATGAAGGGGAAATTGGGTGCTTAAAAGTAGTTGGAAAAAAAAAATAAAAGTAGTTGGAAAAATTTTAGCCTAAAGGCAATCCAAGGGTTTAAAGTTCCACTGTGGAGTGCTAATTTTGTTCCTCTTTCGGCATAGATGGCTTTTCTTTGGGTTGGATCTCGTGGTTCCTTGTCCTCATACTCAAAGGACTTGAATTGGGAGAGAAAGTTGCCAGATTTGAGATGAATGGAACTTGAATCATTTTAACTTTCTGTGTCAAGCTGATTGGAACATTTCACATAACCTTAACATGAGTAATTCAGCAGTAACTCTGATATCTAAATTCTAAGCATTTTTTTTTCCTTTTCCCAAAATGAATACATACGATTATTGTCTTCCGTGGAATAGTCATTTTCTTAATAACTTTGACTAACTGGTAGCCTCATGCAGTTTTGGAAGATAATATCTATATACTATAATTAACTAACCTGCAGAACTTATTCAATTTTTGTCAATTGTTCTTTTTGGTCCAAAATTCAACCCAGGTCCCCCATTCCATCTGTGGCTTTCAAGTTTTTAAAATCTCCAGTCTGAAGCAGTTCCTTATTTTCCATGCCTTGCTCTTTTAAAGAGCCCTTCAGTTTGAATTGGTTTGATGTTTTCTCATGATTATGTAGAGCTTATGCATTTTTGGCAAGAAGATTAAAGAAGTGATGTTGAGCCCTTCTCAAGGCAGCCTATCGAGGGGTGCATGAAGTCAGCAGGTCTCCTCATTGGTGATGCTGACTTTGACCATTTGGTCAAGGTAGTGTCTACCAGCACTCTCTACTTTAAAGTTACTGTTTTTTCTCATTGTAACTAATAAGCATCTTGTGGAGAGATACTTTGAGATTATGCAAATATCCTATTTCTCATCATAGTTTGTCCACTTGCTACTCTGTGACAATTACTACTGTGATGTTTACCAAAGAATCATTTTTCTGTGATTCCTTCAGCATTCATTAATTGGAATTCTACTGAGTCCAGGCTTTCCTTGGACTTTCGCTTTCCAGTCCTGGAATCAGCCATTTCTCCAAAGAGCCCTGGTTCCTTTGATTGAAGAACGATGTTTACAAACCAAGATGTGGTGTGTACCGGTGTGCTCCTCATTATTGGGGTTCCATCACTGTCAGCCCCCTTCAATGAAAGAGCTAGGAAACATCTGTATGCACACATGCACACACACACACACACATCTCTGTCTATTTAAAACCATGACTCCTATTCGTATCTCTGGTTCCAATCCAACACCACAAAGTTGCTTGGAGTCTCCCTGTTATCCTTATTTATATCTTCTTTCTCTTTTATTAAGATACTTGGTTCTTATTATCCACAATTTACTTATTTGCACAAGCCTATAATGCACGTAAGGTAGTTTCAGAGTTGCTAACCCATACCTCTGTGAAAAACAAATTTACCAACTCAGTAATCAAATATTTCTGTAAGCTGATTTTGTTTTTGGCCTTCTATGACATTACATTGCAGAATGTAGTGATTAATTTTATGTTTCAACTTGACTGGGCCATAGGACACGCAGATATTTAGATGACCATTATTTCTAGGTGTGTCTATGAGGGTGTTTCTGAATTAGATTAAAATGTGAATCAGTATACTGAATAACGTGGATGGTCCCTCCATAGGTGGAGGCCAAATGCAGTCACTCGAAGGGCTGCATATGCAGAATAAAAAGCTTGCAAGAAATAATTATTTTCTCTCTGCTTATCTTCCAGTGGAGGCATTGGTTTTCTCCTGCCTTTGGAGTTAGACTCAAACTAGAATTTACACCATTAGCTCTCCTAATTCTTGGACCTTCCTTTGGACTCAGATTGGAACCATTGGCTCTCTTGAGTCTCCAATTTGTAAACTGCAGATCCCAGGGCTTTCTCAGAACTGTGTGTGAGCCTATTTCTTATAATAAATCACAGAGAGATATGATATAGATCACATGGTCGCTATCTATCTATCTATCTATCTATCTATCATCTACCTATCTCTTATCTATCTATCTACCTATCCTCTATCTATATATACCTATATTTATATCTGTGTCTGTATCTATCTCCTCCTGGTTCTGTTTCTCTGGAGAATGTGGACTACTAATACACAATATATAATCAAAATATTATTTTCTAAAATTACTTAAGTTAAGACTTTTCTTTGGTAGTCTCTTCATCATGGTCATGTTGTTCATTTGTAATTGTCCATTTGGTACCATTTATATTCCTTTAAAAAATTAAGTCAGGTCATATCTGCACAAAACCCTCCAGGACTTTCCATCTTAGTCTAAGTCAAATTAGAAGTATTTACATGACTCTCAACGCTATGGCCAACTAATCTTTGACAAAGCAGGAAAAAATATCCAATGCAGGAAAGACAGTTTCTTCAATAAATGGTGCTGGGAAAATTGGACAACTATATACAGAAGAATGAAACTTGACCATTCTCTTACACCATACACAAAGATAAACTCTAAATGGATGAAAGACCTCAATGTTAGACAGGAATCCATCAAAATCCTAGAGGAGAACATAAGCAGTAACCTCTTTGACATTGGCCACAGCAATTTCTTTTAAGACACGTCTCCAAAGGCAAGGGAAACAAAAGTGAAAATGAACTTTTGGGACTTCATCAAGATAAAAAGCTTCTGCACAGCAAAGGAAGCAGTCAACCAAACAAAGAGGCAACCCACAGAATGGGAGAAGATATCTGTAAATGACCCTACACACAAAGAGCTGATATCCAAGATTTATAAAGAACTTCTCAAACTCAACACACAAAAAAAACATAATCAAGTAAAAAAAAAAATGGGCAGAAGACATGAGCAGACAATTCTCCAAAGAAAACATACGAATGGCTAACGGACACATGAAAAAGTGTTCATCATTAGCCATCAGGGAAATTCAAATCAAAACCACATTGAGATACCACCTTAAACCAGTTAGAATGGCAAAAATTGACAAGGCAAGAAACAACAAATGTTGAAGAAGTTGTGGAGAAAGGGGAACCTTCTTACCTGTTGGTGGGAATGCAGATTGTGCAGCCACTTTGGAAAAGTGTGGAAGTTCCTCAAAAAATTAAAAATAGAGCAACCCTATGACCCAATAATTGCACTACTGGGTATTTACCCCAAAGATACAGACGTAGTGAAAAGAAGGGCCATATGCACCCAATGTTCATAGCAGTAATGTCCACAATAGTCAAAATGTGGAAAGAGCCAAGATGCCCTTCAACAGAGGAATGGATAAAGAAGATGTGGTCCATATACACAATGGAATATTACTCAGCCATCAGAAAGGATGAATACTCAACTTTTACATTAACGTGGATGGAACTGGAGGAGATTATGCTGAGTGAATTAAGTCAAAAAGAGAAAGTCAATTATCAAATGATTTCACTTATTTGTGGAACATAAGGAACAGCATGGAGGACATTAGGAGAAAGGAAAAATGAAAGGGGAGAAATTGGAGTGGGAGACGAAGCATGAGAGACTAAGGACTCTGGGAAGCAAACTGAGGGTTTTAGAAGGGAGGTGGGTGGGGGATGGATGAGCCTGGTGGTGGGTATTAAGGAGGGCACATACTGCATGGAATACGGGGTTTTATTGCAAACAATGAATCATGGAACACGACATCAAAAACTAACGATGTACTGTATGGTGACTGATATAACACAATAATAAAAAAAAAGAAGTACTTCCGTGTTGTAAGCCCCTCATGACCTACCTCCTATGCTTCTCTGAGCTCATCTCCTCACCACATAGACCCTTGCTCACCCCTGTCCAGTCACACAGACCTCCGTGTTGTCCCTACAACATCCCACACACACTACCACATTATTGCTTTTTGCTCAACAGAGACGAGGCCCTCACTTCCTTTAGGATTCTGTGCAAGGGGCACTTTACATATTTGTTTCTTTGTCTCAGTTATAAAAATGTGTTTCATGAATGCTTTGTTCTGCTCGCTGCCATGCTCCCTGACCTAGGACGGTGCCTGGAACTTGGTAGGAACTGAAATCTATTTGTTGTTGAATGTTGCTAGATTAACCTGCTTCATATTTCTTTAAGAAAATATCTTAGATGTTGTGGACGTCAGTGATGAGTGTTAATTTGCTAATAAATTACCAGCATAAGGACCGACAATCTGTATTTCTGCCTCGAATGCATATTACAGTAACTGTGCAAGTACAGTATGTGATTACAGTCTTATTCATTTAGAATGTTTGCCTGTAATACACTCCTCCTCATCTCTTCTGATAGCTGTCTGTCCATAGAAAGGA
The DNA here is from genome assembly GCA_028533885.1 of Nasua narica. Taxonomy (NCBI): domain Eukaryota; kingdom Metazoa; phylum Chordata; class Mammalia; order Carnivora; family Procyonidae; genus Nasua; species Nasua narica. The sequence goes on along the minus strand of CM052807.1, from coordinate 61,257,895 downwards.
AATATGTTTTTTATCCTAAATTCTCAACAATGAGTGCATATTATTTTTATAATCAGAAGAAGCAGCAACAGCTATGCCAACAAGCTCATCTGTTCAAGTGTGAGCCCCCATCAAAGGATTATTGTGATTATGGTGATACCCTCCCTCGCTCCTCATCTTCCTGGGGAATCTTTCCTGTTGACAGGCTCCAGAATCAACTTTTAAGGCATCTGTCTGAAAAAAGGACTGTGAAGCATATTTTCATCTACAGACAGACCATCTACAACTGGGTAAACCAGCCTAAAAAAAGACAGTTATCCCAAACCATTTAATGGGAAGAGGCAGAATAAGGAAACAATAAGAGATCACCAAAAGTGTGAGGCAATTATTCAGCTGGTTCTTAGGGAACTTGACAAAGGGAGACAGAAGTGAGAAGAAAAAGGGATTGAGCTCTAATAGAGGGTCATGATGTCTCTGTCTTCTCCTGCATTTAAACACAATAAGGAGGGTGGGTGGATAGCGCTGGAGGGGAAGCACTTAAGATAAGTGAACTGCATTATCAGCTCTAGGATTCGGTGTTTGGAAGCCAGACACAAAACACCAAATGATGAAAGCAATTGAATGGTTTTTCAACTGAAAAATAATAGCTGGAAAGTTGTTTCCACCAGTTGAGAGCACAGATTTATTTCTGTAAATTGAAAAGACTGGGACTAGCCAAAGGGGTTGTTAGATTAATGGAATCCTATACCGAGTTTCACTGGGGAAGGTTCTCAGCCATCCTGTTTCCTGATGGAATGTTACCAAACCTGAGGATATATGGGTGATGGAAAATGCAATGGGCAAGGGAAAAAGAAAAAGAGGACAGAAAGTCTTAATTTTGTAAAATCTCATGGGATAAGGGAAAGACTCTGAAGGTTGACAAATGTTGACGACCTCTGTGGTCCCTCTGGTGATGGAGAGCTGTCTAAGATATAAGGGACTCTAGTTAGTAGCACCAGCATTGGGGCCAGTGGGGTGGGCACATCTGAGTTAATGATGAAGACATTGGTGAGATGAAAGGTGTCTTTCCTTCCTAAAATCAAGGGCTTTCCTTCACAAAGAACACCTGGACAAAAAATGAGAAGATAAAGCTTATATGAGCATTAAACGTGGCTCTTTAGGCCTTTGGATTTTTCTCGTAGGAATCATTTAACTCCAAGAAACTGAGGCAACACAAATGACCCCTGGGATTCCCCTATGGGGACTGCAAATTTCAGAATCAACTCTGCCATGCTGATCTACCTGGTAGTTTGCTGCAAGCGACAACTCTGGTTGCCTATCCAATAGCAATCCCCAACTCACTCTCTTCCAACAGACCTTGAGTTGTTTTCTCAAAAACCCTTTGCCAGGGAGCCGTGGGCTTTAGAGAATGCTGGTCCCATTCTCATTCCCAAGTGTGGAAGTTTGATTATACTAAACCAATGGAGAAAATTTCTTTCCCTGACAGCAATTGGCTTAAGGAAGAAGCCATTTTGGCCAGGGGGGATGTCGGAGAAGCTGGTGGTGGATGCTTCTGGGAAATATTTTGTAGCTCTTTAAAAGAAACACAAGGAAAAGTTCCATTTTTGAGTTTGGATAATGGACTGCCAAGATGTGATACCTGGACTGCTACGGCCATTTTTTTAGCCACGAGGAATCTAACCAACTGATGAGAATGGAAGAGAGAAAATAGAACTTGGGTTCTTGATAATGTTGTCACGGTGCTGAGTGGACTAATCCCGAAGCTGCACTACCTCGGAACTCCTTGTTATGTGAGCTAAGAAATCCCTTAGATGATTCAGCCATTCTGAACTGTGTTTTCTGTTTCCCGAGTTGTTCCTGTTTCATTTTCTTGCTCTTCTCATGAAACTTTGAATGTGACCGCAATAAAGCCCTTACTTTGGGGTAGGTTATGGAGTAACGGTAAGGCCTCTCTCCCTCTCACTGTGTGGGAGGTCTCCCAGAGTGCAGAGTGGGATACTCCCAGAATACCCATGGGCCCCAAAGATTCATAGCTAGATTCAAAGGCAGCTTTTCTAGGTCCATTGGCTTGGAAGATTGATGCATGGACCAAACTTAGAAATTGGTTCTGGGTCTGCCTCTGAGTAACCTCCTGCTATGCTCTGGTATTTTCAGGATGCCCAGACACTATCCCTCTGCTGTGTAATCCTTTATAGGATTAGCTCGCCAGACTTTGTGCGTTCTAAAGAAAGGACTGGCCTTAACTAAATTCTGGCAGATAACCTCTAGGCCCTTGGAATATTCTTCCTGATGAAAGTGTCTTCGTACAATTTATTCGTTGGTCCAAGCCAGACTATCCATGCTAACAATGTGATTTACGTGCATCTATTCCATCTGCCTGGGGCGCTGGGCCACACTATATCCCTTTGAGCCGTGGAGACCTAAGGACTGAGTTGTTAAGATCAGTCACTCGGGTGCTCCGTGCCTATGTGAGTGACCCCCAGTAACAACCCTGGTCATGAAGGCTCATGGGTGCCCTAGTTGGCAATAATACTTTGTATGTGTCATTACATATTATTGTTGGAAGCATTAAGCACAACCCGTACAACTCCTCTGGGAGAAGACCAATGGAAGCTTACACCTGGTTTCTCCTCCTGCTCTGTGCATCTTTGCCTTTACTGACTTTAATCTGTACTCTTTGCTGTAAAAGCCATTACCACACATTTACCAGCTTTTCTGAGCTCTGTAAGTCCTTCTAGAGCATCATTGAGCCTGAGGGTGGTTTTGGGGATTCCCCAACACTCCCACTACATGGAAAATTCGAACTTCCGTTGGAATCTTATATTCTTCCTGGAGTCACATATCAACTCAATATTTTACTGGGTCAACTGATCCCCTGGAAAGATCCCAAAACTGGAATCGGAAGACTTGGAATCTTCCCCTGGTTCCTTGACATGGCACTCACTGGTGGGGCCTTGGGGAAGTCACAGATCTTTAATCTCTCCTCTTTTGCCAAATGGGACAATATC
>CM052807.1:61209005-61254808 GCA_028533885.1 Nasua narica | reverse complement strand
ACTCCACATAATCTCTTCCAGTCCCGTCCATGTTGATACAAAAGTTGGATATTCATCCTTTCTGATGGAGGCATAATATTCCATTGTATAGATGTACCACATCTTCCTTATCCATTCATCTGTTGAAGGACATTTTGGTTCTTTCCACAGTTTGGCTATTGTGGCCATTGCGGCTATGAACATTGGGGTCCATGTGGCCCTTCTTTGTGAAAATTGTACTGATTTTTAACGATTAGATGTTGTGTATACTTTTAACACTTGCCACAGAAGTGGAATATTTAGTGGCTAACACTGAGTGCTGAATTTGTGCCAGGTACTGTACTGGCTCATTGAATCCCCACTCTGGAATCAGCCTCACGTTATATCTTCAATAGAAACTTCGTGAGGAGGAAATCAAACTTCCCACGTTTCTGTAATTAGTAAAGAGCAAAACTACAACTCGAACCATAGCCATCTGATTGAAGAGCTCAAGCGATCACTCATTTTACAATGCAGTTCTCTTCTTTCAAGTACCTCCAGTGAATTCAGTCTCTTAAATATAAAACACCTTAGAGATGTGTTGTCTGTCATCTGAAAGTACCAATAATGACCTAGAAACGATTCCTAGACCGAGGCCACTAGAGACACGAGAAGCCACTAAGACAGTTCTCCTTTATCCTGGGTCAGGATACTCAACAAGTAAACATATCTTGGGACACTTACAGACACACCACTCAACAACGCTAATAAGAAGAGGAGGAATGACTGCCCTTGCTCCCTTTCCTTGTCTACCCAGTTGTATTTTGTATAGATTTTCTTGTTGGCATACAGCTGTCACAGTCATGACAAGGGGAGAAATCTGTTATGTCATCTGTCAAACGTGTGATGCATTTTCCACTGTCTTCTGGGATAACTGAAAGCTTGGTCATAAAACACATCTTTAGTACCTCAGTCTTAGGTGTGTTTTCTATGAGGGTCAAGATGGAAACAGTATGTCATTCCATTTCACTGATTAAATGAGGAGAGAGGTTTTGGGTACAGATATTCATACATAAAACAGAGTTGAAAGTGACAACATATTTTGCTGTCTCTGACACTTTGATACACATTTCTTGGCAGCCCAAGATGCCAGGGGCATAAAAGACAGGATAATATAGGTCAAGGATCCTTGGACTCTGAAACTCACATTTGAAACCTAATTATGAACAAATGAATCTTAAGACTCTACTTTCTTGAGATATATTATGGATTTATTTTGGAATACGTGCTTTGCTGCATTGTATATTTATAATGGTATAAGGTATTAGATTTCAATGATCCTGACGTAGCAGAAGCAAAACACTGTTCTTTCTCAAAAAGCATCAGTGAATTATCGAAAATCTGGATTATCCGACAAGCAAGATTCCTTATTAGTATGCAGTAACCATACACAAGGTGGTCTTCGACCCCCTGAGCTTATGCAGAAGGCAACAATCAGAAATGAGATAGTTCTCTTCTTTTCGCGCTGAGGTTTTGAAAGAGGCCGGCAGCATGAGTTCTGACAAGCTTTCGTTGTAACTGTAATAGTAACTTCAATACACACACACACACACGCGCGTGCGCACGCCACCCAACATCTCCCCTCTCACATCAAACACCTGCACACACTACACACAGTACGTACACCACACCCTACAGGCACTACGCTGCATACACACATGCCATACACATGTACCACACACTCACCACACACACACATTTCCTGTCCGAGCACAAATCAATCCACTGCATACGGGTAGCCCGTTTGCACACACACACACACACACACACCTCTCACATCAAGCACACATACATATACAGACATCACACCATACCACACATACACACATACCACACACACACATCACACAAACACAAGACTCCCGCCCCCCCCCCGCCACACTGTGCACACTATACCTGGTGCATGTGCCCTTTCACACCAAGCACAATATAGCCCCTTCCCCACTCACCCCCAACATGATCTGGCCACTGGCTACCTTAACACCTAATTTCTAACCTTCTCTCCCTCGTTTACGATACTTTAGATACACCCACCTCCCGAACTGTTTCTCGAACATTCGAAACACACTCCAGTCTTTGCATCTGCAGTCCCCCCTACAGAATTTCTCCTCTCTGGGTTGTGCACGTGACTTGGCTTTCTTCAGAAAGTCCTTCCCTGATCCCTCTACCCCAAGAAGCACACAGATCCCTCACCATCTGTGTCTGCCCCTTCCCATCACTCTCCAAACGGGCTTTAGTTCTTTTATGCACAGTCCCAACCACAAGTTGTAAGTGGTCCTTAGAAATCTGGTCTGATAGTCTTCATTTTGCAGAGAACAACATGAAAACCTTGAGAGAAGTAACTTGTCTGAGTTTACACAAATCATCCATTCATCCATTCACCAAATGTTTAGTAGCTCCTAAGTGTCAGATGCTGACTCGGTAGGAGGTGTTGGAGAGGCACATAGAGAGCAAGGAAACCTACATTCTATTCAGGGAGACAAGTAATAAACAAGCAAATATATAGTGAATGTTAGGGAGGGATTCATGCTTAAAAAGAAAACTAAGCAAAACAAAAAGCAGGAAGGGAAGGGGGAAAAAAAAAAAAGGCCGGAAGTAAGAAATGGCCAGGAATAGTTGAGAAACATTATCCCAAATGCACATGGAGATAGAGCCTGTTGGAAGTTCTCCAAATGTTAAAACATCTGTTCATATAAGATGGTAGCTAGGTGGCAGGCTAACTTACAAGTGCAGAAGGTCTAGCGAGGGGGTTCCTTTGGACTTGAAAAAGAGAAACAGTTTCTGCCTCTAACCTTGGCAAGTGTGAAACGCCCTTAGATGGCATAAGGACTTTCACTGTAGCAATAACTGCAGGTAAGATAATGGTGAAATCTGGACGGAATCCATTCAAAACACTGTGCATAATGAACCATCACAGAGTTTAGATACTGTGGTTAATGTCAGTTACTGATAGTGGCTAGAGCTGACTTGAAACCCAGAAACACACGGGATCTTCTGAGAAAACAATCAATCATCTGACAGTGGGAGCCAGGCTCTGGAAAGCTGGAGATTCAAGTTTCAAACATGGTCATGCACAAGGCAACAGCAAAATCTGACTGCTAATCTAGGAATGTCCCAGTCTAGACCCATTTTGGACCGATAATGGTCTACTTGGTGCCATCATGAGATGAGACCCAGTAATACAAAGGCTAAGAAAGGTAGACCAGATCTGAACAAAGAGAGAGATCAAGAAACAATGATGCCTAAGAAAATGACGCGCCTGGAGCTCAGAGACTCCTTGTCTCTCCTCGTGGTTGAGGTTCTACCTAAGAAGCAGGCACCAAAAGGGAACATCTGAGTGTGTGGGCACTTTCTAATAGCGTTCTTGCGAGTTTTACTTTATATACTTTAAATATTTTATTCCTGTAACAGATAAATCATCTTTGCAAAGGACTGCTTTGGATTTGTGATGATTCTGATGCTAATCATTCCTGTATTTGAAGACATATATTAAACATGATCCAATGAGAAGTTATAATGTGTAAATTTAATCTAAGTATACCATTGTTTAAATACGAAGAAAATAAAATAAAACTAAGGTTCTGTTTATACTTATACATTATGGGAAAATTTTATAATAGGTTTTGTGATCAGTACCACAATCTTCCACAAACTGGAGAACAATCAGGAAGCCAATGAGACATTGCTGAATGTGACTTAGAGATGCATTACTTCCTTTCCAACAATTAAAGTAATTGAGAGTGCTATGTGGCTTGCAAAAAATGTTTTACCATGAAATCTTTTAATTTGAAAAACAACTATCCGATAGGTAGAAAATTATTTTAATGTTATAGGTGGGAAAATTGAGACACAGAGAACCAGAGGCAATTACCTAAGGTTACACGGTAAGAAAGTGACAGAGACAATTCCCCTGACCCTAATCATAATGGCCACTCAACAATATAGTTCTCTTGCTGTACTATGCCTTGTCTTCAAGTATAAGTTGATATCATTTTATTTATTTGCTTATTTTTAAAGGTTTTATTTATTTATTTACTTGACAGAGAGAGAGAGAGAGAGAGAGATTGAGAGACAGTGAGAGAGGGAACACAAGCAGGGGGACCAGCAGAGGGAGAGGGAAAAGCAGATTCCCTACTGAGCAAGGAGCCCAATGCGGGGCTCCATCCCAGGACTCTGACATCATGACCCGAGCCGAAGGCAGACACTTAATGACTGAGCCACCCAGGTGCCCCAAGTTAATATCATTTTAGTTTAAGGATTTGCTTACCATTATTTTGCAGTGAGGCTGAGGTGTTCAGAATAGGATTTAATATTTGTCAGCGGCAACACTTAAAATTGGAAGGATTCAGGATTCTGAAAGGTATTGAAGAGCTACAGGAAAGAGTCAGCTCTTTGAAGTTCTGGTGTGCAAGTTTTCTGCAGATCATAAAGGCATGGCTATTTGGTTGCTTTCCTGACTCTTATTGATCTAATTTCCCTTGAGTACATCATGCTGCCTTCTTACTGTTCACTTATCCTTTAAAGTAAGTGATAGTTTGGCTTTTGTCATCTCCAATATCTCATTTTTAAATGGGATCAGGCTGAAATTCTTTTTATAAGAGGGCTTAATAATTCCATCTGCTAAGATGAAGGAAGATAATTTATTTTTACCATTAGAGGCTTTCGACAGATGGACAGGCTAAGTTTTCTTGATTTACAAAGAGCTCATTCAAATAAATTAAAAGGTGAGGAAGCCAATAAAAAATGGGTATAAGATATGATCATGAACCTTATAGTACAAAAATACAAATGGCCAACAAATATATGAGAGATGCTTATAATAAAAGGAATGAATAACAAAACAATGAAATACTTACTACATGGGATGGTGGGGAGTGAGGGGAAGTTGGATGGTACTTACTCCTGGTGAAGGTTTGGGGGAATAAAATCTCTTGTATCCCACTGATAGAAGTGTAAATTTGAATACCCTTCTGGAGGTCAATTTGTTACTATCTATAAAAGTTTTAATTGCATATATCCTTTGAAGGAACAATCCCATTGCATGGATCTTACTATATAGATATATCAATGGAAGTTCACCTAGAATTCCATGGACATCAAATTTCATCAATTACAGTATTACCTGTAATGGCAAAAAACTATAAATAATCAATTCCTATCATTAGGAAACTGGCAAAATAAAAGAAAGATAAGTCCATCGATATAAATATTAGTATATAAAAGATAATGTAGATCTATATGTGGAATGTTTTTCAATATTTGGTAATAAGATTCAAAAAACAAGTAAAGTGATGTATAGTATGATCCCCTAGTCAACAGATTAAAAAAGAAGAAAAATAAATAGAAAAATCCACACGAACACATGCACAAGCATAAATGCCTATACAAGTCCCTCTGTGTCATGAGTGAATCGCAAAACACTATTGAGTAGCAATTACATCTGATGTGAAATCCTGGGCAGGAAGGAATCAATTCGGGAGAGAGGATGTGGCTTGTGATTTCATTTTGTGTGTTTGCCTTGTTTGAACTTTCTATTTCCTAACCAGATACATGTATTATGTTCTGTTTACGTGTTAATAAGGAATGTCTTCTCTCCATTTTGCTGAAGTGGAAAAAAAATAAAAAGGAAGAAAAGGACAAAGAAAAAGGGTTTTTTGTTGATAAGGAAACTCAACATGTAAACAGTCCTATCTACAAAGTAAATTCACAGTTATCTCCTGTCCTAATCCAATAAAGGCCTTGCATTTTCTAAATCCCCTCCCGATTCTCCCCCATGGCATAAAATGCCCGTCTTGCCAAGGATTATGTCCTTGAGCATCTGCAGACCTCCTCACATCTTGATTGACAATTCGCATCAGGAAACAATCAGGGATCCTGGTCACTGGAAATTGTATCTTTTTTTTTTTTAAAGATTTTCTTTATATTTATTAGAGAGGGAGTGCATGCACGAGAGAAAGAGAGGGCGCAGGAGCAGGGGCAGAGGGAGAGGGAGAAGCAGATTCCCCGCTGAGCAGGGAGCCTGACATAGGGCGTGATCCCAAACCCTGGGATCATGACCAGAGCAGAAGGCAGATGCTTAAACGACTGAGCCACCCAGGTGCCCCCTGGAAATTTTATCTTAAAAGTCACCACTAGGACTTCCTTTCTTTCTCTTGCCCTGGCAAGTAATATGCCTGCTGTGAGTCATCTAATGCTTGTATTAGGATATTGATCTTCAAGGAGTGGCGATGTATTTAATATGCAACAGGATCATATTAGTGCAAAGTCTGAGGCATGACAAAGTCTCACTGCTTGAGCAAGCTGTAGTTAGGCTTCTCTGAGCTCCCTTCTCAGCTTGAGCTCAACTTCAGGCTGTAAAAAGTGCAGACTCTCAGCAGAAATGATTTCGTCCCTTCCCATCTGCTTGAATCAACTCTAGCACAGTTTCTAATAGTCAAGGCTGCTCTCCGAGGTTGGCTCCAGCCTCTCCTAAAGGACTTGCCTGAAAAAGCTCAGTGCTTCCCAGAGAATTTACTATTTACTCCAGGCCAAAACCTGGTAATAGGCAGATGGGCCCCTGAACCCCATCTTCAAACAGATTCTCCAGAAAGCTTGCAATTGTCAATTTTTTCTCTGCCCTTCGAGATATAATTCTACTACCCACACTGTTTTCTCAGGGACCTGAGAGTCTTTGGAATGTGAACACTCTGGGAGATGACTCAGCTATAGACCCTAGGGGAGGCCCAGGGATTGAGTTAGTGGCCATCTTGTTTAACCTGCAAGGCTGCCTCTTGTGGGTCATAAAGATGGGAGACGTTTGCTTGTCTTCCAGCTAAGCACTAATTAACAAATCCAGATGATCTAGTCACATGGACCAAGCCCCCTTAACACCCTTCAGGGCCTTTTCCTTAACATACTCCGGCCTTAGAAAGACTTCTGCCTCTTGGCCGCATTGAATTCAGTTCAGGCTGGACTCTCTTTCCTATTGCAATAGTTTGCGACTGCATAAAATCTACCTTCACAGCTTTAACTCCTGCCTGGTTTTGTTTATCTTTAACAACTGGTCTCAGTGAATATCAGGTGATTGGGTCTGTCAGAAACTCCACAACAATCTTCCAGATCTCACTGGCATTAGGTACCCTGTCCCAACCAGTCCACTCCCATAACTCAACCTAACCTATTACTATCGAATTGGAAATCACATAACTGCTTTTGGTGCAATTATCTACCTACTTCCTACTTCTGTTCTCTTAGGGCCCCATAAGGGTGTGTCACATCAGGGCATCCAACAGAGCAAATCTTTTAAGGACTGCGATAGTTTTTTTATTTTTTTATTTTTTAAGATTTATTTATTTGAGAGAGAGAGAGAGAGAGAGAGAGAGAGAGAGAACATACACCGAGCAGGGTTGAGGATCAGAAGGAGAAGGAGAAGCAGACTCCCCACTGAGCAGGGAACCCAATGGGGGCCTCGATCTCAGGACCCTGAGATCATGACCCAAGCCGAAGGCAGACTCTTAACTGACTGAGCCACCCAGGCGCCCCAGGATAGACTTCTCTCTTCTCTTAGTACAACCTCTGCTACTGAAATCACAGACTTTGAGGTACTTGGCAAATGTGCTGATGTCATGCATCCTTATTTGATTTGGCTATTTAAGGGTTAACTTCTAAAACTTGTGCAGATTTATAAATGTGCAAAAACTTTTGTGTCTTAGTGATTTAAAAGAACTTTGTATTATATTACGGGACTACATGTAAAGACAACATTCTCTAGAGTCTCCTTCATCGGAAAGAGGGTGGAGTTACTTCTTAAACTGTATTTTTAAGCTCCAAGTAGGAAACATTTTAAATATCTATAAAAGTAGAATAGTGTATCACACCATTCTCTACCTGGCCTCAGGAGGCTGCTCCTTGGCCTCATGATTTCACATAGGTCATTCCTGGTGGGATGTACTGTTTCCTCGATAATAGAAAGATGGCATTCAAATTTGAAATATAAATCCAGCTGTAAGCCATTTAATTCCTCCATAGTGTTAGAGCATTTTATACTGGGAGATTTATTTCAGAGGAAAAAGTCTTACTAAGATTATATTAGGGCCTGATGAATCACAGACCTGGACTCCTGGAACAAATAATACATTATATGTTAATAAAAAAAGTAAAAATAAATAAATTAACTTTAAAAAATATTATATTAGGGCATTATTTTTACTTTGAATGAACTGTATCAAAGGTCCAGATTACAGGATTAAGTGCACACAAGAATAAAAATTAATGAGGGCAATGTGTTTATGACATGGTTACTTTTTTGCCCCATAAGTGTGTTTATGCATAGCCACTTAAATACATCAAGGCTCCATTTGTTTAGCAGAAGCTCATTAGCAAATAAGAGAATTCACGAGAAGGAAAGGGGCAATTTACTATTTATTAATATGAGCACTGGTAGTCAGTTACTGTTTTATTAAAAAACCAAAGGCCTTGGAAAAATTGCAATGTTTCCACTGTTGTTAGCTGTCCTTGATGCAAATGACTTTCCATGTAAAGTCCAAGACACCTGCTTTCACCCGGACCTCCTCATTTTTTATGGAAACATGAAGCAAAACCTGACAATGGAGTCAGTACAATCACGATGTTGGAGAAAACTGGAAATGAGCGGCGCCTGGGGTAGCTCAGTAGGTTGAGTATCTGCCTTAGGCTCAGGTCGTAACCCTGGAGTCTTGGGATCGAGCCCCATGTTGCGCTCTTTGCTCATTGGGGAGCCTGCTTCTCCCTCTCCCTGCCACTCCCCCTGCTTGTGCTCTCTCTCTCTGTTTGTCAAATGAATATATAAATCTTAAAAAAATCAAAAAACTGGGAATGATCCATGCTCATATTGGCCACCCCCCCAACCTCCCTTGCCTTTCTCTTCTGCTCTCAGTTTACCAAGAGTGAGAATCTGCTGTAGGGTCCCCGCCAGGACTGGGGCGGCATAAAACAGTAGTGCGCACCTCTGAGTATTCTCCCAGATGAGGAGCTGTGACTTTTTACATGTTCACTTGACCAGTGTCCAGGAAAGATGGCTAGATGAGTAATTTTCTGCTTAAATCAGACACTAGGAGTCTGAGAAGAGGCAAAGGAAGGCTGTTGCCTTGTGTTTGTTAAAGAAGGCATTTGGGGAGCATTCTGGAGAGAGGGATCAATCGGGGGTAGTTTGGCTCAACCTAAGGAGTGGAACGCCTGGATGAGTTCCAGATACTTCTCTGTGCCGTGTCAATAAGTCACAGTGGCTTGAAGTTTTACTGGATGAGTCATCTTTTAAGAATGCGACAGGTGTTGAGACGTCCCCACTCCTAGAGTAAGAACATGGTTCCTCAATTAGAAAAGTAATTCATATTTATAAATACCATTAGGATGCCTTCAGGTTTCAAAAAATGTTCTTAGCAGATGATCATTGTATGCTAGAGACTGAGCATAACAAATATGATTGCTATAATAAAATATAATGCATGCCTTGATCTAACATATAAGTAATGTGTATAGTTGCTGTGCTATATCCAAGTTCATCGTAGTTAACTACTAATGTAACTAACAATTAGCATAAACTTTTACCCTGATGTGGCAGTTCAAACAAAACAGCTGCAATAATATGTTATTTTAACCCTTTGAATGTGCAATGTGCTTATTGCTGTCAACATTTTCATTCTACTCATCAAATACATACTTACACTTATGAGTAAGCAATTCCCATAACACTCAAAACATAAAAACAATTGGGATGAGAAATATAATGTTAAGTAACCTTATTCTGTCTTCCTGTTTACTCTTCCTAAAAGCATTTTACAGCAAACTGAGTAAAATACTTTAAGCAATATCTTGTATTTCAGTGTATATATTATTAACTCAGTTCTTTAAAAATGGAAGTTCCACTACTTGAGAAAAAATTATCCAAACAAAACTTTTTCGGCTCCTATAGCTTGGTGGCTCTCCATCCACTATTTGTGAGTAGTAGAATCTTATCTTCAAAGGATGTTTTATTTGAAAATCCAATATGTAATAGTGAATCATATGAAACTTTTCTGGTTGAATATGGGCAGAGGGAGCTCAGAGTCCTACCTACCAAGTGTCTCCTGTGGGCAGGACTCAAGACTCCCAGCCTAGCATAGTCTGTAAAGCATTCTGGAGCCCATCATAAGGAAATGTATTCTTCATCCTGTACCAGGCAAGTCAGTCTGTGTACACTATCCTATTGGAGTAGGCTGTCTGGGATAGGTCCTGTTCTGTGCCTCCCAGATACGCTGCCCTCTGCTGGGATTCTTCGGAGTTCTTGCCACACACATGGTCCCTTCTCCATCCTTTGTACCTTGTGATTCTGTGAACTTAGCCACAGGTTATTGGAGTAGGGATGGGCACCTGATGTAAGGACAGTTATGTATAAGCTGCCCAGTGACACTTAAGTAATCTGGCACGGGAATTCTGCCCAATGGGGCACTGCATTTTGGAGGGTCCCTCATTAACTTATCACTATCTATGGGAAATTTGAACTTGGGATGTACAGGGAGGAATGTAATAGGGAGATATACAGAAAGAAGGCAGAAAGCAGAAGACTTGAAACAACATGAAATGGAGTTAGTTATGGCAGGACAAGTGGAAGACAGAAGAGGACAGGTAGGTCATAATGAGGCAGAGCCCTGGGGAAGGAAGTGGCCATTCCCGCTTCAGTTCCCTTGCCAGATGGTTAGGACCACTGACCTGCCATGAAGGAAATTCTGGGATGGCTTCCCACAATTCCTCACTTTCTTGTGTATCCTTATAGAAAGCTCTATCACACAAGGTTACCTAAGCACGCTCTGTGGATTTCAATTTGACAAAGCCTGAGTAATGCCATTGGGTAGTTTTCCTACTTTAACACAACTGTAATTCAACTCAGAAGGCCACATGTGCAACCAGGTTTAGACACCAGATGTGACTATATCTCAGGACCTAGAACATCAAATGCAAGGCATGTGTTCGTCCAGTTCTACACCTGCACCCTCGGCAGACATCGATGATTGAACATAACCTTTTATTTTACTGTTGGGACAGGAATCGATTTCAGAAACTTTTTCAAGGAGTCCACTAGGCAGTTTATCAATCAGTATTATTGATGCAAGAGTTGAAATCTATTTACCTTACTTTGGTAGGTGTTTTGCATGGAATTATTTCTCTTTTCTTATTTAGCAGAGTATTTGGGTGGATCTATGGTTTTCAATACATCCTATGGTCTGAAAGCTTCAGCTGGGGTACCTCAGGGGTTGCCTCTGGGAAAAGGAGAGCAAGGCTCAGAGTGAGGCTGAGTAATTGAAGTCCATATAGAAGCTGAATAGCTCCACTTTTATCTGATATGTGTATTGAAGTTCCTGATTGTATTTGAGGAAAAGTCTCTGCAACTAAACACTTTTTTTCCTCCCAAATCACCAAATTATTGTATTATCAGCAATTGGGCCATAGTGTTTGTACCACCATAACATTTCATAGGTTGATCTGACTGAAGCCATCAACTGGCATAATCAGCCAACTATTTAAACTTCTCATTTCAAGACCTAAATTGGCAGAACAACATTTCTAACTGCGGCTCTCAAGTTTTTTATTAATGAAATACTCTTTCACACATCAGTGACTTGGACATCACTATCAGCCCATTTGATCTAATGGTTAACGTAGAGAACACTTCACCCGACAACAGCAGAGTAGACGTTTCTTTTCAGGTAGGCATGAAACATTTACCAAGACAAACAATATTCTGAGCCATAAAATGTGATTAAATAAATTTAAAAAGGATTTAAGTCATGCAAAGTATGTTCTCTTGCCACAGTGGAATTAAATTAGATATCAGTAATAGAAAGATAACTAGGAAGTTGTCAAATATCTGGAAACCAAGTAACACATTTCTAAATAACCCCTGAGTAATAAAGTAAATTAAAGGGAAATGAGAAAATATTTTGCACTGAATGCAAATGCAATCAAAACTCATCAAAATTTGTGGGATACGGTGGGATTTGGCTGACAGTTATTAAAGGGTAGTTTCTAGCACAAAAATGCCTATATTCGAAAAGAAGTTTCTGAAATCATTGACTTCAGCTTCCACTTTAAGTATTAGAAAATAAAGAGCAAATAAAATCCAAAGTAAACAGAATAAATGAAATAATTAAGAGTAGAGTGAAAATCAGTGAAGAGAAAGCAGAAGAGCAACACAAAATGAACGAAACCAAAAACTAGTTCTTTGAGAAAATCAATAAAATTAATTAAAACAAAACAAAACAAAACAAAAAAAACCCCAAAAAACCCAAAACTCCAGCCAGACTGATCAGGGGAAAAAGAGAGAGAAAGAGCGCAAGAGAAGAATAAACAGGTAAAACAATAAACAACATCAGGAATGAGAGAGGTAATAACACTACAGACTCAACAGATAATAAAAAGGGTAATTAGGGAATATTACTTTAAAAAAATTCATGCTAATAAATTTGACAACTTAGATGAAATTCTCTGAAAGGCATAAACTATGAAAGCCCATTTTACAAAAAATAAATAACCTCAATAATTCAATATCTATTAAAGAACTTGAATTTGAAATTCAAGCTTTCCCCCAAAGAAAACTTTAGGCTCAGATGACTTCTCTAGTGATTCTTACCAGATATTTAAGAGAAATAATACCAACTTTAGAAAAATTCTTCAAGAGAATTACAGAATAACAAATACTTCCCAACTCACTGTCCTGATAACCAAAAAAAAAAAAAAGACATTATAAGAAATCTATACATTAATATCCTTCATGAAACTTAGTGCAAAAGCTCTTTTTTTTTCGAGATTTTATTAATTTTTTTGAGAGAGATCAGAGACAGGGGCAAGGGCAGAGGGAGAAAGAGAGAATCTCAAGCAGAGTCCATACTGAGCACAGAGCCTGACACAGGGCTCGTTCTCACCACCCTGAGATCATGACCCAAGCCAAAATCAAGAGTCAGAGCTTTTTTTTTTTTTTTTTTTAAGAGTCAGCGCTTAACTGACTGAGCCACCCAGGTGTTCCCCCCTTACTGCAAAAATTCTTAATGAAAGTTTAGTGAATTGAATCCAACATTACATAAATAGGATAATACATCATGGTGAATAGGATTTGTCCCAGGAATGCAAGGTTGCTTTAATATTAGAAAAGCAATAAGTATAATCCACCCATATTAAGAGATAAAAATGAAAAATTGATCATCTCAGTAGATACATTTGGCAAAATCCATTTGTATTTGGCATCTTGCCAAATCCAACATATATTTCTCATAAGAACTCACAATAAACTAGGAATAGAAAGGAAAATTCTCAACGTAAAAAATAACTTTTACAAAAAAAGCTTACAGCTAACATCATTTTCTTTAAATTATTTTTTTCTGTATATTATTTTTCTTTATATTATATTGTTTTATATTATGTTTTCTTTATAGTATTGAAAACGAGGCAAGGATATCCACTTTCATTCATTATTAAACTAGAGATTCAACCAATACAATAAGGAAAATATAAAGGGAAAAAAGGGAAAAACACTGCTGAGAAAAATAAAAGACCTAAATACACGTAGAGGTATATTATATTTATGGATCAGAAGACTCAATTTTAGTAAGATATAAATTATCCTCACATTGATCTATAGATTCAACATAATCCCAATCCAAATCCAAGCAGGATTTTTTGGGCCAAAATTGACACATTGACTCTGAACTTCATAAGGTAATGCAAAGGACCTAGAAGAGCTGAAACAACTTAGAAAAGGAATAAAAGTGGAAGTCTTAACACTTCATATGAAGACATATTATAAAGCTACAGTAATCAAAACAGCATGATGTTGTCATCATAACGGACATATAAATCAATGGAACAGAATAGCAAGTCCAGGAAGTCCAGACCTACACACGTATGGTCAATTGATTTCTGGCAAAAGTACAAAGTGCAATTTCCTAGAGGAAGGACGGTTTTTCCAACAAACGGAAATAGAATAATCTACAATCCAGATACAAAGGAAAAGAACAAAAAACCCCTCTTCATTCCATACTTTGCACAGTGTCTAAAAAATACCAAAATGGATCATTAATCTAAGTGTAAGATCTAAAACTCTAAGACTTGGGTAACATAGAAATTTTTTGTGACTTTGAGTTAGGCAAAGGTTTCTCAAGTACAATTCCAGAAATAAGATCCATACAATAAAACCTGAGTGAGACTTTACTAAAATCAAGAATACCTTCTATTTGAAAGACACTGTTTTGTTTTGTCTGATTGAAAAGTCAAACCATAGACTGGGAGAAAAATGTTTGCAAATGGTCCATCTGATATAGGACCTGTATCCAGAATATATAAAGAACTGTCAAAACTCAATAATAAGAAAACAAATAGAGAGAAAAAAGAGAAAAAAAAAGATTATAAGGATCGACCAAATTAATATTTGTAAATTACTTGAACAAGTCTTGATCTATAGTATTATGTAAGTGCCCATTCAAAAAAATGAAATAAAATATTAAAACAACTCAGAAAAAAAAAAGAAAACAAATAATGTAATAAAAAATGGCAAAAAGATTTGGACAGACACATCACCAAAGATGTTACACAGACAGCAAATAAGGATGTAAAAAGTGGCTTAATATCATTAACCATTAGCAAAATACAAACTAAAATTATAATGGAATATCACCATTCCCTATTAAAATATCTATCTAGAATATCTAGATATCCCATCCTGTTCAGAATATCTGAAATGAGAGACTTGCTATAATAAGAATCAGTAAACATTGGAATAACGGGAATTGTCATCATACCCTGTTGGAATTCTGAAAAAGGTAAACAGACACCTACCACACAACCCAGCCATTCCATTTCCAGTTTTCTACCTAACAGAAATAAAAGCATATGTCTACACAAGGATATGTATATAAATGTTTGTAGAAGCTCTATTGGTAATAGCCAAAAATTGGAAACAACCCAAATGTTCATCAACAGATGAGTGGATAAACACATTGTGATAGATCCATACAACGGAACAATAAAAGGAATAAACTCTAAGCAATAAAAGGAATGAACTCTCAAAACATAAAACAACACACATCAATCTCAAAATAATTTTGCTGAGTGAAAAAAGCCAGATGAAAGAAATACATACTTTATCATTCCCTTCTACAGAACTCTAGAAAATACCAACTAATATATAGTGGCAGAAATCAGATCAATGATTTTCCGAGGATCGGGGTAAAGAGCAGTTAAAGAGAGATTAAAGAACATGAGAAAGCTCTTCGATTGTAGTGATAGCTTTTTGAGTCTATGCACATGTGAAAACTTACTAGGGTCTACACTTCACATTATTGTACATAAAGTGTACATCACTAACATTGTTAAAATATATATGCCTAAAGACTTTCATTGAATTCTTATTTACAGTAACCCAAAATGGAGACCACAAAACATCCAACAGTAGGGAAATGGCTAAATAAATAATGAGGCATACATAAAGTATAATTATCATGCAATCACTAAAATATTGTCGGAGGATGTTCAACAACATGGGGAAAAGTTCGCACCACAATGCAAATATTAAGAAGAGAGAAAATTCAAAATTCTAGATTAGAATGATCTGATTTTGTAAGTTAAAAGAAAGGAGAAACAAAGCAGGAAGAAAAATGTCACTTTCACATCTGCAATGTCCCGGCCGCCGCACAAGAACAGGCATCTTATCTATATTCGACTTTGGTTCTTGCTGTCTTAGATCCACCCATCTTTGACTTGAATATAAAGTATATTAAGGAAGGGGAAAAGAAACTGCTACTAAAACTTTTTTATATCCTGGTAAACTTAACAGAATTTTGGTGCATCGCTTTGTTGATTTTAATGAAAGCATATATCTTAAGCATAGATCAAGTAGGATCTTTAAAAGGCAATGTTTTTGCAATTTCTGTTCTCCACAGATAACTGATGTCGTGAAAAATTAATCACCTCTATCTCCTTAGGCAGACTTGGGTATATAGGAGGCTGTGTTTATACACTTTTACAAGGAGCCATTCTAGAACTCAAGGAATGCTGCTATACCTTATACAATAATTTTTAGCGTTCAGAAACATGAAACATCTTTTTTATCTAGTGGATGTTGTAGCAAAGGTTTTTTTCTACCACTGATTGTCACTGAATATGGATTTCTTTAATGTGACTGCTATCAAAGGGAACACTCGATTTTGTGAAAAACCAACAAGCGCATATTTGGTCAAACAATCTAGGCAATTATCCTAGGAAGTAGGATTTCTCAATTAGCAGATGTTAAATTCTTCATTCTAATCTAATAAGCTTCTTTTCTGCATTCTGCTTCCCATATTACGGTATGCTTACCATGGAGCTCAGGTGTCTCCCCCCTCTAATGAGAACATGGACATATGATATTTGGTCTTGATTTAGGGAGTCATAATCTCCAGAAGGTCACCGACTAATTCTTTTGTGACTTCTCAAAAATGCACAGGACATTGCATTGCCCTTAATAAATCTTTGATCATCGAACAGGTTTTTGACAAGATTTGCAATGTACAGCCAGGCTCTGCAAATGAAAGCAGGATAAACTAGTAAATCACTTGTCATCCAAGTACCAAGGATAGTGCCCCCATCTCCAATCCCTCATTTTCCAGAATTGAGGGACTTAACTACAGCCTACACTGAAGCTGCTCAGTGCCTTGATGAAAATGTTCCTTTTCTAAAGAAGGATGGTTGGAAGGAGAAAGACACCTTTAATCTAGTTTTTCCTATTCTAGATCTTGAGAAAAGGATTAAGCCGCTTCAGGATGTATAATGACTTTCTATTACTGAGGACATAAGGGAAGCATTTGTTTTTCGCACTTAACAAAACATGGTTTGAGCGATTACAATGTAAGTCACACCTGGACAAAGTGGAATTCTAAATTCTGGATTCACGTGTGTGTGGTTGTCATCCTGCCCATCTTCAGGGAAACATCATGTTGGCTCCAATTACAATGAAGCACGTTTTCTGTGGTTATAAACACTGAAGTCAGTGGCAAATCTGCCATGATGCTTAAAAAAAAAAAAAAAAAAAAAAAAGAGGGCCAGAATGAATCACTACATTCTATATATTCCTCCAACAGAATACTTTTAGGCCAAGGGATGAATGCCTAATTGAAAATCATAATGATGTACAGCCTTTACTGGGAGTACTATATGTATACCGTATCCATTTTATCATTCTGATTAATGTGTTTACAACTTTGTGAAGACTGAACTGTAATGATATACCCATTGTAGAGGTCAAGAAAGGGAAATTGACAACATCTTTTCACAGCTTGCTTTGATAGAGCCGGGACAGAAGCCGAAGTCCATGGTGCTTTTAACCACTTCTCTACCGCCCCCATCCCTTCCTCGGGCAGGTTAGCCTACTCATCCAAAATATTCAATTTGGCCCTTTAATTAGATTAAATTATTGTTTTATTAGAGAGCATATTAGCACATCTCAAACAGGCATTCCTATTCTTGCATATTGAGGAAAAATTACAAAAGGAATTTTCCTTAAAAAAAAAAACCTCCAGTATTTTTTAGTAATTAAAAAACTCAATTTACTAATTAAAAAACTCAATTTACTATGGGCTTCAATTTCCTTTAAATTTTATAAAATATGGAAATGGCTTTTGTTCCTAAAGAATCAGTGGTTTTAGAGCAGGTTTTATCTTACAGGGCAATGAGCACCCCCCGATTAGTGACATAAATTTGTAGCCATGAAAGTAAACTGGGGAAACCACATAGAGCACGTAGAAGGTACAGCACGTAGAGGCCACTACCTTTGGCCAAAACCTCACCTATAAACCATCTCCCACAATGTGCCAGCACAGTGGATTCTTTCCCAGTGTATAAAGAATAGGGTTTCATTGACTTTTCCCATAGCCTTATTGAGCTATAAGTCACAAAACATACAACTTATCCACTTAAAATGTATAGTTCAATGGATTCAGTATTTTACATCACCACTGTCTTAGAACATTTCATTACCTCAAAAAGAAACCTTGCATTCTTTAGCTTCAAAAAGAAACCATGTTCCCATTTTCTCCAGCTCCAAGGGACTATTAATCTATTTCTGTCTTTGTAGGTTTGCCCACTATGAACATGTCATATCAATGGAATCATAAAATATGTTGTCTTTCACATAGCATAATGCTTTCAAGATTCATCTGTGTTGTAGCAAGTACCAGTGCTCCATTCTTTTTTTATGGGTACATAATAATCCACTGTCTGTATATACACCACCTTTGTTTGTGTACCCGTCAGTTGATAAACATTTGGGTTGTTTCCATCTTTGGGCTATTATGAATAATGCTGCTAGAAACTTTCATGAGCAAGTTTTTATGTGGACATATGTTTTCATTCTTCTTGGGTACCTACCCAGGAGTAAAATTACTGGGCCATATGGTAACTCTATGTGTAAATGCTTGAGGAATTATCAGGCTGTTTTCAAAAGTGGTTGTATCATTACAAATTGCCATTAGAAGTATGTGAGGGTTTTGATTTACCTGCATCCTTGCTGACACTTTTTATCTGACACATTTACTCTAGCCATGCTAGTGATGTAAAGTAGCATCTCATTGTGGTTTTGATTTGCACTTCTCTCATGACTGACTAATAATGTTGAGCGTCTCTTCATGTGCCTATTGGCCATTTCTCTATCTTCACTGGAGAAATGTCTTTTCAGATCCTTTGCCCATTTTATAATTGAGTTGTCTTTTTGATACAAGTCCCTTATTAGATACTTGATTTGCACATATTTTCTCCCATTCTGTGGGTTGTTTTTTCACTTTCTTGATGGTGTCCTTTGATGCACAAAAGTTTTTAGTTTCAATGAAATCTAATTTACTTATTTTTTCTTTTTTTGCATGTGCTTTTATTGGCTAAGAATCCACTGCCCAAATATAAGCTCATGAAAATTTAACCCTAAGTTTTCTTCTGGGTGTTTTATTGTTTAAGCTATTTTGCTTAGGTCTTTCATTCATTTTGAATTAATCTTTTTTAAAGATTTTATTTATTTATTTGACAGAGAGAGAGAGAGAGATCACAAGTAGGCAGAGAGGGGAGGCAGAGAGAGAGGGGGAAGCAGGCTCCCCGCTGAGCAGAGAGCCAGATGTGGGGCTCAATCCCAGGTCCCTGAGATCATGACCTGAGCCGAAGGCAGAGGCTTAACCCACTGAGCCACCCAGGCGCCCCATTGAATTAATGTTTGTATATGGTGTGAGGTAAGAGACCAACTTCATTCTTTTTCATGTGGCTATCCAGCTGTCCCAGTACCATTTGTTGAAAAGATTATTCTTTCTTCTTAAATGGTTTTGGCACCCTTTAAAAAAAAAAAGTTGACCATAGACATATTGGTTTTTCTAGACTCTCAATTATACTTTATATGTCTATATTCTATACATCTATCCTTATTCCCATGCTGGTACCGCTGTTTTGCATAAAATAATATTTTACAAACATTCATGGTTGACATGATCCAGGACCTTGTAACTCCAATAATGATTAACTAGCATTTAGCTTGACAAATAATTTGGCTCAAATGGTCCAACCACTTTTTGGAACTTTATATTTTATCAGTAATAAACAGCTATAAAGTTGCTGCTCTCTATCATGTTTAGGATGAAATTTGCATGACAAAAATAAGTCACATTTTTTATCTGATTGGGCTTTTTGAACATCAAAATCTCAAAATACAATAAACTATACAATCTTGGAAGAGGAAAAAAACTTTGACATTATCTAGACCAAGCTATTTTGTTGCATTGTTTTTACAGATTAAAAATCAGATCTTAACTGTTTTCATAATAAAGGTGTCACCTTCTCCCAAAGTGTGACCTAAAAAACATTTGCTCCAGTAAATTTATTTGAAGACTAGAAATAATTCAGATACTTTGACAGACTATGAACCTCTCCAAAGGGAACAAACAATTATTGGTGTGGACAGAGTTTATCAACATCTCTTTTGTAGCCAAGACCCATCACACAGAGGGTGTGTCAGCAAATATTTAGATGACAGAATTTTGTATTTATCTTCTGGATACTTGGCCCCATGTGGACCCCAGAAAAAAATCTTGTTAGTAAAGGTCATTTTAAAATAGAGATATATTGAGAAAACAAATGTCATATTTTGAAACAAAACACTAATGAAATAAACTAATAGAAATCATAGAATGATTGAGGAATATTTTCTTGTTCTGTATACCTTGTATATTTGAGTTTTTCATTAGTCTGATTAATTTAGATTTCTAGTGTGTTAATTTAAAGGAACATGGTTTTATGGCCAACAGACACATGAAAAAATGCTCAACATCACTCGGAATCCGAGAAATACAAATCAAAACCACAGTGAGATACCATCTCACACCAGTCAGAACGGCTAAAATTAGCAAGTCAGGGAACGACAGATGTTGGCGAGGATGTGGAGAAAGGGGAACCGTCCTACACTGTTGGTGGGAATGCAAGCTGGTGCAACCACTCTGGAAAACTGTATGGCGGTTCCTCAAAATGTTGAAAATGGAGCTACCCTATGACCCAGCAATCTCACTACTGGATATTGACCCTCAAGATACAAATGTAGTGATCGAAAGGGTCATATGCACCCGAAAGTTTATAGCAGCAATGTCCAAAATAGCCAAACTATGGAAAGAACCTAGATGTCCATCAACAGATGAATGGATCAAGAAGATGTGGTATATATATACAATGGAATACTATGCAGCCATCAAGAGAAATGAAATCTTGCCATTTGCAACGACGTGGATGGAACTAGAGGGTATTATGCTAAGTGAAATAAGTCAGTCAGAGAAAGACAATTATCACATGATCGCTCTGATATGAAGAATTTGAGAGGCAGGGCAGGGAGTCGTGGGGGGGGGAGGAGAAATAAAACAAGATGGGATGGGGAAGGAGACAAACCATAAGAGACTCCTAAAATCACGAAACAAACTAAGGGTGGCTGAGGGGGGGTGTGTAGGGATATGGACATTGGGGAGGGTATGTGCTATGGCAAATGCTGTGAAATGTGTAAGCCTGATGATTCACAGACATGTTCCCTGGGGCAAATAATACATTATATGTTAAAAAAAATTTTAAAAAAAGGAACATGGTTTTACTGATATTGAACAAAAGCTCCTGTGTTCTGCTATGCACTGAACTGTGTCTCCCTCAAATTCATATACTGCATTTCTAACCCCCCTGTTTGGAGACAGGGCCTGGGAAGAGGTGATAAAGGTTAAATGAAATCATCAGGGTGGAGCCCTGATCCCTGATTTCTCCATAGGGCTGGTGCTCTTGTAAGAAGAGGAAGGGACATGAAAACTCTCTTTCTCTTTCTCTCTCTATCATGTAAGGACACAGCAAGGAGGCAGCTGTCAACAAGCCCGCAAAAGAGTTCTCACCAGAGACAGAACTCATCGGCAATGAGATAAGAGACTTCCTGGCCTCTGGAACCGTGAGAAGTACATTTCCGTGCTTCAAGCCACACCGTCTATGGTATTTTTTTTTTAAAGATTTTATTTATTTATTTATTTGTCAGAGAGAGAGAGAGAGAGAGAGCACAAGCAGGCAGAGTGGCAGGCAGAGGCAGAGGGAGAAGTAGGCTCCCTGCCGAGCAAGGAGCTCGATCCCAGGACCCTGGGATCATGACCTGAGCCGAAGGCAGCTGCTTAACCAACTGAGCCACCCAGGCGTCCCTGGTCTATGGTATTTTTATTACGGCAGTCCAAGCTGACCGGTGCATGCTCTAAGATGCCAAAAACCAATCTAGAGAATTTTTCAGGATCAGAGTCTAGCCAGCAGTTCACGTTGTTGTATGCAATTGTTTGTCATTGCAGTTCCACATGAAAGGATGATACGAAGATTTGTAAGAGTTATAAATCTGGAAGAGTACCTCCTATCTGTTCTAATCATCCTACCACGTAGAGAATGGACGTTGGCACATTGGATGAACATGAAACCTGATCTCTAAGATGAACAAGGAGATACAACCCATACCACTTTTTAAAAAAGAATTATTTATTTTAAAGAGAGAGGGAGTGAAGATGGAGAGACAGAGAGACTTGATCTCAAGCAGACTTGCACTATGTGCAGAGCCCAACGTGGGGTTCAATCCCAGGACCCCGGGATCAGGATCTGAGTCGAAATCAAGAGCCGGACGCTTAACCAACTGAGCCACAGCTCCCCCATACCACATTTTTTCAGCAGCAAAGGAACAGAGTATTTTTTAGTTGAAAAAACTTCTAGAAGAAGGAAGAGGAGAAGAGGAAGAAAAGGAGGATGGGGGAAAGGAGGAGAAGATTTTTTTTAAGGGAGGAAATACGCACAGCAAATAACTTTTTTCTTCTTGTTTGCTTGTTTGTGGGCATCAGATGGCCCTGCCTTTGAAAAAGTTTAAAAGTACATTGCACTATTTGAATACCAATATAGGAAAGCTGATTCAATTATAGAAATGCTATGTATACACTAAGGCTCAGAACGTAAATGTGCCACATGAGCTCATGAGTGGTTGAAACAAAAGAACCCCAAGTCTGAATATTTTTTTAAAGAAATATAATCAAGGCTAAGAAAAAGAATTTTAATCTTAAAAAAATAAGCTATTTCTGGAACTACAACAATGTACTTGAACTAATGTAAATCAAAGAAGAATCTTAATAATCAAAACTCTGGGACCTAAAAAGTCATTGAAAAATTCCTGAAAATATTAAAGATTTAAAATTTCCAGCCAAGATTTGTCAAAGGAGGTGAAAACTTCAGGCCAGTTGAATAAAGCTGTCCCATATACCTTACTTAGCTGCTTAATTCATTCACGTGTTCATCAATCTGTTTATCAGTTGTTTGGAGAGACTATTATTCAAATTCCCCTCTATATGCCCAACTCTCCTAACACAGATGACCCAGCGAGTGATTATCTTAACAAATGGGACCACTGTAATCCCAGTGAAATTTTCCTAACACATTTCCAGAGGACATTAACACTTACTGCAACAGATAGAACTTGTGATGTCTTTAAAATTCTTGTGAAAACTCTCTTGGCGTCCAAGAAAGGGACCTACTCCTCGAGTCCATCTCGGAGGAGATAGGAGAATTCTGCCCAAGAAAAGGTCCTTCAGCATTCACTATGCCTTCCTTTTTTGAAAGTTTCCAGTTGTACCTCATGACTGTGGCTATGGCTTTAAGACAAAGTTTCTGTGTTTGCCTCCTTAAAAAGAAGTCCAGATTGTCATATTGGACAATCACATTGGAAGAGGAGCAGAGAGGTAAGGGGTGAAGAAACCACCAGCAGAGGCCAGAATTGAGGACGGATCCCACTCACAGGTGGCTTCCTACTCATTTTGGCACAGACCGAGGGGCCCCAAAGAAGCTGTTAACTCTTCTCTGAGTCCTGTACCTCAAATTTCCTCCATCGTTTTTTTTTTAAATATATAATTTCTTGGTGGTTTTTTTTTTTTTGTAAAGATTTTATTTATTTATTGGAGAGAGAGAGAGAGCGTGCACGAGAGCATGAGAGGGGAGAAGGTCAGAGGGAGAAGCAGACGCCCCGTGGAGCTGGGAGCCGGATGCGGGACTCAATCCGGGGACTCCGGGATCATGACCTGAGCTGAAGGCAGTTGCTCAACCAACTGAGCCACCCAGGCGCCTCTCCTCCATCGTTTTTATAAAAATTCCTAATTAAGCCTAATGCAGAGCAGGCTGTCACCCTTGGGTTTTGCAAGGTACTAAAACCACCATCCATTCATTTATCCAAATATTTATTGA
The DNA here is from genome assembly GCA_028533885.1 of Nasua narica. Taxonomy (NCBI): domain Eukaryota; kingdom Metazoa; phylum Chordata; class Mammalia; order Carnivora; family Procyonidae; genus Nasua; species Nasua narica. The sequence goes on along the minus strand of CM052807.1, from coordinate 61,231,030 downwards.
TAACCTATGTGACAGGCTTTGATATAGAAACCCCTTTATAAACCTAAATAAACTGCTAACAGCACGTTATACTCCGAACAGTGAATTGGACAGGAATTGATTTAATTTGCTCTACGTGTTCTTTATTATTTTTGAAAAAGATAGCAACTTGGGAGGCAATGAGCCAAAAGTTATAGTTTTAATTTGCACATAGTCTAACTTCCCAAAGGTCTTTCCACCTGAATTTCCAGACCAGGTGGTTAAACCTTGCTTAATGGATGGCAGGAAACACGAAAGTAAAATGTCTTAAAAACCTGCTGTGTCTTGGAGTCGGCCGATCACTATGGGAAGCCAGATGTGGGCATCCTCTAGTTCTTAAAGGCTTAACCTGCAGTCTGCCTTTTGCTGACAGTCCCTGGTAACAGTGGCCTCCAGTCCTGCTCTGGCTGGAGGACTTCATGGCAGCAACCATGAGGCTTCTGAGATAGAAGTATTTGCTTTTTTTTTTTTTTTCAGTGGGGGAAAGCTTTATAGGGTCAAGTGGCAGGACTATCAGGGAGGCAGCGTCCGCTAACCCAGGGCAACCTAATTTTGGGCTAGAATCGAGGCGTGTGCATGTGTTCTGAGCCAGACAAGAGATCTGGTCCCAGGGGCAATGTCTTCTGTCTCTTGCCAGGTGTGAGGGCACAAAGCAGAATAAGATTCTTTGCTGTAGAAATGGACCTTCAGTGCCCACGTTGAAGGGAGGAAGCACTTGAATATCCCAACACTCTCCCGAGCCCAGGGGAGAATGGGGAATCTTTTAAAGGCCATAACAGAGAGGTTCCTGCATGGCTCAGTCCTTAAGCGCCTGCCTTTGCTCAGGTCATGATCCTAGGGTCCTGGGATCGCGCCCCACTATGGGCTCCCGGCTCAGCGAGAAGCCTGCTACTCCCTCTCCCACTCCCCCTGCTTGTGTTCCCTCTCTCGCTGTGTCTCTCTCTGTAAAATAAATAAATAAAATATTTTAAAAAATAAATAAAGGGCATGAAAGAAAGGCAAGTAGTATGTCTGTTACGAGCATTTACAAATAATGTGACTTTACAGAGTTTTTGATTAAAAATTAAAACACCGGAAGGCACTATGGCAAAATAATGTATCTTGGAAGTGGCTTTCCTATGAAGAAAACACGAATTTCTATTTGCTGTGGTCTAATACATAGATTGTGATTAAAATCGCAAATCTTCATCTAAGATCACTGTTGTGTTAAATAGAAACGGTGAGGGATAGAGTGGGTGGAAATGCTTGCTTCATTTTCTGCACTAACTTCACAGAATATGGACGGATATATTTTCTTCCACAACAGAAACCTAATGAAATATGGTGAAATTTCCCTAGAGACTCTCATGGGAATAGCATTTACCAACCCCCCAAATTCTGTAGCACAGCTCTTACAGTTTAAATAATCGAGATTCTGTATTTGAAAGGCATTAGGAAACGGGGCTACTTTTCAATGGACTGGAGGAATCCATCCCCCAGAGCAAATTGGGCAGAACTGTCCCTTGTATAACAGAGAGGGGCTGTACTGAGTAATTCCAGGTTTATGCTGTGCTTGGTGCAGTGTTGGCTATATAATGAATGTTAAATAAAATAATACCACCATGTGACAATGGAGAGCCTGATCCTCTCATTCTTACTGCTAAACCCACATACCAGATGGTTACACAGACCCGTAATCAAGCGCAAAGCCGTGTGGGCCGGGGGGTGGGGGGGGCTGGCATGGTGGCTCTGAGTCAGGCCGCAGCCTTCTCTCTCCCTTTGCGGAAGAGCTCCCCTACCTCCATAAATAGTTATTAAAAGCCAGGCTGGTGGTTTTGAGAGCTCAGCGAGCCTGGGATGGGTCCAGACAATTCATGAATGACACGGATTTCCCTCAGCTCTGGGCAAAACGACTTCTCAACTCTCTTCACCACCTAAAGAGAGAAAGGACTTTCTACTAGGATCTGTAAGGAAACTGGGATGCCTCAGAACAGGTGTGGTTGGCTGTTTATGAGATGCCTTCCTTGAGGGCGTTGTGCTGAGTGAAATAAGTCAATCATGGAAGAGCAAATCCTAAATGATTTCACCAACAGGACATCTTCAGAGTAGTCAAATGCATACAGACAGAAAGGAGAAGGGTGATGGCCAGAGGCTAGAGGATGGGGGACGGGGAGTTATTGTTTAATGGGGACAGAGTTTCAGTTTTGCAAGAAGGGTTCTGTGGATGCACGGTGGTGATGGTTGTACAAACACATGGATGTACTTAATTCCACTGAATTGTACACTTAAATAATGCTTAAGAATGGGGGGAGGCGGTGCCTGGGTGGCTCAGTCGGTTAAGTGCCTGCCTTTGGCTCAGGTCATGATCCTAGGATCCATGATCCTAGGATCTTAGGACCTAGGATCAAGCCCCACATCGGGCTCCCTGCTCAATGGAGAGCCTGCTTCTCCCTCTCCCACTCCCCCTGCTTGTGTTCCCTCTCTTGCTGTCTCTCTCTGTCAAATAAGTAAATAAAATATTAAAAAAATAAAAATAAAAAAATGGTGAAGATGGAAAATTTTATACATGGTGTGTTTTATCACAATTAAAAATATATAAAATAAACATATACATAAAAATCTAATAAATATCTATTTTTTCCCCGGAGGGTCCCTGAAAACCATGGAGATGTTCTTCCTCTCAGAAAATGAGAGCAGATGCGTTTTTGGAGCACTTTAAAGGCAGTGTTCTGCAAGACTCTTCCATGTCAGTGTTTCTTCCCCCTAGAGCATGAGCTCTTCTGGGACAGGGTAAGGCCATCTTTATCTTCGTGTCCTTATGGCTCAGAATATGAGGTCTACAGTGTCCCTGGGCTGATTCAGACAACCCAAATGTCAAACAGATTCTCCCATTTCACCAAAAATTAATTAAAAAAAAAAATCAGACTGCTTCTAAAGCAACCGAATTCAGTGGGAGGAGAAATCTCTTTGAAATTTGAAGTTATGTAAGTCAAACTTCAAAGGACACTAGCACATTCTTTCATGCTGCATATGGTTTTTGAATTGAAGAGCTCAAACCTTTGGTGCTTTGACCTCATCTTTCCTCCTATCTGTAGCCTGGGAAATTGAACTTAACATTGGACCAAACTGTGTTATGTGTCAGTTATTGATTCAGCAGAGAAGGGCCTGATCAATAATTACCTGAAAGAAAATGCTAGTTTGATCTATGAAGCTCATGTTTTTATGATCAAAGCACCTTCTGAGGGAGGTTCATACCCTTTCACTGATTATATCCCCTATTGGTGACATAGAAGGCTCCCAAAACATTTCTCACTTGAAGTTCAAGGTGAGGCTGCTTCTCTTGGACTTGTGATCTATGCCGTGAGATTTAAAAAAGGGTGTTACGGAGTATCCTTGTGTCTTAACGGTTTTGTCTCCTCCCGGAATACTCAAAGTTCCTTGTGAGCAGAGTTAATCATATTTTGTTAGTAAAGTTGGACTTGAACTTATACCAGACACATTGCCCTTGTCAACTACAAATTTACCAGTCCCTTCCTGGGTGAAATATGCTTGCAATTTGTAATTAATTGATTGGTTGAATGGCTATTGATTGAAAAAAATTGTTTATCCAAGTGGGTCTTATTGCAACCATTGTACTTTTCATTGACAACCAAGTTTGCAAAACTCTCTTCACACATTTTAAATCCATTGTTTCTGTTTTTAATCTCAAAGTAAAGACAGAAGAGGCTATTGTAAGGCTATTCTAGAGAATACTTGGCTATTCTCTAGATTGGTGATTTATGTGACAGATTGTTCATCTCTTTATCCCTCCCATATTTGTTCATTTGCTTTGAAAAAATATTTTTTTTGTGGTAAAACACATATATACATAAAATTTACCACATTCACCATTTTTTCAGGGTATGGTTGAGAGGCATTACACACATCCACAATGTGCAGTCATCACTGCCATCCATCTCCATAACTGTTTTCATCTTATAAAACTGAAACTCTATACACATTAAACAATTATTCCCCAACCCCCCTCTCCCCTCCCCAGCCCCTGGCAACCACAATTCTACTCCCTGTCTCTATGATTTTGACTATTCTAAGTACCTCATGTAAGTGGAATAATACAGTATATGACTTTTTGGTGCTTAACTTATTTCACACGGCATAATATCCTCAAGGTTCGTCCATGTGGTAGCATGTATCAGAATTCCCTTCCCTCTTACACTGAGACCATATTTTGCTTATCTGTTGTTGATGGGTTGGTTCCACATTTTAGTTATTGTGAATAATGCTGCTATGAATGGAGTATTATGTTCATATACTTTACTCAACAGAAGCCCATAATGCTTCATTTAGAGACAAGAACACCATGGAAGGAGTGGAAAAAGCGAGAAGGTTCATGAATGATTTCAACCACGAGTAAACATCCTCCAAGCCATCTATGTAAGCCAGTTCTAAACTCCATTGCATGATGTAAAAAAGATAGAGTAGAACCTCTATTTTATGAACTTAAAAATCACTGAGGGGATTGATACACTACCCAAATCTCAGTGGATTTCGGAGTCCTAGAGATGTTCTCCAGAAGCAATATTAGAGATTGAGTTAGTGATCCCCATTCTTGATTGCACATCAAAACACTAGGGCTCTTTAAAAAAAATACTTATGCATAGATCCCATTCCCAGGTATTCTGATTTAACTGGCCTGAGGGTGGACATCGGTATTTGAAAGTTTTTTTCAGGCATTTCTAATGTGTAGCTAAGGTTAAGACTCACTGACATAGCTTAACCCCTCCCCTTCACTCCCATTTAGAGAGAGAAAAGGGGAATGATGGACCAAAAGTAACCAAAAGGAAACTAGTATAAGGATGCAAAAAGGGACTTTAAAATCCCAAATCTAGAATTCTACACCTCCTGAAAATGTCTTTTACAGTATTCAGTTCTTCAGAAGTATAAAAAAATAAGTAAAATACTATCAAGTAGGTAATTTTTATTCAACATAGAAAGATTTAAATTGAGATCAAGTGCATGATGGAAACTTTAGTTTTCATCTTTATATCTAAATTGCAATGAATCTAAAAGATGAGAACATTTTTCCTATTATCAGAAATTTGACAAAGGAAGACAAATATCTGTGTGTGCCTTGAGATATTATACACTTCTAAAATCAAATAGATTAATCAGGGGCACAAAGTTCAAAGAAGATAAGAAAAAGAGAAATGAAATAACAGGACTGATTCTAAAGATGTTTCCATTCTGCTGTAAAAGTCAAGTAATGGAAACCCAAGAGGAAGTGCAAATGGCCAATAAACATGTGAAAAGATGCTCAGTCTCATTGTGTCCCAGGAAAATGGAATTTAAAACATCATTTATTTATCAGATCAGGAAAAAGCAAAAAAAAAAAAAAAAAAAAAGATAACATCCAGACTGGGCAAAGATGTGGGGAATAGGGCAATCCAGCGCAGGTTTGGGAAATGTGTTGCTTCCAGACAGAGCCTGAATATCAGGAATGTGCAAAGTACATAAGGTCCTAGGAGAGGAAGTCATTGGGAAGGATCTATTTTTCTTCACCAACCCCATTATTTTGTCTTCCACTGAGAATGTTGACCTGCCCCATCAGATACACTAAGATTAGTATGTCTGAGCTGTTCCAGAATCAACTCCTGCAAAGCTCAGCAGTGTCTGAACTACTCTCTCTTTCCCACTTGCCTCTTGTTCTTACTCTGAGCCCACTCCAATGGTGAATTTCAGTGCTCTCAGCTGGAAAAAGCAATGCTCACTCACCCCACTGCATCTGGAATGCCTCATCATTGTCCAAGTCTGCAAGTCCTATATCCTTAGGTAGTAAGCTTCTCACCAGCTCAGTTGTTAGATGTGTTTCTCCCTACCATTTACTGAGTGTTCGCTGGTATCAGGCAAAGCACTGCATCTTGTCATCCTGTCACTTTTGTCTTCCAACAGTCCTATGAGGTAATTATTATTTTTATTCATATTTACATAAGAGAAAACAGATTTAGAAAGCTTAAATGTCTTTCATGAGGATACCCAGCTTGTAATTGGCAGGAAAGGCCCTACTTTTCTGGTTTAGGAGTGTCACCTGGATATAAATTTAGGGGGTATGAAAGCACACTTTTCCACCAATTTCTTCTTCCAGAGGTCACTGCTTCTGACCAAATCCTTGCAGAGCTGGCTAATCTCTGGGTGATAACCCTAGGTTGGTGTCTCTGATGCCTAAGCCCTAAGCCCTAGGCTCTGCTTCCTTTCCTCCCTCAGGCTCTGCATCCATTGTAGAGACTGGCTCCCTCCCTGCCAGGGTCACTGCCAGCTCTGTTCGTAGGTCAGTCCCTGTGCCTCCACCACTGTGAGGTGGTCATTGGAGGAGGAGGTCACTGTTCTCACTACTGCCACCTGCTGGAACCTGGTCTCTGCTCTAGTTGATGTCAGGGGCCAGGCCATGGAACTAGGTAGTGCTCTTTGATCTGTTGCACTCTTTGTTGCTTCAGGGAAAATGGCCAAAACCTCAACAAGTTTGCCTCAATTTACTCTCTTAAATTTGAGCCCTGACGGCTGCCACCTTTGTGATCCCTCCCTGTGTCCCATTGGGAAGGAGAGAGAAATTCTTCCTATAGCAGAGTATATGCTGTTTTGTCACACAGACCTGTTTGGAGAACCAAGACCGTGGTCCATGGATGTGGACAAGACTGTCCGTATCAAGATCTCCAGCCCCATCATACGGATGCAGCACGGTGACTGCTTTGACTTGCGATCTCTGGCACAAGTATTCACCAATCAGGACTTTAGAAATCTTTCATGGGTATGAATCTGCAATGAGGAATATCAAGACTGACACCATCGCGCTCATCTCACTGACTTTGAACAGAGAATTAGGGTATTCGGTATAAAGAAAATTTGCTTCAAGGAGAAAGAAAGAGAATTAGAGAGAAAGAATTAGAGAATTAGAAAGAATTCAAGGAGAAAGCAAGAAAATTAGAACTTCAGTGGACTCATTTGAAGATTTGTCCAGACAGCCCAGCCGCATGTAATAATCCATCCTAAGAAATATTTACAACATCAAATACTTGCTTTCTGTATTAATATGGGTCCATTATTAGAGACAGACAGACATTGACTCAAGCTCACTTGAGTTCCAAATAGGAGTTGAAAGTCTCCTGTACCTGAACCATGGAAAAAGTGATAGAAGACTGGACTTTGGTATGTCTGAAGCTAGGAACTCCCATGTGGGGCACTCTTTGTCTCTGGTCTTTGCCGCTCTCTGCGTACCGGCTTCACTGTAAGTTCAGAGGTACTGTGGAGGTGTTTGGTGGGGGAGAGGAGAATGGGAATGGACAGCAGGAGCCCAAGCTTGCATCTCCTTCACCCCACCACCAACAAGAGGAAAACCTTTTCAGTAGCTCTACTTAAAAAAATCCCAAAGAAAGATTCAAATAGGCCTCTTTGGGATCATGTGACCATCTCTGATAACTGGAATGGGCTGTATTATCATGAGAAAGGGAAAGGAGTGCTGGGCAGAAAAAGAAAAGTGACCTTTATAGTTCTACACAATGAAACAGTGTTCACAAAACATACATTTATTTAACTCCCATTGTCATTTTTTAAATTAACTAATTTTATTTTTTCAGTGTTCCAAGACTCATTGTTCATGTACCACACCCAGTACTCCATGCAATACATGCCCTCCTCAACACCCACCACCGGGCTCAGCCAACCCCCCACCCTCTCCCCTCCAAAACCCTCAGTTTGTTGCTCACCGAAGGAAAGGAAGGGTGAATTGGGGGAAACCGGAGAGGGAGATGAACCAAGAGAGACTGTGGACCATTTCGTTTTTTTAATAGTTGAAATAGATTTCCACAAAAAGAATTCCAATTGATGAGGTTGCAACCATTGGAAATTAGGTCTTAACTTATTATCCATATTTTTCCTTGATGCCATTTATCATAATTTTAATTATTTCCTTATCATATGATCATTTGATTATTGTTTGTCTGCTCAGGTGGAGTGTAAACTCCACAAGGGCAGGGATCACAAGTACTTTTATTCACCATTATTTCCTCAGCACCTAGAACATTCCTGGCATGACTGAATCAACCACCCCCCTTGAAAGATCAAATGCAGAATAAGCTCAACCTTGATGCTAGATTCAATCTAAGTCAGCATTGGATGATTCCAAAGTTAAAGAATTGTAAGTTAAGAAACGCTGATGGAAAGAAAGAGGAAATGAGATGACTGTCTAAAAGATCCAACCAGCCTCACCTGACAGGGAATCCATGGAACACAGACACAGACATACCAACAAATAGCGTCTGGGGACACGTGGGTGGCTCAGTTGGTTAATCCGCTGCCTTGGCTCAGGTCGTGATCCCAAGGTCATGACCTTCATCGGGCTTCTTGCTCAGCAGGGAGCCTACTTCTCTCTCAGTCTCTGCCTACCACTCTGCCTACTTGTGCTCTCTCTCTGACAAAAAATAAATAAAATATTTTAAAACAAAACAAAGCAAAATAAAAAAAAAAAACAAAAAATAGGGTCTGAGGAGCTAAACGCCAAAAAACTTCAGATGGTTATAAAAGAAACAGGTTCAAAAAAGAAAAAAGAGAAAGTTCCAAGTTTCAGCCAATTCTGAAAATCTTAAGGTTTACCAAAAAAGTTGACATTTATATTATGTGGATACAGAACTGAGCCTAAGAAACTTACCACCTGAGTCTATATTTCTATTTGCCCCAATTTTAAAAAAGGAAGAATCATCAGGCCAGACAGCTAGAGATCTCTCCATTTGTCTCTGTTTAATGGAAGAACGCCCTGATGAAAACACGCTACTGGAGTACTTCGCTGGGTTGTGTTAAAAATTATGGCCTTTCAAAGACTCTCAATTGCATATGTTCTTGCCCTATGTACACTTTAATAAAATACAACTGTTTGAGTTTCTGTTAATTAAGCCTGCAGCTTCCGGCGAGCAGGACTTCCTGTGCGCGAGCCTGGGCCAGGTCGCTGAGCCTCTGGGAGAAAGAGTCAGCAGCAGTTAGCTGTGGAAGTTCCTGGGGCACCCCCTCCCCAGCGTGGGTTCTTAATCTGCAGAGAGAAACAGGTCTGGGGGAGAAGGTACCTGGAGGGGCGGCTGCGGGCCCTAGAGGCACAGGAACCAAGGCCCGCTATATATACGCCTACGGTGGAGAAATGCAATTTCAGCAGAGACAGGGCAGGAACCATGGGAGAGGTTGGAGGACACACAGTAGGGGCATGTTCTGACAGAATGAATTTATTTTCCCTTTAAACTTTGTCTTGGAAAAGCGGAGAAGGGGGAACGGAGACTGATGGGTGCCCCAGGAGAAGCCAAGACTTCTGTGAGGTCAGGGGGAGGGGCCCCATGATGTATAAATAAGAAAGATATATTTGATCTTGGTCCCCAGGCCCTGATGGGGGCTCCAAAAGCCCCTCTTGATTCCTAAGTGATAAGAGCACCAGGGACATATTTTGTGTTACTGAGGCAACCACCGTGACCGGGCTAGATGGCGGTGGGCGGGGGGGGTCACCAGAAAGACCGAGCCATGATTAGAAGCTTGGAATGTTCGGCCCCACCCCCACTCTCCTAGAGAGGAAAGAGGGACTGGAAACGGAGTTCATAACTGATCTTGCCCCCATGAGGTGACCTCCATTAAATTCCAACAGCAGGGGCTTCAGGGAGCTTCCAGGTCGGTGACAGCACAGAGATTCTGGGAGAGCGGTGCCCCGGGAGTGGGCACGGACGCTCTGTGCCCTTTTCCCACACCTTGCCCTATGCATCTCTTCCATCTGGCCATTTCTGAGTGCTATCATCTTATACAAACCCGATAATCTAGTAGGTAAAATGCTGCTCTGAGTTTTGTGATCGGCTCTAGCAAAGTCATCAACTCAAGGAGAGGGTCGTTGCAACCTCTAATCCACAGCAGTGGGTCAGAAGCCCAGGTGACAGCCTGGCCTTGGGATTGGCTCCTGGAGTGGGGGCCGGAAGGCAGTCTTGCAGGATTGAGCCCTTGCCCTGCGGGATCCAATGCTGTCTTCAGGGAGATAGTGGCAGAATGGAGTCGAACTGCGGGATACAGAGCTGGGGTTGGAGAAAGGCTTTGTGGTGTCCCCTGTGTTGGAATTGGTACTAGAATCATCTTGGGCCCTCTCTGAGAGCAAAGAAGAGACATCCGCAGAGGGGAGGAGGCAGGAAGTGACTCCTGTGAACCCCTGGCAGGAGGCTCCCCAGTTTGGGGACCTGGGCTGACAGCGTAGGCCCATGTGACCTCAGAGCCAGCGGTGTGCTGATGCTCCGTGAATTTGTCTTACATTGAATACCAGTTGAGTGGGCTGGCCAGAGTACCTTCCCATATATACCCACTCTCCTTCCTCCACACCACTTGTCTCCTGGGGTCAGCTATCTTCAGCCCAAAGAGTACCTCACAGTTAATCATTTAATTCCATAAACAGGAAAAATTAGGCAGTATGGAGAATTGTGAGACACGTACGCAATAAACCAGTTCCTGATTTTAGAAAGAAAATGGGAAGCATCAACTCTTCACCATCAGCAATACAATGGCTCTCAGAGATGCTCATGGCAAAGCAGAAAGAGCACCAGACCATGGGGCGCCTGGGTGGCTCGGTGGGTTAAGGCCTCTGCCTTTGGTTCAGGTCATGATCTCAGGGTCCTGAGATCAAGCCCCACATCGGGTTCTCTGCTCAGCAGAGAGCCTGCTTCCCCCTCTCTCTGCCCAACTCTCTGCCTACTTGTGATCTCTCTCTCTCTCTCTGTCGAATAAATAAATAAAATCTTAAAAAAAAAAAAAAAAAGAAGAAGAGCACCAAACCAGGAGTCAAAGCAGTTACCTTCTGGCAGTGGGTCTGGCATACACTGGTGGGTGGGGGGGTCCTCAGTGGGTTGTTTACTCTCTTGTCCCCTTTTCCTTTCTGTATAAGGATGAAAATAAGTTCTCTTCCAGATTTAATTTTCTGGTTTTCCATATAAGTGCTTCAATTAAAAATGATAAAACTTAAAAAAAATGAGGGGTACCTGGGTGGTTCAGTCGTTAAGCCTCTGCCTTTGGCTCAGGTCATGATCCCAGGGTCCTGGGATTGAGCCCCGAATCGGGCTCCCTGCTCAGCGGGAAGCCTGCTTCCCCCTCTCCCACTCTCCCTGCTTGTGTTCCCTCTCTCACTGTGTCTCTCTCTATCAAATGAATAAATAAAAATCTTAAAAAAAAAAAAACTTAAAAAAATGATAAAACTTGCTGACTGCGTCATTATTAGGATTTTTTTTTTTTTTTACTCTCGGTAGGGAGACACAGAAAGCATTTCCCAATAATAACAAGGGAATGAAATTGTACTTGTCACAGCAAGCATCGACTCCCGGTGTGTTCCTTCCAAAGACACCAGCGCTTTGTCCCTCCCACTCATTCAAGCCCCACCCACTTCCCTTGTGACTTCTTCCAGAAGCAGTTTTAATCCCCTTCATAGTGGAACTTCTTTAAAGCGGTAAAATATTTTCTCTACAAAAATCCAATCAGGATCTCTAGGCATATGCCTCATTTTACTGCCCTTCACTTGATTGAGCTGTGCAGATAATTGTGTTTTTTACCGATTAAAGGTCTGTGGCAACTCTGTGTCAGGAAAGTCCACTGGCGCTATTTTTCCAACAGTGTTTGCTCTCTTCACGTCTCTGGGTCCCATTTCGGCAATTCTTGCAATATTTCAAATGTTTTCACTATTATTTTGTTATGGTGTTACCTTAGCAGTAAAATATTTTTAATTAAGTTATGTACATTGTGTTATTAGACACAATGCTATTGCACACTTAACAGACTATAGTATAGTGTCAACATTACTTTGACGTGTACTGGGAGATGAGAAAATTCACTTTATTGCAGTGGTGTAGAACCAGACCCACAATATTGTTGAAGTATGCCTGTCCTAAATGACAGTTTAGTGTAGAGCACTGACGAAATAAATTTTTAAGGTTCAGTTCTGAGCAATGGTCTCCACCCCGTTTGCATATAATCAGTGCGTGTAAGCAGATCACCAGCCCAGGGTCCTGCAGGGTCCTTTTTCATTCCCAGCTCCCCATCACCTCGGGCCCGAGGCCCCTCGCACCCAATCTATGGCCACGGATTCCACAGGCACCGCACTTCCCCCTGAAATGCTGCTCCCACCCTCCTAAGTTTGTATTGGCTTCAGGGTAGTCTAAGGCCTGAACCCAACCCTTAGACTGTTCCTGGCTGGTTTTAATCTATCTGAGCAGCTCAGCTACCATTGCTCCCTAACACAGTCTATGTACCATCTCTGGGAATATTCCTTGTTCTAGAAACATCTCAGACCCGTCCAGCTTTGCTCCTTCTCCTCATCTTCCCTCCTTCTCTTTGGCCATCTGAATCTCACTGATCTTTTAAAACCCAGCAAGATCCCCCTTCCTCCATAGAGCTTTCCCTGAACTCTGCATCTTGAAGGAGGCCTGCCCTACTTTGTAGAGGCCGCTGCCTGGTACATTTCCCTCTCATGGAGATGGGATTTCCTCCGCAGGGCTGAGCCTACTTCCACTCAGCACAAGCTCCAGGTGCCCCTACAACACAGTCAGGTGGGACAAGAGTCAAAGTCCAAAGGTGGCCCCCTGACTGGTCTCAGCAGAAGAGGACAGGGAGCCGCACCCTGAGAGATGGAGAACCCAAGGAAGGGCCAGGCACACCTTCCCTCCCCAGGTGTGGTCTTCTGGGTCCCATCTATTGTGTCTTCCTACCTTCTACCACCTCTACCCTTTAAAAAATCTTTTTACAGTAATTAGAAGAGGATGGGTAAAACTTGAGCTCTCTAAGGCCCTGAAACATGGCCACCTGGGTATTTCTCTGAGGCCTAACATAATTTAACTTGAATCTGGGTTCCCGGTGAGTCAGAGGGACCTCGACTCAGTCGTGAGCAGGGACTCTGCAGGTGGATGAGCATCAGGCTGAAACCAGATACCAGCAGCATATAGATGATATCCCCACGGGGATAATGACAGCCATCTTATGATGGATTAGCATTTACTGAGCCCTTCCTGGGCAGCACGCTCTTTGGAAGTACTTTCCATTCACTTGTGCATTCAATGCTTACAGCAATCCTCTAAATTGGTTCTTATCGTGTCCATTTTACAGTTGAGAAAATCTTTCCTGTCAAAAGGTTAGCTGCCTTTCCCCAGGCCTCGCAGCCAGTGAGCGGCAAAGCTGAGCCAGTAACCGTTTTCCTGTTGGTTTTGTTCTGCTTGCGTTTAGGGAAAGGGCCTGTACTGAACCTTCTTTACCGTGAGGCCAGAAGAGAGAAACCCCCATGTTCGCAGGAATCCTGACTTGTGTCATAGGATACTTCTGGGATCTTAGGGCCTCTCATTACCTGAAATATGAAAATGGCATAAGTTTAATTATTCACTTTCCATCACCCTTAATGAGGGGATTAACTGCCATGTGAAACAAAAGGAAATGGTTTGACCTTCAGGCTGTCAGGAAGTGATAATTAACTAACCCCCCTCCCCCCCCCCAGTCAGTGTAAAGGGACAAATGAAAGTGTTTTCCGGATCTGGATGCAAATGAACTATCAGGGTCAACAACTGATTAAGTCACATAATGGAGCAACAGCAATGAGAAAATAAACACGGGCTAAAAATAAACGCATTGCCTTAACTGTGTTCACAGGTACTCATCAGGGGTCTCTAAAGCTCCTCGGGCCGCTTGAGTCTTAGGGTTCCGAGTGAGGATGGAGAGAAGGTCACAGGGCGGCGGGGAGAGGAGGCAATGGGTCCGGGGTGGGGATGAGGGGCGGGGGCCCTTCACTCTCAGATGCGGAAGGGCGTCAGGGAAGTGGAGGCTAACGCGGGGACCTGTTCATCACAGCTTCAGGACCAGCTGGACGGTTTTTCATGACTCGGTTGATTCGTGTGACCAAAAGTTGCTGTGGGAGTGATTCCTGAAACCATTCTGCGGCTCGGCATGTAAACACAGCCTTCTAATCTGGAGCCTCGCGCTGAAAATGGTCATAAATAGCTGCGAATTACTACAGTTGTGCAACTCATGACTTCATCGTGGCTTGTGGTGGAGCAGATGGGAGCGGCGGTCCGGGCGCCACTCGGCCCCCCGGCTTTTCCTTCGCCGCTAAGGAGCACGGTGCGCCGGCTGCCCGCCGAGGCCAGCGTGGCATCCTCCTTGCGGGGCTCCAGTCGTGAGTAACACATTTCTTCAAAAGGCCATCGAGCCCGTAAAGCCTCCCGCACGCTGCATGATATATAAATAAAGAACTGCCAAAAATACGGCAAAAGGAGTCCCTATTAATAACTCAAAGAGTCATGGGGATCCAGGCAGTCCCATTGCTCTGCCAAAAATGCAGAATGTTTGCTTAGTGCTTTGATTTCTTTTTTTTTTTTTTAAACTCTGTTCTTGATTTGTTTCAGTACATTTCCTATTTAGATACTCCACCGAGCATGTATCAAACTCTATCTGTAACCTTACTAGGACATACCACAGTGGACCGAACAGGAATGGAAGGCCTTGAAAGCTAATGGGACTTTACAAATGATGCTGGCCTCACGAACATTTTCCACTTTGCCAAAGCGACTGTCGCCTTTGTCACAGATGCAGAAACTGAGACCAGAAAAGGGAAGAAACTCCTTTAATTACTTACATTGGTAATCATACTGTATTGTCACAGCTAGGTTTGGAATATTTACTGTTGTCAAGCGTGGGGCTTCTACACATCTCTGCTAAGCCTCACAGCAACCATACAAAGCAGACGCTATTTCCCTTTCACACACCAGGGCTCCGAAGTTAGGAACCCTGAGTTGACTCGCAGGCAAGCGACTCTCAGGGCTGGAATTCAAACTTAAGGCTCTCAGCTTGAGTCATATGACAATGCCAGTGGTCCACCAATTTTGATGGATAATGCCAATTTCATGGTTCAAGTTACTATGAGGATGTATTGGCCCTAAAAGGAAACCTAGAATCTCCTCCTGACATCACAAAGACTCCTCACAAAGTGTGTTGACTGGAGAATTGTCTGATGCAGTCCTGGGGGCTGGGGGAAGGGGTAATATATAATTTCTTATCTTTGCCCAACTATTATTATTATTATAAGAAAAGATACGATGTAAAGCTGTGCCAAAAATGATAAAGCATATCAAAACTCTTTAATCTGGAATATTACTCAGCCTTCAGAAAGGATGAATACCCAACTTTTGCATCAACATGGATGGGACTGGAGGAGATTATGCGGAGTGAAATAAGTCAAGCAGAGAAAGTCAATTATCATATGGTTTCACTTACTTGTGGAGCATAAGGAATAGCATGGAGGACATTAGGAGAAGGGAAAAGTAAAGGGAGGGGGAGAATTGGAGGGGGAGATGAACCATGAGAGACTATGGGCTCTGGGAAACAAACTGAGGGTTTTAAAGGGGAGGGGTGGGGGGGATGGGTTAGCCCGGTGGTGGGTATTAAGGAGGGCACATATTGCATGGAGCACTGGGTGTTCTATGCAAACAATGAATCATGGAACAGTACATCAAAAACTAATGATGTACAGTATGGTGACTAATATAACATAATTAAATAAATAAATTAAATAAATAAATAAATAATCCTTTAATCTACTTACATTCTCTGATACATTCTATCTGAAAATCTCCACATGTAATCTGCTCCCCAGACTTTTCTAAGCATTGAAGTTACTTCTAGTACTTAAAATTTAATGATATCAAGGCAGAGAAAGACAAATACCATATGATTCCACTCATATGTAGAATTTAAGAAACAAAACAAATGAGCAAAGGGGAAAAAAGAGAGAGAGGTAAACCAAGAAACAGACTCCTGACGATAGAGAAAAAACTAATGGTTACCAGAGGGGGGAAGTGGGCAGAGAAATGGGGGAAATAGAGGGTAGAGATGAAGGAGAGCACTTGTAATGAGCACAGGGTGATGTATCGAAGTCTTGAATCACTATTGTACACCTGAAACTAATATTATACTGTATGTTAACTATACTGGAATTAAAATAAAAACTTTAAAAATGTTTCAAAAATTAAAAAAAGTTAATGATGTTAAAATATGATTTGGTAGACCATATATTTGAATGAGCAGGTAGGCTGTGAGTTTATAACACCAATATATTAAAAAGCGAATGTGGGAAGAGCAATTTAGTTTCTTGAGACTTGCCTGGGAGTCAATAGCATAGTGGTTCAGGTAGAAGCTATGACAATATTATTTCTATGACAAATTATTCCTTTGAGTTCTTCCTCTAGTAATAATGCATAGCAAACCCAAATCTTGAACAGCTTTTTCCATTGTTATAGTTAGAATGGGAAATATTAAGGTGGCTACTAATAATTATTACCGTTAATATAGGATGGCTACTGAACAGTGGGTTGTTAAATGCATAATAAGGAAGAAAATTCAGCATCAAAAGTTTCAAAAGATAAATAATAAGGAAAGGGTCCATGAGTCTTGCAATATTTCAGCCAGGGGAAGAATCTCATTTTACTAAAAGGGAAACTGAGTTACGAGAAAGCCAAATAAATGGCAGAGCCATTCTACTCACTGGTAATGCCACAGTGACTAGCATTCAGTTCTTTTGACTCCTGGGCCAATGTTTTCTCCCCTAAAATCATAATTTGATTCCAAGTACTATTTTGTTTCTTTCTACCTACACTTCTTTTCCTTGAAACCATCTGGAACATATAACAAAAGATGTGCCCACCAAATTCACCTATTAAAATGAACTCAGCATCCTAGATGATTATATTTAAGATGGGATAATTCTTCAGATTTGTTGAAACAAGGTGATCAAACTTTTTAAGTCAACTCATAGGGATTTACCACCAGGATCCAAAGTCTCGCCTTTCTTGGGCCAGAAAAGATTTCTTTTCTATCCTGTCCTTTCTGGACTCTGTTGACCTCCTACGTGGAAGGCAACAAATTTGAGATACTGGAGGATTGTCTGGAGGACTGACTCAGTTTTATAAACAAGGATCTGAATCAACACAAAGTTAATGACACCTCTACCATATTTGTGAATCAAACAAAACAACCAAAGAGGAGGACTTTACATGAAAAAATTCTTAGTATCTTCTTACACATAATGATAAATATATAAAAGAAGAAAAACAAGTATATTGATGGGCGATGGATGATTCAGTTGGTTTCTGTACTAACAATGACTCATTCTATAAAAGTTGGAACGTTTAGGAAATAAGTTATACTACTGTACCAGAAAAGACAAGTATACGCTATGCTAGATAACCAAACACACTCAAAACGTAATTTTCTTTTATTTTCGTACATGACTTTTGAGTGTTCCGAATACTACTCTTGCTTTTCATGACATAGAAAAAGGAAATAAAATGTTCACGATAGTTTGTCAGATACTGCAGTCCTATAGGCATGGAAATAATTTTCTAAAAGAGTAGTTATGACTAGTCCAGGATTCAAGAGTTCTATTAACATTCCCTCATTGGCGTTAGATCAAATCAGTGTGAACGGCCACCTTTCCAAAGAAACGGTTAAATGATGCACAGTGTAGCTCTTTGGAGCCACTGGTTTTATACACTTAGACCAGCATTGATGAAAAAGTGCTACTTATGTGCTGTGTCTTCTTCAGAAAGTCAACTTTATGACTGACATATACTAGAAGTGAGCTTGCAGATTTGCAGGCCAATGTCAGGAGTGCCCAGATGGAATGGGAGGCCGTGAGGACTCAGAAAACCCCATTCAGTTGCCTATATAGGCTCTTTTAGTCATAACTATAATTATTACTGGGCCACCTCCAAGTCCTCTTTTCCTGGTCTAGGTAAAGTCTGTCTTCCACATGCTCTTCAAACACTTAGCAGACATCACAGAGGTCTAAGGATATATGGAAGTCCAGAAGGAGTGGCAAAAAGGAAAAGAAAAGTTTCTGAAAAGGTGATATCTGAGCATCAGGCCCTGATGTTCTCAAAATATTCATGAGAGGTGGGGAAAGGATATTTGCTCAAATTACATACACGACGTGTATCCATTCAAGTGAATGCTATAATTGTTAAACAGTGTTCTAGGATGCTGAGTGTGCAAAGTTGGTGGAGACATAACCCTGATTTTCAAGGCACTAAAATTCGATAGAGGAGTTAATATGGTGTGTGTAGAGGAGGGGGGCTAGGAAAAGGTTTATATGTAATGAGCAGTGGCCCTTTTGGGCAGAGGAAGTGATAGTCTACTGAGCTAATAGATGGCATTCTGGGAAGACTCCTCCCAAAATATATTCCAACTGATGCCAAAAATGGCATCGTGAATTGTTACTCCTTAGTATCTAATGTTTGCCTTCTCAGGGCAGTGCTTTTCTAAAATGTTACTGGAAAAAGCAACAAACTTATCATTGGACAGTGGAAGTTTTTCACTTCATTTTCTTTCCTTACAGGAGAGAAGAGGTGCACCAAAGCAGGGGTATCAGGGGGAGAAGGGAAACCCATTAGTCAAGAGATTGTCGGTTGCTAGGCATCAACTCTCATTCAGATGAACTCAAATTAAAAAAGAGGAGTTAACTGTAAAGATAAAGGCAGCAATCTTACAGACACACAGAAGCAGGAAACAAAGTCCAGGCTGGACTTCACCGTGACCTAAGTTGAAACTCAAGTCAGTCCATCTCTGTTCTCTGACTCTGATTCCTTCTTTCTCTCCTGTTTATGGGCTCTTTCTCCTTTGACTCTTCTTGCTTTTTAAAGAACATCTGTTATCTTCTCTCTAGAGACTAGGCTTCCAGTGATTATTTATAATTTTGCTCTCAAGTGACTTTGGTTGTCCTCGACTTTGGCGTGCACTGCTACCAATCTCAGCAGTGCCAGATGTGAGCTCTCAGAGAAAGTTCACAACGACTGAGTGTAATTTCTGTGATTTGGCTCAAATTCTTGAGCGAGTCTGATCGTTGTTGTCCATGAGTCTGTTCCTGGTCTATTTAGAATGGGGTGAGGTGGCCATGGGTTGGGGTCCGAGCCACTTAGGTCTGGCCTTCACAGCAGAGACTGGATAGCAGGAATTCTGAGATAGGAACTGGGGAGGCAGCACAAATGTCCCAACATATGTCAACACTACCCCAAACCCAGTGTTTTCTCCTGACAGCATGACCGTGGGCAAGCCTTATTTGGGGAACGCAGGACCCTGTTGGGTAGGGCACAAAACCAAGTTGGAGAGTGTTTGGAACATGGGTAACAATTTGATTTCTGACTCTCTGTGCCTTTTCTCCCTCAACTCTACAAACTTAACTGAGAGTTAACTGCTCTTCTAATGGTGACACAGCCACCACTGCAAATGGGGTTAAGAGAATCTTTGGGTAAACCAAAAGCTAGATACTTATGTACTTTTAATTCATTTATTCATTCATTCAATTAATTAACCATAGCAAGCACCTGCTCTGACTGTGATAGATGAGCAGAAGAGTCTCATACTCTGAAAGTTTATTTTATTAATGGCTCTTTGGGATATGTGTTTGTTGGACTTTCCAAAGAAAACAATTTAGATTTCACCAGTGAGGAGTTCCAAAATACTCTTGGAATCTACTGTGCCTAAAAATTTCCAAAATCAGAGTGTGAATCAATTTAGATATACAAACAATAGTCATTTCTGGCTCTGAAAACTATGTTCAGCCCAGTGCCTGGAAAGAAAAACTAAACAGAAAGACCAAAACAAACATAGTATTATCGGCCTCACTTTCCCTTCCCCATAAAGGCATGTCTTTATTGTGAGCTTCCTGTTGTAAGGAAACTTATTATGTTTACTATAGGCAGATATTAATGTGTGTTTTGATGTCTTAAAACATACTGACAAGGAACTATAAAGAGAAGGAAGAAGGTGATTATTTAAGAAGTTGTTATTAAACTGTTTTAAGGGATGTATTTTCTATAGACACATTTACCTTTATAGACATATGAATTATTTTAGGTATTTTTAATTGATTTTAATTGATACAAGTATCAGGGGACTTGAATTCAACATAAGGTGTATAAGTGTGGGCAAGTTCCTTTCTCTCCATGCTCTGTACTTCTTTGTCTTTTTGACATATCTGTCAACTTATTAATAGGATCAGCTGAGAACTGGGAATGTTAATGGTCTTGAAAGCTGCAAAATCCCATTCAGTAACTGAATGTGACTAAATTCATTAGTTTATTGAAAAATCAATATCATTGCCTGACCTTGATAGTGAAGTTGTCATACTCAAAATTACAATCTATTTTTGGTGATTATTTAATCAAAATTTCATCTCAAATATATTTAAACTAGTGTACTTATGCAGCAGTTGTGTTGCAAGTCTATTTTCTAAAAAAGTACAGGAAGGAATAAAAATATTGGAAAGGGGTAAGTGTATGGCTATTTATAAATTACTACTGATTATAAATATAGTATACAAAACAATAACTATAATTTCCTTTGTAGTATAATATCTACATAGAACTAAAATGCAAAGCAAGAAGAACACAAAAGTCAGGAAGGGTAAATAGTTTAAAAGGTTTAAGGGTCTAATATCATAGGAGTGGTAAAAATATATGTGCTGTTGAAGTGTGCACAGGAGTGGTAAAAATATAATTTGTATAATTCTTGAATAAATCAAGGATAGATGTTGTAAGCTCCAGGATAACTATTATCAGAATGAAAAACTAATGTATAATTTGCCAAGTTATTAGAATGAGGACATTAAATAATAAGAATTGTTTGAATAATTTAAGAGAGACAAAAGAGAAAGAAACAAGGGAACATAAAAGAGAAGAGTTTAATAGAAAATTTAAAATAAGATGATGTTTAGAAACCCAATTGGGTCAGTGATTACACTGCATATAAGTGAAATAATTTGAAGTAAAAGACTATGATTGTTAGACTAGATAAAAAAACAAACTCAACTATATGCTTTAAACCTAACTATCAAGAAAAGTTTAATGTATAAGGAAAGATAAATAAACCACACAACCAGTAACTGCAGTGAAAAAGCTTGAATAGCTCTACCAATATCAGGCGATGTGAATTTTAAGGCAAGAAATATTGTCAGAGATAAAAAGAGATGGTTTGTAATTATAAATGGGTCAATCCAATGGGAAGATATTACAATCCTAAATCTCTATACACCCAATAGCATTGCTTTGAAATAATTTAGACAAAAAACGAACAGAAAAAGGAACTCTGTACAAATCAATAGTCATAGGGAAAGGCATTAATATATCTTTCTTAATAGCTGGTAGAATAAGTCAAAAGTAAAAAATCAGTAAGAATATGGAAGATATTAACAGCCCAAGTTTACAAACCTGATCTAATTGCTGCACATGTAAAATTGCACTTACTCATGACTAATTCATATTTATTTCAAGTGTACATAAAATTCTTATTTAAATCAATATAGTGTAATATACAGAAAGCCTCAACAATTTCAAATTATTAGAATCTTTCAGAATATCTTCCCAGGTAGAAGAAACTAAGATGGGGAGTAATAGGAGGGCCCTAGGCTTGCCTTGACCCTCAAACACAGCTAGATAAATATCAAATCATTCTGAATACCCAAAAACCAATCTGAGAACTGGCAGAATAGAAGGAGAGAAGAGGCCACATCATGGATAGTAGGAAGTGGGGAGATGTGATTTTGGGGAGAAATGGCTCACAGGTGCTGCAGAGGTGAGGGAGCCCTGGTCACAGAGAAAGATGAGAGAGAGATTGAGAGAGAGAGAGAGAGAGAGAGAGAGAGAGAGAAGAACACATAGGGGATTGCACAAAGAAAACACTTCCCCAAAGCCATTGATTGGGGGAAAAAGAGGGGCTGATTTTCATGAGATTTTACAACCAGCAGGGCTCAAAGACTAGATAGAGTTTTAGAGGCCCATAGCATGGCTGGTGTGGATCCTGTGGATCCCTAAGATCATGGCTGTGCTCCGGTAGAGAAGGAAAGCAGATAGCCTGGGAGCAGATGGCACAATCTGAGGATCCCCCAGAACAAACTGGGAGAGATAGTCCCCCCTTCTTGGAGCACATCTGAGAAAAGCAGCATTGCCTCT
>CM052807.1:61125393-61208905 GCA_028533885.1 Nasua narica | reverse complement strand
ACAGGTCTGTGCCACGACAGACCCAAAGACTGGAGTTTTAAACTGAGCCAGGGCTGGCCGGGGAGGGGGAGGGGGCGTGGGGGAGGGTGGCTGGGTGGCTCAGCCGGTTGAGTACCCACCTCTTGGTTTCAGCTGGGTCATGATCCCAGGCTCATGAGATTGAGCCCTGCATCTGGCTCTGCACTCAGCAGGGAGTCCGCTTCCCCTCTCCCACTCCCTTTGCCCTTCCCCCAACTTGAGCACATGTAATCTCTCTCGAAAAAAAAAAAAAAATCAACAGACTCAGCCTGCCTGCCTGGGATGGAACACAGGTATGCTGCACTGCCTGTAGGCAGATAGCCTGAATACAGACAGAGTGAAGGCAGGGATCTGAAGGATGCCTGGGACACATAAGGGGAGGTTATTTGCTCTTCTGGAAGAGCTTCTCAGACAGCAGTGGGGACCAACTCTGTTCTCTGGTACAGGGAGGTGGCTGTTGCCATTTCTCTCCACCACCCTTCAGCATGAACTAACTTCAGTAAGCAGCACAGCGCCAACAGTAGGGGCCTAAACTGCCTACAACAAGCCCCAACCCCCTGTGCTCTGCAGGTGCTGCTACTCTTTGTCAAGTGGGCCTACTAGGCCCTTCCCCCAGAAGAGCAGCACAAATCCCTCCCCCAACCACAGACAGCACAACTACTGACCATAGAGTTCTGCAAAACTTCAGCTATCGTGGAAGTAGCAGCAAGTCTCTTTTAACAAGCATACCAGAGCACACCTATTTAAAACTCCCTACACTCTGGTTAATTCTCAAACACTGCCCACAGCAGACAAGGAGAAACTCTGCTGACAACTGACCTGAGGGACAGAGCAGCCAAAACACAGCAGCAGAGTGCACGCAGCACACACCAGAGATACTTCCTGAAGTGCCAGGTCCTGGACAGTATAGACCTCTTCTTCATAAAGCCATCACTCTCAGGAGCAAAAAACATAATAGGCTTTCTTAACACACAGGAGAAGACAGAGACCTAGACAAGACACCAAGACAGAGAAATTCATCCTAAAAGAAAGAACGAAAAAAGGTCACAATGAAGGATCTAGTTGAAACAGATACAAGTAATATGCCTGATCCAAAATTTAAAGCAACAATCATAAGGATACTAGGTGGGCTTAAGGAAAGCATGGAAGACACCAGGGAATCATTTACCACAGAGATAAAAGATCCAAAAACTAGTCAAGTCAAAATAAAAAAATGCTATAACCAAGATTCAAAACTGACTGGATGTAATGACCACAAGGATGCAAGAATAAGAGGAACAAATAAGTGATATAGAAAATAAAATTATGGAAAAGAATGAAGCTTGAAGAGGAGGGAAAGAAAAATATTAGATCACGAATGTAGACTTAGGGAACTCAGTGACTACAAAAGTGTAATAATTTTGGTATCATAGGAGTCCCAGAAGAAGGGGAGAGGGAAAAGGTATAAACTATTTATTTGAGGAAATAATAGCTGAAAACTTCCCTAATGCAGGGGAGGAAACAGACATCCAAATCCAGGAGGCACAGAGAACTTCCATCAAAATCAATAAAAACAGGCCAACACCAAAATATATCATAGTTAAATTTGAAAATATAAAGATAGAGTAAAAAGTTCTAAAACAAGCAAGAGAAGCTTACAAAGGAAGACAAATAAGGTTAGCAAGAGATCTCTCAGCAGAAACTTGGTAGGCCAGAAAAAAGTGGCAGGATTTATTCAATGTGCTGAATGGGAAAAATATGAAGCCAAGAATACTCTATCCAGCAAGGCTATCATTCAAAATAGGAGAGATAGTTTCCCAAACAGACATTAAAGGAGTTCATAAACACCAAACCAACCCTGCAAGAAATATTAAAGGGGACCCTGGGTGGGAAAGAAAGACAAAAAGTGACAGACTAGAAAGGATCAGAGAAAATCTCCAGAAACAATGACAAAATAAGTAATAAAATGGCACTAAATTCATATTTATCAAAAATTACTCTGAATGTAAATGGACTAAATACTCCAATCAAAAGACAGTTTGTCAGAATGGATTAAAAAAAAAAAAAAAAAGGACCCAGCTACATACTGCCTATAAGATACTCATTTTAAACCTAAAGACACCTACAGATGGAAAGTGAGGGAATGGAGAACCATCTGTCATGCAAATGGATGTCAAAAGAAAGCTGAAGTAGACATTCTTATAACAAACTAGATTTTAAACCAAACATTGTAATAAGAGATGAAGAAGGGCACTATATCATAATAAAAGGGACTATCCAACAAGAAGATCTAACAATTGTTAATATTTATGGTCCCAACTTCAGAGCACCCAAATATATAAAACAATTCATAACAAACATAAAGAAACTCATTGATAGGGGCGCCTGGGTGGCTCAGTGGGTTAAAGCCTCTGCCTTTTGCTCAGGTCATGATCTCAGGGTCCTGGGATCGAGCCCCACATTGGGCTCTCTGCTCAGTGGGGAGCCTGCTTCCCCCCCCGCCCCCCGCCTGCCTCTCTGCCTACTTGTGGTCTCTCTCTCTCTCTGTCAAATAAATAAAATCTTTAAAAAAAAAAAAAGAAACTCATTGATAATAATGCAATAATAGTAGGAGAATTTAACACTCCACTTATACTAATGGACAGATCACCTAAGCAAAAAAACAACAAGGAAACAATGACTTTGAATGACATACTGGACCAGATGGACTTAACATATACACAGAACATCTCATCCTAATGCAGCAGAATACACATTCTTTTCAAGGGCACATGAGATATTTTCCAGAATAGATCACAAACTAGGTCACAAATCAGGCCTTAACAAGTACAAAAACATTGAGATCGTATGCATATTTTCCAACCACAACACTCTGAAACTTGAAGTCAACCACAAGAAAACATTTGGAAAGACCACAAATACATGGAGGTTAAAGAACATCCTACTAAAGAGTGAATGAATGGGTCAATCAGGAAATTAAATAAGAAATTAAGAAAATACATAGAAACAAATGATAATGAAAACACGATAGTCCAACCTTTGGGATGCAGCAAAAGCAGGCATAAGAGGGAAGTATATAGTAATATACTATATATATATAGTATATTGAGGTATGCCTATATACCTTGAGGTAGGCCTATATTGCTATATACTCTCTATATATAGTATAGGCCACCTCAAGAAGCAAGAAATCTCAAATAGATAACCTAAACTTATACTTAAATGCTAGAACAACAAATGAAGCCTAGAACAACAAATGAAGCCTAAATCCAGCAGAAA
Organism: Nasua narica; assembly: GCA_028533885.1. NCBI lineage: Eukaryota > Metazoa > Chordata > Mammalia > Carnivora > Procyonidae > Nasua > Nasua narica. The sequence goes on along the minus strand of CM052807.1, from coordinate 61,205,629 downwards.
AAGAGAAATAATAAAGATTAGAGCAGAAATAAATGATATAGACACAACAACAACAATAAAACAATAGAACAGATCAATGAAGCCAGGAGCTGGCTCTTTGAAAGAATTAATAAAATTGATAAACTCCTAGCCAGACTTATCAAAAACAAAAAGGAAATGACCCAAATAAATAAAATCATAAACTAGAGAGGAGAGATCAAAACCAAGACCATAGAAATATAAATAATTATAAGAGGATATTATGAAAATTATATGTCAACAAATAGGGCAATCTGGGAGAAGGGATAAATTCCTGGAAATGTATCAATTAATAAACTAAAACAGGAAGAAACAAAGAAATTGAATCAGTAATCAGAAATCTCCCAACAACAGGACCAGATGTCTTCCTAGGGGAATTCTATCAAACATTTAAAGAAGAGTTAATACCTACTCTTCTCAAACTGTTCCAAAAAATAGAAATGGAAGGAAAACTTCCAAACGCTTCCTTGAGACCAGCATTACCTTGATTCTAACTAAAAAAGAGAATTACAGGCCAATATCCCTGATGAGTATGAATGCAAAAATTCTCAATAATATACTAGCAGAATGAATCCAACAGTACACTAAATCATTCACCATGATCAAGTGGGATTTATTCCTAGGCTGCAAGTGTAGTTTTAGTATTTACGAATCAATCAATGTGATAACACAACATTAATAAAAGAAAGGATAAGAACCATATGATCCTCTCAATAGATGCAGAAAAAACATCTGACAAAGTACAGCGTTCATTCTTGATAAAAAACCCTCAACAAAGTAGGGATAGAGGGAACATACCTCAACTTCATAAACGCCATATACAAAAGACCCACAGCTAATCATCATCCTTAATGAGGAAAAACTGAGGGTTTTTCCTTTATGGTCAGGAACAAACCAGGGATATCTACTTTCACCATTGTTATTTAACATAGTAGTGGTACTCCTACCCTCAGCAATTAGACAACAAAAAGAAATGAAAGGCATCCAAATTGGCAAGGAAGAAGTGAAATTTTCATTATTCACAGATGACATGATACTCTATGTAGAAAACCTGAAAGACTTCACCAAAATATTGCTAAAACTGATTAATGAATTCAGTAAAGTTGCAGGATGCAAACTTAACATACAGAAATCTGTCACATTTCTATATAGCAATAATGAAGCCACAGAAAGAGAAATCAAGGAATCAATTCTATTACAGTTGCACCAAAACCATGAGATACCTAGGAATAAACCTAACCGAAGAGGTGGAAGATCTATACTCTGAAACTATAAAACACTCATGAAAAAAACCAAAGAGGACACAAAAAAATAGAAAAACATTTCATGCTCATGGACTGGAAAAACAAATATTGATAAAATGTCTGTACTACCCAAAACAATCCACACATTTAATGCAATCCCTATCAAAATACTACCAGCATTTTTTTCACAGAGCTAAAACAAACAATCCTAAAATTTGTATGGGACCACAATATCTATCTATATAGATATACAGATCTATCTTTTATAAATATTATCTATCTATCTATCTATCTATCTATCTATCATCTATCTCCAAAGTGACCTTGAAAAAGAAAAGCAAAGCTGGAGGCATCACAATTCCAGACTTCAGGCTATATTTCAAAGCTATAGTCATTGAAACAGTATGGTTCTGGTGCAAAAACAGACACATAGATCAGTGGAATGGAATAGTAAACCCAGAAATGGACCCACAACTATGCGGTCAACTAATTTTTGACAAAGCAGGAAAGAATATCCAATGGAAAAAAGACAGCCCAATGGAAAACTGGACAGCAACAAGAAAAGAATGAAATTGGGCCGCTTTCTTACACTACACACACAAAAATAAATTCTAAATGGATGAAAGACCTAAATGTGAGACAGGAAACCATCAAAATCCTAGAGGAGAACATAGGCAGCAACCTCTTCAACATCGGCCCTAGCAACTTCTTACTAGATAAGTCTCCAGAGGCAATGAAAACAAAAGTAAAAATGAACTATTGGGACTTCATTAAGATGAAAATCTTCCGCACAGCTAAGGAAACAATCAACAAAAGTAAAAGGCAAACATTGGAATGGGAGAAGATATTTGCTAATGACATATCTGATAAAGGGTTTGTTTCTAAAATCTATAGTGAATTTATCAACACCCCCAAAACAAATAATCCAGCAAAGAAATGGGCCGAAGACATGAACAGACATTTTTCCAAGAAGATATTCAGATGGCAACAGACACGTGGAAAGATGCTCAACATCATTCATCATCAGGGAAATACAAATCAAAACTACAATGAGATACCACTTCACACCAGTCAGAATGGCTAAAATTAATAACGCAGGAAACAACAAATGTTGGTGAAGATGTAGAAAAAGGGGAGCCCTCTTGCACTGTTGGTGGGAATGCAAACTGGTGCAGCCTCCGTGGAAAACAGTATGGAGATTCCCCAAAAAGTTAAAAATAGAACTACCCTATGATTCAGCAATTGCACTGCTAGGTATATACCCAAAGGATACAAAAATATTGATTTAAGGGGATACATGCACCCTAATGTTTATAGCAGCATTATCAGCAAGTGCCAAATTATGGAAAGAGCCCAAATGTCCATCAACTAATGAAAGGATAAAGAAGAGTTGGTGTATATATATGCAATGGAATAGTACTCAGCTACCAAAAAAGAATGAAATCTTGCCATTTGCAACAACATTGATGTAGCTAGAGTGGGTATTAAGGTGGGAACTTATGATGATACGTAATGACTGAGCCACCCAGGTGTCCCTCATTTTATTTTTAAATATTTACTTATCTGAGAAAGGGAGAGAGCACAAAAGTGGGGGGAGGGGCAAAGGGAGAGAGAGAATCTCAAACAGACTCTCCACTGAGTTTGGAGCCTGATGCAGGATTTGATCCCAGGACCCTGAGGTCATGACCTGAGCCAAAATTAAGAGTTGGAGGCTTAACCAACTGAGCGACCTAGGTGCTCCAACTAACTGGAAATTAAATAAAAATTTGAAACGAAGAAGAAGAAGAAGAAGAAGAAGAAGACGAAGAAGAAGAAGAAGAAGAAGAAGAAGAAGAAGAAGAAGAAAAAGAAGATCTTCTCTGACTTAAGGTAGAGGTCAAAAATTAAGCTAGAGGTCAAAAATAAAAATAGAAAAAAAACCCCAGCTGTCTAAAAATTAAATGATACAGTTGAAATAATCCATAAGATAAAGAAAAAACAGAAATTAGAAAATATTTAAACTGAGTAATTAAAAATACATTTCAAAACTTTTGGGAAAAGGTAAAATGAGGCTTAAGAGGAAATACATTGTCTTAAATGCATATATAAAGGTCTAAAAAGTCTAAAAATCAACAATTTAAGTATTAATCTCAAAAAGCTAGAACAAAGAGCAGCAACCGAACCTAAGGAAATAAATGATAAAGATAAAAGCTGAAACCAAGGGAACAAAAATGAAACATATAATGAAGAAAATCAATAAACTCAAAGGTTGGTTCTTCTAAAAGATTAGCAAAGCTGACAAAACCCTAACAAAGCTGATATTTAAAAAGTAGACAAAACACAAATAACAACAACAGCAGTGACAAAGAGGATACCAGTATACATTGCACAATAAAGGTATTCTAAAAGCAATTCTGCAGATAAATTTGATAATTTAGATGAAATGGACAAATTATTTGAAAAACACAACTTACCAAAGTTGATAGAAGAAATAAAAAATATGAATAATCCTGTATGTACGAAAAATTAAACTTATAATTTAAAAACCTTTCCCCAAAGAAAATCCCAGGCCCAGAGAGCTTATCAATGAATTTTTCCAAACACTTAAGGAAAAATAACACTTGTTTTATACAATTCTTTAAGAAGGCGGAAACAAAATCAAAGGTTCACAGACTTTTCAAAAAATAAAAACAGCAGAGACTTGACTTTGAAACTGACATTCCGAGAAAAAAAACTTTGCAAACCTTTTTAAAAAATATTTTAAAATTCTTAACAAAGTATTAGGAAATCAAATCCAATGATGCAGTAAACAGTACAGTTTAGTCTAGGTGTGTAAACGTGGTTTAACATTCAAAAAATCATAAACTTAGTTTACTACATTAAGGAATAAAATCACATGATCATTTCAAATGCAGAACAAACATCTGATGAATTCAATATTCATTTGTGACAAAACTTTTAGCCAACTAAGAATAAAAGTTCCGTAATGTGATAAAGAATACCCACAAAATACCCACAGCAAACATCATTCTCAACAGTAGAATATTGAAAACTTTCCTCAAATATTGGAACTGAGTCTAGAATAGCCACTGTGACCACTTCTATTCAACATTGAAACTGGAGGCCTAGCCCATGCAAAAGGCAAGAGAAAGAGAAGTCATGGAGATTGAAAAAGAAGAAATAAACTGTCATTTCCAGGCAGTAAGATCATGCACATAGAAAATTTCTAAAGAATCTATAAACAAACTCTTAGAATTAATAAAAGAATATAGGAAGGACACTGGATATAGTCAAAATACTAAAAATTGCTCAATATTTGTGTCCCTTCCAAAATTTATATTTTCAAATCCCGACCCCCAAGATGATATTAAGAGATGGGGTATTTGATAATCCTCAAATTTGTATGGAACCAGAAAAGACCCTGAATAACCACAGGAACATTGAAAAAGAAAACTAAAGCTGGTGGCATCACCATTCCAGACTTCAAGTTCTATTACAAAGCTGTAATCATCAAGATAGTATGGGACTGGCACAAAAACAGACACACAGATCAGTGGAACGGGATAGAGATCCCAGAAACGGACCCTCAACTCTATGATCAACTAATCTTTAACAAAGCAGGAAAGAATGTCCAATGTTAAACAACAACAACAACAGTCTCTTCAACAAATGGTATTGGGAAAATTGGCCAGCCACATGCAGAAAAATAAAACTGGGTCATTTCCTTACACCACACAAAATAGACTCAAAATGGATGAAAGACCTAAATGTGAGACAGGAATCCATTAAAATCCTTGAGGAGAATACAAGCAGCAACCTCTTCCACCTAGGTCACAGCAACTTCTTCCTAGAAACATTGCTAAAGGCAAGGGAAGCAAGGATAAAAATGAACTATTGGGACTTCATCAAGATAAAAAGCTTTTGCACAGCAAAAGAAACAGTTAACAAAACCCAAAGACAACAGACATAATGGGAGAAGATATTTGCAAAAGACATATCAGATAAAGGGCTAGTATCCAAAAATCTATAAAGAACTTATCAAACTCAACACCCAAAGAACAAACAATTCAATCAAGAAATGGGCAGAAGACATGAACAGATATTTCTGCAAAGAAGACATCCAAATGGCCAACAGACACATGGAAAAATGTTCAACATCACTCGCCATCAGGGAAATACAAATCAAAACCACAGTGAGATACCACCTTTACAATGGCTAAAATTAACCAGTCAGGAAACAACAGGTGTTGGTGAGGATGTGGAGAAAGGGGAACCCTCCTACACTATTGGTGGGAATGCAAGTTGGTACAGCCACTCTGGAAAACAGTATAGAGGTTCCTCAAAAAGTTGAAAATAGAGCTACCCTACGACCCAGCAATTGCACTACTGGGTATTTATCCTAAAGATATAAATGTAACGATCCAAAGGGGCACATGCACCCCAATGTTTATAGCAGCAATGTCCACAATAGCCAAACTATGGAAAGAGCCTAGATGTTCATCAACAGATGAATGGATAAAGAAGATGTGGTGTATACACACACATACACACACATATATATATAATGGAATATTATGCAGCCATCAAAAATGAAATCTTGCCATTTGCAATGATGTGCATAGAACTTGAGGGTATTATGCTAAGCAAAATAAGTCAATCAGAGAAAGACAATTATCATGTGATCTCACTGATATGAGGAATCTGAGAAACAAGACAGAGGATCATAGGGGAATGGAGGGAAAAATGAAACAAGATGAAACCAAACAGGGAGATAAACCATAAAAGACTCTTAATCGCAGGAAACAAACCGAGGATTGCTGAAGGGGAGGGGGGTGGGAGGGATGGGATGGCTGGGGAGGGTATGTGCTATGGTGAATGCTGTGAATTATATAAGACTGATGAATCACAGACCTGTACCCCTTAAATAAATAATACATTATATGTTCATCACAAAAAAAAAAAAGATGGGGTATTTGGGAGGCAATTAAGTCATAAGAATAGAGCTTTGATGAACAGGATTAATGCCTTAGAAAAGATATTCCAGAGAGAGCCCCCACCCCACTCCTTCCTTCCATCACGTCGAACATGGTGAAAAGCCACTATCTATGAATAAAGAAGGTCTTCCCTAGACACCAAGGATGCCAGCACCCAGACCTTGGACTTCCTTGCCTCCAGAACCATGAAATACAAATGTTGTCTATAATCTGTCCCATTTATGGTATTTTGTTATAGCAGCTGACTATGGATGAGTCACATTTGTATATACTGGCAATAAACAAATAGAACATAAAACATGTTTACAATAGCATCCCAAACCTCAAATGCCTAGAAATAAATCTAACTAAAAATATGCAAGACCTCTAGCTGAAAATTATAAAATATTACTGAGAAAAAATAAAGGAGAGCCAAATAAATGGAGATATATATATATATATAGTTATGGAATGGATGATATATATATATAGTTAGGGATAGATATATATATATATATAGTTATAGTTATGGAATGGATGATTCAATATTATAAAAATGTAAGTTCTTTCCAAATGGATACATACTTCTATGCCCTTGCAACCAAAATCCAAGCTGTGCATTTTTTGCCCCCAGGAATTTATAAATCAATTTTAAAATTCATATGGAGCCTCCCACTCTTGATTTCGGCTCAGATCATGATCTCAGGACTGTGAGGTAGCCTTGGGCGCTGTGATGGGCACAAAATTCATGTGGAAATGCAAAAGGCCAAAAATAACGAAGTCGTGCTTGAAGAGCAAATATGAAGTACTAACATTATGAAACATCAGAAACTATTACTACAAAGCTAAGGTAATTGGGCCACTGGGCTAGCTTATAGTTGGAGGAGCAGGTGACTCTGAGCCCCACATCGGGTGTTGAAATAAATACACTTTCAAAAACATTAGTAAGTAATAATAAAATGACAGTCATCAAAATTGTGCAGTGCTGGAACAGATAGAATAGATAACTGTCCAATAAAACAGACCCACACATGTATACATGATCTCATGACCCATACATGATTTATGACAAAAGTGAACATGCAGGGCAGTAGGGAAAAGGATGGTCTTTTCAATAAATCATGTTGGGGCAACTGAATATCCATACGGGAAAAAAATGTATATTGACTTTTACCTCACATTACACACAAGAATCAATTCCAGGTGTGTCTCAGTCTGTTTGGGCAGCTAAAACAAAAATACAATAACTGTTCATGTCTGGTGAGGGTCTGCTTTCTTGTTCATGGATGGCATCTTTTTGCTTTCTTCCCATGGTGGAAGGTGTTGAGGGATCTCTCTGTAGCGCAATCCCATTCATGAGGTCTCCGCCCTGATGAACTAATCATGTCCCAAATGCTCCATCTCCTAATTCCATCACCTTAGGCGTTAGGATTTCAACATATGAATTTGGGGGGACCACAAACTCAGATCACAGCAAGATGGGTTAGAGAAGTAAACTGAAAAATAAAACAATAAAGTTTTTAGAGAAAAACATCTTTCTGATCTTTGAGTAGGCCATGTTTTCCTAAGTAGGAAATACAAAAGAAGAAACATAGAAAAAAACATGATAATCTTGGCTATATTAAAACTAAGAACTTCTGTTCACCAAGGTGAACAAAATGGCAACCTACAGGATGGCATAAAAATATTAAATATATATATTTATGTACGCTTGCCCTATATACATGATAACCCCCTCCACAAATCCAGAATATATAAAGAATCAATAAGAAAAGGACAGAATGAGCCAAAGACTCATAAAAGAGCATATGTAACTGTATGATAAACATATGACAATTTGCCCAAGTTCATTAGTCCTCAGATAAGTGCAAATCAAAAGCTCAGTGAAATGCCAGTACCTACCCCCCAGAATGGTCAAGATGAAAAAGATGAAAAGTAAAGAGTACTGATGAGAATGTGGAGGAATAGGAATTCTCTATACCTGTGGGAGAATAAATTTGTACATCCATTTTGGAAAACTGGCAGTTAACTACTCAGGTTGAGTATATGTACCACCTGTGACCAAGCAAATACATTTTGAGGTACATACCCAATAGAAACGTGTGCATTATGTTTATCAAAAGACATGTATTAGAATATTCATGGGAACGGTCCTTGAAATAGAAAAAATTGAAAATTACTCAGATGTCCATTGATACTAAAACAGTTCACTAAATTGTGATAGAGTCACATAGTGGAATGCTCTATAGCTATGAAAATGATCTAGGCCAACATGTAAAAATAAGGGTGAATCTCTCAAATGCAAGTTGAGCAGTCAGAGCCAGACACAAAGAGTATACATTTCATTTCTATAAAGTATAAAAACAAGCAAAACCAACCCATGTTGATGGAGGTCAGGAGAATAGTTACCAGTGGGGGTTAGTGCCTAGAAGGCTCTAGAACATGGGAGCCTTAGAATGCTGGTAAATGTTCTGTTCCCTGATTTGGGTGATCTTGCCCTTATTTGGCTAATTCTCTTCCATGCACGCTCCATGATTCTTGTCTCATGACTACAGGAACTTGTCATTTTTTTCATCAGAATGGTTAGACGGAACTCAATTTCTGTTTATGCAATTTTTCATTTTACTTTCAGTGTACGTATTTATCATGATGTTTTATTGAGGTTCTGCAAAATGGCTGCTTTCACTCCAGGTAGCTCCATTGCTTTTGGATCCTTCCTTCCTTCCTTCCTTCCTTCCTTCCTTCCTTTTTTTAAAATTCTTTTTAAAATATTTATTTGCTTGAGAGAGAGTGCAGGGGGGAGGGGCAGAGAGGTCTTAGGCAGACTCCATGCTGAGCACAGAGCTGGATGCCAGGCTTGATCTCATGACCCCAAAATCACAACCTGAGCTGAAACCAAGAGTCAGAGGCTTAACTGACTGCACCACCCAGGCGCCCCTCTGATATTTCCTTCTGATAAAGAATTGGGTTCTTGGTTCATCCACCTTTCTTCTGTGTGACCACCATTCAGCCTTACTGATGATGCTGCTCTGTCTTTGGGTACTCGGTCATTGCAGTGATGAAGAAAAGAGGGAGACTTTGCCTTTAAAAAAAGGAGTAATTTTCTTAGTGGGGAAGAATCATAATGTCATCGTTTTTCCTGTGTAACTCGAAAGTTCACTGATTAGCTGCTTGGCACCTTCTGCCCAGGGATGACGGTGCCACGAGCAGCCAATCTGATTATGTGGTCTTATCGGAAGACATACCTGTCTTGTGACAATGGATTTATCGTGCTGGAATAGTTTGATCCCGCTAACCATTACATTCATCCAGCGACCTACTCTTCTCCGTCATTCCACACTCACCCAAACGTACCTATGACTATACACTTGGCTTCCCAAAGCTTCCTTACAGGCGGGGACTCTGATAAGGCCCAAAATCACTTGATTTTTACTTTAAATCCACAGGTAGGGGGCGCCTGGGTGGCTCAGTTGATTGAGCAACTGCCTTCGGCTCAGATCGTAGTCCTGGAGTCCCAGAATCGAGTCCCACATCAGGCTCTCTGCTCCACGGGGAGCCTGCTTCTCCCTCTGACCTCTCCCCTCTCATGCTCTCTCTGTCTCAAATAAATAAAAAATAAATCTTTAAATCCACTGGTAGGTATTCTTCGGGGGGACATTACAAATCATTCACATTCTCTACAACTGACTCGGGGACATTGAAAATATCAAGTCTCTGAACCTGTCAAGGTGAGTGATGCGGAAGTTATGGAGGTGACCCTATCTGGAGAGTTCACCATCCAGCTTCCCCCAGACATACCGAACAAACAAACAAACAGGTAAGCAAGCAAACACACACATGCTGGTACTTAACGGGTAAATGCATATTCTGCTTGTGCAAATGGAGCTGAGGTCCTCGGGGCCTTCCTGGCAAAGGGGATTTGGAAGAGAGGAATTGAGATGTCCAACTGTTTTAATAACTATAATTGAGTAAATGAAAAAATTCTACCTCTAGATAAATGTGGACAGTGGCCGCAATAGCATGTTTTTCGTCATCCTGCTGTTTCTGCAAAGTAGGAAATGTCAGCGAGGAGACTCATCCTCCAGCAACTTGCTCGGATTTGCTGCTGACCTCTTCTACACAACAGCTTCCAAGACGGCATCCCTGGTTTCCTACCACCTATTTCCCTCCTGATGCAAGTAACGACATGTCAGAGCTGCTCTCCAGAGAGAGTGATTATTATTATTGGTGTTTTATTTTATTTTTCCACATAGTTCCAAACGCCTTTGAGTAGTCTCCCGTGTGTTCTGAGGTTGCCAATCATCACTCCCAGCTAAGAGTCTCCACCCAGGATGTTTCCCCACGACATGCCAGCTTCGAGTCCCAAGGGGCTTGGAGAAACCCAGGCCGGCGGACCCGCGGCTCCCTCCCATCTGCCGCGGAGTACCCAGGAGAATAAGGCAGGGCTGAGCCAACAGCAGGTCCTCATTTGGAGGACCCACTGTCCTCTGGTACAGCCAGGCCCAGGGGAGCCGCATAATTAGGACAAACATCACTGTGGTGAGGCACTTCTCCAGCTCTGTTTCTTTTGTACATAAAACTAGCTTCATTTCCATCGGGTTCAACAGACATTTGCTCAACATCTGCGCTGGGTCAGATCACGTCCAAGGAGCAAGGACAGCAAGGATGAATAACACAGGATTGGGACTCCCTGTGATACTTGTTTCCAGCTTTATCATTCCCAAAGCAACTTTGCGGGTCTCTGCTCATCTCAGCCAACCTTGTGAAATCCAGTGGGTGCCTATGCTTGCGCGGTATTCTCATTTTACAGATGATGAGGGTGAGCCTGAAACACCGGGTCACTTACCCAAGATTATACAGTTAATAAACGGAAGTTATGTGACCACAACCCAGAAAGCTGATTCATTATTCGATGCTCTCCTTTACCACGTCACTTTGTTTTTTTCTTTAACACTCTGCCATTTGGCATGTGATTAGAGGATGTTTGAGACTCTTCACTGTGGTGAGGGAGATACTCCTTCCTTTGGTTATAATTCTCCAGTACGAATGCCATGGATAAAAGAAGCCATATTATTGTCGCTAAATTCTAAGAGATAATTGACATCCCTGACCATTCAATGGGCTCCCCCCAAATTATACTTTTATTTGCATACACTTCTCTGTTGAGTCAGCTGTTTGGTCACCAAGAATTGAGGAAGATCTAAAAATCCGCCTGTACTGGAATTTTCAATGCCCAAAATGCCTATTCTGTTGCAAATATTTTGGCTCTTTGCTATGTCCAATTCGAAATTGAATTATATACTGTCTTATATCTTATAATTATTTCGAATAACACTACAAATTCCTAGAGGAGAACAGCCATAGGATGGCTCTGGGACTGTGGCCAGGACTAACAATATTTGCTGAATGGAATTTAAATTAGGGCTGACCCCTCTCCTCCCTAATGGGAAGCATTAGAGCTAATGGTAGAGCATGAGATCAGAGTGAGACAGCAGAGAGATCTGGTTCTACCACTAATCTTGGGTGAGTTATATAAACCAACTCAGCCCCATTGCCCTCATTAGACAACGGGGATGTTAATGACCATCTCTCAGGGCTCTCTTAAGAATTAAATGCAAAGTCTGGTGTATTGTAGTAAAAAATGCAGTAAATGTTGGGTCTTGTTAACAAGTGCACTTTCTTGGATCTTTCCACAGGTCCTTCTGACTTCCCCTATATGAATGCAATATTGCTTTTCACTATCACAAACTGAAAGGTCAGAGTTCCAGAGCAAATTATACATGCAGCAACCACTACAAAGAGCCTTGTATTTGCTGAAAATAATTGAATGAGCATTTGCAATAGTGCCAGCTCTCTAATAGAGTTTATTATTTTTTCTCTCAATTCCATTTTACTTTATTTTGTGTTACTTTTGTCTAGCAAATACTTATTGCTCCAAATCAGGTATTTCTTTGAATAGTCACATAGTACTTTTATGAAAAGTGACCAATTAATTACTGCTACAGGAAATCCTATTTTTTAAAGAACATAAAAGAGGAGTCTGAACACTTCCTATAATTCTCCAAACTGGGTTTGTGAAACATTGTCCATATTTATCAGAGAGATAAAATTAGCCCCAGTTTTGAGGGATGTAATAGCACTTAGGGATCCAATTAGATGATTCCCTTCAGGCTAATAATGAGCAAAATGGAAATTAGAGCACCTACCATTTATGACCAAAATTGCAAGAGGTAACTATAATGCTAGGAACATGGCTTTGACACACTGAATTTTATAAAGCAAGTTTTCATCTGCTTACTTTATTCCTAAGGCTGGGAATATCAGAGCATTAAAAACAAAAACAAAAACAAAAAACCACCACCACCACCGACAAAAACCAAAGTCTGTTTATTTCTTTTCTCTTTACATAATTATATAATTTACCTTACTGGTAAATTAATTATGAATGGCATTCTCTGATTCTTTACATCTTTCCTGTATTTCCAATTTTTCTACAATGAGCATGTCGTACTTTTAGGATTAAGAAAAAAGGGCTTTAGTTTTCTTTTTGTTTTTCTTCCTCACAGAAAAACACATGGACACGTGGTGGTGTGGGGCAGAGGTTCTTGCTGCCTTCACAAAGGCTGGTCTAAGAATGCGCTGCTACAGAAGGATTCATAGCTCTTGGGAGTTGACCCAGACAAGGATGTTGAGCCTCAAATCTGGGAGCGCGGACAATAGGTCACCAAGAAATATGTGAGTGACTAGTGTGCCTCTCATTCTAGTTGGGCTTGCACGGCTATGGCAGCCTTTATGTGTGGCAATAATTCTCAGACTAAAGAACAGTGCCTGGCACATAGTAGATGCTCAGTAAATATTTGCCAAATAAAGGACTGTAGCGCCAACCCAGAACAAATCAGGGGGAAATTAGAGTCACTTCCTACTTGAGACGTCAGAAGAGGGTTTTGCTCTCTGAAACTAGAGTCCCTGAATATTAAATAGGAATCACAATAAAGCAGAAACACTGATGCATATGACTTAGTCACAGGTAACTTGAAATAATTGCAAGTACTCGTCCTGCTTTTTCATATCACAAAAACACTGTAAAAAAATAGAAAATGCAGATAAGGAAGGAGAAGAAAATTCTAAAAACCTACTGTTGTGACATAAGTATGTACTCTTTCGGATGATCTTCAAAGGTGAAAAAAGATGAGTTTTGTTTATGTGAATTTCATCTCAACTAAACTAAACTAAAAAAAAAAAAAAAAAAGAAAAAAAGAAACAACCTATGCAGCCTATGTCCTTGAAGATAGGAGATAGAACAGATGAATGAGAATTGCTTGAAGAGTTGCGCCATTCTGGGCTCTCCCTGGAGGAGGCTTGTGCGTAACTGACTAGCCCACATTTCTAGCCGAGATGGCTTCCAGAGAACCCAGTTGACCCAGTTGACCCAAGCCCCCTGGAGTTCAGAGAGCACAGGGCCAGAGCCTGAATCTCTATACAGCCAGGGACATAGTACTGGGTGAGAAATCTGGTTCTACTACAAGTCCTGGGCAGTTTACAAAAATCAACTGGACAAGGGCGAAAGAAAACCAGGCCGGCACAGGAGCAGAGTGCACTTTCAGAGCGGGTGGGCAAAGGGCCGAGTTTCCTGTACGCCAAGTCTCCGGTCACACCGTAAAACCCCTCTGCACAGTGTTGCCCCCAGAGTGAGGGGGCCTCGGCAGAAAGCTGCTGTGTGCAACAGTCAGGTGCCTGCAGAGCTGGAGACCCCTGGGGGCTGTTCCTGAAGGACACCGGATGCGTCCCCAGGTGACAAAAGGAGGCCATGTTAGGTATCTGCTGGTGTCCCAGCTCCACCTGCTTACGGGATGGGTGCTAGAATCCAAGGAGACACAGAATGGGCAAGCCCTTCATAGGTTATAAAGTGCAGTGAAGTGTTCATTCTCAGTAAAAAGGACTCGGAATCATAAACGAGTGCCATCTCCATTTCTTGTTTCATATCTCTGGGGCCTTAAGTCTTTAACTGCAACAGGAGAAAGCCCTGAGATTTCATCTACTTAAATCCCTGCCCCCAGGTTGGAGTCACTTGCAGACCAAGCCAGACACTCTCACACACTCACCCCTGCCTCCGCACACTAGATTCAGAATCGATCCCACTTTCTACTAGCCACTGAAGTCATTGAGTGGTCAAAAATACCAAAAGACTGTGCCATGTGGAAAAGACCAGAAGAATATCTATCTGTCCTATTTTAAACTCCTGAGAAGGCAACTCAACCATCTGTCTTGGCAACCATTCCAGCCTGGAGCCACCCCGTCAGAAACATCTCTTTTCAGTTTAATCTAAATCCTTCAAATGGAGCCTCAAGCTAATTTCATCCCATTCCATTTTCAAATAATTTGGAACACAGTTGTTTACCATCTGGATTATGGGATTATATAATGTTACAGGGTTATGGTGAGCAATAAATGAAATAATTCATGTAAAACACAGAGCTCAGTATCTAGCACATCATAATATCCCGATTCATATTTATCCTCACGGTCATTACACGCGCTAGGACTCCCGCAGTCACAAGGACATGAACGCAACTTAAAATAATTTAAGGAAAAAAGGAAGGGTGGAGAATGTAATTAGAAAGAAGTAAAAGTGGGCAGTGGCCTTCAGGTACCGCTTGATCTAGGACTCAAGTCATGTTCACAGGGCTCCTCTTCCCCTCCCTTCTCTTCTATCTTTCTGACAAGCTTTTTGGAGTATAGAGAGCAGGATATCAACCAGCAGACTCAGCTCAAATAGGCCTAGAAGAGGTTCCCCATTCCTCAGTTTATTTATCAAAAATTTACTGAATGCCAACCAAGTGTCAAGCAGAGTTCTAGAAGCTAAGAATAGAGCAGTGTCCCAGACAAAATACTTCTGCCCTTGTGGAACTTCCCTTCTAATGGAAAGAGAACATCTGGCAGAAGAGGTGAAAGGATGTAGAGAAAGTTTGCTCTATAACATTAGGTCACACCTTACACTTAAAATTAAGGTAAATGCTTAGCTTTTTCTTCTCAAAGCCAAGAAAACCCGCCCCTTTCAGAACTCCTTTCCTCTTGCCAAATGGGCAGAATCTCAAAAATCAGGCCTTCAAATAGATAAGCGTGTGTGGATGTTGAGTGCATTTGGTTTATTTCTGGTGTGTAATCTTTGCATGTGTTTCTAGGATGTCCCTGGAGCTACAGGGACATAGTCTGAGTCCACGTTTGAGTCCCTTTTCTTTTTACACTACTTTCCTAGGAGGTACAGACTTTCTTTCAACTTCATGGTTTCCTTTGAATAGGATGTTATTTCCTTAGTAAAACGTTGCAAAAACCTGTTTGTTAGTCATTTAGAGAGGATTCCTCTGAGTGAGTTCAACTCCACTTATCTGTGTTAGCCGTTGTTAACTGTAAAAATGAAGGCCTGGAGACCCAGGATTTTCGAGAACCTCAGAAAGTGTGGCCTAACTTTCGAAACTTTCAGCCTCAGCCTCTCTTGGGAGCTCACAGTGAGGAAGCTTTCCTAGAGCAAGTCAGGCTACACTCTTAGGACAAAATTCCACTTTTCATGAAACTGAAACTGCCTGAATCAAGCTGCTTCACCTGAAAAAAAAAATCTTGATTTCCCAGGGCTAGTCCAGATCTGTTCTACAAGCAGGCTGACTAAATTAACAATGCACACAGTTGTATTTAAATTTGGCACTGGCCTAACAGATCTGTGCTACGACATGAATCCATTCATGAACAATGTAGGGACCAACTCCCACTAAATTCAAGGTTGCTTAAGTGTGTTTGTTGGGGGCGGGGTTGTTTTAACATCAGTTTAATTTTTTTAAGTAATATTACAAGTTATATTGCCCGCTCCTGTTTTCTCAATTTGGTCTGCTTTTCAGTCTCCCTATCCCTTCCGCTTTAGTTAGTTATCTCTTGTCAGGGCAGCAATTTATTTATTTTTAATCCAGATATAATGGACAAATGGACCATCTGGCTCAGTCAAATCCCATCGTTAAAACTGATCTTGGAATTAAACAAAAACGGATTTTTAACCGAAAAGCTCATCAGCCCCAAGCCCTCCACCTTATATTTGTCCAGCTGGGCTTTTTTTGGGGGGAGGGGGGTTGGTGGCTGGCGGCGTGTTCACTGGGGATTGCACCTTTCCTAGCTTGCTAGACCTAAGCACGCTTGAGTCTGGCGCCGGCCCCTCTCTTGCGAGGTATGAAGAACTCTGGCCCAGGGACCCCCTCTAGGACCAGTCCCTATCTGGACTGAACACATTTGCCTCCACCCCACACCCTCGCTCCAGCCCCCCCCCCCCAAAAGGCTGGCTCCGGATTTGTTTGTTTTTTTTAAAAAGCTTAAAACCCTTATCTTGGGGGCGCCTGGGTGGCTCAGTGGATTAAGCCTCTGCCTTCAGCTCAGGTCATGATCTCAGGGTCCTGGGATCGAGCCCCCTATCGAGTCCCCCATCATGCTCTCTGCTCCGCCAGGAGCCCGCTTCCCCCTCTCCCTCCGCCTGCCTACCTCTCTGCTTACTTGTGGATCTTTTTCTCTCTGTCAAATAAATAAAGTCTTTTAAAAACAAACGAACAAACAAACAAACAAACAAACACCCTTATCTTTGCATTCCAGCCAGAAGGTCGTCCCCAAGCCTTCTTTCCTGTGATTCTCCTTTCCGGATTAGGCACCATCCTTGATGCCGCCTCCTGAGTTAGGAAAGGGATAGAACTTTCCCAGGGAGGTGCGGCGTGTCCCCGCAGCGCCTTCCCGGTTCCTTCCCCCAAACAGAGATCCCGGTCGCACCGGAGGGAAAGTGTCCATTTCCCTACAACCACCCCCCCCCCAACCCCGCAAACGTGGGCGAAGACAGAAGGCCACTTCTGGGTTTACTTCGTAAACCTTTAAAACCAGCAGCACTTAGCCCGGCTGAGGCCGCCTTGGCCCTGGCCCAAAGAAAGCTACAAGAGGTCGAGGAGCTCAGTGGATCAGGACGGCCGCGACAAGTGGGGTCTTCAAGGGAGAGACCTCTCCTTCCCTGGCTGGGCGTACCCCCTGAACCCCCCCCCACGCCCCGTTCGAGGCTGGACACACGCACACAGCCGGTGGAAATGGGTGAGCCTCGGGCGTGCACCCCGCTCCGCCGCGTCCCTCTCCGGAGAGGCAGGAGGTGGCGGCGAGGCCGCGGGGTAGGGGGGTGGTGATGAGAGGGATGCCGGCCGCCGCTCCGATTGGCTGCGCCGCCGCCCCCTCCCAGCGCCGCGCGCCCCCCGCAGTGCGCCCAGCCCGCTCCCGCCCGCAGCCTCCGAGCCGCTTCCAGCGGGAGGGAGGACGCGCAGGGGCGGGACCGTGTCCCCGCCCCGCAGTCGACCCCGCGCACTGGGATAAAACCCGGGCGGCAGCGCCCGGGAACCCCGGGTCCTACTAGCTCCCGAGCGCGGGGAGGCGGGGCCGGGACCAACCCGCTGCCGGCGCCCCCGCCCCTCGGACCCCGCTCCGGGAGAGGGGCGCCCCGCGCCGGGACACGCGACGGCCAGGGCGCCGAGGCGGTACCTTGAGCGGAGCAATGAAGAGAGCCCGGGAGAATCCTCCGGAGCCGGCCGAGACGTTTCCAGCGCCCGGGGTGGCTGCCGCCGCCGCGGCTGCTTGAAACTCCCCAAAGTTGAGAGCCAGCGAGAGGCTGCCGCCCGCCGGGAGCAGGAGGGAAAGGAACTCGGAAGAGGCAGGAGTGACGGACGGAGACAGACAGACTCACAGAGCTTCAGAAGACACCACCGTCGGCGGCCTATCCCCAGAGCCGGTGAGGCTTTTCAGCTCTGTGAGTTGTTTTCTGGATGGGTGGCTTCCTATGCATTTCCGTTTTTTTGTAGGATGCGTTTGTGTATTTTTGTGTCTGTTGCAGGGAGTTTAAAAAACGACGCAGCCAGCCTGCACGTTAAAAAAAATACTGAATTTCTGATGTTGAGACGGTTGTGTTGATAGATCGTGGCCGTCAATGTCCATAAGCAGGAGCACCCCAAGGAAAAGAAATTGCATTTACCAGTAAAAAACCTCCGTAGGCTCCCCCAGCGTGACACACAACCTGCATTTCAAAAGTTATTGAAAAGAAAGCAAGATATGACTCTTAAGGGTTAACTGGTGGTAGTTAACTTTGCTTTCTCCCCCGCCCCCCCTTTCAAATATTGTTTACCAGGTTCACTGGTGGGAGGCTGAGCTGGTGGAAAGGCGCCAGGAAGACACTTGGAGGCGACCATAATGTCTTTACGTTTCCACACGCTGCCCACCCTGCCTGGAGTTGTGAGACCGGGCTGCAGGGAGCTGCTGTGTTTGCTGGTGATTACGGTGACCGTGAGCCGCGGCGCCTCCGGGGTGTGCCCCACCGCCTGCATCTGTGCCACGGACATCGTGAGCTGCACCAACAAAAACCTGTCCAAGGTGCCTGGGAACCTTTTCAGACTGATTAAGAGGCTGGATCTGAGCTATAACAGGATCGGGCTTCTGGATGCCGAGTGGATTCCAGTATCATTTGTTAAGCTGAACACTCTAATTATTCGCCATAACAACGTCACCAGCGTAGCCACAGGCAGTTTTTCCACAACTCCGAATCTGAAGTGTCTTGACTTGTCCTCCAACAAGCTGAAGACCCTGAAAAGTGCAGTGTTCCAAGAGTTGAAGGTTCTGGAAGTGCTCCTGCTTTACAACAATCACATTTCCCATCTGGATCCTTCAGCTTTTGGAGGCCTCTCCCAGTTGCAAAAACTCTACTTAAGTGGAAACTTTCTTACGCAGTTTCCAATGGATTTGTATGTTGGAAGGTTCAAGCTGGCAGAACTGATATTTCTAGATGTTTCTTATAACCGAATCCCCTCCCTGCCAATGCATCATATTAATTTAATACCAGGAAAACAGCTGAGAGGCATCTACCTTCATGGAAACCCATTCGTCTGTGACTGTTCCCTTTATGCGTTGCTGATCTTTTGGTACCGCAGGCACTTTAGCTCAGTGATGGATTTTAAGAATGATTATGCCTGTCGCCTGTGGTCTGACTCTAAGCACTCCCAGCAGGTGCTTCTGCTCCAGGATAGCTTTCTGAATTGCTCGGACAGCATCATCAATGGCTCCTTCCGTGCACTTGGCTTCATTCATGAGGCTCAAGTTGGGGAAAGGCTGATCGTCCCCTGTGAGAGCAAGACAGGCAATGCCAATACCGATTTCATTTGGGTCAGTCCAG
This sequence comes from Nasua narica, assembly GCA_028533885.1. Lineage (NCBI taxonomy): Eukaryota > Metazoa > Chordata > Mammalia > Carnivora > Procyonidae > Nasua > Nasua narica. Next base: position 61,186,193 of record CM052807.1, on the reverse strand, counting down.
ATAACAGGCTGCTGGAGCCTGATAAAGAGCTGGAGAACTTTCACGTGTTTCGCAATGGAAGTCTGGTCATAGAAAGTCCTCGCTTTGAGGATGCTGGAGTGTATTCCTGTATTGCCATGAACAGGCAGCGCCTCTTAAATGAGACCGTGGATGTCACCATCAACGTGAGCAATTTCACCATAAACAGATCCCACACCCACGAGGCATTTAACACAGCTTTCACCACCCTCGCAGCCTGCGTGGCCAGTATCGTTTTGGTACTTTTGTACCTCTATCTGACGCCGTGTCCCTGCAAGTGTAAAACCAAGAGACAAAAAAATATTCTCAACCAAAGCAATGCCCATGCGTCTATTCTCAATCCCGGCCCTGCCAGCGACGCCCCCGCTGACGAAAGGAAGGCAGGGGCTGGGAAAAGAGTGGTGTTTTTGGAACCCCCGAAGGATACCGCCTCGGGGCAGAATGGGAAAGTCAGGCTCTTTCCCAGTGAACCGGTCATAGCCGAGGGCATCCTGAAGTCCACGAGGGTGAAATCCGACTCCGATTCGGTCAATTCCGTGTTTTCAGACACACCCTTTGTGGCATCCACTTAATTTTGTGCCTGTCTCTGTAGGCTGTAGTCATTTAATCACTCCGTAACTTAACTTTCCGTGCAGTCTGCAAAATAAACAGCAGGACAGAAATGATGTTGTTTTGTGTTTTGAAATGCAACCAAATGTCCTCTTTAACTGGTTACTAGGAAATGTGGTGAGGTGCACTTCAGTTCCGCAGTGTGCCAGAAAAAGATGGGGTTGTTTTCCAAAGTTTAAGTTCTAGACAATAGTCTTAGTCTTAGTCTTTAGCGCCACTGGTAATTTCAAAGCTGGTCTGGAGGTGACCTTGTCCTTTTTTTCAGGATTCTTGAAAGAAATAATAAATTTCATGTTCCTTAAAAAGAGACTTTACTAACTTCTTAGGACCAAAGTTATTTTAAAGAAAAACAGTAGTGTCCTTTTTCATTTTTTAAAAGATGCAGAAGGAAGAACCAAATGGCACTTACAAAGCACAAAGTAAGGTTAGATTTGGGAATAATTCAGCTAATTTCATCATTCCAGACTGCAGGAAACATACTACACTGATAAATTTTGCTGGATAACGCCACATCCCAAATGGTGTTAGGTAACTAGCGCAATAAAGGTACATTTGTTTGACTGTCTTCTTGCCATTCTGTACATTTCTTATCCTTGCACAAATGATCTTATTGAAAGTTGAAAGTTATCATTTGTTGCCGTAAATATGTAGGAGTCAATACCAAAATGTCTGAGTAACTTCTTAACCTTTGTTCTAGCTAATGTTTGTTCATAGGCTTGTGTATACGTAAATCAAATTATACGAACTATTCAATAGATCCCACTGTATTGTGCTTTGGACATTTGAATTAATGTAAATATATGTATTCTGTGACTTGATGTTCTGTTTTATTTGGCTATTTAAAAACATAAATCTCAAATGTTTTATGTGATCAGATTGTTCTGCTTTGTCTAAAACACCCTATCAAGTATCTCTCCAGATATTTTGGAGTTACAACATAGAGTTATCTTGTCACAGCGAGAGAAAGGCTCTAAAGTGCTCTCCCCAATTTATGCCTTCTATATGAAGGCATATCTGATATCATTATGTACTTCAGCCCCGATCCTCCAGTGCACTGAGGGCCCAGGAGACCTTCTCCTTGTTCCCGTCTCTGCTGTGAGTTGATCGAGTACTCCTTCTGGACCTAGATTGCCTGAGCTATAAAATGAAGATTACAAGCGAGGTGGTTTTAGGTCCCTTCCCACGCCGGAAGTGATGATGTCCCGGTGGCCTTGGCCCCATCATGAACTTGTTTGGGCTCTCGAAAACTGTCCCACATACCCAGTGGAATCCAGGAGTGGGGCTGGGATGGACTAGCCTAGTGCTGCATACCCCGAAGGGACATTTTGGACAGTCAGATCCATCTCCTTCTCTTTCTCAGGGACAAATGAAGCCCAGAGAAGATTGTGGGTTAGGTAAGACCACACAGTGAGTTAGTGACCAGGATGGGAGGAGAGCTCAGGTACGCGATTCTTCCTGGCAAAGACTAAGGAGTCGAAGAATGGTTATTTTTTAACGTTGTGCATGGAGAAAGAGCCAAAGAAGGAGACAAAAGAGTGGTCAGGAAGTGGCAAAGGTGAATGAGGGCTGTCTTGTCCCTGGGGCTAAGAGAGAAGGGAATTTGCAAAAGATGGAAATGGGCAACGGTGACAAAAACACGGAGAAGGAGATGACGAGGGAAGACAGACGAACAATGGTGATTTTGGGGCAACAAGGGACATTTGGTGACAGCTCTGAAGTGCCAAGCCAGGCTCCCAGTAGCACACACTGGTCGGCAACGGGTTGAGGAGCGAGTGAGTGGCCCAGTTCTGTGCCCCCACAGAATAGGATGCACAGACACTATTCAGCGTTGAAAATTCTTTGTGGCATGTGCGTAAAAAGTGCAGCTTCGGCCTTTAAAACATAAACCTCACCAATTAGATAAGATCTTCTAGACCCAAAGCTGTGACAGGCAAATGTTTTATTCCTGTTCCTGTCATTTAATTAATTAGGAAGAATTCTGTGATATGTATGACCTTTCAAGTCCTCACTCTCTCTTCCTACTTGGAGAAACTCACTCAAAGATGCTGTAATTTGTTGAGGTTCACGCAGCTAGTCTGGACACAAGGAAAAACTCTTGAACCACAGATGCTCTCTGGCAATGGGCAGGGCTGCCTCCAGGGGCCATGATTACCTTGACTTTGAGTGAACCGAAGAACAGGGCCATACACTGGCAGGGAAGTTACAGAGAGGGTCTCTGCATTGCACCTTTTCTGGACGGGATCCCTAGGATCCTTCAGCCCTCAAAACCCTTGATGCTAGGAAATGTGTGTTGCTTTTTGGCAGAATAACATGGACAGTGCTTGGAGGAGGGAGTTTGTGGAGCTTGATCTTGGCTAGTCCTAGTACATTTCAGGTAAATGACAGGTTGAGCTGAGATTGAAATTAACTAGGCATAATCACAATGAAAACAAACAAAATTCTGAATACTGAAAAGCAAAGCTGTATTTTGAACAAAAGTAGAATGGCATTGTGGTGAAAAAGAACGGAACTGAATGTTACGATGTGGAATTCTAAATTCTTAGGTATATTTTTTTTTCTTTTGGTAGCAGCCTGATCACATGTATTTTAAATATAGGAACAGAACTAATTTGTATCTTAAATTTGTCCCACTCAAAAATTTTATATAATTTTCCTTCCAAGTAATAATCTGGATTATGTAACTAGGTTATTCTTTTAAGATACTTAGTATTTTTTATTATAGAGTTGTGAGAGAAATGGATACACATTAGAGAAATCAAGCAAAGACCAAAACTGTGAAATTTTCCAGGGCTCAGAGTATTTTTTCACTAAAATTAGATAATACTAGTCTTATGGCTGTGGACTCTGTAGATAATCATTAGTTAAATGTCTTAACTACACTTTTTCTTAAGATTTACAATCTGAGGGGTGCCTGGGTGCCCAGTTGGTTGTCTACCTTTGGCTCAGATCATGATCCCAGCCAGGGTCCTGGAATGGTGGCGGGGGTGGGTGGGACGGTTCCCTGCTCAGTGAGGAGTCTGCTTCTTCCTCTCCCTCTGCCATTCTCCCCACATCATGCTGTCTTGCGTGCAAGCATGCTCTCTCTCAAATAAATACATAAAATCTTAAAAAAAAAAGATTTATAATCTGAAAGAGTGACTTAAGATATTTTCTTATTTAAAATCAACTTCTGCATTAATCCTCATTTTTGGCCTAAAGAAATGTAAATCTATTTATTTTTGGCTTTAATTTCATGAATTATTTGCCCAGAAAAAATTGTGGTTTTTAAAATTTTTTTATTTTTCCAAAAAAACATTTTCCTAAGTGTTCATCACAAGGGATGTGGGTGAAACTTACAGGGATGGAAACCAGAGACAGGAAGATACATTGTCAGTCCAGTTTCTAAAAAGACATCTGATTTGGGATTATCCTGCTAAGCATTGTTGAAATAGGAATAACCTAGAGTAGCCTGGGTGGCTCAGTCGGTTAAGTGTCTGCCTTCAGCTCAGGTCATGATTGGGATTGAGTCCAGCATCAAGCTCCTTGTTTAGTGGGGAGTCTGCTTCTCCCCTCCCTCTGCCACTCCCCCTGCTGTGCTCTCCTCTCTCTTTGTCAAATAAGTAAATAAAATCTTTTTAAAAATTAAAAAAACAAAACAGGAAACAACCTAACATCATTGGCTTTTCCTTTGCCATAACTACTGCTTGATTATTGTACCCTTTTGGGATATCATCTAGTGTTTACCAAGTAATCCAGTAATAGGTCTGACACCAGGTTTCTTGATAGAATCATAGGGAAAAGGTAGACAAGGGTTTCTAGCAGATACCCTCTATACATTCCCCAACCAGAGATTCTGACTGAGGAGGTTTGGAGTAAGGCCCTCCCATCATATTTTTAAAAAATTTTTTCATAATTCTGATTCTTCCTATTCTGATGAAATAGATCCTAAACTGGAACCACAGCAGATGTTGTGGTCAGGGCTATGTCAAAACAGATTATTATTACTCGCTAATGGATTTATTAATAAAAAGAAGAATTTTAGTGCTCTCTTTAAAAAAATTCTAATGTGTTGGAGAAATAAAGGAGTTGATTCTCTGATACTAAATGAAATCTAGAGTAAATTGTTGGCTGTAATTTATAATTTATATTTATCCAAATTATAAAAATATAAGATAATTACTTTGAGATGACTCAATCTCTGATTCTGTAATTTTAAAACTATTTTTGGTTTGAAAGCAGCCACCGCAGATCTGGTCTGTAACAATAAACTTTGGAGCTTTCAGATTTGATTATATTATAGTAAAGGCAAGGCATGTTTGAGTGTAGATTTCATCTACAGAAAACCAAACTCCTTTATTTTTTCAATATAATAGAATACTAGTTGTTTTTTTTTTTTTTAAGATTTTATTTATTTATTTGAGAGACAGAGAAAGTGAGAGAGAGCATGAGAGGAGAGAAGGTTAGAGAAAGAAGCAGACTCCCCATGGAGCTGGGAGCCTGATGTGGGACTCGATCCCGGAACGCAAGGATCATGACCTGAGCCGAAGGCAGTTGCTCAAACAACTGAGCCACCCAGGCACCCTAGAATAATAGTTTTTAAAGAGAACATTAAGATTCCTTTCATGGTTCTTTCGTGACTCCTTGCCCAAGAGCCAGCCCCCAAAGCCCTATTTTTATATTTTATAATAAGATAGTGTGGAAAGATAATGGTTACTTTGCCCTCGCAAGCATTATTGCATGGTAATATATTAAGAAGTAGAACTAAGAACTCATATAATATCCTGAATAATTGAGAGGACTCTGTAAAGGACCATTATTGCTTGTGGATGGATTCTGGGGCGGAGATCCCTTCTATAGTGAGGACCAGAGCAGAGTACGGAAACACACTGACTCTTTGTGTAAATTATATATATATATATACATAATATATTATATATGTATATATATACATAATATATTATATATATATATATTATATTATATTATATACATACATATATATACACATAATATATAATATGTGTGTATATATATATACACACACACACACACACACACACACACACATACTGGCTGGGTTTAATTTTTTAACTACCTGCTAAGTGCTAGGCACACTGATCCTAGATGGGCAATATTCCACCCTGTCACAGATAGGAAAAAGAGGCTCAAAAGCGATAAATAATTTTCCCGGACAGATAATTTTCCCAGATAACTTGGCTAATCAGCCATTTTTACCATGAGGGTCATTTGAAAGAGATCTCTGCACAGCAGTCTTATATGTGTTCTATCAATAGAATGAGGTTGGAAAGCATGGGTTATGAGTAAACTTTCTGTAAACATAAAAGAGAATGGATTAGCATGCACAGCAACTCTGGGAGAAGAGGAATACAAGGTCAGGGGATCAGAAGTCATTCAAGCATAATAAAGGTAGGAATTGTTTTTTCCCTGTAAAACATGATTCATCACAAGTAGCAAAATTGGAAATCTATAGGTTTAGTAGACAAGGCCTCCAGTCTAATGACTTTTCAGTCTGGGTGCCCTGCATGCTGAAATTGGTTAATATGCAATAAATAGATAGATGGATAGATAGATAGATAGATAGATAGATAGATAGATAAGTAAATCTGTTTTATTATTATAAATGACATATTCAAGATATTTATATGGATAAATGAGTCAATTAAATTTTTTTTTAATTAAAAAAGACCCAAACTTGTAGTGTAAATAGTTCCATTGGAGAGGCTATCTGAGAGTTTGTTTTAAATTTCTGGAAGAGTGGTAGGGACAACTCAGACAAGCCGGGGGTACTTTTTCAACTAATTTTAAAATCAGATTTCTCAAAATAATTTTAAAATGATCTCACAAGACAACCTCAGTAGCTTGTCTGATTAAACATCCCTATTAGGGAATATGTCAACAGGGCATCAAATATATTCTCAGAGAATTTTGCAGTGTCTATAGAATCAAATATAATGGGATCAAGGATCAAATCCTTGGTGATGAAGGGGCGGTTACTGCCAAGAGATGATTGAGCATTGCTAGATGGTGTGGAAGCCATAAATGATGTATAATTAACTACTCTCTCCCAGAGAGGAAACACTATTAAAGTAATTCAAGAGTAAAAGTTGATTTGCCTGCTCATGACTATTCTGGCAAATAGGAGGTGAGAGAAGAAAGCTAATTGCCAGAGACCTCACTTTGACCAACTGGACTAATGCGGCACAGGCGTGAACGCTAGATGGCCATCCCGGAGATGCCCCGAACTTTATGCTAGCAGGGAACCTTACCTTCCAAAGCCTGTATGGTAAGGAGTGGTGCAAGCTAGCTCATAGCGCTCTGTAAAGAATGTCAGGGATTCTATTTAAAATTCGACTGCCAATCTATTATCATTTTTAATCAAATCTAGAGGAGAAAGAGACCCAAACATTTCACACTGGTCCCCTCTCTGCACTCACAGCTCCAAGCCTCACCCCAACCAAAGTTAAGGTGGATGTATCCTGAGAGAGGAGGAATGAAAATAATAACAGTGACAATGACAATAGTAACAACAGTCATATTTTTATGTGTAAGCTCCATGCTAAGGTCTCTACACATTTTTTTCCTCACTCCTATGGGGGAAGTTACTATTTTTCACATCCATTTTGCAGATGGGAGAACTGAGGCTTAGGAACATTAAGTGATTGGCTTAAAGAATATATAGTAGAGGGGCACTTGGGTGGCTCAGTGGGTTAAGCCTCTGCCTTCGGCTCAGGTCATGATCTCAGGGTCCCGGGATCGAGCCCCACATGGGGCTCTCCACTCAGCAGGGAGCCTGTTCCCCCCGCCCCTGCCTGCCTCTCTGCCTACTTGAGATCTCTCTCTCTGTCAAATAAATAAATAAAATCTTTTTTAAAAAAAAAAGAATATATAGTAGAGCACCTGGGTGGCTCAGTTGGTTGAGCAACTGCCTTCGGCTGGGGTCATGATCCTTAAGTTCTGGAATCGAGTCCCACATCGGGCTCCCAGCTCCACCAGGAGTCTGCTTCTTCCTCTGACCTTCTCTCCTCTCATGCTTTCTCTCACTTCCTCTGTCTCTCTAATAAATAAATAAAATCTTAAAAAAAAAAAGAATATATAGTAAAGAAGTCAGGATTTGAATTCAGTTTTGTCTGGATCCATCCAGAACCCAGTCTCTTAATGTCTACACTGTACTGCTGTCTACACCGTACTCCATTACCACATTGCTACACTTTACTACAGAGCCACACACTCAACTCTGTACCGGCTCACTGCTTTGGCCCTTCATCAACGCTGGCTTGCACTTTCTGCCTCTCTCTACATCCCCATATTGCTGACCACGTTCTCAGCTGCTGGAGGATGCGTCTCCTATCTCTTCATCCAGCACCCTGCACACAGTAGATGTTCGCTTTTCAATTATATTCATTCACTCAACACACAATATTGAATAGCTATTATGTGCCAGTCCCTGAGCTTGGCCCGGAGATCAACTAGGATCGAGCTGCTCCCAAGTTTTGAAGAGAGGCAGAAGCATTGCTTTGCCATCAGGGCAGGGTGCTGATACAGAACTGTCCAAAGACAGGGAGGTCAGCGCAAGTCTCCCCGGAGAAATAACGCCTGAGCGGAGGCTTCAAAGAGGTCTGTATGTTTAGAAAAGTCTAGTTTGTTGGACATGTGGACATGATGGAAGGCAAGACGGTGACTGTACCCTGGTCACTGGGGATTCGACTAAATTGATTGCCAGCAGCGAGGGCACTGGCGGCCGCAGAAGTGCCTTATAACGTGACCCTTCCGCAGCTTGATTCCGAGACCCTCGGGATGGGGTCCAGCACTAACCTTCCTGAAAATGCAGCTGCAATGCAGTCCCTTTTCAGAGCTCTTCAAGGAGAAAACATACTAAACTGGCTCATGTAAATGCTGATAGCATATTTTGCTAGGCTAAAAAGAGATAGAATTATTAGCTTCTTTTGTGTAACAATGTAGGCTTAACATGGTAATGATGAAATAATCCTACTTAATTCAGTTATCACTCTATAGACCAAGGAATGTCTTAGAGCTAATGTTTATCCAAGCTTCGCTGTAATTAAATTTACACTGCTAGCCTAGGTATTGATTTGACTAAGCTGGTTTTATAAGAGTGAACGATTTGGGTGGGAAGAGACAGAAAGATGTGATTTTCAAGCGGGGGGTGGGGGGAACTCCATCAGACTGACCTGCAGAATTAAATTACAACAATTCAGGCTGCTGGTGGAGCATTCCTGTGCATTTTTGCCCCAACTCTGCCTGCTTAATACTTCTTGAAAGACTTCATGCTTGAGCGAATCTTTCTTGAAGTCTAGACTTGTAGAACTATTGCGCAGGGTTTTTTAATTTATTTAATTTTTTTTCGGCTGTATTCCTTTTCCAAAGAAAATCATCTTGCCTGAGGTGGAAACATAATGAAAGACCTGTGATGTGAAAGCTTAAGAGGAGTTGTTTACGTTTTGATTTGCTCTCAGTTTTTTAAAATATTCATACTTAATTACAACCTTAGGGAAGCTTCCAGCTCTTGATCTGACCTACTTCAAATCAGTGGAGAAATAACAAATATCTCCCTTCAGCCACCATCTATAATAACTTTGACTTTTTCCTAAAACCCAGAGGAAATGTAGTTCTTGATCCTGGGCCAAGTTTGTCAGAAGCTATTTATATTAATAAATCTTATTCACATAAGGGTTCAACTGAAAATCACATCGTTAGATATTATATATAATTCGTAATAAGGACCTTAAAAATGAACTTCATTAGCTATAAAGGCTATAGTGATTTGATTGACAAATATGTTATTACAGTTCTTTTGGGTCTTGTTCAATTCGTCAACATGAAGCATCTCCGGAATCGGGCAGGGGATTTGAAAATGCAATCATCAGCAGCCTCGTATGGGGTCTGAGATTTTCCTGAAGAAGGAGACTCAGTCATTGCTCTTCGGGGACTTTTCTGTATCTAATGATGAGGTGGCTGACTAACTCCCCTATTTGTCATTCAAGATATTCTCAAGTTTTGCTTCGGCTTTAAGTACAGCACACTTGGGGAGACAGGAGAATCATCTACCAATGGCACGCATCCCATACATCTCTTGAATCCTGGCTGTTGCCAGGATCCCTGCAAGGCAGCAAAGCCTCTTCCCACAGGGTCTAAAGATTTCGAGGGGATGGAAGCAGAGGCATTTAGAGGAGGTTTTTCCTGACTACGTCTTCATCTCTTCTGGAAGATGCGTGGAACGTGTGTTCATTATTTGCTATCAACCACCTTAAAGCTTGGCAGCTGTATACACTGGGGCCCTCTAGCCCCAGCCCCTGCGCTCTCTCTCGAAGGCATTGTTGACCCTGGGTGAGAGCCAGGCACTGAGCACTTTTCTATCTATGGACATTCCCATGCAACGTGTTTATATTTGATCTAGAAATGCCTTTGGGGTTGTTGTGTAAACGTGGTCCTTCCCATGGTCTTATTTCCATCAAATAGTAACCCCATCCTTCCAACTGCTCAGGCCCAAAACATTGGTGTCATCTTTGACTCTTCGTTTGCTCTCACCCCATATCTGATCTGTGGAAAAATTCTCTTGGCTCTACCTTCAAAATGTATCTGGAGTCTGGCCTCTTCTCCTAACCTCCACCCCATCCCCATCTAAGCCACCAGTATTCCTCTCTAGACTGGCTGGGCCCCTTATTCCACTTTGGGCCTCCTAGGCTCTGTTCTTAGAACCACAGCCACCGTGAGCCTTCTGAAAAGAAAGCCAGTTGTTCATGGCCTTTCTGCTCAGAACCTTAGGATTCTCTCTCAACCCCTGGTCACTCCCTAGAGGCACATGCGAGATTATCAAAAACATTCCGAGGCCTGGTTCCATCCCTGGAGCTTGTGATTCTATTGATTCTAATAGTTTCACAGGTCATTCTAAAGTGTAGCCACAGTTGAGTCCTTACAGGGGTTCTGCAGGCCCTTACCACCGCCCCAGTTCTCTGGCCTCATTTCCCACCTCTCCCTCCCACACTCTGCTCTTGCCCCATTGGTCTCTGTGTACATCAGGGCCCCTCCTACTTTGTGCTTCTGCTCCCTCTGCCCGGAATTCTCTTCCCTATTCCTACCTGATTGGCTTTGCCTCTTTCAAGGACTTTGCTCCAAATGTTTCCTTAATGAGGCTCTGACCTGGGTTATTGGAGGCTGAATTCCCCACCCCACCCCAATCCAGACTCCTTAGTCCCTTTCCCATTTTATTGTTTGCCATCACCGTCATCGGCATTTGACACCCTACATATTTTACTTACTGTGTGAGTTCCACGAGGGTAGGAATTTTTATGAGTTTTGCTTGGCGTTGCGTTCCCAGTGCCAAGAACAGAACAGATTCATATTTGCAAATAAATAGTCATCCAGTGAACAAAGCGAGCCTAGGAAGGAGCCGTAGGGCTGCCCACTGGAATGGACTCGGGGTGGTCACAACAGTCCCGGCCGTCGACAATGTGATTGTTTCCACGTGGCACATCGTCTACTCTGTCCCAGTTCGTGGTGCTCTTCTTCACCCCCCAAAAGAGCACAAGACAGGTTTTGCCATATGCAGTGATGAATAAACTGTCTAAATACAGCCTAATACCCATTTTGCACATATTTTGCACTTGCTTAAGGCACCCCATTTGGTATTTATGAAAAGATGTCATGCCGAGTGCCTGAGAAGCAGGAAGGCCGTGTCTGCCTCCTCTCACAATCTGCTAATTGGAGTAACACCGATGAACATGGGTCGAGGGCCTGAAAGGAATCAGATTGGGCTTGAAGGCACCTGGCAGTGAGCCTACACAATTTTAATAAGCTGTCTCCTACCTTTGGAAAAGGTGTTTTGTTTGTTTGTTTTTGTGTTTTTTTTGAATCCAGTTCTGCCAAGAGGAATTCTGACTGCTTTAGTGAATAAACAGCAGAGATGCTGTTTTTGCTTGGTGATACTGAGTGTCGTCAAAGATGTCCTTTGGGGAGGTCACGTGGTCTGACAGACCAGTGAACTGTCCTTGTCAATACATGGAAACTTCCAGCAACTTCCGTAGCAGTAGGCTTTCTGAATTAGTTCCTGGTATGAGGAAAAAGCTACATTGCCACAGAGAAAGCCAGGTGAAAGAAGAAACCTGAAGAAGGTGGAGTGTTTCACGTGAGTGTTGGCCACTCAAAACATCCACCTTCCCTGAGTGAGAGTCAAGTATGTGGTAGTGGATGTGAAGTGCTCTGTGGACTGGGAAATACAAGATGATAGTGATTATCAAATATGGCAGCCAGCCCGATTTCAGTGGCTCATGGGGGACTCACCACTACTGAGTGGCCTCTCTCCTCTACCACCAGCATTTTCTAGAACAGCTACTGTTTTCCTCCACCTGGGCCTTCTTCCGTTGACAGGGGTCAACGGACTGCTTTTGGTAGGTCACTCCTCTTGCCGTATTGTGCTCTCTGTATTGTAAACACACTTTTTTATTTTTTCCTTTTTGGTCTACGCCATTGTCATCTCATCAACCTAGATGACCTTTCTGGATATTACAATAACATCACCAAATAAGTGACAGTGAAAAATGAACAGCTAACCTTTATTGAGCCCTCACCATGTGCCAGCCACGGTTTTAAGTGCTTTCCATGAGCTAACCCATATAATCTTTGCAACAGCCTCTGAGTTAGGCATTACTGTGAAACCCACCAGACCTGTGAGCAAACTGAAGCTTAGAGAGAATTTGAAACTTGCCCGAGGTCATTCAGCTGGCCAAGGACAGCACCAGGATTCATACACATTGTATTTAATCCGGACACCATGCTGAGTTACAGCTGCCCCATTTTATAGAGGAGGAAATGGCAACAAATCATTCACGTAAGGCCATGTGGTTATTAAGTAGTAAGAAGATCAGAACCCAAGTTCATCTGTTTTCAAAGCCCTGGCCATGCTTTAATTGGCTTTTGGGGTAAAGCCCGCTCTTTTGGATTCGTTACTAATATTCTAAATTTGCTATTATCATAAACCTTCCTGGAAGCAAAACTGTCATTGTTACCTTCATTAAAAAAAAAAAAAAAAAGGGACGCCTGCGTGGCTCAGTTGGTTAAGCAACTGCCTTTGGCTCAGGTCATGATCCCAGCGTCTTGGGATCGAGTCCCTCATCGGGCTCCTTGCTCCGCAGGGAGCCTGCTCCTCTCTCTGCCTCTGCCTGCTCTCTGCCTGCTTGTGTTCTCTCTCTGTTAAATGAATAAATAAAATCTTAAAAAAAAAAAAATAGCCCATCCTCAAAATCTGAGCGGCGGCTTGGTAGAGTGGCAAGAGTTACCCTGAGGCACCACGAGTGTGGTCTGTGTGCTTGGTTCTTGCTTATGGAATTGCAAAGAGGTATGCCGTCCCTTGGAGGTAAGCATCAATGGACCCATTTTCAAATGGGGAAACTGGCCTGAGTTTACATACCACCGCTAGTAGGGAGCTGAGATGGAATATGATCTCGTGTCCCTTGCCTCCAAAGCCTGTGCTTGGCCCACAGTCTTCTCTCTACCAGTGGTCAGTGCAAAGGTGATGTGCTGCCAGATACCTAGACAACTTAGTCAAGCCTTTCCCCCCACTTTTTAATGCCTGGGGTGCCTGGCTGGCTCAACTGGTTAAGGGTCTGACTCTTGATTTCACATCAGGTCTTGATGTCAGGGGCCCAAGATCGAGCCCCACATGCAGCTGCATGCTGAGTGTGGAGCCTACTTGAGATTCTCCCCCCCCCCCAAAATAAATAAATAAACACATTATTTAATTAATTTTTAAAAAGAACGTTTGTCATTGTGTCAGGAAATTTCTTTTTAAAGACTTTATTTATTTAGTAGGCAGAGAGGCAGGCAAAGAGATGGGGAAGCAGGCTCCCTGCTGAGCAGAGAGCCCAATGCAGGGCTCGATCCCAGGACCCTGAGATCATGACCTGAGCCAGAGGCCGAGGCTTAACCCACTGAGCCACCCAGGCTGTATTGGGTAATTTTTGAGTGCGTGCTCAAGGGCCAGATCCCTACCTGAGCTGGTCTGAATCCGTCTAGCATAGGCAGCAGACCCGTTCTCTGGTCCTAGGCAGCAATCTCAGGAAGAGATGCTACTTCTGGTCACTAGGAAGATCCTTTAAGATTCATCATAAACATAACAGTTCTGTTGGAAAAATAATTCTGAGAGAATAGCTTCCACACACCAGGTCCAGCAGCATCTTGAGAGCTATGCCAAAAAGTAGACATCAAAGCCATTTGGCCCACATGCTCTTCCTTATGCTCATAGATGTATTATGATTATTTATTCATCATTTTATATGTTCACATTCAATTCATTTTCTGGCAACTTTCAGAAAGTATTTACTGACAGCTGGATAAAATTAACTGAATGTGTCCAATAAAAACATTTCTGAAAATAGGAATGGCATTATCATTTTGACAGCAAGTGTAGAATTTGTGTTCATACATATTATTCATGTTTCTAGTCTTGTGTTCAATTTTGTCTCATGGGGAAAAAAAATCCCAAGTCAGTTCTTTTTACTTCTTTTTAATTTTCTCTTTTTCTTTCCCACTTTGTCCTTCCTGCCTTTCTCTCTCTCTCCCATTCTCTGTTTTTTTCTTTCTTTTTCTCTTTTTCTATTAAATCATTACTCATTTCATAATAATTTTAGTTCTACTATAGAAAAGATTTTGTATTCCCCTCCTAGACTATTATATTCTTTAGAATCTCACAGTTGGGAGTCTGCTAATATATGGCCATTTATAGTCTGAAAACACAGCACAATTTCTAACATTAAATTTAAATCATTGCTATCACCAGTCTATTTTAAATGGTATATAACTGGTAGAGATTACCTTTCTGTGTTACTCCTAAGATTGCTGCTGTGTCTGTAAATGTCATTCTAATGGAGGAGAGAATGGAGATAATCACACTCAATTCACTGGACCTCCATTTCACCTAACCTTCTGTGTTCCTCTAGGTGCCATAAAATATCCCATAATATTGCCAGAATTCACATTCAGAAATCATGATAGCTAATATTTAATATTTTCCTGAGAAATAATTATATGACCTTAATCTAGGTCTGTAAATGATAAGTCATTAGCACACTGCTACTCAGAATTTTTTTTTCTTTTTTTTTTGCAAGACATTTGTTGACTCAGAGAATGCAATAGCATGAAGTTCTTCAATCATTGTAGGTCTGGGAATTTCAGCCAGGTGTTCCCATTCTCAGTCGGTTATTTAAAAAAGCCTTAAAAAATGATAACAGTAACTACATTAATTCAACCTTTCTCAGTCTTCAAGTAGTTTAAAGAATTAAAAATCACTGGTGCAATTATTAGCGAGTCAAAAATAATTCACACCATTAAGGAGAACCTATGGAGAACTATTTATTTTGTGGCACACAGAACAGGAGTCTTTCCCCGAAGTATTTGAATCTGATAAGCAAGCTTTTACATAACAATTCATCATCTTAAACAATCTATCACTTTCTCCGCAGACAAATTTTTGTAGGCCTTTTTTTTCTCCTTAAATAATAGTACTCTTTTTCCTAATCTTTTTCATATCCTTAATGGTTAAACCGCTTTTTTGAGAATAAGATGTTCTTAGATATCTTAGATTAATATACATTCTAGAATTAAACATTTAAATAAGGACTGCCTTTGGTAAAATATTACATTGCTAATGGTGTATTTTCTAAAATATTTTTTCCAGGTCAATCTATATCTCAGTGATTTTCATATCAGGATGTTCAAATTGCAGCCTGTAAAATGATTTCAGTTGGCCCCTTCAGCTCTTTCCATCCCAGCATCTCTCCTGGCTTCTTTTCTGGCATTGCTATGACATTTCAGTCTTCTGGGATCTTGCGAATGACCTGTCACCTAATAGTAATAACTAAAATAATTCCTTTCACTTGACATTTAACTTTGCTAAGCCGTGTTAGTCTGAAGTAGGGAAATTAGAAGCAGAACTCAATTTTTGTCTTGCAGCAAACAAGAAAAAAACATTTAATGGTGCAACTCTTCAGGACTGCATTAAAAATTCTCCTTACATTGGCTCCAGGCAATTTTTCAAGTCCAATTTTTCAAGCTCACCCCCAAAATTCTTCTATCTAAACAATGCATTCGAATGTGGCCTGCTCAGGGTCCTTAAAAAGGGACCTAGAATGTACTCCCTAGCATGTTCCACTGATTGATAGTCCAGGGGTCCTAAAAGACCTGGCAAAAATCCCATTCTATGAAGCCGGTCTTTGATCTCATTCATTTATTCATAGGTGATAGTATCATTTTCTGAATCAGTTCTGATTTAAGCCCTCCTTAAAAGATCCTTTTGGAGCAGGGAAGGGGTATTCAATTTGCATCTGAAAGGAAAAAAAAAAGAAATCTTCTGGTAGTGATGTTGAGATGCCTTGGGTGTGGGGAAGGCAGGAATGGAAGGAGGGAAATCGGATGGCTCAGGAGCCATTTATAGTGGCCTTTATAGTGGCTCAGGAGCAGGAGTAGGAGAGGTTTGCAGAGAGATTAAGATGCACAATTTTTTGGACTTCATTGATTGAAATTAGACATATTTCAGGCTCACATAAGGATAATAATGAAGATGCACACAAAGCATTATAGGAGAACAAAGAAGGGTGGCAGAAGTGATTGTCTAAAACAGCTTTTCTAATGATAGAATACCCGAAGACAAACCTTGAAGAATGAGTTTGTATGTGAAGTGGAGGCGGGAGAGTCTATCCAGTTGGAGGGAGTAGCATGGGTAATGGCTGAGAGATGAGAGAGATTGTGGTGCATTCAGTGAGTTGCAAGTATAGTAGTTTGGTTTTGCCAGAACGACAGTTAGGAATGGATAGAAGTAGGAACTCTATGGAGGGGAAGGTGAGAAGGTAGGCAGACATGAAATTATGAAGGGTCCTTTGTATCACCCCAAGGCATTTCACTCTTACTCTGAAAGCAAGAAGGTCAGCCTGTGAATGAATTTAGCAGCTACAATGATATGATTTGTAGTTGAAGGGTAGCAAAATATGCCATCCCAAAATACCACTTTGGCATAAGAATGATTTTGAGCTGAAGGTAATTAAGAATGTAATTAAGAAAAACTCATCTCAGATATGAGACGAGTTTTCTGCCTTCCTCTTATTTGCCTAAAAGCAGGACATATGTTTATAAAGATGGCTGCTTTCCTCTCTCTACCAAGAAGGACAGAAGTTAACTATAAGAGATAGCTCTAGAGTCTTACAGCCCAAAGATGGCAGTAACAAACTTTAACTTTACATAACAAACTTTACTAATCAGCTTTTATCTTCCATTAGTTCTCCCATACATTTACCTTCTCACTAATTGCTGCCTTAGAAACTCAGTCCTTTTCCTTTATCTTGTTACTTCTCTAAAAATTCTTCTTCTTCTCTCAAGATGCTGTATTAGCCCAAATTCTAACCACTCCCTTGAGGTAGTCATCACTGAGCACTCCCATGTGTGTGCACGATGCACTTGTTAATATGCTTTTGTTTTTCTCTTGTTAACCTGCCTTTTGTCACTCTAATTTGCAGGACCTCAGGAATGAACTTAAGATAAGTAGAAGGGAAATTATTTCTCTTTCCCCACTTAATTAGTAAGAGCCTTTTGACTGCAATGGGGATTGAGTAACAGACTAGTTAGGGTACTCTAAGAATAATCCAAGTAAGAGATGATGAAAGCATGAATTGAGATATGGTAATGGAGATGGAGAAAGAGATGTAGTTGGGAGATGTTAAGATGCTGGGATTGAGAAGATTGGTGCTTAATTTGATGGAGGAGGGTGGAAGAGAATATCAAGATTTACTTTTTGACTGATAGCTTAGGTGGTACAGTCAAGGGTGGTACCATTCTCCACGATGGGGAATATGTTGGAGGTGGAAGAAAATGAGCTTTATTTTGGACATGTTGAGTATGAGTAGTTTGTGGGGCATCAAAGAACAAATGTCCAGTACAAAGACGGATGAAGATGCCTGGCTCTCAGAAGGAAGAGCTGAGTCAGAGATTTAAATTTTAGTGGTCAGTCAGCATTTAGTCGGTAGTTCAAACCATGGGAGTAGACAAAACAAATAAGAGACTATGTAGGAAAAGAAAAGAAGAAGATGGAACAGTGGAGACAACAACATTTCAGTAGTTGGAAGAGTGGGAACAGAGAGAAGAGCCACAGGAAAGAAGGACAGAATTACTGAAGCCAAATGAGAAGAAAGAGATGGTGTCCATCAGGGCCAAATACATTATAGAGATCTAGAAAGAGAAAGCCTGGAAATGTTCACTGGATTTAGAAACAGGTGACCTTGGCATGAGTAGTTAAGTGGAAGAGAAAGACATATGGCAGTGGGTTGAGGAATGCATAGAAATGAGTAAGTGCAGACATCTCTTTCAAGAAGTGTGGATATGAGGGAAGAAAAACAAAAGATAGATGCTGCACTATGTAGGGGGAGCACAGACTCAAGAGAGGGTTGTTGAAATTCAGAAGGTGTGGGTGTATTTAAATGCTAGCATGGAAAAGTCAGTAGAGGAGAGAAAATGATCCAGCAAAGACAGGGCATAAGGAATGGAACAAAGGCATGAGATAGTAAGAATCAAGAAGGAGGGAAGGACAGGAGGAAGGAAAGTATGAAGGGAGGAGGGAAAGAAGGAAGGCAGGTATGCAATGAGTACATGGGGGAGACAGAGAAGAGGGAAGAAGAAGATGGGTATGAACACAAACAGGAATTGGAGGACCAGGTAGGAAGTTGAGGGACTCTGCCTAAGGATCTCAAGTTCTTTGTGAATAGAAAAGGAGGTCAGCTGATGAAATTGAGAGGAAACAATATAGTGGGGAGTGGCTCAAAGAAACTGAAGATTTGAAATAATTGTTGTGGGTGTCAGGGAGGAACCTCTTTTCCTCTGCTTCTTAGGTTCTGTCTATTGGGCCCCAAGGATTCAACTGACAAGTGACAGATATGCAGGGGAAAACACAGATTTTTATTCACGTACAGCCTGCAGTCCCTCTTATTTGAAGTTCTGCTTTCCAGGGTTATCATCAGAAGGCCAATAGCAGCCTAATGCTGAACCACAGTGCCAACATCATTGACCTCACTTCCTGTCAGCACTTAAGCATTTTATCACTTCACATTTCAAGAAGGGTGAGTGTAGGACGATAAGATTTTAAGATTCATTCTTATAATCCTATTCATATCCTTTAATCACATTCATATAACCTTTATCACAGTATACTTATCTGTTTTACTATGAGTTATTGTTATGAATCACTTACTGTGACTTTATAAATTAATTAATTTATAAATTAATCTTTATCATAAGTGTTTCTGTAGGGGAAAAACATAGCATTTATAATGTTCATACTATCATGGTCTCAGGCACCTCCTGGAGGTCTTGGAATGTATCCCCTATAGAAAAGGGGGTCTTCTGTACACAGAAATATACAGAAAATGTGACTTAAGGAGATGGTTAGGATTGTGGGCTTACATATCCTCTAATAGGGGAAGGAAAAGGAAAGAAGGGCACTTGAGAAAACAAATGAATTTTAGGAAAGATAAATGGCCCCCCAGGAGAACAGATGGAAGAGATGATAGTTTTGTGACAATATCTGTTTAGGTGATCCATTACTCTGGTCCTGACTTCTTGTCTTTGGTGATAGGAGTCAATCCTGCTCCCAGCAAGAGGACTTATGACAGCTGAGTTCTTCTGGGAGGCTCTGCTTTCAGGCAGATAGGAGAGCTCAGGAAAAAACAAAAACAAACCAAAAAAACCTCCTTTGGCTCAAAATCATTTTATGCCACAGTGGCATATTCTGGATCCCTTCATGGGAAGTAAAAGACAGAAATGATTAGGGAAATGTAAAGGTTTTCAAGTTGAAGACAATGGCATGTATATGCATTTGTGTAAATTTTTTTTTTCACAGTACCCAGCAGGGTAGGTGCAGGAGTAGAGAATGTAGACCCTGGAATTGATCCATGTTTAGTTTCTCCAAACTAGTATGATGGAAAGACAGTGGTTAAGGGAATCAGGGCATTAACTCAAGAATGACTGAGCAGAGGGATCATTGAGAATAAGATGGTGTTAGGGACTGAATGTTTGTGCTCCCCTAAAATTCATATGTTGAAGCCCTAACCCTATATTTGGAGATGGGGCCTTTAAGGAAGCAAGTGAAGGTTAACAAGGTCATAAGAGTGGGGCCCTATCTAATAAGATTAGCGTCCTTATAGGAAGAGGCATCAGAGAGCTCTTGCTGTCTCCATGCACACACTAAGGAAAGGCCGAGTGAGGACATAGTGAGAAGGTGGCTGTCCACAAGCCAAAATGAGAGTTCTCACCAGCAACCAAATCAGCCAGAACTTTGATCTTGGACTTCAAGACCCTGAATGGTAAGAAATAAATTTCTATTGTTTAAGCCACCTACTCCGTGGTATTTTGTTACGGCAGCTTGGGCTACTAACCCAGATGAACAGGGAAGGGAGTACGGTCAGACAGAGTATAACAGAAAAGTGGTAAGAGATCCAGAGCAGGTGAAAGAACAAGGAAGTGGCTGCATTCCAGCGAAAGGAAGCTGTGGGCCAGAGTGACTGTTGGAATTTATGATTGCCAAGGAATAGAAACTCTAGGGGATGACAAGCTCTAGGATGGTCATTAAATGTCACTGGAGGGAACATGGGAATGAAGGTTAAGGAGCTTAAGAGGAACTGTGACGCTAAGGCTTTTGAAGGGCCATCCATGTGGAACTAGGTGATGGCAGGACCTGAGATGAGAAGGATGTATGAATCAGGAAAAGCAGTGCTGCTGCTATAACGAGAACCTCCCAGATCTCTGTGGATTACCAAAATCAAAGTTTGTTTCTCTTTCATGTCACAGTCAATTTGGCCAGGCAGTTGTCCCCAGTAGCTGTCCTCCAGGAAGTTACTTTGGGAAGTTACATTGGAACCATTGTGTGTGACTCTGCCCACCTGGGGTTATTTAACTCTATGACAAAACATAAAAAGGAGAGCGTGAAAAAAGGACTACGAGCATCTCATTTGTGAATATGGATAAAAAATTTTAAATAAAATCCCAGGAATAATAAAAGAAAAACACAGCATGACCCAGTAGAGTTTATTTTAGGAAAAAAAGAGAGAGGTTATGCCTATGTGGGTCTGGCTGAATTGGGTGGAATGGAAACATTTGCTTTGCTCAACCTTCTGCAGCTCATCCAAACATTCGTATATCATAAAGTCAGAAATACTGGTCCTCCACTTCAGCAATCAACAGTGAGATAAATCTTTGAAGACACTCTGTAAATTGAAATGCACTCTGTAGGAGTCAGGAATTTGTTGAGCACACAGGGCCCCATGCTGGGTGCTGTTTAGGACAAGAAGTTTAAGGCATGATTTCTCTTCTTTTGGATCTTATCATCTGATTGAGAAAGATAAGCCATGAAAAGAGGACCACAAATCAGACAATAAAAGCCTAAAAGATAGACAGACTATGTTTAGAGATGAGAGGGAGTCAAGATAATCTCCAGGCATTGTCTGTTGCAGAGAAATCAAATCATTTCATTTCCTTCCTGGGCTCAGGAAGAATGCCTTTCCTAGCACGCTCTGTTTCTAAGAAGAGTCAGGTAACAGCATTGGCCATGGAATACAGGTAGAAGTAATGGAAGCCACCATTAGTCTTGGACTTAAATATCCTACTGGTTTCCATTTTCTCTGTTTTCCCTGTTCATGAAAAGAATAAGCAGAAGAACCAAATTTTTCTATAATCTCCTATTTTCTTAATCTATTCATTCATTTAAACAGTATTTATTATGTGCCCATTATATGCCAGGCACTGTGTCCTAGAATGGAGCTTATTACATTCTAGTTGATTGGTGAACTATAGGAATTTTTCCTTTTTTTTAATATTTACAATACCGTACTGTATCTATTGAAAAAAAATCTGTGTATAGTGGATTTGTGCGATTCAAGCCCTTCTTATTCAACTGCACATTTTAAAAAGTTTAAATTCCAGTATAGTTAACTATAGTTACATTAGTTTCAGGTGTACAATTAGTGATTCAACAATTCTATCTATTTCTCAGTGCTACCACTGTTAGTGTACTCTTAATCCCCTTTACCTGTTTCATCCATCCCCCACCTCCCCTCTGGTAGCCACCAGTTTGTTCTTTATATTTAAGAGTGTCTTTTTGTTTGTCTTTTTTTTCTTTGTTTTGTTTCTTAAATTCCATATATGAGTGAAATAATAGGGCATTTTTCTTTCTCTGATTTATTTCACTCAACATTATACTTCACTTAATGTTATACTTTCTAGTTCCATCCATGTCTAGCAAATGGTAAGATTTCATTCTTTTTTTTTAATTTTTATTATTATTTTTTTAATTTTTTATATTAACATATAATGTATTATTTGCCCCAGGGTACATGTCTGTGAATCATCAGGCTTACACATTTAAGATTTCATTCTTATTTATAGCTAATATTATATGTATACACACACACACACACACACACACTACATTTTTATGGCTGAGTAATATTCCATACATATACATGGATATATGTATATATACACACACATAGGCACTCGTTCTTCTTTATCCATTCATCTATTGATGGACACTTGGGTTGCTTCCATGATTTGGCTATTGTAAATAATGCTTAAATAAACATAGGAGTGCATATATTTTTTTTTTTGAAATTAGCGTTTTCATATTCTTTGGACAAATACCCAGTAGTGAACCTAATGGATTATGTGGTAATTCTATTTTTAATTTTTTGAGAACCTCCATTGTGTTTTCCACAGTACCTGTACCAGTTTGTATTTCCACCCAATAGTGCAGGAGGGTTCCTTTTTCCTACATCCTCACTAACTTGTTTTTTCTTGTGTTGTTGATTTTAGCCATTCTGACAGATGTGAGGTGATATTTCATTGTGGTTTTGATTTGCATTTCCCTGATGATGAGTGATGTTGAGCATCTTTTCATGTGTCTATTGGCCATCTTACAACTTCTTTGAGATATGTCTATTCATGTCTTCTCATTTTTTAATTGGGATTATTTATTTTTTTGGTGTTGAATTGCAGAAGTTCTTTATATATTTTGGATACTAAACCCTTATTGGATATGTCATTTGCAAATATCCCCTCCCATTCAGTAGGTTGTCTTTTTGTTTTGTTGATTGTTTCCTTTGTTGCGCAGAAGCCTTTCCTTTTGATGTAATCCCTAGAGTTTGTTTTTGCTTTTGTGTCCCTTGCTTCATGGGACATATCTAGAAAAATGCTGCTCTACTGATGTCAGAGAAATTACTGCCTTTGCTTTTTCCCAGGATTTTTATGGCTCCATGTCTCACATTTAGGTCTTTAATCCCATTTGAGTTTATTTCTGTGTATGGTGTAAAAAAGTGGTCCCGTTTCATTCTTTTGCATGTTGCTGTCCAGTTTTCCCAACAGCATTTGTCGAAGAGATTGTCTTTCTCATTGCATGGCCTTGCCTCCTTTGTAGATTAACTGGCCATATATTCATGGGTTTATTTCTGGGCTATCTATTCTGTTCTATTGATCTATGTCTATTTTTGTGCCAGTACCATACTGTTCTTGATTACTATAGTTTTGTAGCACATCTTAAAATCTGAGAGTGTGATGCCTCCAGTTTTGTTGTTCTTTTTCAGGATTGCTTTGGCTACTCAGAGCTTTCTGTGGTTCCATACAAATTATAGGATTATTTGTTCTAGTTCCATGAAAAATGCTGTTGGTATTTTGGTAGGGATGGCATTAAATCTGTAGACTGCTTTGTGTAGTATGGACATTTTAATAATACTTGTTTTCCCAGTCCATGAGCACAGACCATTTTGTTTTATTATTTCAAAAGGCACTTCTTGGATTTATTAACTCAACCAATTTTCTGTTTTAGAGTTTATTAAGATCTCTCTTTAGCCTTATTGTTTTCTTGTTCTACCTTTTTTTAAATCTGTTTTGTCACTTTTTAAAATTCCATACATTTGCTTATTTTTCATTTTCTCTTGTTTAATGATGAAAATATTTTAAGGTGTAATGAAATCATGTCATACGTACACTTAAAGTTTGTTAAGTTAACTAAACATTCTTAAATGGGCATTCTTCAGTATTACCAATCCCATGATTTGCATAGCGGATGCAGTCAAATCAGAAAACCATCTGCAGGAGTTTCAGAACCCAAAGATAGAACATGTCAATGATTTTCAAGGTTTCTCAACCATTGACAAAGACATGGAATTATTTGTTTCAAAAAGTCAGTATGATCAGTATACTGTATGGGCAATTATAGGTATTTTCAAGACACATTCTTACTATATGTGATTTTCACTCTATGAGTTTATTTTAGAGTCAATCTATGTTATTTATTGGCTTATAGCTATTACTGTCTCTCATGTGTTTGCAGGCATAACATTCTGTTTATCGTATAGTTTTGATTTCTTTGAATTTGAGTTGATAGGAAATGCCACTTCACTTGATATCTTATTTCAGGAAAATTTCACATTCTAGGAAGTGTTAAGGATTCTGGTCTCAGAAAACAAACTGAGGTTGCTGGAGGGGAGGGGTGTGGGAAAGATGGGGTGGCCGAGTGATGGACATTGGGGAGGGTATGTGCTACGGTGAGTGCTGTGAATTGTGTAAGACTGATGAATCACAGACCTGTACCCTTGAAACAAATAACACATTATATGTTAATAAAAAAAAGCAAAAAAAAAAAAAAAGCATTCCTCTGGTTTCTAAAAATATGTAATTGATTATATATACACACAACTTTCTGATTGTCACACTTACTCTTTACTAGTCTGCTCTAGGCATGCTAGAATATGAGTCACTGACTTATGCATCTTTATCCACTCGCACTGCTAATATAAATGTCCAGTAGAAAAGCATGATAATCAGAATGTTACAGAAATCCCCTGTCCCACCCATGCTTATAGCCACCCAATCCTCATTCTCCTCTTAATCAAAGCTACTTGGCCCTTGTGGCGCCTGGGTGTCCCAGTCACTTCAGTGTCGGCCTTCTGTTCAGGTCACGATCCCAGGGTCCTGGGGTAGGGCTCCCTGCTCAGTGGGGAGCCTGCTTCTCCCTCTCCCTCTGCTGTCTATCTCTCTCTATCTCAAGTAAATTAATAAAATCTTAAAAAAAAAATATTTGGCTCCCAAAAAGGGTTGGAACTAAGAATGGGCTTGCTTATGATAAGGCTGAACTAAGAGCCAAAGAGCTGAGGCCGCTGGGAAATCAGGGCAGTGCCTGACACATAGTAGGCAATTAGCACGTTTTTTTGTAAATTACCCAACAAGTGAACTCTGACTTCAAATCATGTGTTCTTCCTACTTCGTGCTCTTGCAGGGTTGTTGTGAGGCTCAAATGAGAAACATGTGAAAGAGTTTTACACACTGCCATGCTAGTTATCACTCATATTTCTGCAATAATGCAGTGGTTATGGGAGGTGCCCCATATCCCGTGTGACCCAAGGGCATAATTGCCGACAGAACCATGAGAGGTAGACAGCTCCACTCTGTTACTCTGAAAAACCTTCTGGTGGATACATTTTAGATGGGAAAGAAGGGCTCCTGCTTAATCTCTCAATCCATCCAAAGCTCATTAAAAGGTTTTGTACTTGGTACTCTGTGCGATTCCCCAGATTTAATTTTGCCTTTACCTTTGTACGGTGGCTGAGAAAGTGGGAAAGGAAGAGGTCAGATTTGGGTAGCATCGGGGTCTCACTCATCTTTCTCCTCCCCCCCACCCCCAGTACAGATGGGGCTGCAGAAAATGTTCATTTCTTCCTCCCTTACACGAATCGGGTTTTGAGAAAGCAATCAGTGAATCAACAGCCTACTATGGTAGAATTAGTGATTTGTGTCTCTGTTTCTCTTAATATTTTAGGACATTTAATATCTCCTGGGACATGAGCTCATGAAGATAACTGACACGGACTCAGCAGTTTCTTTTACCAAGTCCTGTTCTTGTTGCTTTCTGCGAGGTAGGTATGACAGTTATCCCCACTTCACACGTGAGGAAACTGATGCACAAAAAGGTTAGGTAATTTGCCCAAAGCTGCCCAGGTTCGAAGTGGCAAAGCTAAGTTAGGAAGCCTCATGCTTTGGCTTTAAGATGTGTACTCTTACCCACTGACCTCCGTTCCCCTTCAGAAATGAAGGCATTTTTCCAAATCTCACAATTGCAGCTAGATTACTTTGGAGTCTTACACTTAGCTCTGTACTTGGCTTCATGTGGAAGGCATGGATTATTTCCAAATCACCAAATGGGTTCCAAGTAATTGTCATTGTGTAAGTAGTAAAGCCTGATGTGCAGTGCAGACACTCGAACAGCGTGAGTGCGGTGACTGCAGCTGACACAGGCATGACTTTCCACAAAGCTGAAATTGGGCCGCCCAAGTTTCTTTCAAGGGAGTTGTGACAGCTTTCAGAGTAGATGATCGTACACTTTAGAACTTGAAGAGGGACCTTACAGATGACCTTGTTCAACCTCTGAGAGGCTCAGTGACTTGTCTGAGGCTTCACTCGCGGAGTTACGATTTGAATCCAAGTGCCTCAAATTCCCAGTGCCGAGCACCGAACTCTTTATAACAAAGTTTTCGCCGCTATACAATAAATTTCTCTTTCTTCTCAGCGCTCTTCCAGGGCCTTCAGAATTAAAGAGAAATAATTGAGCTATTTCTCTCCATGTGAACTTAGCAAAATGAATGCAAGAACTTCCCCAGGTCCTCACTTACTTCATTAGACTATGCGCCTTTCCTGAGTTCCTTCTGTTAGTGATCAAACAAAAAATTTCAGGTATGTGTCAAGAAGGCAAAGGGTCTGAGATTTACCAACTTGCAGACTAACTAGTTCACCGGCCACGGTCTCATGATGGAAGACCCCAAACTCCCACGTCACAGATAAAGAGTGGTTTATTACTCACGGCGCCAGTCCTAGCTGGAATATTAGCATTTGTGCCCCAGTTCCCGAAGCCCCACCCTCCGGAGAGCAACAGGAAAAGGCCTGATGATACCTTCACATGCAGCAGGTTGTGTTACAGGAAAGGAACTTGGACTTGAATCTTTTATAGTGGGCAGTCAACACACCTGGTCTTCTGTCCAGGGACATTATGTTTATTATACTGGACACCAAAACATGTCTGTCCTTTTCTCCAGTGAGAAACCCTATCTCTGTCTGTCAAGGTTGTTCATTATACAAACATCCTTGAAAAGTTAGTTCATAACCAAAGGTAATCAGTGCCTCTGTTTACAAGACGTGCAGAGAATCATTGAGAGACTACAGGCCTGAGATCCATGGAGAATTCTCTCCCATCAGCATGAATCTATGGCAACTTAGCCCTCTTCGAGTCACTGAATGTTATGGAAAAGTGTCTAAAATAACTGAATTACTTGATAATCAGACATCAGTTTCAGTACGATTTCCATAAAGCTTTGCAGCAAGAAAGCCGCTTTTTGACCCAATCCAGCAAAAATAACTGAATACCAGTAAGAGCATTCTATCATTTTTTAAATTATAGGAATACATTTTTTTGCCTAAGTATCTCATTCCTTCAAAGAAAGAGCACACATTTTCTTTTCCACCCATAAATGCACATGAAATATTTGCTTGTTTGGGAAGTGAAATGGAGGAGGCCAGGCAAGTGATAATCCCCCTTCTTAGTTGCAGTAGGAGTGGCACCTGTTTTCACGTACAGTCTAGCACGGATAAGGTGTTGCCATGAGGAAATGTGCAAATAACCCCACTGTGAAGCTTGTTTATGTTGGTTCAATTTTCCTTTATGATAAAAGATACGATCCTAAGTATTAAAAGTTGGTGCATACTATGTAGATGGCCTTCCGATTAGAATTGCTGCCATTTACGCCACAATTTTTCTCTTTCTCAGTTATGAATAATACC
This sequence comes from Nasua narica, assembly GCA_028533885.1. Classification (NCBI taxonomy): domain Eukaryota; kingdom Metazoa; phylum Chordata; class Mammalia; order Carnivora; family Procyonidae; genus Nasua; species Nasua narica. The sequence continues at coordinate 61,158,695 of CM052807.1, read as the reverse complement.
AGCTCCCATTTGTCATGTTCCTAATATTCAGCTACTTTGCATATTTTATCTCATTTGAATTTTAATTGAGGTGTATGAAAGAACAGAGACACACACAGCTACAGATAGAAGAGCCAGGAGCCAGAATTCACATTTCTGTTACATTACTCTGCCTTACTGTTAGCTAGGCCGCCACTTGGCCTGGGATATGGATCTCCAAGGAGACCTTGAAGCAGTGCCCTCCATGTTGCTAAGTCCCTTGCCTTAGTCCCCTTCACCTGGGGATGTTGGCATTCTTGCCCATGTTCGCTTCTCCACAACTCAGGAATGTCGTGGACTCTTAGAGGTGGAGGGAATCTCAAGTGTCCGCATTCTATAGCATCCCCAATGGATGCCCATATGTTTTTCCCCTTCAGTGCTTCCTTTGTCGGAAGCACTTATAATTAGAAATTTTAAAAATCCTGCCCAATTCTGTCACTTTGTATTTTGCACACATTGTTCTAAGTCTGCTCTTCAGTCTACTTCCTCTTCTAGAATGATCTCCCCTGAATTTCAAGAAAAATATTTCCAGAGAAACGTCAATAATCGAGGAGGCAATAATCTAGGAGGTTTATACAGTCAGATCTTTAAATATATTGTTAAATACTAGGCTGTAATCACTTACTTCTCAAGCACTGATTAAGGCTAAATCATGCCAATAAATCACTCTAAATCATTTGCCACTGGAAGGATTTGGAGTGAACTTAATGAAATGCTTATTGGTGCTAATCCATCTTCTATCATGCATCTAACAAAGTTGTTAAAGTTAGGGGTTTCGGCAGAAACCCAATATTGAATAAAGTTGGATGAGGATTTTTAAATGATTCATGGAGACATTGTCATTCTAATTTTCATTTACCCATTAAACTATCTTGCAGGCTTGATAGATGATCTGATACGTGATTGTTCTCCCCCGAAGACTGCTAATATTCTCTTTTTGTAGCCTTTAGCTTCTGACCCATCTACTCTTTCCGACTGAGTGTTTTGTTTTTTTTTTTTTAAGATTTTATTTATTTATTTAACAGAGAGAGAACACAAGCAGGCAGAGAGGCAGGCAGAGGCAGAGAGAGGAGCAGGCTCCCCGCGGAGCAAGGAGCCCGATGCGGGACTCAATCCCAGGAACCCGGGACCATGACCCGAGCCAAAGGCAGCTGCCCAACCAACTGAGCCACCCAGGCGTCCCCCGACTGAGTGTTTTTTTAAAGCAATTCCACCTCAAATATGCTTCGTTTCCTCAGATCCAGCATGAAGTATTAATTAAAACTTTCAAAAGTTTTATTTAGGAAAACTGTTTTTCTTTTATGCTTTAGAATAATATAAGGTATTTTTTGTTGTTGTTTTATTTTATTTTTTTGTATTTCAGGCCATTATAGTGGATTGAATAGTGTCCCCTCAAAATTCACATCCACCCAGAACCTCAGGATGTGACCTTTCTGGAAATGTGTAGATGTAATTAGTTAAGGCTCTCAAGATGAAATCATCCCATATTTAGTCTGGGTTCTGAATCCTATGACTGGTGTTTTTATAAGGAGAGGAGAGGATGCAGGGAGACAGAGAAAAGGATACGCAGCAGAGATTGGAGTTACGTGTCTACAAGCAGAGAAACACCAAGGATCGTCAGCGATCACCAGAAGCTAGCAGAGAAGCATGGAATAATTTTTCCCTCAACATCAACCTTGATGACACCTTGATTTCAGACTTCTAGCCTCCAGAACCATGAAAGAATAAATATCTATTATTTGAAAGCACCAAGTTTCTAGTAATTTGCTACAGCAGTCTTTGGAAACCGAGACAACACTAACGACAATGGAATACTGAAAAGGTGTGTTTATCTCATTATCAAATGAGATCCATTAAGAAAAGTAAAAAAGATTGGATGCAAGATGTTACAGATCTGGAAATAGGCTGCTGCTAGTATTGCTTTAATTTAGAAACATTATTCTTCATAAAGAGCCTGCGAAGACAAAGGGACTGCTTGGCTTGTTCTCCCTTATCCTCCCCAGCTCTGATCACGTGGTGTTGAAGTGATTTGTCTTTCCCAAGGACCCTTAGTCTCAGATGAGGCACTGTGTCCTAGCAGAGGCACCGGCACAAGTTAAGTCACAGTAAGTGATCACAGTAAGTGATAGGCAAACCGGGATATCTGGTCACCCTAGCACAGTCCTGTGTGCTCCTGTTTTTCTTGCATAATTATTAATAGTGCCCTCTATTTGCAGAAGTGTCCCATTTGGACAAAAAAGCTACATGGTCATCCTATCAATAGATGCTTATTACATATATATGGAGCAGATGATTTTGAAGATTCTGTTATGAGGCTATTTGACAAAATGGCAGAGCTAATTTTTTCCTTATCTTCACTGATTTTTATTGTAAAATTCATATTTGTAACTAATACACCCATAGTGATCATATTAAAATGAATCAGATCATATGTTTTCACTGCTCAAAATCCTGTCATACCTCCCCATCTGACTCAGACTAACAGCCAAATGATCTGACCCATTTCCTCTCTGATTCATTGCCTGGGGTCTAGTCCAACTGTCCTCCTTGTGGATACATAAACGCATACATATGTTTCTGAATCAGAGGATTAGCACTCATTGCTGATAAACATGTCAAAATTAGTGGAATATAGCTAAGTTAGTATTAGGGTAAGAACAGACTCAAAAATATCTATAATAGAAATAAGAAGATAGGAAATTAATGACCTAAGATTAAAAATCAGCAGGGACAAAACGCTAAATCATGCCAAAGACAGTAAAATGAAGGAAATAATAATGATAAATTAACAAATTAATGAAATAAATCCTACAGAGATGATCAACACAGAAGTGGTTATTTGAGAAGACTAAAAATTCAAGCAATTTTGATCAAGAAAAAAGACAGAAGGTAGAGTAAATAATATTAGGCATGAAGAAGAGTAGGCTCTATTAGGGATTTTTTTAAAAAGAGATTTTATTTTTAAGTAATCTCTTCACCCAATGCGGGGCTTGAACTCACAACCCTGAGATCAAGAGCTGCACACCCCACTGACTCAGCCAACCAGGCACGCCAGGGATTTTTAGATTATAGAGAATAAAATAAGCAAGTCATGACAATAATTTTTGAAAACATGGATGAAACAGTTATTTTAAGGAAAATATAAATAACCCATATGTCACTTAAGAACAATGTTTTTTTTTTTTTTAAGAAAGACATTCTTTAAATGCAAAAATACTAGCACTCATTACTGATATATTAGTGGTCAAACCTTTCTCTCCCCAAAAGACATCAGGTCCAGAAGGCTTTATAAGTGAATTCTACCAATTCTTTATAGAAAAAGAGGGAAATTAATTTATTTTATATACTTAGTATAGTCTTGGTAAAAACATAAGAGTAATTCAAGAAAAAAGTGTAGGCCAATTCTACTTACAAATATTATTTTACAAAAACATTTGCAAATCAAATCCAGCAACACACAAAACCAAAATATATTAAATGTTCAACATCGGAAGCCTATCATTTCAATTTGCAACATTCTCATTAAAAAGAGGAAAACCATATGCTAATCTTGATAGACGTAAGAAAAAAACATTAATTGAAATTCAACACTTATTTGTTAGTTTTTAAAAAAACCTTCACACATTCTAACAAGTTGTAAAGGACAAATTCTACCACATATTTATCAAATAATAATTCCAATTGGCTAAAAAATTTTTGATTCTAAAAAAAAAAAGGGAACATCCCCCAATTCATTTTTTGATGTTGGCATATTCTTGATACCAAAACTAGACAAGGACAGTGAAGGCTGGCGGGATATGACACCCCAAAATATGCTACTTTGGCTCAAGGATTGTTTTGAGCTAAAGACACTTGAAAAACAGCAAATGCAAGGACACTCTGACTTTTCTTTTTCTTCCTAAAAGCAAGAGATAAAAATTCCCATGTGAAAGGTGCTCTCACTGTACCGAAAGGAAGAAACATTCCTATCATCAGAGATGCAGAGTCAAGGCAGAGAGAAATTTGCACAGACATTGTTAAAATAACTTGTATCTTTCTTTAGTCTCCCCCCATATTTCCGTTACTTTTCTACAATGACTACTCCTTGTCCAACCTAGTATCTAAGCACTCGGGCCCAGTCTCTTCTTTGGGTCTTCACTTTCCGATGGGGGCTCCCAGGTGTGTGTAAACCTCTGTGTGCTTTTCCTGCTTTTCCCTTTTCCATCTGTCTCACGTCAGTTTAATTTTCAGTCCGGCCAGAGACCCTAAGGGGGTAGAGGTAAAGTTCAGCCTTCCTTATAGCAATAATAAATTGAAAATTTACAGTGTAGTCTCATTTGTGAACATAGCTGTAAAAAATTCTAAACAAAACCTTATAAAAACGAAATTCCGTAATCTATAAAAAAGCGAATAATTTATGATCAAGTTGAATTCATTTTAGGAATACAAAGATGATTTAATGTTAGAAGGTAAAATTATGGGGCACCTGGGTGATATGTTGGTTTCATATCCAGTGGTCGAAATCCAGTCGAAAGACCATTGGAGAAATACTGATCTCTGGTATATATTTTACCAAGGCCCAAACTATTTTCCTTAATATTTAAGGAATGGGGGATATCAAATGTGGTCTGAGTCACCATTCAGTTTTCACACCAAAGAAGAGGATCAGTTACATAATATGTGGGGCCCACTACAAAATGAAATTGCAGGTCATTTGTCTAAAAATTATTAATAATTTCAAGAAGGTGACCAAGATATTAAACCAAGTGCAAGACCCTTCTAAACTTGGGGTCTTGTGTGACTGCACAGGTCCCACGCCCAGAAAGCCAGCCCCACCAGGGAACACCCTACAGGTCTCTCTGCAGGGCAAGTTCTGGATAATGGGCTGTTATGAATCATGTTTATGTTGCTATCAACTTTGTGGGTGTCAGCAAATGTGGAAAAAAAGTGCTATCATATCAATGTTTTCACTTACAACTACATACAATATTCTCTGGAATTAGTGGCAAAAAGGTTTTCTACATTTTCCCCAGTTAACTCAAACACACCTGTAACTCAGTACTGCCCTTAAACTTTTCACTCAAAGACAGTTTTGGGGGCATAGCCTAGTTCTGAGCGTTTAGGAGAGTACTTTAAATTTTCTTCCATTACCCTAATAAACTTTTTATTGTTTGTGACATTTTCCTGTGGCACTCATTTTCAAACTTGAGAGATTACTAGAACATTTCACCAAGGCAATGCTGATTTTATTTTAGGTTGCTTTATTTTTTACTGTCAAATAAGATGAATCAGTCAGTGTCTGAAGTTATAGAGATTGTGATATATTAATGTGAATAATTGGTAATGCATAAAAACTGATTTTCTGGAATGGAGTATGGTTGAAACCCACTCAAAATTCATCTTTATAAATTAAAAAAAACTGATCTACTTCACAGAAGATATTTTGAAATATATAAATGTATAGAAACTTCCACTACATTATTTAAATCTTCCAGAGACTGACTGGTTGCATTTCTATTTAGTATAATGCTTCCACTTTATCAATAGGCCCTTTATATAAAGTTCTAGTTGGAGTGAACATATTTGTAGGTGTGTGGTAGTTTTTTATGCCCAGATAGTGCTTCCGGGGACATTTGGGGTAAAATTAATTATAGAATAAAATTTCATCTCTAATGAAGAATCGAGCTCAATTTCAGAGTAGTGATTAAGTAAGTAACTCCAATTGCTTTCTTCGTGCACAGTTACTCTTAAAATTCTATAGATTTCATCATCAAATCATTTGATATCAGGTCAAATCTTATTGCAAGTTTTTCTCACTGGAGATGTAACTGAAGTCACAGGCAAGTGTTTTTAAGGAGTTAAAAGAGTATGTGAGGTCATCGGTGATGGCCCCTGTTATGAGTGATTTTATTTGACAGCATCATAACCGATTATCTGAAAATGTGAGCCAATAGCTGTCTCTTCAAGGAAAAATTCAATTTGCAATTTACATTTTCCGCACTCTCTTTCTGCCAGCTAACAAATCAACTGTAGATCTCTGCTCAGCTCCAAAACACACTTCTAATGAAAAAAGAAACAGCCTTAAGCCTCCTTTAGGATGATCACATTTGGCAACCAACGGAAAAAAAATGGGCTCAAAGACTGAGGGCGGAGTTGGTGTACGGGGATAGGGAAAGACTTACTGAAAATCCAAAGACCCACAGAAAACTGGTAAGCTTTCCAATGACAGAGGCTGGTCCCCAGAATCCCAGTTAAAAAGAGTGTTGCTTTATTGACTATCACCAAGTCTTTTAGCCTAAGGGCTCCTGTACCTTCCCTCTGCACTCCTGTCAATCAACCATGTGGCCTCCACTTTTCTGTGTCTTGTTTATCTTTCATGTTTTGTTTGTTTTACAGGAATTTGAATGTCATAGAAAAGTCTACTACCTGCCATTTGAGTAGTCTCTTTTGTGATTTGTTTTTATTCACTTTCGTATTGGATTACCCATTTTTCTTATTAATTTGTAGACATTATTTACATACTTGGCATAACCTGTTAGCTGTTGTTCATGTTGTAAATATTTTCTTCTGCTCTGGGCTTCCCCTTTCACTCTTAACGGTGTCTTTTGGTGAAGAGAAGTTACTATTTTCAGTGTAATCAAATACGTGATTTGTGCTTTTATGATTCCTTTATGGTTTGCATTTTTTATGTCTTATTTTAAAAGCCTTTCCCTACTCTAACATCATGGAAATATTCTCCTGTCATATCTTTTTGAAGTTCTTTTACTTTTTTTCACATTTATGACTAAAAACAAATTTGGAATTAATATCTGTTTATGTTGTCAGGTAGGACTTAAGTCTCTTTTTTATATGAATATTTAATTGTCCCAATATTATTGATTATAGAGATTCTCCTTTCCCCACAGTTCTATAATATCACCTTGCTCATAAGTCAAGGGTCCACATGTGGTTGTCTATTTTGACTCTCTTCCCATTTCATTGTTCTATTTTTCTTTCTCGCACTATTCTTTTAACTTGTGCCAATGTCAACAGGTAGAGCTTCATAGTCTTGCTCATCAAAAATCCAGCTCTTCTTTAAAAAAAAGAATTGTCTTGACTATTCTTTGTCCTTATATTTCTAACTAAATTTAAAATAAAATCAGCTTGTCATTTCATTAAAAAAAAACAATCAGAGGGAGTTTGCATGAAGTATATTGATCCATCTGGGGAGAATTTTTCTTTACTGTTCTGATTCCTCTAATTCATGAATATGGTATTTCTCTGCAATTATTTAGATATCATTTTATTTTTATTTAATGTATCTTTATTAATAATGTTTTATAGCTTTTTGCATTGAGGTCTTACATATCCATCCTTTGTTAGATGTATCCTTTGATATTTAATACTTTTGAAGTTAATTCTATTTTTTTGATGTTATTTTAAATGATATCATTTTGTTTTCTGGCTTGTATACAGAAATTTAAATAGATTTAAAAATATTGTTTCTCATAACTTTACTTAACTCCCTTATTAATTCTTTTATTTTAGCTGTAGGTTCTTTTCAGTTTTCCACTTACATAATCATATAATCTGTGAATAATGGTGTTTTACTTCTTCATTTCCAATAATTATGTAATTTAAAAATTTTTCTTTTCCTAATCCACTGGCTAGGACCTTCAGGTTCTTCAATGGTGTATGTTGAATAAAAGTGGTAAGGAAATACTTGTCTCGCTATGAATCTCAAAGATAAAACTTCCAACATTCTACCATTAAGTATGACACTCATCAAAGGTTGTTTTGTAAATATCCTTTTTAGGTTAAGAAAGATCCCTTGTAGTCCTTTGTAGTGTTTGCCTCTTAAAGTTATGAATGGATATTGAATTTTCTGAATGTTTTTTTTTTGCAACTATTAAGATGACATGTGATTTTTCTCTTTCATTCTGTTAATGTGATGAATTACATTGATTGATTTTTTTTTTTCCATTGTAAGACCGGAATTCAAAATTGCATTTTTGGAATAAACCCAACTTAGTCATTAACTGTTATTTTTTAAATATTACTGAATTCTATTTGTAGAATATAAGCTTCACAAACACAGGTCTGTTTTATCCACTGCTGTGTTCCCATGGCATATTTGTTGAATGAATGAATCCTTTAGAATTGTGATACTCTTTAGTTGGCCTATGACTGGAGATCTCTCTAGTCACAGAGCTGTTGAGCTAGAGCCATTTCTCCTGGCTGCACAGGGGTCACACTCCCCAGGATTGGGCACTATATTCACCCCACTTCCTAAAGAGCCAACATCAAACAATTCTTATCTCCTTCTCTCTCGGTTTCTCACAAAGGCAGCTCTGCCTCCTTACCCATCTCCTCACTCCACCTGTGTAGTATCGTGATTTCTTACATTCGAAATCTAGGATTTAGCAGATTCACGAATCACTTGCTCGCTGATCTCCAACACAACTCTCACAACTGGCATAGACACTTCAGGGCCAGACAAGGGACCAGGAGAAAAGGTGAAGAGAATGTGCCTGATCTTGGTTATCTCCCTGAAGCTAATGCTGAAAATCCTACGCTCTGGGAGGAACGCTAATCTGTTTTGTGAAACTCATCCTTGAAAGTGGCCTCTGAGTACACTGGAATAGCTGAAGCATGTGTCTTTCATCAGGAATCATGAAACAAGAAGAACCAAAATCAGAATATGTTGTCAGATAAACACATAGATACCTATTTCCTTTATCATAAAGCATAAGACATGTTTTTAAATGTTAAGCCATTCATTTCCAAACATGTGAAACTTCATGAGAAAAAAAATCTCATTTCTAAGGATCAATGTACCATGAAGTTAACAAGCTAATTTGGAACAAAAATGACATAAGTTGTAATACGGTTTCTTTACTGGTAACATTGTGATTCTAATTGCAAAAAACTAAATCCCTAAGTAAAACACTTGCCCTTAAGTTGGTTTAGAAGGTTATAGAGCTCTTCATGAGTCGATTTCTGCCCACCCCTCTCTTCTCCTTGAACTTCTGCCCTAGGGGTTTTGTGATTCATTCTAATTCTCCAATAAGTCAGGTTTCTGTGACTATAGATGTACACCAACACACACACACACACACACACACACACACACACACACACACACACATATCCTCTACCTGGAACACTCTTTCCCATCAAGTTCTTTGTCTGACTAACTTCAACCCTTCAGAGGGCTAAAATATCACTTCCTCCTAGAAGAGACAGCTCCCTTCCTCCATTCCCAAAATAGGAACCATGCCCATAATGTACTTTTATAGCACCTTGAATTTTTCCTATCACTCATCAAATTTCATTTATTTGCTTGTCTTCCCTAGAGACTATAAACACTTAGGGGAGGGACCATGCTATTTTGCTCAGAGTTGAATCCTCAGCCCAGGAGTAGTACCTAGCATATTTCAGGTGTTCAATAAATATTTATTGAATAAATGAATGAACAATTAAAATCTTAAACTTTCTTACATTCTTGAATTATATTAGTGCTAACCGTGTATCTTTCTAAGGTGACTTAGAGCTGGTTACAAGATCCTACTGTCTGTATCTGAAGAGTTCCTAAGAACATAATTTTCCGTAAGGTGTAATGTAGATTAGGAAAGCAATATAGTTGAGGAGACATGCCCCTGCCCATTGCCCACTGAGAAGAAGACTGCCTTGGTTTTAATTCCCACTCTACTACTAACTATCCTTTTGACCCTGGACAAGTGACTAATTGTTTTGTACCTTGATGTTTCTCATAAGATGGTGGTTGAAGGATTAAAGGAACTTAATACAGTGCCTGGCACATAAGGAGTGCCTAATGAATGCCATTCCCTTATTTGACGGAAGGTTAGGGGATATTTGCAGTGCCTGACATTCTCAGGAAGCTGAGAAAGAGGATCCCCTTGGGAGGGAACATTCAGTTCTCTTGTAAAGAGATGGTGGGGATACCAGCAAAAGGGTAAAGTTTTGGTCACCTCAACTGAAAATGGAGTTGGGGCCACTGAGTCCCCTGTAGTCTAAATACTAGATACTGAGCTCCAAAGGTGGGAAAGGTAAACATATATAGGGAGACAAAGTGACTCTTTCAGATCTCCAGTTCAACCCTGAAAGACTAAATGTCTTCTCAAAAAGATGAACTTCCTTTCTCACCATCTTACTCCAAGGAAATGTTTTGGAAGACCAATAACCATATGCATATTTGGGGATCATGAGTTAATCTTTCCCTACCAGTGTCCAGATTAACTAGAGAGGCGTGGTTGCTTGAGTGGGTGAGAAAGAACAATGGAGAATTTTGAAATGTATTGGTGTGCTCTGTACTGTGGATTGGCTAACCTAATTTTTATCCCAAGTCCCCTTCTCATACCAGCCCCCTCCCAGCAAGGGGTGGGCCTGTGGTGTATCTCTGATGGATGAGAAGAGAACATATGTACTGGGGCCTCTGGAAAAGTCTTGGGTTCTTTTGTATTGTTTTGTTTTTTGCTTTTGTAGGGACCAGGAACAGGCCACTGCAAAATGTGCCACATCAACATATTGATGATTTTGAATTAAAAGTTACTTAAGAAACAGCCAATGCAAGAACACTCTGATCCCACCCCCCACCTCTGTCACCAGAAAGCAGGAAATAAATCTCCCACTTGAAAGGTACCCTCCCTGTACCATGAGATAAAGAGACATCCTTACCATCTACATTACAGATTACCAGTACAGTTTAATTCTGTTTAGAAATCTGTATTAACTAAAGCTCCCAAATATGAGTTTTCTCTGTCTTGTCAATTCCTTGCAGATTTATTGTCTCTTTGCCTAAAAAGTATTAGAAAATGCCTGCCTTGGTCATTTCTTTGAGTCTTAATTTCATTAGTGGGCCCTGGTGCATATATAATTAAAACTTTGGGTTTTTTCTGATTAATCTGTCTGCCAACTTGATTCTTAGACCAGCTAGAAGAGCCCTGAAGGGTAAAATAAAATTTTTCCTCCTCAACACTTTCCTGATAAAATAGACAGAATGGACTAGCAGGCCTCATTTTGCCCTTTGTTCTTCCCCCTCCTCTTTGCCTTGAAGGAAAATGCCTCCAAGTTAAGGATGGCAGAGGGAAACACAGATGAGGCTGCGTTCCTGACAGCATCATGAGCTCCTGTTCCGGCCAGGGACTGCCTATCTCTGACCCCATTATCCGAGACAAGTAAACTCTTTTTTGTTCAGGTGAGTGTTGGCTGGGTTTTCTTACCTTTAAAGGTACTCCTAACTGATAAATTAGCTGCAGACCAAAGTTTTAGACCATGTGAATCTCCATTGCAATAATCACCCACTGTATCTTATAATCACTGGTTTTCTTTCACTTCTACTAGACCTGAGTTTCTTGAGGATAAGGATCAAGGTTTGTCTATTTATTTATCTTCAGTGTATGGTAGACACTCAGTTGATGTTTGATGAGTGAATTAATTTCATTTGATGTATTATACTTAGTGAGTTTGTTAATCAGGAACTGGTATGGAAGGATTTCCTCAGGTTTCTGCTCCAATGGGAAGCAGGGTGGTGCTTCCTTGAAGAAACCAGGGCTACCTTGAGACAAATGAGGGCTCACAAGCCATCAAAACAAAAAACACAAAACAAAAACGTCAGCAATTTCCTTTATTTCTGGATGTATTATGACAAAAACAAATAAAGTGTGCTAATAAATATAAAAATTCAGACATTTTTACCAGATAATGAAAACATATGCTCTTCTCTGACATAGAATTAACTTTAATGGGAGAAGGAGTGACAGGAACAACAAAACAGAGAAAAGGGCAAAGTAATTTTTCTCCCCTTATTAATGTGGCTGCTCACTCCTGAAACGGACCTTTATTTTGCCAGGAAATATCTAGGCATTTGTATTTCAAAGAATCTGGAGCCATGACTGACTAAGAAATGCCCACTGTTGACCTTATTGGCTTCTTTCAGGGATGTTCGGCTGCGGCCTTCCCACCGCGCAGGTGTGCTAGCCAAAGGTTATTTCTGAGGGCTCTCTGTCTTTCCCCTGCTGCCTTCTCCTCTGCCTGAGGCTGATCTCATTTCCTTCAGCATAGAGAAGCTCCCGAGCCAATTTACCCAGAGCCTTTCTGTCGCTTGCATTTTGGCTGCCCATTTCTCAGCGTAGTTTGTATTTTAAAATGCTTATGTAACAACTTTGGGTCTGCTGGGGTCTTCTGATTCTTGAAGAGTTTAATCAGATTAGCTTGAATGCCCATTTCATGCCCTGTGGAAAATCTTATATCTTCTCTGAGATTTCTCGTCATTCCCAGGAGGGTCCGGGCCAGCCTCAGGGTCATCTTGGCTCCCACTTCCTGCCCCCGAGGAATCGCTGTTTTGCCTGTACTCCCGCTAACTCTTCATCTCTACTTTGGTATCAACACACAGTGGAACTCGCCACGTTTACTTAATTTGTATTTCTGTTTTGAATAAGCCAACCAATTTATAGCACTAAATGTGACTTCTTCCTTCTAAGGAACGGGTAGAACTTCTTCAGTGAATACATGTTAAGCACCTATACTATGCCTGGCACAGTCATGCTGGGGACATTTGAGTGACTGACCGATTGAAGTAGGTTCCTGGGAGGTATGGTGACCAAGGGCCACAGGCCCTTTCCCTGTGGGGCGCGGACAGGCCAGCAGGAATAGCAATGAGGGGCAGAAGCACCAGGGTGGAAAGTGTGTGTGTGGTGTTTCTTATCTCTTGACTTGAACAACTGAGTTGCAGACAACCTTTAATTATTTCTTATCCATTGAATTTCTTTACTAGAGAAGTCCTGTTGAGAAGTTTCGGTAATCAGGTCGACACTGGAAAACAAGCCCCTCATATATTAGTACCTGAGAAAATGACTTACACTGAAGTCAAGTCGGTTATTATGGGATGGACCTCTATGTTACCAGAGAGAAAAAAATGCTATTGTGCTCAAGAAATAAAACTTGAGTCTCTTGATCAATTAAAACAGAGTAGATATTATGCCTTTGTATGAATTATTATCTTTCCCCAGGTTTTACCCATGAGCAAACGACTAGATTTTTTTCTTCTGCTTCTTGCCAACTTACACGTAATGGTATGTGTTGATCACTCCCTTTGAACAGGAGGTCTTCTGAATTTGAGATGGGCTTTAGCGCCCTCTAGTGGCTTCTTGAATATTAACTACTAAACATGACCACCAAACTGAGTAAGAGAAGGAAAAATCCTCCCTTTGTTACACATTAGTTCTTAGAAGCTTTGAAGACAGATATTGGAAAACTTGTGGTAGCTCACGCATAACCTTTTTCTTCTTCCAAAATGAAATATGTTATCATAGCTGCATCCCCATAACAGCTACATATGAAAAGCACCCCCCATTTAAGAATTACGATGTAAAGAGCTAACATTTTTATATTTAGAATTAGCATGTTTCACTAGTGCACTTTGTAAGACCTGTCTGACCTCTTTAATTAGCTCATTCAAATAATATGGACATGGTAATGACCCCTGTGGGTCCTCAGATTTTTGAGGAATGACAAAATGTTGGCCTCCTGTGGAGATTTTAGTTTATCCTGAAAACTAAAATAATTTTCTGGCACCAACCTCTCTACTTTTCTATAATACCCATTTTGAAAGAAATCAGCTTAGGGCCATCCCCACATTTAAGTGGTGTTGATGATTTCGTGGTGTTCTGGCTTCTCTCAATGCAAAATTCCTGAGCTGTCCAAAGTTGTCTCCCCAAATATCACCAGCACGAACTGGTCATAGGACAAATTTTAGTTATCACTTCCCCCAGTTAGAGTGAACATCACCTTGCCAAACTTTGATGTAGTCTCGGAGCGGCGGAAGGCTAGGACAGAATTTATTGAGACTCCGAAGTGTGATTTAAGGTGGGTCTTTCAAAAAGGGCTCAGAACTGGGTACAGATTGTGGATACAACAGTCCAGAATTGGTGGAGACATCAAGAAAGGCAAGGGGTTCAAAGAATCTGTTGATGCTTTTTGTTGAAGAGACAATGGGTTTTTGGGAAGTTCCTTGATTGTAATTAACAATCAAGCCGTTTGTCTCAGCAGAACACTCCTAGAAAAATAAAGTCATGCGGACAAAGACAGGAGAACTGCAAAGTCATGCTAATGTAGATAGACGGTGGGATATTGGTTCTTGGTGTCCAGGCTGAGTATGAGAGTAGATAGTTTCAGTTTTTAGCAGCCCTCCACAATTAAGAAGTCTCATGGTGAATGAAAGCAATATTTCCTTTTAAACATCCAAACACGGAGAGGAACATTTGGAGTGTTTCATTCTTTAGAATGACTATATTTTAGGATTTTGAAGGAGAGCAGAATATGCTACTTTGGCATATTGATTTTTCTGGTTTTGGTTTTGGTTTTGTTGAGGTATAATGGACGTATAACATGATATTAGTTTCAGGTATGACATAATGATCGGATATTTGTATATATTGTGAAATGATCGCCCCAATAAGTCTAGTTACCATTTGTCACCACGCATAGTTCCATATTGATAATTTTGAAGTCAAGTTACATGACAGACCCGAACAGCTGACCCTCCTTTGTCTCCCTGAGAGCAGGAGATCAACCTCCCTTGTGAAAGTTACACTCCTGCACCCTGAGGGTAGAAGGCACCCTTATCAGCAGAAACAGAGAACAGGGAGAAGAAAGCTGTATAAACAAAGTTACTCCTTCACTCATTTACTACTTGGAGCCCAAACCCCTTTGTCTTGTCAATTCTTTACAAATTTATTGCTTCCTTGCCTAAAAGGTAGAAATGCTTCCTGCTTTTGTCACTTCTTTAAACTTCATATTTTTTATGGGACTCTCATACATATGAAATTTGTTTCTCTCCTGCTAATCTGTCTCATGTCAATTTAACTATGAGACCAGCCAAAGAAACCAGAAGGGAAAACAGGAAAATTTTCCCTCCCTTACCATTGTTTTCTATTGGCACATTTAAATAGAAACAGTTCTCCTGAGGAGCAGACACAGTTTTGATAAGCTTTGATTCGTGGTTTCAGTAGGAAGAAAATCCTAAGCATAGAAAATTGGCAGGCAGGTTGGACGCCGCGATTCAGGATTATGGGGCTGCCATGCAGAGGCAATGGATTCCCAACCTGGTATTTTGTGGCGAGTAAACAATATTATGAAAGAGACAGTAAGCAGATGACAAAATATTGACTCCAGTGTTGCCTGGGGTTTATCTTCATCCTCTCAC
This sequence comes from Nasua narica, assembly GCA_028533885.1. Classification (NCBI taxonomy): domain Eukaryota; kingdom Metazoa; phylum Chordata; class Mammalia; order Carnivora; family Procyonidae; genus Nasua; species Nasua narica. The sequence goes on along the minus strand of CM052807.1, from coordinate 61,143,493 downwards.
CCATTCAGAGTCCAGTGTCCACCCTCAAGTCCATAGTGGTAGACCAGGCAGGACTTCCCGCTGACATCTACTGTGATGACCTCATTCTAGTCTGTCAGCCCCATTTCTGAGGTTGGCATGCTTTTCTCAGTCTTTAGTGGAGAACTGAACTCAGCTGCACAGACAGCAAGGGCTGCTGGGGATTACCAGCCAAGGGGCAGGGGAAGAGATCCATGGGTGGAAAATTAATGAGACTTGTTTAGATATCGAACATGGAGGAAGAGGAACATGATTAGACATCATGAATTGGGGTATTCTCTTCATAAATATTTGTATTTCTGGGATCCCATGGTATGGGAAGGCCTATGGTCAAACTGGCCTACCAGACCAAGGATGAGGCCAGTCACGAAGAGTGCTCAGAAGAGCCCAATTACAGTTTGGTCCTTGTCAAAGGTGATGGTCTTTGTCAAAGATGGCAATATTTGAAGATAATAACATTGGGAGTGAGTGGATGAGTGTAGGGAGTCCCGTTGTGGGGAGCCCAGCTCCATGTCCCCTCGTTCAAAGGAAAGACAGCCTCTGATCTAAGTGCCCCTCACCTCCCCAAAGACTTGCCTGGTGTTAGCAGTCACATGGCTATAGGACCACTGGTAGGAAGGAGCAAGAGGCCATGCCAAATAAGGCTGGCAGTAGAGTCATTGTATTTGGCACTTTAAAGGCATTAAATTATTGAATAAACATTTAAAATACATCACATTTTTGTAACATGGTTTTGTCCATTTTTCTGTTAGTAGACATCCTGAGAGCCTCAGTGTAATGTGAATAGACTGTACCTCTCAATCTCAGCAAGGCCTTTCATGGCTGACTTATAGGAGACTTTGCTCATCCATCATACGGATGTTCAAAGACTCTGAGTACTAGTCAATTACCCACTCTGCCTCACAATCCTCTCCCAACCCCTCCATGAACAAACTAACCATGTGCTCAACTGGAAAGAGTCTGACCTGAAGACTTAAAGCCATTGTCATAAGGATTCATTTAAAACCATATGACCAAGTGAGATCATTTAAGGAATGAATATAAGTGTAAAGAGAAGTTCAGGGGGTGGGCCTTGGGATACTTCAACATTCAGAGGTCCAGAAAAGGAGAACCCAACGAAGGAAGTGATAAGAGTGAGGAGAGAATGACTAATGACTTACTAATGAGTTCTTAGACGAACGACTAAGAAACACTGTGTCATTAGTGATCCTCCATTAACTCAGAGGTCACTCCTTCCACAGACCGATTCCTGTTATACCTACCAATTCCTCCCTCTGCTTCCCATACTTTGAAACCCCAGGATGCCTGTGGAAGTACAGTGCTCATGGACACACCTTCAGTAACCCTTCCCCCAGTTTTGGGATCAATCTGCTGACAAAGTGTTGTGCGGTAGGACAGAGTTAGTCATCGATTTTGCATTGCTTATGTTTAATAGATCAGGCTGCTGCTTCTTGCTGTACAGATGTTATATGTTTAGATGTTACAAGTTCAGTGCATGAACTAGAAACCAATTGAGCTTCTTCAATTAGGAAGGAACATAGGCAATCAGGACTTATAAGTCCATTTGAAAGTCATTGGGCTCCCATTGGATGGTTGGCTTCATGATCTAGCCTCCTGGGCTGCTAATGCCTCACAGTCCCAGCTGCCTCCATAGGTGCTCACATCCAGGTTGCTGAGTGCTCACCGGGAGAGCACAGAATCCAGCTATCACCGCACTAATGTTTGTGGATCCTGCTTGCCAACTCACACACCACAAGGATGGGGTGCCCTGTAATTCTACTCTCTATGTTTATATGAGTATATATCATCATCTGGACCTAAATCCCATTTAAAATTTTGGCTCCAGGGGCACCTAGGTGGCTCAGTCGGTTAAGCATCTGCCTTCAGCTCCGATCATGATCCCGGGGTGCTGCGATTGAGCCCCACATCCAGCTCCCCACTCAGTGCGGAGTCTGCTTCTCCTCCCTTTGCCCCTCCTACTGCTCGTCCTCTCTTTCTGTCTCTATCTCTCTCAAATAAATAAATAAATAAATAAAATCTTAAAAAAAAAATTAACCCTAGCTCCAAGTGATTTTGAAAAATGTGGTTTTTGGACTTACAGGCCTTAAGATACAGAAGGCGTACAAAAGAAGTTGGGACTAAGGGCCAAGCAAGAATAGCTAATATCCAGCCCAAATGTGTTCAAATGTTGTGAGTCTTCTAAAACGTCATAAGACTTAATCGTTTTCTGAAACCTGCAACTTCTGTATTACTTCATAAATATCTGTGTTTCTGGCATCCTAGAGTAGAGGAAGGCCTGTGGTTTACCAGTTTGTTACCCTCTGTTTTATTAACTTCTGAGCTTCCAAAGAATTCCCACATCGTTGTTGATGAGAATGCCTTTTACTCAGCACTTTCTTAATGTACTTTATGTAAATTGATTTTGGACGATCTATATCCAGGTGCCCCCCAAACGAGGCTATGGTATTAGTGCAAACTCTCTTCTGGCTTTTCATCTTCGTGTGCATTCATTAGTCAGCTGTGCCAAAGATCAAATACCAGAATGGCTATTGAGAGAGGAGAGTATGAGGGGCATTTGAGGGGTGGGAAATGTTCATAATCTGCTAGAATCTAGCTTAAAAGCATAGAGTGACCTCACACACTGTTTCCAGGTTGATCTCTTACTCCTCATTTATTTATGGATTAATCTTATTTCTGTCCTGCCAACCCACAAAATGGACTCACCTCCTCTGTAGTTAGCCAGCCTCCTCTTCCTACTTCATGTCCAGGGTCAAAGATCAATACAACTTATAAAGTAAAGCAATAGGTAGTGGCTTAGTTCATTTCAAAAAAGAAAATGTCTTTCAAGATTTCCCTTTTAAATTGTTTTTTGTATCTCCAGCCTTTTTAGGAAATTCAAGAAAGAACACCAAGAAATAAATAAACCAAAAGCCACAATTGCCAAGGGAAATAAAGACATAAAATTGATTCTGTTGTAAAAATACTTTAGACTACTCTTCCCAGTAGACTTGACAAATGAGAAGAACATGGGTTCTAGGAACATGGTCATGGTGAAGACTCCTTGACCAGTCAAGTGTTGTTCATATTTAAAGCACAGCAATCCAAAGGAGGGTGTTTTTCTTTGCAAATACCGTAAGACTGCGCATCGTGGGATAAGATCTGTGACTTAAAAACAGGAATTGCCTGTTACCTGGTTTTGTGGTCCACCTCCTGAACTGACTCGGGGCTCCTTGAAGACAGCTGCAATGTGGGCCATGCCCCGGACACTGTGCTAGAGAAACGCTCCCTGACCAGAGATTGGAAGGGCTAGTAGAAATTAGCCACATGGAAAAAAGAGAGTCGGCACATCCCAGGCAGAAAGCAAAGTATGCTCAAAGGCAAAGGTTTGCTATGCACAAGCATGACGTCTTCGGGAAAATTCAGCTGGTTTGCTAGAATTGGGGTCAGATGTGCAGGGGAATGGGGATAGGGGAAGGCAGGGTTCACAACACATGGAGCCAGGGTTACTGAGAGATGAAGTTTCCATCTTGGATAAGCCACACGGAGGTGCTTGAGCCCACTGACAGTTTGGGAAACACACTGCCCGGTAGGTAAAGAATGCACGAGGGGTTGGGGACAGGGTCGGAGACAATGAGATCAATTAGGAGGTTATTAGGGTAAATCTAGGCAGGAACCAACAATGAAATAAACTAGCATTAAGTTAGTAGGTATGTCAAGGAAGGGATGAATGCCTTTGGGAGGCAAGGAGGCAGAAGAATCTTTCGTAATTGTATTGGCACCGGAGCCTGTGGCAGTAATGATGGTCAGCTCTGGGGACCTCCTGCTGGGGTTCACGGTCAGCAGGCTCTGCGACTGTGGCATGACTTCGGCAAGTGGCTTAACTTCTTTGAGCCTCAACTGGCTCCTCTGCTAAGTGAGGGGCAGTCTTTACACACTGGAATATTGTGGGGATTTCACAGAACGATACGTGAAGAGCACTTCGCTCCATGGCTTTTTCACTCTTCACCAAGACTGGAGACCCTCTGACCAAGAGTGTTAGGGACGGATGTATCCCCACTTGAACCATGAGGGGACACAACGAAACACTGGTCTGAATGGAAGTGACTTCAGAATCTCCATCTAAGATTTGTAGGCTTGATATTACCATTATGTAAAAGTTAGGAATTTTGCTGACTCTTTTTGAAACAGAAGGTACATGATTATTCTTTGAGTAATACATTACATCAAAAGACAGAAAAAAAAAAAAAGAAAATGAAAGGTTGTTCCTGTTTGAAAGCAGCATTTAAACAGAAAAAAAAGAGACACTTAATATATGAAAGACAATTTGAAAAAAGACACCTGATGGGCCGACAGACCCACAGCCTTCCTGGAATAGGTACCACAACCAATGGCTTCTCATTCTCAAGGTCATGAGCACAATAAATGGTTTCAGACATTAGAATCCTAAGTCATGGCTACAAACACCAGGAAAGATGGATGGGTTTTAAAAGTTGTTTTGGTGTACCTTTCTTGAAAAGGGTGATGTGTGTGAGATAAAGAGAGGCAGTGGGAGAAAACATGGGCTCCCTGCGACCTCCCCTTCTCTTCTCCTTGTACCCCTTTGCTTCTCCAGTCTTTAAATCTCTCCCAATCCTTCAAAGCCTTGGTCAGATCCCTTCTCTACAAACTTCTCAGCCACAAACCATGATAATTATGCTCTCCTCTAATTTATTACTTTTCTTCTTTTATAAGTATGTCTAATCCTATCAATTGGTATCAGATGTTTTTCTATAGAAAACAAATAATTTGGTTTACAGCACAAATGTGCTTAGCTTGAACATGAAAGTAAACATATTTAAAAAAAACACACACACAGTTTCAGGACTGGAAGGCATTTTGATTCCTGTCCACATAGAATATTCTACCTGCAACATCTGAAGGGTGGTGTGAGTTAACTGAGAGGAGCCTTTTGCGGCATCGTTTTTCAGTTTCTAATGCCCACACAGGAATAAATCTCCCGTTTCCCCCACATTCAGAGGTGGGCTTCTTGAGTCTAGAGGGAAAGCCAAGGTGGTAAAATAGCTCTGTATGCAGTTCCAGAAATGGTCTCCCAGTCTAGGACAGAGACATGAGTAACAAGGAATGCAGAGACTTTCCATTTGATACTGGTGGCCTGTTGGAACATCTTAGGCTGTGGTTGGGCTTACGCTGGGAAGAATTTTAATCACTGCTTGGATAGGTTACCTGAAACCAATGGAAAAGTCAATGTTTGAAACCTGGATGGTTATTTGGCATTTTACAGCTAGAGGAGACGAGTTTTATTGTAGTTTTATAAAGGTCACTGCCCCAAATGGAAGCCAAATGCCTCATCTTCTTTCACTGCCACAAAATTCTGTTGTTAAAAAAAGCGAAGAACAAAATGAGATATGTCTTGTTTCACTTTCTTACCCATTCCTTCAGATACAACTAATAGACTTAGGCGGTAGAAATGACACTTGGTAAAAAAAAAAAAAAAAGAGTTATTATCTCATGTTTCCCTGATGGCTACTGTCTTCTTCGACTGCATATTTTCTTTATTCTTTCTCATAAGATCTAAATGAGTCAAAGGGTAAAGATATTTATTTCCATTGTCCAGTTTCCCCAAGTCTTAATTATACCCTTTTCCTCAAACTTTTGTTTCAACTCTACAAAGAAAAATGACAATGGGGAACAATCACTCCCTCCCTAATGACATTGGGTTGGCGTCGCCCTTCCCACACTAGAGCGGAGAGCGGCCAGCATGGAGGGGGTGGTGTTGGCACTGGCTGTGGTCCCAGCTCCCTGGAGATGCGGAGGGAGTGTGCGCATCTCTTTCCTCCATCCCGACCTCAAGTTGGTAGGGCTGTGGTGGGAGCGTTGACACCACAGAAATCAGTCAATGCCACACATCCGGGCTTTTCTCCCTCCACCTTCCCCAGCAGACGAGTTTGCCAGCACACCACGGGTTAAGTGCCAGAGATTTTGACAAGAAGATGTGCTTTAGGGTGGCAAGAGAGAAGGAAAGGAGAGGTTTTGACTATTGAAGAAGTGAAATGATCTTGAATTCTACATCAATTCATAATATCGATTGAACCATATGAAACTTTTGATCTTCAACAATTTTTAAACCACAAAAGTGGAATTTCATATGACTCAACCTAATACGCAGGCTGCAGATAACAGAAAACTCAACAAATGGTAACCTAAGTAAATAAAATTTCTCTAGTGTGACGAGAAGTGCAAAGCAGCCCTGGGATGATAGATATGGCTGTTTAATGATGCTGTCAGAGACCAAGGGTCTTTCTCTATTTCTGCCCTAACTCCCTTAGAAAATGGATTTTTGTGCTCACGCTTTTCATCTCATGGTCACACATGTCTGCTGTGTTCCAGGCGTCATGCCTGCATCCCGGGCCAAAGCACGGGGAAGGTGAATGGCTATGCCAGTCAAGGTTTGTTGGTGTTAATTAGGAAGACAAAAGATTTCCCTGGTGCCCCGTTCAAAAATTTCCATTTAAATCTCATTGACCAAAATCTGTCACATGGTCACTCCCAGACCCAGACAGAAAAGAATGAGATTACTAAAACAGGCTTAGACCAGCCATGATTCATCCCTGGCACTGAAGTATGAGCCTACTCTCTCAGAAGGGACGAGCTCTCAGTCACCCCCTGAGCCCGCTGCGGTGCCATTGAGGGGGAAGGGTGGAGGGGGGGTGGATATAAGGAGGACAACAAATGATAGCCCTCACAATTCCCTTCTGGTTATTAATCCAGGCATCTTGAGTTTTTTAAAGAAACTGACAAGATTTTCCATTTCTGGGTGTAAATGTGTAAAACACCACAAGTTATATATAATTTTTTACACTGGTTGCTTAGCACTGTGCCTACTTATCATGCAGCTCAAGAAAACGATGCAGTCCTACAAATCCGTTTTGCAAGGTTTGTATGATCATAATATTACAATCCATCCTTGAAAGCTCAGCTTCATACGTTGCTGTGTATGCGGCATAGTGGTCTGTGGGCTTCAAAAAAAAAAAAAAAAGAAGGTTAAGAGGGACCCTGACTTCCGGTGAAATCAGTGACCTGGAACCTTGCCCAGATAGTTGGAAGAAGATAATAATAGAAGATACTATATGTTATTTATTTTTTTTCCCTGAATAAAAAGCCCAATACTGGTCATTTGGAGGAAGTTAGGAAAAAAAAAAAAAGATGTACATCACCTCCATGGTGATGATTGTATCCTTTAAAAAATCTGATGTGGCATTTACCTACTTTGGTATTTAACAATCAAGTTACTCAAATGATTGGTAGCCTTGCTTCCACAATTGTGGCAGGCAGACCACCTTATAACCCCCAGTAACAGGCTAGTCTGGGTTAACTACTGTTTATGCTTCGCTGTCGCATTGATTTGCTTCCACTTTGCACTGGGCTTGGTAGAGAAGCACGGACAATGCACGCTTTCAGGACACAGTTATAAGATTCTTCTGGTCACCTTGATGAGCACAAGACCTAGAGTGAGACACACTGAGGTCCTAAGCAGAAGAGGCCTTTACTGGCAACATGACTTTGAACAAGTCCCTTGATGGCTCAGCCCTAGTTTCTTGGTAAAATGATACTTTGTCAGGTCATTGTAGGGATTAAATGACACAAGTAAGTAAAGCAGTTAGCATATAGAAAGAGCTTAGTAAGTGGAAGTTACTATGGATGTTTACCTGTGTCTGAGTCAAAGAAAGGGCTTCTGAAATGATGTCATTTGTGTAACTGTCCCTTTAATCATAGCAAATACAATAGGTGTTTTATCGTAATAACTGCAGTTTCCAAGGGCCAACGTGTCATCACTAATTCTTTCCATACTTCCTTCCAATTATACTTCTTTCCAATATTATCTGTATAAGTTTGGAGAATAGGATTTTGCTTTTGTCCTTTCATCTTAAATCGCAAAACCACTCATTATCCTATCAATTATAAGTCTCATAACTTTGAAAATATATGTAGCAATGAAAGGAATCTCTATCACTTTGAGATGGTTGGAAAATAAGGCATTTGGAGGCATTTCTATAATCAAAATGTAAAAATCATCATTATCTCTCAATCTCTATTTAATGCTCATTAGGAATAAAGCCATACATAAGATCATGTGGTTGTAATTCTACAAAGGATCGATTAAAATGGTGGATTTACCATCAATCACACTGTTCCCTTGGGTTTGGTCCTTTATAATTATGGCATCATGTTTAACTTAAATCCAAGCAACCAGAAAGCTCAAATATGTACTTTTTGATATTCATAGTATAGGCCTTTAGGACTCTAAAGAATCATATGAATAACAAAAGAAATTAGAGCTAATTTAAGTTTAGGGTCAAGTTTATTTTATTGCATTCTGGTTGTTGGTATACTACCAATGTACATATGGTTTGTGTATCATGATACAATAAGTTAACAAATATATTCAATTTTCTGAAAGCTTAATTTCCTTTTTAAATTGTGGTATCTTTGACAGCATAATGATTTGATATTTACCTACAGTGCAAAACGATCACTGCAGTAAGTCTAGTTAACACCCACCACATATAGTTAAAAATTTTTTCATTTCTTAATTATATTGGCTAAATAAGAATTAACCTATGATCTCCTATGAATTTGCAGATGACTCGACACTTTGCCATTGGCTATTTTATACAACGGTCTTATCCCCATTGTACCAAAGAGAAGAATCTGACTGGACCTTTCCATAAATCAAGTGTCTTTTAATCTCACCGAAGAATAGAAGCTATCACAACATGAACCACAAGATGGCACTCAAATAGCAGTAATACTCAAGCATAAGGCAGACAACGAAACATTTTTTAAATCTAGAGTTAAAACAGATTATATGAATATACATTATATTATTGGGTAAATGCAAACATCAAAAAGCTGACTGTAAATATGAATTGTGTATATAATAAGTTTTTTCCCCACTGACTTCTATTATAAAATCAAAAATGTGTTTCCCTAGATAATGTGTTCCTTTAGATAAAAGTTGATGTGGGTGATAGAATAAAATTATCAAGTAGGAAAGCAACATCTTTTATGTTGATGTATTTAAAGAAAAATTCTATTTTTAAATATTTTTTATTTTATTTTATTTTTTGAGAGAGAGCGAGCAGGAGGGAGGGGCAGAGGCAGAGGGAGAGAGAATCTTAAGCAGGCTCCACACCCAGCATGGAGCCCCACACAGGGCTCCATAGCCCGACCCTGAGATCAGGCCCTGAGCTGAATCAAGAGTCAGATGCTAAACTGACTGAGCCATCCAGGGGCCCCAGAAAATTATATTTTAATACCTTAATTAAATGTTAAAGATTTAATAAGGAAAAAAGATTTAATAAGGGTATTAAAATGTCCAAATGCAAATATTATACAGTTACAATTAATTTCATGTTTGATAGACCATCAGAAAGTCTAGAAAAATAAACTGCACTAAATACATGGGGCTCAAAAATCACTCAGACATAACCCATTTGAGCGGCTCTGATGTGGTTCCCAATACTTGCTGAATGTTGATGGGTTTTAGAAATAAAGAGTCTGGGCCAAAATAAACGAGGAGAAATGAACATAGCAGAGACAGCAGCGGTGATGGGAAAGCACACGGATTGAAACGCGTCATTGGAAGGGATGTGGAAATCTGTGAAAGGGTGATCCAATGATTCTTTTTTTTTTTTTTTAATTATGAAAGTATGCTGAGCAAGAACCACAATCATGTTAAAATAAACATGTTTCTGAATCTATAGTATTTTATTTAAACATCATTGTTTATCAAGTACTCTTCTTCAAGGTCTGATTTACAACTCTCTTAAGTCAAAGCAAAACTCATAATGATGGGGTCATAGGTGCCCCACCATCTGGCTCTCCGCCCTTGCCTAACTCTTCTCATTGGCCATGAGGATCCAGTTCACAACCAACCCAGCAAGTCTGCTCACTGCTCCATCTCCCTCACTCCCTTGCTTTGCTTTGGCAGATGGCAAATGCCCTTTCCGTGGCGCAGGCCTCTTGCTGGGAAACCCTGACCTGGGCCCACATTTTCCAGCCCCCATGCTTCCTTGCATCCAAGTGGGACAACATGACTAGTCCTTGCTGGTGAACTATGAGCAGTAATCATCCGTGTCTCTTCTTGGCCAAGATGATTAAGAGGTGGTAGTACCTTCTCTGTGCTTTTTCTCTCCCTATCTACCAAGTGGATATTAACACACAGGATGAGGTTGGAAGCCACATAGGGAAGGTGATAGAGACTCCCTCAGCTTAGGGTTCCAAATGATGGTGTGCATCAGGGCCTTTCTCCACTCCTACACCCTACCCTGTCTTCCACTCTGACTACTCAACCAGGAACATCCGTTTTGGATTTTAAATGAGTAAAAAATAAGTTACTGTTATGCTAAGTCATGAAGCTTCTTCTTTTTCTTAAATCTAGCCAACAACCTTAACTAATTTATTTGCAAAACTGTTTTACTACTTAAAATGTCTTTTCCTCTATAAAGGAAGATAAAGACTGTTTATTAGGCACCTTCGTGTTAGGAACATCATAATGGTGACATCTTCATAGTGATTTCTACATGGTATCATTTTGCAAATCTTCCCAACCCCAAGAGCTAGTTATTATCATGTTATTGGCCTTGACTTATTCTACTGGGTAATTCTGTTTAAGTGTAGGCAGTCTCTGACTTGTGAACATTTTGTATTAGAAGGTCCAACTGAAGACTTACTTCACCACTGGAGATTGGGTTGAGTAAGCCAAAGATTGATGGGGAAAATATAGGAGATGGTCACATGGCACTCTAAAGTATTTAAGTCTGGCTGTACCATACATGCAAGCTTTGGGCTACATGAAGAGATAATGGAGAAAAATGAAATTGATAGACAGTAGGCTTCAGACGAAAAATGCTATTGAATGGTGACAATCCTTCACATTACTATCTGGTCTCTATGAATGTGTGGGGTTTTTTTTTTTTAAGATTTTAAAAATTTGGGACGCCTGGGTGGCTCAGTTGGTTAAGCAGCTGCCTTCAGCTCAGGTCGTGATCCCAACGTCCTGGGATCGAGTCCCACATCGGGCTCCTTGCTCGGCAGGGAGGCTGCTTCTCTCTCTGCCTCTGCCTACCTCTCTGCCTGCTTGTGTTCTCTCTCTCTCTGACAAATAAATAAATAAAATTAAAAAAAAAAGATTTTAAAAATTTATTTGACAGAGATAGAGACAGGGAGAAAGGGAACACAAGCAGGGGGAGTGGAAGAAGAAGAAGCAGGCTTCCCACTGAGCAGGGAGCCTCATGCAGGGCTTGATCCCAGGACTCTGGGACCATGACCTGAGCCAAAGGCAGATGCTTAACAACTGAGCCACCCAGGCGCCCCTATATGAATGTGTTTAAGGGAGTAGATCCTAAGCACCCTTATCACAAAGGAAAAATATTTTTCCTTCTCTCTCTTTCTCTCTTTTTTGTATCTATATGGGATGACAGATGTTAACTAAACTTATCATGATAATCATTTCATGATATACAGAAGTCAAATTATTATGCTGTATTCTTTAAACTTAGTGTGGTATGTCAATTATATCTCAATAAAATTGGGGGGGAAGAATGATATTGAATTCCAAGCCAAAAAATTTGGACTTTGGTCTATAGGCAGTTAGAGAGAGGGGTATTATTAAGTCTTTTGTGCAGTCAAGTGACATCAGCCAATCTCTACTTTTGGAAGGTTTGTTGGCAATAATACTATATGTAGCCAACTTACAGATGAACTTTTAGAGAAGGGTTTTGTTGTTGTTGTTATTGTTGTTGTTGTTGTTGTTGTTATATGGGGTTATTCTTTGCTTGGTAGAATATTTAGCAGCAGCCTTGGTATCCACCATCTAAATAACAGTAGCAACTCCCACTCTCCTCAAATCGTGATAAGCAAACATGTCTCCAAACACTGACAAGTATCCTATGGTAACAAAATCGGCACTGGTTGAGATCCACTGTTTTAGAGAAACAAATAGTTCACTAAGTGAGATTTGTCTTTGTTTTTATTTGAAGACAAACCACTGTCTCATCCTCTTAAATCAGGACAATAAATCCTTGTCATTGGTTCCCACCCTCTACCCCTTTCTTTTATCAGAAGGCCCAGGTGAAAGTGGCCATACCTCTCCCATAATGCAAGAGACATGGCCACCTTTAGCCATGCCTTCTCTTTTACCATATTCTGGGCACCATGACCCTAGAATTCTTTGCCCAAGTAGCTCCATCTTTCAAGTGATGGTGCTTGGGGGTGGCTATAGATTGATTTTGGACATATGGGCTGGGATATCCACATGCCTGTGCCTCCCAGGGTGGGAGAAGGGGAGAGGTTCTTCAAAATTCCTGTGTGGAACTTCAAGAAGCCTGGTCACTCTAAATTTGAGTCTGACCAACCAGCCTTGGGCCCTTTTGAGAAGGAAAAACAATGACAGAGGTGGTGGGGATGATCAGCGGTACGATGTGCCCAGAGTTCATTGTGCCAGTTGGATGACGTGGGGTGAGGAGAAACTGATCCACAGGGGACACAACTTCTGTTTGTCCCTCATCTCTGAGTCAGAGCTTGGATTCTACAATCCAATGAGGGTAACATGGTGGGAGGAAGATTTTAGGACCCTGTATGCAGAATGCTTAAGCATTTGGGAGTTTTGTAGGGAATGGGAAGACCCAGTTTGCTTCGAGAGAAGCGTAGTGGTGAATCCGAAGGACCCAACACAAGAACCCTGCAGGCCACTTCAAAGAGCTGAGCAATACCAGGCTTAGGGGGTTGCTAAGGAGAGTAGTGATTCTGGCTTACCTCTGGATGGAAATGGAGAGAAAGTAGAGACTGTGAGATCTGAAATTTGTTTTTAAAATTCTAACAAGAGATGGTGTGCTGAATAAAGACTGAGCATGGGAGAGAAGAGGAGAGAATGGAGACATTTTGTGAAGGCAGCATTGCTCTTAAGAATGGTAGATACTAATGTAATCCTGGGCATACAGAAATATAGACACATGCTTTGGTTTTTAAGATTTTTGGCATAAGAGATTTTGGGGTTTGCATGGGGTCAAACCAAATGAAAGTTTTGAATAAGATTTTAAATTTTATTTCTTCTTCTTTTTCAGGACTACTTTTGTATCTCCATAACTTTTTACAATTTTGCATTTCACTCCTGTATGTATATGTGTGTATGTGCGTGTGCATACTTATTTTTAAACCAGTGTATAAAATTGATTTTTCCATAAATACATCAAAACGTAGGAACTTCAGGCTGAGTGAAGACCAGAGAGGTTATATTTGGAAGTGACAGGGATTTGGGCATCCCTGAAATCACTCAGCCTTTGTGCTTCTGAGTGCCATCAACGTGAACACCTCTCTATGTCACTGTCCCCCAAAGGCATTAGCCTCTTGTGCATGGAACCGGTACACAGAAATGAGAATCAAAGGAGTCTAATATTCAAGTTTAAATCAAGAGAGCAGATTCTTTTGGCTTCATTTCGGTAAAGACCGTCTAAATTAAACATTCATTTGAGCCTCTATGCAATTGCCTTGAACTGTCTTCAAGAAAAGGTAACTGGTCTATAGTTGGAAAATTTCGACAGGCAATTACATTCACATTAACCTTTTGTTGGGACATCTACAGGAGTGAGATGTCTCCAAATCATTAGCGTTCTTCTCCACAACTGGAAAATTCCATCACTTCCGACAAGTTTCCAGACTGGCTCCTTTGGGTCCAGTGACTGTAAAGTGCCAGTTAGAAAATTGCAAACAATGGGCTCACAAGGCCTTGAAGAATTCTAAGTCATTTTAGTGGGCTTATCAAGCCTTCTTCTGGACAATGGAAAAAATGTGGGAAATGCAGCAGCTACTTTAAAGAACATTATTGTTCAACACTGAGACGCCTCTGTGCACTGTGTTTTGATACATTTTAAAGTTCATGGAATCAGGGCATCTCAGCTGAGAAGAGGCCTTATCAGGTCATTTAAATCTTTTATTCTTTTTCCCATTTTATATAGACAGATATATTTACATCAACACATTTTTTTTTCGTAATGTTAACGCTGTGCAAAATGTGGGTATTAGCATGACACAGCAAGAATAACGCTCCCAATATGTGTCAGTAAGGACAATACAACTGTCGGAGTGGATATGAGGGAAGGTGCCATTGGAGATGTGGCCATGCTGAGTATAACAGAAAGTTCCCAAGTCAAGTGACATGTTCTTTGAGTGCAGCTGAAGCAGCAGAAGTGGACATTATCAAGCACCTAGGATGCCATCCCTGATCAACACCCCTGATAAGCATCCCCATAAGCTCTTGAGCTCTGGACCAGTTCATACAATTGTGTTTGAAAGATCTCGACTCTTGAAGAAGACTGTGGAATCTCAGTTTATCTTTGGCTCTTATGTCCTTAAGTTTGGACATTTAACTGATCTTCTAGTTTGACATGGGTCTAATTCATTTGCGGTCTCATTATCCATGAAATTCAGTTGATGTAAAAGTTCTCATCTCATACTGTGTATCAAAATAAAATTTTGAACAATTACTTAGTTCTTCCCTGTCTTCGTGATCTGTACCCTTTTTAACTCTAGTTAATGGAAGCGAATGGTTGAACTTTCAGTGAAGCATTGTGATGGCTTAACATTACGCATTTATGAAATAAAATCATCTTGATTAAAACAGAAAAAAAATGGAGTGGTCAGCAAAGCCTTTTCAGAAAAGGTAGGAGGTGAGGTCAGAAGTGCTGTTTAGATGAGATGTGGGGCTAGAAGAGCATGTGAAGTTGAGGAAATGAGATGCAGAAATGTGTGGAGGTAGGAAGAACAAAGCCGGCCAGTAGGCTATCAGGACACCAGCTGACCTGATGGAAAGTTCCCATAAAGAGTAGGAGCCAAGGCAAGGTAAGGCCTTTGTAACCATGAATTCTTTAGACCGTTCTGAAAGCAATGAAGAATATCAAAGCTTTTAGAACAAAGGACGAATAAAAGCCCACCTATTGATTGAGGAATTCACTCATGGAAAAAGGAAAAAAAAAATACTCAAGGAAAAAAGTTGCTTCTGATTTAAGAGAAACTATGGATCTGATATTCCCATTAAAGAAATCTATAATAAATGACTTTGGTTTACGCTTGATGAGCTGGGCTTGCAAACTCATCTCTAGGAAACAGACCCTGGTACCTGGCACTTATCCCTTTTTCTGCTGTCACTTATTAAGAAGTAGCAAGCCTGGGGAATGAATGTTCACCAAAACTCTGAGGACAGATCCTTTCAGGATAGTGCTCAAAAAGGATGCAGGCTGGGGGATGAGGGGGTGTATTGGTCTGCTTTGGCTACCATAACAAAATACCACTGACTTGGGTGGCTAAAACGACAGAAATTGATGTGCAATTCTGGAAGCTGGAAAGTCCAAGAGCAAGGTGTTAGCCAATTCAGTTTCTGGTGAGATCTCTCCTCCTAGCCTGTAGATTGCTGCCTTCTTGATGTAGACTCACATGCCAAAGAGAAAGAGAGCAAGAAAGCAAGAAAGCTTTCTTCCTCTTCTAAGGCTAGTTTTATTAAATTAGGGCCCCACCATTAGGACTTCAATATTAATTGTCTCCTAAAGACTGTATCTCCAAATACAGTCACACTTAGGGGTTTAGGGCTTCAATATATGATTTTTTGCTCTTGTTGAGGGATGAGGCACAATTTTGTCTACAGCAGGAAGTTAGGTGTAACCACCAAATCAATTGAACATTGAAGATTTTTCATTTGCCCGGGATTTGAGAAACAATGTGGTAGGTGCCAAATCATCACTGTGGCAGATAAAAATGTAATATTTTCACTTGATCTTAGCCAAAAGGCCGAGAAGCCATAGAACGTAATATTTTCTACCACATTCTCTCACTATTTTGTAGAAGTTCCCCATAATCCTAAAACTGATAAAGACTATTCTTTTACATATTAAATTTGTATAAATCATGATACATGATTAATGAGTTATTTTTAAATAATTGTATTTAAATGTATGGTATAATTGAGTTATTTTTAAATAATTGTATTTAAATGTATGGTATAATTGAGTTATTTTTAAATAATTGTATTTAAATGTATGGTATAAAAGAGATTGCCCAATCTACCTTTTGATAATAATAGTTCTCACTTAATTGATCACTGGGTATATGTTGGGGTTTTACATGTTATCTCATTGATCCTCACAATAATGCTCTGACGTAAAGATCTCCACTCCATGGTTGAGAAAATTGAAGCTTGGGGAATTGGGGTAATCAAACAAGACAGAGACAGATTTCAAACTCAAGCTTGGATGATTCCTAAGCCCAGAAATTCCCTTGTACCATCTTGGCATCCTTGATATTATATTGTCTTTCACTGCACTGATGACATAACAGATAAAAATGATATTTTCAAAAATCATGATATTGAAAGGATTGGGGCACGATGACCATCAAAATTACCCAGGGAGTTTTTCATGTTTTGTTTAACCCTGATGTAGTTCTCATCTCCTCCCATAAAATAAAACATGCACACAAACCGGGTCGGTGGAGTCAGAATCTCTAAGGGTGGAGTCTAGGGCTCCGTATTTTATAAAGTTACCTGGGTAATTCTAGTGATTGGTCTAGATTTGAGAAGTACTGGTTTGATATGTCTGCCTTAATCTCCAGAAACTGTGAATGTGAACTTTTTTGGAAAGAATCTTTGCAGTTTCATTTAATTTAAGAATTTTTAGGGCGCCTGGGTGGCTCAGTTGGTTGAGCAACTGCCTTCGGCTCAGGTCACGATCCCGGAGTCCCGGGATCGAGTCCCACATCGGGCTCCCGGCTCTGCGGGAAGTCTGCTTCTCCCTCTGACCTTCTCCCCTCTCATTCTCAGTCTCTCTCTCTCTAATAAATAAATTAAAAAAAAAAAAGAATTTTTAGAAGAGATCATCCTGGATTATTCAGGTGGGCCCTAAATTCAATGACAAGTATCCTTCTAAGAGACACGGAAATGGGAAGGCCACAAAAAGAGCAGAGGCAGAGATCACACATTACAGAGTGCTTGGAGTCACCAGAAGCTGGAAGAGGGAAGGAAGGATTCTCTGCTTGAGCCTTCATAATAAGTACAGCCCTGCCGACACCTTGATTTCTGGCCTCTAGAATAGGGAGAGAATCAATTTCTGTTGTTTAAGTCACCAGATGTGTGATAATTTGTTACAGTCTTCCTAGGAAGCTAATACAAGGACCTACAGATTCAGGTGACATAAAGTAGCAAAAGTAATTAAGGCAGGATTGAATACGGGAGACAGAAAATAATTGGAAATAATATAGGACCTCTTTTTGCCACTCAAGAATGCTCATAATTTAATAGGCTATTTTGATTTTGGTCTTGCACCATTCAGAACTCCATCTTTACATCATTAACCATTTCAAAAATATTGAGCAGACTTGTAAATTTCTATTTACATTAACAGGGAAAGGTCATTCAAGTCAATGTAGTTAAACCCACTGTGCTCAAAGGCTTTATGAGTCCTAGAGCCTTAGGAAAGCATTATAATTCAATGCCTCGTGGTGGGGCTAGGCAGTTAGTGGTGAAGTTAATAAAAGCAGAGTAAATACATAGTAATTACCCAGAGAATATGAATCCACTTAGAGGGTGGGGGAAGTGGGAGAGGTACCTCTTTTACTTTGTGCCTCTGGAAGTACAAATGCCATTTGCTTCTGTTCTTTAGCAAGAATAGCTCTCAATTATCTATGGTCTTCTTGGATATCAGGCCAATAATTCTTTTCCCTATCTGTGTGTTTTAAAATAGTATGTCATCTCTTCTAGGACTCAGAGCTAAATATCAATTATCTACATGTCATTTAAAAATAAACAAAATATCCATTTCGAGTTTATCTTCGTGTATGGTGTAAGAGAATGGTCAAGTTTCATTCTTCTACATATAACTGTCCAATTTTTCCAGCACCATTTATTGAAGAGACTGTATTTTTTCCACTGGATATT
This sequence comes from Nasua narica, assembly GCA_028533885.1. Taxonomy (NCBI): domain Eukaryota; kingdom Metazoa; phylum Chordata; class Mammalia; order Carnivora; family Procyonidae; genus Nasua; species Nasua narica. The sequence goes on along the minus strand of CM052807.1, from coordinate 61,125,495 downwards.
TTTGCCTGTTTTGTCAAAGATGATTTGACCATAGAGTTGTGGGTCCATCTCTGGGCTCTCTATTCTGTTCCACTGGTCTATGTGTCTGTTTTTGTGCCAGTA
>CM052807.1:61069577-61124893 GCA_028533885.1 Nasua narica | reverse complement strand
GGGGGGGGGTGAGCCTGGTGGTGGGTATCGAGAAGGGCACGTATTGCATGGAGCACTGGGTGTGATGCATGAACAATCAATCTTGTAACACTGAAAAATTAAAGTAAACATATTTGGGGAGAAAACACACACACACACACACACACACACACACACACACAAAATAAAAACCCAATGGGAAGAAAGTGTTCAAATTCAAAAAAATAAAAAAATAAAAAAAATACTGTGTATTAAGTTATATTTTACTGCCAGTTAAGAAAACAGCCAGTGTCATATTGGGTCAACCTAACGTGATAGTATTTTATCTGTCTTCTTGACTACAGAGGACCTCTTGAGATTACACTAGCACATTGTGCTAGAGATGCATCTAGTTGATTTTCCCAAATTTATGTTTCTGGTACTAACATATTCCCTAAATTTCAGACTGGACACTCCTAAACTCCCTTGACATCTCTACTTGGATGAGTAGCCAAAAAATATCTTTTGATACCCCCCCAATCTTACTTCCTCCTCAGTGTTCCCTATCTCACCACCATTCACCAAATTGCTCAAAATAGAAACTATGGAGTCATTCTTTCATCTTCTCTTTCTGGCAACCATCTTACCTTGCCTCCCATCCATATCAGATAATATTATTTCAGTCTTCCAAAAACATCCTGAACGCCTCCACTTTCCTCATCCTGCTCCATCATCTGTTACCTAGGTCACTGCAATAGCCTTTAACTGTTCTCCCTGCTTCTGCTCTGGCCCTCACAGTTTGTACTACACCCAGCCACCAGAGTTTTAAACTATAAATCAGATCATACTTACGTCTTCCCTACTTTCAGCCTTTTAATGACTCTGGAGTATTTAGTATAGAGGTGGCTATTGAAATCGAGACCTCTCAAATAACTGTAGCTTTAACAAGATCAAAGGGCTGTTAATGATGCCTTCACAGGTCAGGGACCCTGGCAACACATATTTTACTGTTCTACTACACATAGTGTGTACCCTCATCCACGTGATTCTAGATGGATCAGTGTTACCACATCTGCTTTCAGATCAGTAGGAAGTGGAAAAGAAGCAGGCATGCTCCTTTCTATAAGACCTTGAAGATATACATACTTTTCACTCACATCCTATTGGCCAGAAATTAGTGTTACCACATTTAACTCACATCCTATTGACCAGAAATTAAATGTGTTACCCCACATTTAATTCAACATTTAAGAGAGGTGTAGAAATGTCTTTGTTTCATGTAGTCATATACTGAGCTGGAAAGTATGCGTTCTATCAAAATAGCAAAAGGGAAGAACGGGTATTCTGGGGTATTATGGTAGACTAGGTTGTGGTAATAAGAAGACCCAAATATTTTATGGCTTAACAGAATGAAAGTCCATTTTTTAAACATAGGAGTTTTGGGAGAGAGAGCTGGTCTTTGGCTGGACATTTCTCAATGTGGTCATTTGGATTCCAGGTGACGGTAGCTTTGTTATCTTTAACATATGGATTTAAAGGTTGTCATCAGCATTTCCACCCCAGAGACCAAGAAGGGAGAAATGGTACAAAGATGTGTGTGTGAATGATTTTTATTGGCCAGTCCTGGAAGTAGAGTGCATCACTTCCACTCATGTTCCATTGGTTGGGACTCATTCATAGGACACATCAAGGTGCAATACATACTGTGAGATCTGGTCTGGCTATGTGCCCAGGAGAAAGAGGAGGACAGAGATTTGGATGAACACAAAGCAAATTTATTATCCCACACACAATAAATTCCAAACTTTCTTCAGGCTTCCTCCTGCTAATTTAGATCCATCCTCCCTGGACCTCTTTCTGGTCCTTAAACTTATCAAGTCTGTTTTCACCCCTAGGGCTTTGCAACTGCTCTTTGTTCCGTCTGGGATTCTTTCCCCAACATTTCACACGTCTTGCTCCCTCACTTCTAAGCTCGCAGCTTAAAAAGATCTCCTCAGAGAAACCATCTGCAGCCACCATTTCTGCCCCTTCCATATCCCTAGCCATTAGATCCCTTATCATGTTTTATTTTATTCAGAGAAACTACAATTTGTTCACTGAATATTTATGGCCTATGCCTAATCATAACTTATATTTATTGTGATAGTATTATTTGTTTTGTTCATTGTTATATCCCTAATTGCCTAGGAAATTGTCTTGGTGGGCACACAATAAATATTTGAGGATTTTGACTAATTAAAGTTAGAAACTCTTAATCACACATAAGATTTAATTTACCCTAGCATTTATGAACCAATACATTTGCACTCTTACAGATTTTCTTTCTCAAACAACATTCTCCAGGATGTTTGATATTTGCATCCATGACATACAGAATGGGGATTAGCACATGCATATTTTCTAGAATGTTCATCAAGACTATATGAGCAAATGTCTGTGAAAAGCTGAGCATGGTGTAGGCCACATTGTCAAATGAGCAGTGTGTGTTCAACAAGGGCTAGCTATGACCTCTAATGCTTCAGCTGCTGGAGTCCTACAGCAAAAGCATTCAAAAGTACAGAAAAGGGGGAGGTCTCTTAATCATTCATATTCCCAACACATTATGTTATCCAAATTTAGGGGGCAAAATGCAGGATCTAAAATACAGCTATCTGCTATCTTGATGGTAACGTGAAAAGTAGGCAAGTTCTGAATTGCCTTTCATTGAATCAAATAGTTATTTTATAAGAAACTATCCAGACTCTCAACCTTTCTAGCACCAGTTTGGTGGCAAATAATTTAACAGTGTAGACTACTATAGTCATTCTTTCAACATGACCTGTTGAAGAGTAACCAGAACAAAAGCCTTCTGGTAACATTCTGCACTGTGTCTAATGCATTATTGACCTCATCAGGGATTTCCATTGGTTTTTGCTTTCAAATTAAGAATACATTCAATCGTAGAGTTGACAAATTACATCTGCTATATTCCAATTGACAGAATCATTAAAGGTAAAATGGTTATGCTAATAAATCCAGTCTCCTAGACAATTCTTGCAAAAAGCTATGATCAAAACAACTCATGTGGGCAGGATACTGAGAAATAGCTCCTAAACACCAAAAGAGCCTGAGAATATTTAGTCAGTAAAAAACACTAAAATCATCATTTTAAAATAAAGAGTGCTGCATGGAGCACTGGGTGTGGTGCATGGACAATCAATCTTGTAACACTGAAAAATTAAAATAAACATATTTGGGGAGAAAAAAAATAAAGAAATAAAAAGATAAAAAAAAAATAAAGAGTTACTCTATTTGCTTTTGTAACAATCATTTTTTAAAAACATATTCTCCCTTGATTCTTTAGAATAAATAGCTTTCCTCTGCTGTTCCTGAATAATTTCATAGATGTCAGTATTGGGTGACCAGCAGGCAAGGTGAGTGAGCTGGTCTTAGTCTCCCTCACTGCTCACTCTGGAACTGGCAGTTTCTCCTTCCCACATTTAGCCAAAGAAGGGTAAAGGTCCTGTATATACTACCTAATCAGCACAGCATACATCTGCTGGGAGGATCTGGGATTTCTGACAGTGATTGAACTGTGATTCCTGTGAAAGTGTCCATGAAATGCAGCACTCCTACTCCCGCCCAATGCCCATACACACGGTTGTCAGTATAATTGTTGTCTTCATTCCTACTGGGTATATTCACCACCCTGTTATTCAACTTCCTACTTCAAGTTGAGCTGTACCCTGGGAGATGTAGTTTTTACATGGATATCAAAATAGAATTGCTGACTAAGAAGAAAGAAAGGTTATGACTTTGGCTGGCTCAGATGACAACTCTACTTTCTCTGGCCAGTGCATTCCCTTGTCCTGGAGTTAAGGGTAGGCTGTGGGGGAGAGTCAAAGTCTTCCTCTTGCTTTGGGGTTGTTCTTGTTGTTCTGGTTCAAAGGGTAGTGTTTGTGCCACCCACGAATGTGTTTCTCAATCCCTCCCATTAATGATGCAGTTAGTGGAAAGTCCCTCTGAACTTTGACATATCTCCTCTTATTTTTAGTTTACAAAGATGGTGCCAGATTTTTATCTTTTTGTATATTTTCATGGGTATTTTAATAAGAAGTTGAGAGGAGGACTGTTGGGTAATGCTGAAACTTAACCTGAAAACTTTTTTGAGTTGTCTGGTTTTATTTATTATTAAGAAAAAGCAATTGAGCAGAATAATTGACTCTGAGGTCTGAATGGGGTCATAATTACCCCCTAAGGGTCAAATCTCAAATACTCAGTGTCTCTGACTCTTGGAGATAGAAGGGAAATGGAACATCATCTACTCTAAATCCTCACTTTATCTTAGTAATCTGATGGCTAGAGAGGATCAATGACTTGCCTAAGGACACGGCTCATTAGGGATAGAGAGCTGAGCACATACTCCATGTCGTATGCCATGGCTAATATATTCTGCATCTTCTATTTGTTATAATTTGAATAGAAGCAAGGAGAGGAAAAGGGTAGGAGAAACACCAAGTGCTTATTGTGGGTCAGGCCTGTGCCACATATCTTACATATATTTTCTATTTTGATCTTCCTCACAACCTATTGAAAGTATATACTGTTATCCACTTGGGCCAGTAAAACACTTTTAATAACAATAAAATAAAAAATGTTTAAATTTAAATTTTTTTGCCAAGCAACTACTCAAAATGCTGCATACATTTATCATAGAAAGTAAAAATAAAAGCAAATATCTTTCTTTCTAATAACCAGACTTGGTCTCTATCCAGTGTCTCTCTTTTTTTTCCCCCCAAATATGTTTATTTTATTTTTTTCAGTGTTACAAGATTAATTGTTCATGCACCACACCCAGTGTTCCATGCAGTACGTGCCCTCTTCGATACCCACCACCAGGCTCGCCCAACCCCCCACCCTCTCCCCTCCAAAACCCTCAGTTTGATGTGGAGCATAAGGAAAAACATGGAGGACATTGTTAGAAGGAAGGGAAGGGTGAATGGGGGGAAATCAGAGGAGGCAATGAACCATGAGAGACTGTGGACTCTATCCAGGGTCTCTCTTATTTATACCAAGGTAACTGGGAACTTGAGCTAGTAAGCAGGAAGTCACTATGAATACTATAATGAATGAAAAGACTATGGATGAATTGGGGGAATGATTCATTGGGAGGTGAGGCTCTGTGCACTACCCTTACCCTACCAGAGTATAAACATTTAAAGAATTAGATTTGTGGTCAGTCAAATGCCTCATAGGATGTAGCTCAAAAAATATCATCTTGTGATGATTGGGCTTTCCTTTTTTCTTTACATTGGCCACCCTCTTTGGTTCACATGGTCTTTATTCAGACAGTGTAGAGTAAAATTGACTAGATTTTCCCTTATATTATAGTGCTTCCTCCCTATGATTACACTGTACCCTAGATTGGAGTTTTGGTTGTTGTCTAAGTTCTTCAAGCAAATACTTACAGTCTCTAGGTTTGCCATCATGATGACTAATCTCATTTATTATATGTAGATTAGACCACTTTCCCTTCTAGAGGACAACGTTACTTCTTTTCTTTCCAAAATACTAGCAAGTGCTTTTATTATCTCTCCCATGTACTTACCACCTAGATTAGTGTGACAATGTAATCAAATTTGAAATGAATTGAAGTCCCTTCCTATGTATTAATCATAGAACCTTAGGTCTAGAAGAGACCTTAGGGTACCATCTTACCCCTGACCCTTCCTAGGTGCATGAATATCTTATTTCAGGCCCATTGTGACCTCACCGTCTCTTAACTAAATCCAGAAATGAAAAAGAACAATTTCTTTGGAAATTCTCTTAAGCTGACATTTTTAAAAGCAATGATTATTCCTCATGTATAAACACAATCTTCTTAATTTTGTTTAATTTTATTTCTTCTTTAGTAATCTTCTCCTTCAAGATGAGATGAGTAGAATAGTATTCCGGGTTTGTAGAATGACTACATGTGCATCGAGGCAGAAGCTAGGCAGATAAATGGAAGGTGATCCCACAGTGCTTTGGCTGGATGAATCCTAACCAAATAGAGGAGTGGTGAGATGAGGAGGAGGGAGTGGCCTTGACATTCAGGGAGGTTTGGGCCTGAATTTTCTACACATCATATATCAATTTTCCATCTCACCTTAGAGTTCAGTTAGCACAGGAAACGAGCTGGTCACTAAATCCGGGAGAGAACCAGGAATAATAGAGCAGACCTCAGCGTACGGCTCACTAGAAAAGGAAGCTGCCCAGAGACCAGCTGAGCTGCCTTTATTGTTCCACAAAGCAATAGTTACACCCCTCACAATCTCTCATGTGTCCCAGAAGAATGTATTCCAGAGGTAGAGCCTGTGAAGAAGAAAGTAGATATGCAATTGCTCTGAGACCACGAGGCTCCAGAACTACATGGTGACCAAGGCTATTCCTATAATCAAGCTGTGGGCAGTATTCCCTGCCTCCAAAGACCCTTATGAAGATTTGAGGGGCAGTTTTTGTTTTGCTTTGTTTTGTTTTTACCAAGCCTTATGAACTTAAAAATAGCTGAAAGCTTGCTTGGTTGGGACAAAATACTCTTTTAGGACCAAACCAAAAAATTACCCTGACAGTCTTTTGAGGAGATGAGGGGAAAGGAGAACGGTGAGTATTATCAGGTGTGAAGAAAGCATTTCCCTTTTCCATCTTTGACCTCTGACCACAGCAGCCACACAGACCAAGGTTTTCAGTCAGTAACTTATCAAACTAAGGTACATGGCAGGCTCACTAGGACATCCAGTTCACCAACAGCAGTGGGAACTTCTTTCTATCTCCCTGTTTATTCAAATGTCACATGTATAGCCTCACTGATAATTCTGTTTTCACTCCAAGATAGATTCTCCAATATCTGGCATTTCATTGATTCTACAAGCAAAGGGTAAGAAGAAACAAGAAACCAACCTTGAACTTAGTCTACCTGTCACTTCTTTGGGGGTTGGGTTTAAGAATCTCCTTGAAAGAACCCTTTTTTCCTCACCTAAAAGAGTCAAATATAAACTGGATTGAGGTTTAATTTTTAACAGTTGGAGAAGACACTGTGGCAGAGAACAATACTTTGTAAAGGTTTACCTCTCCCACATGAACCAGGATGGAAATTATGCTTAATATGTAAAGTATTTTCCAGGGACTTACATTATCAAGGGAAAATACCTTCTCCTCAAATAGACATCTGCTCAAATTCATATATATCACTTAATAAAATAAAAAATAATTTTATTTCTGTGTGTATGAGTAGTAAACATTCACTGTAAAAGCTTTGTAAGACACAGACATCTACGCAAGAGAAAATGGAATCTTCTAGTCATGCCTTCATCATGAAAAGCACTGTTAATATTTTGGTATTTCCTGCTATCCCTTTTTTGATATATTTTTAAAACACACTGAAGATTAGACTATGTATAATGCAATAGGTATAACATTTTGCAAATATTAAATCACCCTTCTGCTGGTCCTTGGGTGAATTTTTAAATAAAACATCAATTTCTTTACTAGATCTAGAACTCTTCAGGTTTGCTATTTTTTTAAATTTTATTAACATATAATGTATTATTTGCCCCAGGGTTCATGTCTGTGAATCATCAGGCTTACACATTTCACAGCACTCACCATAGCACATACCCTCCCCAATGTCCATCACCTAGCCACCTTATCCCTACCTTTCTACCCCCTAGGTTAGCTAATTCTTAAGTGAACTTAGGTAGTTTGTGTCTTTCAAGGAATTTGTCTGTTTCTTCTAAGGTATCAGATTTATTGACAAAATGTTTCATAATATTTTCATGGGTAGTGTCTACATATGTAGTACCCATAGTGATGCAATGTCTACAGTGATGTCACCTCTTTCTTTCCTAATATAGGTAAGTTACAGCTCAACTTTTCCTGATTAGTCTAGAGGTTTAGTAGTTTTGTTGATCTTCTTAAAGAACTGAATTATATATCATATAATGATGCCATCTTGCAAAGATCTTTGCCCATGTCCTTCAGCCCGAGAACCAAGCTCAACTGCTCATGGTCCCAGAGACCACTTCCCTAGTTCTAGACCTGTTTCTTTTCCTATTCCAGGAAGATTCACAGTAGGAGCACCCATTTGTTTAGGACAATGGCCACCTTCCACTGAAACATGTGGTCTGTCCACTCTCCCTCCTTCTTCCATTGCTTAGAGAAGACACACTCAACAGTTGACTATACGATTCCTCAGGCTTAACACCATGTGTGTGGAATTGAATCAAGTAGTCCAGTACTTCTAAACCGACCTTGGTGTATTTCCTCTCCATAATCTTTCCTCTGGTAATAGGTGAAGAAAAGATCGGATCCTCAGCATGGCCGGGTGGTAGGTATAATGTCTCTCAGGAACCTGAGCTTCTCTGGTACTTCTGTAAAAATTAGAAAAAAATTGCCCTTTCTGAAACACCTGCATTAGTATCACATTATTGGTTTTGGGCTTTCAGTGGGACTTTCCCCCAAAACAATGAAAAGTCTACAACCAAACTGGCTCATAGGCATGGTTTCCTATAGAACAAAAGGAAGGTCTGCCCCAGGATATATTTCAGGTCTTGCCCTTGAACACAAAAAATATTCCTAAAGAAAGATTCCCAACTCCAGCAGGAAGACCTTCTTATTGGAAAAGTCTTTTTAAAAGAATCTTTGAAAATTGCCTTTAACTTAAAAAAAAATTTAAAATTAAAAAAAATTAAAATTAAAAAGAAAAATTTAAAATTAAAAAAAAAAAAAAAAGGCAAAGCCCCTGAGGCCACCCCGCTTTCCAGACTCTTATGGTCTTGCAGTGGAACTTCCTGAACTTGGTCTGTTTTGAGGGGTTTTCAGGATGTAAATCTCATTTTTCTATTGAGTAGAAGCAAAAATGAAGAATATGTAAAGAAAAGCAAGGAACACTTTACATTTCCACAGTTACCCGATTTGAGGGAAACATACCAATAACTACCTTCCAACAACCAGGCTTATGCATGGTCTTCCCTCCACAAGCCATCAAGGACCATGAATCCTGTGTTTGGCAAAGTAGGGGGTTGAGGAGAGCTTCCTGGGGCAGGAAATACCTCAGCTAAGCCCTGAGGGAAGAGACCTCCAGGCAAGACCCTCACCATCTCTTTGGAATCTGTGGCATGCATGTGTAAGCCCATTTTACAGAGCAGACGCGCCGAGACCCGCGGCTTTCAGATTCCCCTCTGCCTCTCTGGTTTCTTCCGACGAGTTCATCCATTCAAAAATGTTTGTTTGAGATTCTATGTGCTAACAGGAGCAAACAGAGGGGCAGGAACAGGTAATGGAGAGGGGACTGGACCTCTGATCACAGAGAGGGTGAGGCTTCAGTCAGTTCCTCAGGCTTCTGTGTTGAGTTCTCCTTGCCTCCCCTGCCAGCTGCCCACACACTCCTCTCGAGTATCCTCTGCCTCTACTGGGAGAACCATACGTCCTCTCCATTTCACAGACATGAAACAGGCATTAGGTCATGCAGAACAGAGCAGCTCTGGCAAAGCAGGGCATCAGGGAGGGCTCCCTGGAGGAGGCAGCCAAGTCCTGGAAGGCAGAGACACCAGCCAGACATAACTTAAGCACTGCTCCCAGACTGTGCCAGGACACAGAGAGCCAAAACTGGGCATGTGAGTGAGGGTGGGGATTGGTGGGCGGGGTGTGGGGTGAGGAGCTGGAAGCGTGGGAGGAGGGAGAGGTGGTGGGAATGGGACAAGTCCAAATGCTGACGAGGACCCCGTGGCGGAGTTTCTGAGCACGGCTCTATCCATGATAGCATGCGTCCCAGTCTCTCCCTTGACTCTAGAGGGAGTCACAACCTTCTCTCCACAAAGCCTTAATTTTTTTCCCCCTCCCTCCTGGGTCTTGCTCTAGTCTTCAAATATATAGGTTGCAGTTTTTCTGCCAGAGAGAAGTAAATAAATACTAAATAAATAAATGAATAAATAGTCAAGAAAGAAGAAGCAAGCTTTGCCAACACTTCAGTGTTTGGATGTGTTCGTGTCCTCATTTGCCTGTTTTGGAAAGCAAAGCACTTCTAAAACATAGTTTTTAAAAACAGGAAATATGGTGTTTCTGATTCAATCTCATTTGCATTCTTTTATTCCCTGTAAATGTATTTCAACGCAAGTAAAATTTCACTGGTTATACATGAGTAAGTTTCCAAAGAAGCCCCAGTAACTCTCAAGAATCATCCCTGCTATCGGATGTTGGTCAGATTTTAGTTTCAAGCAAAGGCTTTTTTAAAATCCATGAAACAAGAATATATTTATCTAAGGTCAAAAAATGAGTTATTGAGAACCCAGTGGGGATATAATCTTATCCACCATTATTTAGCCACCTTAGGGAGGGTGTTAGAGATAAAGTTGCTTCGGGGCTCTTTTTAAAGAAAACTACAATAGCATCATACATCATCTGCCTGGTCGCTGAAGGTATCGGAGATACCATTTATACGAGGCCATCTATTTGGCTTGGGTTCATTTTGTTACTGTCTTCTCTATAAAACAGTTAAATTGGATATTGACTAATAGTGTCCTTGGATATCCATTTAAGTAGACAGAAGAGGTGTACTAACATGGAAATATGAATATGTTCCTATCATGGGGATTAAAGTAATTGCCCCAAACCAGTCATGCAAGTGACAGAATGAGGAATCTACCTTCTCTCTCCCTGCTTCCCTGGCCAACTCCTAAAGACTATGTTCATTCAAGGGTAACCATAGGCTGTAAATCTGTGATGAGATGCTTTTCCCGAGAATAAGTATGCACGTGTGTCCATGTATGCGTGACCTTGGTCATCCCAGGATTGGTGAGAACCTTCGCAGTGTGGAAGATGATACGAGCTGTTTGCCCCTCTGCACCACCACCATCGTATTGCGGCAGTAAATCAAGCCCGTGAGCAAGGTGAATGCTAAGAAACTCTGTGTTTGAGAATCTGAAAAAGGAGGTGCTGGCCTCCAAGTGAGAAGACGCTGGTTCTGTGAGAGATGGATGCTGAGACACCTTGAATCTGAAAGTGTCTCTGAATGAAAGCAAGGGAGAGCTCGTCTCAGGGGGCATCCGGTTGGCATGTGGGGCAGCAATGGAGGGTGGGATCTCAGCTGCTAGAACAGACCCACCGTGCATTCTCTCCTGGTTCATCAGAGCCTTCCTGACTTTTCCTGTTTCCTTCTCTCACCTGGTTCCAGAATCCAGACACTTGCTAACATCCTCAAGGATCTCTATCTTGTCTTCACTGCAGATTCACTGCCTCCAAACTCAGCTAAACCTTGCCCATCCTTTTGCATGTCCCCAGTCAATTCTTACTTCTATTTTCCACTGCAAAAAAAGATAATAAATCCCTCCACTCAGCACTATTTGCACTAGAGTTTTTGTGCCTATCCTTGCCAATTTATTACGCAAATATACATGTGTATATATACACATACAATATGTATAATGTATATTTATACATATAGTATATAGCATATAGTATATAGTATATATATAGTATATAGCATATATATGCTATATAGCATACAGTATATAGCATAGTATATAGTATATATAGTATATATATAGTGTATAGCATATAGTATATAGTATGCATATTTACAGAGTGGAATATATATATAGTATATAATATATATATAGTATATAGCATATAGCATATAGTATATAGTATGCGTATTTACAGAGTGGAATATATATATATAGTATATATATAGCATATAGCATAGAGTATATATATATAGTATATGTATATATTGTATATAGCATATAGCATATAGTATATAGTATGCATATTTACAGAGTGGAATCATACTGTGTCGACCCTTCTGTTACCTGGGAGTCTCACTTAACAGTGGAGATCATTCCTATCAATAAATATAAATCAGATCATTAGTAACGGCTGTGTAGTGTTGTATTATTTCGATGAGGTACAATATATTTAGTGCAAATCTTGCTTTTTGTAAATCTTGCCATTTATTTACCACCGTTTATTTAGAACACTTACAGGTTCTTCTGTGAAAATGTTATTGCAGATGGGTCTTGTGGTTCTTGCACTCGTTTGATTAATATTGAGGATATTAATTAATTAATAATATTAATATTAATAATTCCTGGAAGGTGAATTACTGAATCAAAGATATGTACTTTATAAAGACTTTGATACATATTGCTGAATTTTTCTCTAGAATCTTTATACCAATTTATACCAATCCCCAAGGTAGTCTGAATAATAATCCTCACGCTCAAAGCTGGTCCATATCCCAGTCCCCAGAACCAGTGAATGTGTTACCTTCCTGGTAAAAAAAGAGACTTTGTAGATGTGATTAAATTAAGGATTTTGAGATAGGGAGACTATTCTGTAGTATTGGGTGGGCTCAATGTAATCATAAGCGTCCTTATAAGAGGGAGGCCAGGGGGTCCGAGTCAGGGAGTGGGGTGTAGCGAAGGAAGCAGAGGCTGCGGTGAAGAGGGGCCAACAGCCAAGAACCAGAGCTGACTCGAGAAACTGGACAAGGCCTGAAAACGTATTTTCCCCCAGAGTCTCCAAAAGGGACACAGCTTTGCTGACCCGGTTCACACTTCTGATCTTCAGGACCCTGAGAGAATAAGTCGGTGTTGCTTTAGACCACTAAATTGTGGCAAATTGTTTCAGCAGTAATAGAAAAGGAATACAGTCCCCAAGTTCTTGTTTGGCCACATTCACACCAACACAGGATTATCTTTTTTTCATCTGTTTTTCAGTCTGATGAGTCAAAAGGGGTAGCTCATAGCTTTAATTTTTCATTTTAAAGAGTATTACTCAGTTTGAAATAGTTTCTATATTTATTTGCCATTCGAATTTCTTCTTGGGTCAGGTGCCCTGTCATAGCCTTCATCCGTGTTTCTATTTGAATGTGCATCTTTTTCTGTATTAATTTCATGTTCCATGTTAGGACCAATCTTTAAAAACATACCACTTGTCAAGTTTTGTTATAGTATCAGAGAATACCCACAATTATCTGGGAGGCTATTAAAATCCTCCTCCTTTTCCAGCTATATAACTATGTGATCATGATTTATTTTTATATTTCAGCCTCTAGTGGAAGCATTGGGCTTCCAGCCTGTCTCTTTTCACTGTCATTTCCCTCTCTACCCAAATTTGAAGACCTCCAGTTGCCTTTTCCTATTTTATGATCTTGCTTCTTCCTTATAGTTGATTAGATCAGAAGAGAAATTACACTGAGTCTCCTGAGAATATGTAACATGGTGGAACACGTTTTGTTTATCGTGGGCAGCTAGGATCTATATTCTGGGGAAGTGTGAAGTGGCCATAGTCCACACAAGCTCATGGAGAGAACATGTGTACAAAGATTCACAGAGACAAGGGACAGCGATGTGGGTCCAGTTCCTGGCTTGGCCCCCTTTCCACAGTCAGGGTGCATCTCCCCTGAAAGTTTCCACACTGCAGCCATGGAGTGAGTCCTCTAGTAAATTATCATTTGTGTAAAGGATTGCAAGTCAGTTCTGATATTACCAAACGCACACATGTAATAAAAAAATTCTGATTTGTTGTGGTATAAAGCCCATAACACCTCTCTTAAGTACCTACCAGTGTTTTCAGACCCTGAGCCTTTCATGCTCCCTTCTTCCAATCTCTGTCATGTCACTCCATTCCCCATGTCTCCCCCTGGATGATCTCTGCCTGTTTACTGGCTCTTGTCTGCATTTGCAATGGCTTTAATCATTTCTATTTTGGGGGAAAAATCTATTTTAATCCAAATTCCTTTTGAACTTGAATCCTTCTCTCCCCACTCCTGAAAAGAGAAGTCTACATTCACTGTCTTCATTTTCTCCCCAGCACTCATCTAAAATGGTCTGGCTCCCTCCTCAAATATGGCGTTAAAGTTGCCCTAGCCAAGGACCTGTCACAGCACCCTTGACATTCACTTTGTAGTGTCTGTGAATAACACAGCTGATACAGTGCAGCTTTGCCCGCTAACCTAAGCCCATTTCGCTCTCAGAAAGTTACTGGATAGCCCAGCAGTCTGTGATGCAGTTAGCCTTGCTCTCTCTTTAGGTTTTTAGTTTGGAATATCTCAAACATATGAAAAAAACAAGGTGACGGATATAATAAGCACCTATATAACCAACAACCAGCTTCAACATTTATCTACTCAGATTCTATTTTCTTTCTTCTATAATCTCAGCTACTCCTGTCACTTTCCTAGGATCATTTCAAAGCAGAATTACAGATTCATATTATTTCATCTGTAAATATTTTAATGTGTATGTCTAAATGACAAGGATCTGCTTTATAAACAAAATCATATTATCATCATCATAATCTTGCATCAACAATTTGTTGGTACCAATTACCTCATTGGTGTTTGTATTTCCCTAATTTTCCTATAATAATCTTTTTTATTCTTAAAAGATATTTTATTGAAATCTGGGTCCAAATAAGAATCTACACATTTTAGGGTGAAATATCTAAACCTCAGGGAGGAAATCATCAAAATCCTAGAGGAGAACACAGGCAGCAACCTCTTTGACCTCAGCCACAGCAACCTTTTATTAGACATGTCTCTGGAAGCAAGGGACACAAAAGCAAAAATGAACTATTGGGGCCTCATCAAGATAAAAAGCTTCTGCACAGTGAAGGAAACAATCAACAAACTAAAAAGCAGCCTATGAAATGGGAGAAGATATTTGCAAATGACATATCTGATAAAGGGCTGGTATCCAAAATCTATAAAGAACTTATCAGACTCAACACCCCTACCCAAAAATAATCCAGTTAAGAAATGGGCAGAAGACATGAAGAGACATTTTCCCAAAGACATTCAGATGGCTAACGAACACATGAAAAGATGCTCAACATCACTCATCATCAGGGAAATACAAATCAAAACCACAGTGAGATATCACCTCACACCTGTCAGAATGGCTAATATTAATAACACAGGAAACAACAGATGATGGCGAGGATGCGGAGAAAGGAGAGCCCTCTTACACTGTTGGTGGGAACACAAGCTGGTGCAGCCACTCAGGAAAACAGTATGGAGTTTCCTCAGAAAGTTAAAAATAGAACTAACCCATGATCTAGCAATTGCACTACTAGGTATTTACCCAAAGGATACAAAAATACAGATTCGAAGGGCACATGCACCCTGATGTTTATAGCATGATTATCAATAATAGCTAGACTATGGAGAGAGCCCAAATGCCCATCGACTGATGAATGGATAAAGATTATATATATATACATATATGTATGTATATGTGTGTGTGTGTGTGTGTATCACTCAGCCATCAAAAAAAAAATCTTGCCATTTGCAGCAACGTGTATGGAGCTAAGTGAAATAAGTCAGTTGGAGAGAGACAAATACCATATGATTTCACCCATATATCGGATTTAGGAAACAAAACAAACATATGGGAAGGGGGAAAAAAGAAAGAGAGAGGGAAGGAAAAAATAAGAGACTCTTAATGGTAGAGAACAAACTGAGGGTTGATGGAAGGGAGGTGGATAGGGATGGGCTAAATGGGGGATGGGCATTAAGGAGGGCACTTATGATGAGCGCTGGGTGTTGTATGAAAGCGATGAATCACTAAATTCTAACTACTAATTTTAATTCAAAACTAACATACAATAGTTTTGTATGTTAACTAACTAGAATTTAAAAACAAATTTAGTACTTAAAACAAAGTATTAAAGTATTAAAAACAAATAAAGTACTTAAAAGAATCCACACATTTTTAATTGTTAAGAGATCTCCTTAATTTATAGATGCCCTGTCTATCTTCCTTTCAATTTAAGTTGTTGAAGAAACAAAGTGTTTTGTCTTGTAGAGTTTCCCACCGTCTGGGAAACTTGTTGATTGCATTCCTGGGGTATCCTTAACTTATTCCTTTGTCCCCATATTTCCTGTAAATTGTTGAGGGCTTGATAAAGTTCAAGTTAAATTTTTTTGTAAGATTGCCTCCAAGGTGTTGCATACCTATAACAGAAGAATGTATGTTCTGGTCTCCTTTCTTGGCAGCCCTGGGATAGATCTACCGCGGCCTTATTAGACTCTATTACAGTTTTCCGTGTACGTGGTACTCTCCCTCTCAAGATGGTAGAATCCTCGAGGACAGAGCCAGTGTCCTTAGCACCTACCCTAATGCCTGGCTCAGTGGCAAAAGAACTCTTCCCATAAGGCTCCTATGAGAGAGATCAGGTCCCATAGCAGGAAAATGAACAACTTCTGAAGGAAAAATTAGTTGTAAAATGTTTCCTTAAAAGATTGAAGCAGAGAAATTGTTATTTACTTGTAGGAAAAAACATTATAAGTTTGGAGACCTTCTCTTACAAAAATGACAGTTGGGGCTTAGAGCAGGTGCTCATGATCTCTTCTTCATCAGTAGCCAGATAGCAAAGACATCTCACTGGCGAAACCACTTCTAGTTGGGAACTATAACCAGTAAAACTCATCTTCCTATTTTCTATAGCTAAGGACTACTTCCACAAATGAGGAAACTGAATTTTGGAGAAGTTAAATCACTTGCCCAAAGGTGCATACTTAATACTTGGCAGAGGTAGAGGCTTAAAGGTGGGTCTTTGGACTTCAATTACAAAGCTTTTTTCCAGAATGTATTACAGAGCTGGTCTCCCTAGGTGGCTCCCACATTAGGTGGGCTTTGACAAGTGATAAAACCAAATACGAGTTTTCTTTCGACCTTGAGGTAAAAATCATCAAATCCACCGTCAGGGCAAGATCATTCTCAGCAAAAAGAAGCCCCAGATGAAAAAGAACCAGGTGACAGGAATTCCTCAAGACTTGGCAATAACTAAAAAGACTCTCAATTTTGTTCACTGTTCTGAGAGAAAAATAAGCAGTTCAAATCCTGCCGTTGTGAAAAGCCTTGAAATTATACCCTGTCAGGTGCCCTTGCCATTGGGAAAGCCTGGCCTATTTGGTGGAATCCCTCCAGTGGTCTCTGGGCTTGTATTGGGGCATCTGCCAGTGCTCACTTCACACGTATAACTCACTGCATCACCACCCTGGATGCCTGACCAGGGCCATGTGTCTTCACATAAAGTAGAAACTAAGAAGTCGGGATCCTCCTCCTGGCTGGACCAGTGGGAGCTCTGCAAAGATCACCTCAATAGCTCCTCAGGCTTTCCAGATTTGAGTGCCAAGGCTTATCCTGAATAGCTTCCATAACTTGCTGTTGGGACCAGCCAAGCCATCTCAAGGGTAAAGGCCAACGGAAACAGCTCTCTGATTTATTCCCCGCTAGGTTCTGAGCAATGCTTCAGTCATTTACCAAACTAGTAGTGCCCTCATATTTGGACTAGGCCGTGGTATGACCTGAGGACATTATAGTTGCAGGTGAATACACTATAGGCTAAAAGTCAAAGCTGAAGCCGAAGTTAAAACCCAAAATCAAACCTGACTGAAAGGTTGTGAAGACAATTCAATGTAGCACTAAATCAGGATCGCAACTAATGGGGGGAAGCCTACTCCCTGTGACTCTCCTCTGAGCTTCTCAGCTATGAACCGTTAAGACACCCAAGGGCAGGCTTCTTTCAATGCCATCAACTTTGTTACGCACACATTGGGTTGTTGGAGTTGTTCGATGTTCTTTTCATGCTCCCCACCCCCAGAATGTCTCATGTGAAACAATAATCTATGTCGAACAATTTCCCTCCTCTGAGAAAGCTTTCCTGAGCTCCTGGGTTTCAGACCTTTCCTTCTTTGTGTTCTCCCAGTGACTGGTTCATACTCGTTTATCCTGGTTCATACTTTCCTTATCGCTCGTGTAGTCCATATTGCGCAGGGGTTACACACTGAGGTGGTATTGGTTAGGGTTTACCCTTCATCCCCTGAAAAACAGAACCCTTGCACCCTTCTTTGTTGACCTTCGACTAGAACAGCGCCTGGCACTGAATAAGAATTTGTTACGTGACAGCTCTACAAAACACTTTGTACACAAAACTTCTGCCACTCCTGCTCACATGAATCAGATTACTTCCAAGAAAGAAAGAGAACCTGGCAAAGCAAATTCACCAAGAGAGCCTCCTAAGGCGATGAGGGTTGCCAGTCACATAGAATCATTTTTTGTTGTTATTGTTTTTTCATTGAAACAAAAATTATGGACTCTACTATGTAGCACAGTCTAAAATGAGACA
Organism: Nasua narica; assembly: GCA_028533885.1. Classification (NCBI taxonomy): domain Eukaryota; kingdom Metazoa; phylum Chordata; class Mammalia; order Carnivora; family Procyonidae; genus Nasua; species Nasua narica. The sequence goes on along the minus strand of CM052807.1, from coordinate 61,106,785 downwards.
AGGAAACCTGAATAAAGTAAGATCGGCATTTTTCTTCTCTGGAAATAAATCCAGACTTAGCATGATTAATACAATGTAAGATGAGAATGAGGCATTGCTTATCCTGCCACTTCCTGAAAGCCTGGGTGTGTTGCTGGACCATTCGGAGGTTTGGTCTTCTCTCCAGGGCAAGCCAGGGGTCAGCTAAGGAGTCCTGTCCTAAATAAAGCTTTCTTTGGATAAGCCCTCTGGGAACGCTCTGACCTCGAGCTCCCTAATGTAGGCAAATAGGTTGTATTTCATGTACTAATGCCAATAGAACTCCTGGAATGTTGAATCAAGAACGCTCTGTGGCTGGCTTTGGCAAGAACTTCATGATGGATGAGCAGTGGTCACCATGGGTACAGATGGGGCGTCAGGAGACTATGGCTGGATATCTCCACCTCTTCATCATATCCCAATCCAGAAAAAAAGTTGCTACATGTGGGCTTTCATCATTCTAACCTTGAGGAATCCAGAAATGATGAGTTCAGACCAAATACCCCAAATTCATCCTTCCTTGTCAGAGACAACCCCTGCACATTTCACAGAGAAATGTCTGGGAGCTCAGAACAATACAGTGTCCCAGGTCAGATCCTGCTCCATGTGCCTTTGGCAAGTGTGGCTGGCGTAATCCCCACAGGAGCCCTTGCTGCAGACCTGGAGTCAGTTCCTAAAGCCAATTGCTGCCTATCTGATTGATTTGTTTATTGCACAGCCACTTACCTGCATATGGCAACGGCGGGGGCGGGGGCGGGGGGCACGGAGGTATTGCTCTTGTGCCCTCAAGGGGAATAAGAAGAGGAAAACCTGCCAGGATGAGGCATCTGGCAGAACTTTCTGAAACCCTTTCTATTTCAAGAACTTGGAATACACATGGACCTCAAAGGCACCAGGGAGTCACTCTGGCTTGTCCCGAGTGCCCTCAAGAGGAATTATTTGCAATCCTTGACCTCACATGACTACACTGGAGCACATTTCAAATGCTTTGTTTCCACAGGTGGAGAGCTCAACCAACACCACAGCCATGCCTCATTTATATAAGCATAAGGGAGAAGAATGGGTTGAAATCCCCAAAATAGAAGCGGAATACTGACAAAGTCATTTTCAACTTTGAAGCCAATGACATTAAGTATCAGGTCACATGAGTGGAAGGAGGACAGACATACTTTTTCAGCTGCTGCTCATGAGCCATAATTTAAAAATATCCTTATGTAGACTTAACTGTCCTCTGATTTCATCACCCTACAGCCCTTTACTCCAAACAAAAGTGATTCGTACTCCAGCAGATATTTCTTCCTGATATGAAATCCTGTCTCCAGAATGGCACTCTGTCTTAATATCTCGAACCAGCTGTTAAGAAGACGCACATAAGGGATCACAGGGAACAGGGAGGAGAGTTCTTTTGCAAACTACTCATGAGAATGAAGGCAACATTTCTTATCAACTTGGATGCATCAAAAGAAGGAATGCTAAAAACAAGTCAAACACACAGAGGAAAAATTTTAAAAATCTTGTGACAATGGAATGCAAGAATTTTTATGAAGCTCATCAATAAACACATAGCAGGCACTTGATACGCAATCTTGAATTGAACTAACACTCGTTCTAATTTCTTAAATTCTCTGAGTTCTTTAGAATCTGCCTAGGATTGCTGGTGACCTCTTCCTTTTATTTCTACCTCCCTGACAAAGAGTAGTCCACAGGCATCAACAGATGAAGCCAATGCAGTTTTTGAGGATATATCCTAGCAGACACTCATAAATTTTGTATGTAAGAATGAGTCTACAGAGGGAACCAAGGACTCCGTACCACAGTTGTCCCCAAGTTCAAAAGGAACTGACACACTGTTTATAGGATCCAGTTTGGCTCACCCAAGAACCAGTCTTAACAAAAGGGCTCGGACTTCTTACTGGTCACTCTCCTTAAGTTCACAAAGTAGCGAAATGTAATGGGCAAATATGTGCACCTTCAGAATTCATATAAGTGATAGTCTGATTTTTTTTCTTTTTTTTCTTATCTTATTTCCTGAAGACAAATGTTTCTTTTAAATATTTTTTAACCAACGCAGACTTGAATATATTAAGTAAATGTTTGTCTGTAAAATATTGTCTCCAATATTTTGTCTGTAAAAGTTGTCTCCAATGTTATTGGAATATAATTCATTCTAATTATTTAAGTGTTGTAGCTTTACTTCCCAGATGATGAGGGGAGAACAAATCTTTTCATAGAGAATGAGTAGAGAAATAGTTAATGTAGAGAAAATTAGAGCAGTAAATAAAGGAAGTTGGTGGAGAATTTTCAATAGTTTCTCTGGATTGTGGGACTCTACAAAACATTCAATGAGGAAGTCAGCTTTACCTGTATAGTGTCTGCCCTCTTCTTTCCACTGCCCCCAAATTAGTCCCCATCACCTTGCTGGACTGTTGTAATAGTCACCTAACTAGTCTCTCTGTCTCCTTTCTCTCCTTCAATCATCTGGTATCAATCACTTAAACAAGAAATATGTAACAAGCATCTACTATGTGCTAGACATATTTCTACAACCATTTTAAAGAATATCACAAGGATCTTTAGAGAGAAGAGGCTCTTAAAAATAGAAATTGAGTTGACTTTTAAAGAAAATGACCTGAAGAGGTGGTTTGTCTACCAAATTCATTCCCATAGGACCTATGAGTAGGAGGATGGTATGTGTGTGTGTCCTCCAGATTAAAACCTGACATTAGCTTGCTTCTTCCCTGAAGAAGACAAAATCATTTTTCAATCATTTAGAAGAATATGCCAAAAAAAGCCTATGACAGAGCAAAGCTCTGGCCCTGGCTAATGTCCTAAGGTGTAAGGAGACTGGGTGTCACTGTGATATAATTATCATCATATTTCTCTGGTCATTCAGCCTAAGTGTAATTTCAAAAGATCTAACCACCTTTTCCCGCCCAACATCTCTGGTCTTTTCCAATTTTATTTGATTAATATTCCGATGAACTTCTGGTCCCAAAAGCAGTTTTGAGAATGTTTTCAAAGCTATATATATAGCTTTGAATATATATATATATATATAATAACTTAAGAATTTTCAAAATAATAATACATACACATATATGTATTATTTTGAAAATAATATATACATACATTATCTATGTTATTATTATTAATTCTATATTATTTATATATAATTATATATTGATATTAATATATAATATTACATATTATATGTGTATATATACATATACACACATATATGTATATATTATTTTGAAAATTCTTAAGTTATACTAGGATGAATCTTCATTTCCCATTTAAAATCTATAAATCTGAAAGTTTAACACTGTATGAATAATAATGCTGCTTTAAGGAAAAAACTGGGGGGACCCTAAGAAGTCCCATCAATTAAGATGCCCATTAGCCTTAGGAAAAAGACTTCATTTATATTCCAAGATTGTACATTGCCCTATTTCTGTCTGTTGAGAAATGAGTGCTGTCTACTTGGAATTTGTCAAGTGAAACTGTGGAAAAGTCTCGGGGTCTGGAGAAGACTTGAAATCCAGTCTCTATCTTTTGCTGTGTTCTCTGAGAAGAGGCATTTCTGTTCTTGGTGCCTCTGTTTCCTCTTCTGTAAAATGTCACAGAGTGGTGTGAGTATGTTACATTGCTTTGCGAAACATGAAGCACTCTGTTAGTGGCACACTGGCTGTGAGAAGGGATGCTTTGGGGCATTGGGTTCTATCTTTAATAATAAAGAATTAAGGCAGGTTCCCCAATCCTACTTCTTCCTACACAGGGGAGATGGGGTCTCTTCTCGAACTTTGAAAGTATGTATTACAACATACTCCAATACTCCAAGTATGTATTACAACATACTTTTAATACTCCAACTATTTAATACTCCAAGTATTAAAGAGCACAAAAAGAATTAACATCACCCATTGACCAATGAATTATGGAAGCTAATCATTGAGGCTGAAGAGGCTTTGGCATAAATATACAAACATTTTTAGCTGCTATTCATGGAAACAAATATTCCACTTCTATGTGGATTGCTTTTCCAAATATTGGTTTAATTTTTGTCCCTCTGCCTCTTGCACTTTTAGGCTGGGTACTAGTAAGGAAAATACACAGTGGGTATCCACACACCAGCCACGGGTATAAATGGTTACACACACTCAGCTGTGTAAAAAATAACTAATGGTATTCAACAAAATTGACTCCTTTTAATTTCTTAAAAACACAATTTGCTGGTCTTTGAGTCAAATGGATATTAAATGGATAAAAAATAACAATCATCACACATGAATTATCATTAAATCTACTGGCTAGATAGAAAACCTGATAGAAAATAAAATATTTTGGGGGCCTTTAGAATAGGATCCATACATTGGTCCAACTGCAGACTCTCCCAAAGTCCTATGGGGTTTATTGGTAAAAAATTAAATTCTGGTAATAGTGAGAATTTTTGAAGACAACATATCCTACTTTCATCATCATGTTATTCTTCATTTAAAATTCATTAAATTGGGGCACCTGGGTGGCTCAGTCAGTTAAGGATCTGCCTTTGGCTCAGGTCATGATCCCAGAGTCCTGGGATCAAGCCCCGCATTGGGTTCCCTGGTCAGTGGGGAGCTTGCTTCTCCCTCTTCCTCTGTTTGCTGCTCTCCCTGCTTATGCTCACTCTCTGTCAAATAAATAAATAAAAATCTTTAAATTAAAAAATCTCATTAAATTAATTATTATACTTATGTTCCAATAAATGCAAGTCAATGTAATCTTTTATACTATAATATCAGCAGAAATTATTTTCGTTAAAAATCCACTGGCATGGAGCACCTGGGTGGCTCAGTGGGTTAAAGCCTCTGCCTTCAGTTCAGGTCATGATCTCAGGGTCTTGGGATTGAGCCCCGCATCGGACTCTCTTCTCAGCAAGGAGCCTGCTTCCCCCCCTCTCTTTCTGCTTGCCTCTCTGCCTGCTTGTGATTGCTCTCTCTCTGTCAAATAAATAAATAAAATCTTAAAAAAAATCCACTAGCACATTTCTCTGTTTACCATTTATTTTTGTCTCCATTTTCTCAGTGAAGTGACAAGTTATCTGGGGACATTTTGGTCACTATCAATTCTCTTTCCTTACTACCACCCTGCCCGTCTGCTTGAATTTCATGAGCAGCTGACTCAGACCACTACTCATCTTACTTGAAGTCCAGGCTTTGCCAACACACCCAGTGTGGTTATTTTTATAAGCTGTAGCAACTAGTTGTTTGAACTGGTCAGCCCATCCAGTCATGGGAGTGGACCTGGTCATTCCAAAGGCACAAAGAGAAGAGAGGGGACAGGACATGGGGGGTTACGACCAAACTGAGCTATGGATTGTAATTTCCAAGAAGTTAAAAATCACTGATTACTCAGTCACTTTTTTGAGGAAAAAGTAGAAAAAGACTCCAATTCCTGAAGACATTTCTAGCATCAGATTTGTGGGAGGAAATGGAAGCCCCATAGTTTGCATTCTCTATGCAGCCCTTTCATCTCTTATGTCCCTATTTATTCACACCAATGATCATGCTGAGAGCTAGTGGAAAGTCGAGGTAGAGGGGAGCTGACAATGGTAGAAATAGAGATGACTTCAAGTCCTCCTGCCCAGGACACTGGCCATCTCTGGAGGAAAGAACTACACAAACACATGAACTGCAATGAAGGCAGACCACCAGTTAGAGCCAGTAGTGCCCCCACTGTCCCATCTCTTCTATGAGTCTTTTGTGTAAAATGCGTGAAGCCCTTCTATACATCCCACAATGCCAGACACAAGGTAGATGGTCTGAAATGCTGCTTGAGTTCTACCAGTTTAGTAACTCTTTTCTTCTTTTCTCTGATTATTAAATAAATTTGCATAGATTTAGTTGGTTATGAGATACTAGATCTTGAGGTGTTATAAAGTAGCTTTACATAATTTTTTTAAGTATTCCCCACCTACCACACCACCCCCAAATTAATCATTTCAGTAGTCAGGGACAATCTATTATATAACACAGTCTTCTCAGTACATAAAAAAAAAAAAAAAAAACCAATAGTTAATGATTGATAGATCAGGAGAGGCTCTGAAATTTTGAAATCAGAAAGTGTGATCTGCAAGGGAACCAAGCTCCAAGTGACATGTACACCTAGGGTTCTTTATTTAAAAAAAAATTTTTTTTACCATAAATAAACATACTGCTCTCATGTGTTATTATTAAGGAAACATTAATGTAAGTTACCAAGTGACGTGAAACTTACTTTGACTTCATATTGGAATGTTTGACACCAAATTGAGCATTTTATATTTAAAAACACTATCCGATCACATACAAAGACCTACAATTGGCTGACAAATGAAATAAAAACAATTTACAAATTGTCCCTGTCACAATTCTTTCTTGAGGAATAAGGCATAGCACAGTTGAGTTTCTTGCCTCTAAAAATGAATTTGGTATGATAGCCAAGTAACTGAATGAGCCAAAAAAGCCCAAGGGTTAAATAAGAAATCTTGAGGTTGATGAGTTCTTTGAAATAAAGCCTTCTATAAGGGTCTAGTTACTATCCGTGCACACAAAACTTCCAGGAAAAGGTGTCACAGTTATTTAGCCCTATATATCACCAGAGCCATGGATTATCCATTGGGTTGACTGGTTGTTTTTCCTTTCTCTTTGACTTAGGTACAGCTATATCCCCTGTTCTGTTGTAGGATGGGGCCATAATCCATCATGGAGTTCGGCACCACAAGGCCTTACCAGAAGAGGAATGGCTCACTAATGAAAAGGACATGGTAGCAAGGACATCTAACTGGAGACTGGTTAAGAGGCAGTGAAGTAGGTGTACACAGGAGACAGGGGCGTTGCCTAAATAGGGCTGGCTCGCTGCCTAGACAGGTCCTCACAAGGGGAGTATTTCAGATAGTGAATGCACCACTTTCCAGAGAATGACTTCAGACTTGTGGGCTCTGAAACTCAATCAGTAACAGAGTTCCTTGGACTTAGGGATGCACCTTATTCTAACAAAACTAAAAAGATCATGAGGTAGAAACACAGAAAGCCAAGCTATTAAATTTTAAAGAGAATGCTAACTGTCAGGGAGACCTCACATTCAAGTCAGTCTGATCAGTGCAAAGTACATAAGAAGTTTACTTTGGGGAAAAGGAAACAAGAGGAGTTAGTTATGTGAACAGTATTTGCAGCAAGCATTGGCTTTGACAACCTGCCATATCCATCTCCATAATATGAATACACTGGCCAGACAGACTATCCCCCTTCTGCCATTGCTCAAACACACACAACTCAGATTTGCCCATGTCTTTAATGGGACCTTATATATCTCTCTTTACTCCAAATTATGGTGGACTTATTTCTTAGTTTAATTTTCAAATAACAATCTTACTTCCCTTATTTCCAGATTTTGGGGATCCATTCCTGTTTTCCCTATGGATTGTCTGCAAGATCTAGGACTAAAAGACCAGTTCTGGAAGAGAACAGTGGTGAAATATATCTGTGATACCGCCACAGTCAAAAGGCACCAGACCCTAAAGAGATCAGAAGTGACTACAGACCAGTGTGCCGGATGGCATATATTCTTGATCTAGGACCAATGGCCACTGTTAGCATGTCTGACACTGACAAAAATCCCCCAAGGATGTAGTCGTCTTTCAAACAATTTTTCCACATTCCTCCCTGTGATCCACAGTGAAAATTCCTTCAGATATTGACTCACCTATTTGGCACTTACAGCCATAATTAAACACAGAATTCTTTGCACCCCCATCCTTTTTTTCTCTTTGTTCCTTTTTTTTCCATCTTTCGCTCAGCAGGGTGGGGCTGGGGAGGGTAACTGAAGCTAGGGTAGAGATCTTTTCCCATGCCACAGTAATTAGATATAATTCACACAAGTACTTTAAATGATCAGGATCCTCTTTCTAGGCTAAGAACTACAATGGGTACTTAGGAAGTTTCCTAAACACAAAAAAAAAATCTCTTAAAATACTTATCATCTCAGCTCACGCCAAGCTGGAAGACTGCTGATTACACAGGTAAAATCTGCCTCAGAAGATGTGTCATCATTAACATAAGTTAAACTAAATCAGAAATTTCTTTTTTTTTGTTTTGACCCTCAACACTTTATCTCTTTTTGTTAATCAACACTTTTGTGTTTTCTTGAAGCTCATCTCAGTTTATGTGATTATCTTTGGGTGAGGCAATAGGATCCTAATCCAGCCAGTCAACATAACTAAAACCCAGCTAGTGCATTACAAAATAGACACATTTGCATGTGTTTGGAAATATTAAGGTCTCATCTCTAGATTATCTAAATTTGTAATGTCAGATCAATCAAATGAAGCAATTAAACTCTAGTAAATCTTGTTTTGCAGAAAATAGAGCAGTACAGAGTCTTTTTTTTAAACTAACATATAATGTACTACTTGTTTCAGGGGTACAGGTCTGTGATTCACCAGTCTTACACAATTCACAGCACGCACCATAGCACATCCCCTCCCCAGTGTCCATCACCCCACCACCCCATCCCTCTCACCCCACTCCCCTCCAGCAACCCTCAGTTTGTTTCTTGAGATTAAGAGTCAGTACAGAGTATTTTCTTTTTTTTTTTTTTTTTTTCCGGAGTATTTTCGTATTGCAGTTTGTGCTGTTTTGTGGGTAGGTGCGCGCGTGCCCATGCGTGTGTTTTAATTACAAAGCAGCAATATAAGCAATGCCTTCTAGAGATCTGCTTCTAAGGAAAATGCAGTTTCACCTTGTTCTGGAGCCTTCGTCTGGATCTGAAAAAAACTTAATCCACAACAACATCCATTCTGAAGGGAACTTCAGAGAATTTCAGCTATCTTTTGACTATCTGCCTGGAAGGCTGAAATTGTGAACTCTTGCCTGTCTCTGACCATTCAATTACTGACTTCCTGTTAGGGAAATCTGCAAAGAGGTTTTTTATCTTTGGTGCTTCTCATGACTCCATCTTTTTCCTGACCTTAAAAAAACATTTATAACACAGTGTAACAAGTATAACATACTTCTGTATAAATGGCTAAATACTGTTCCAACCTGTGTATTTTTAGTTGATTGCCGGGAGGAAAGACACAACCTAAAGTGACAGGGTGGGGACAAAAAAACAAAACATTGGCCTAGACTCAGAACGAGAGGAGACCAGAGTTCCAGCCCTGTAATTGCAAATAATGAGATCTCAGACAACTCATGTCGGCATTCTGCTCCTCTGTTTCCTTCCCTTCTAGATAAGGGCATAGGGGAGAAAAACTTTCTTAGAGTCCCTGACTGGATCTAAAAATTAAACTAACAAAGACAGATTAGCAGGAAAGAAATGTATGCATTTCTTTAATTTCTTTAATTTCTTAATGTAAGTTTTATGTGATGTGGGAGCCTTCCTAAGATAATGAAGACTGGAAGAAATAGTTAGGTCTGAGTGTTTTTGTGCTAGATTTGATGAAGAGTGGCAAGTCATGGAGAGATCCTGTAGGTGATAAAATAGTATGAGGTCAGTCTAACAAACTTGGGGGAAACTCAGCGAGGTCTGTTTGTTAGCATTCTTCTAAGGGGCTGTTAGTCTGTGGAAATAAAGATGTTCCTTTCTTCCAGGTATAGGGAAGACACCTCTCATATAAGGGTTTTATGACCTATTACAGGGAGAAAGATGAAAGGAAGATCAAAGTCACTTTCCTACTTCTGTTTTCTCAAACTCCTTCAGCTTAAAATATTTGATATGCCAAGGTGCCATATTTTGGGGTAGGATGTCCTGAACCCCATCAAGAGGGTAAAAAAAAAAAAGAGGGTTTAACTGGGGCTTTGAGAGGTCAGCAAGTTCACAAATTCTAATATACATTCCAGACAGAAGGGAGGTTGGAGGACTCCAGGAACTTAAAGAACTGGTATAGAGGTAAGTAGGAATAAAGAAGGAAAAATAGGAAGGAGTAGGAATAAGGAAAGGCTGGAAGGCCGAGAGTTGTGTCAGAGCATGAGATGTTAGAATTTAAGATTCAACGCTGGAAGAGTTATTAGAGATAAGGCCACGGGAGTGAGAGGCTACAGTGGGGTGAAAACAAAAACTATTGAAGTGGGACAATGCTGTGAGTAGCATTTGATGGGTCACTCACACAGTATCAACATCCCCCAGGAAATGAGAAAGATAGCACTGAAGAGGAAGACCGTGAGAAGCCAAAATCTTCAGTGAGTGTAGTATGACTAAGAGATGGTAGAGCATAGCAGTCAGGTACTATTGCCTTAGTTTTGTCCAGACCTAGCTCAAATCACACCTCCACCACTGACCACTTTTGATCTTTGGGCACCTTGCTCACCATGTCAAATTACAGTCTACTGTACTACAAAATGGGGGAAATAATGTCTACCCCACAGGGCCATTCTGTGTGGCAGATGGTAATAATTGCCCACCCAACAGCCAATCACATTATCTTCCTCACCAACAGAACACAATCCTCCATGAATACTGTAAGCAGGTCGGCTCTACCCCACTGGGTAGATCTTGATTCATCTTAGCCAATAATGGTGATTTCCTCTGCTCTCTCAGTAAATGACTTAGAAAGAACTTGACATTGGACAATAAGATGTAGGATAAGCCTACTAAAGTGACTTCAGGGAAATGTTTCTTATCTCTTCATATTGGATTGTGAAGATGTGATGCCAAGAACTCTGCAGCCATCTTGCTGCTGTGAGGAAAACTAACAGATGAGCTGAAAGCATCAGTACAAAAATATGGAAGGAGCCTCCGATTATTTAGCAAAAGTGATATTTGGAAGACTAATAGCACAAGCTGTGAAAATCTGTTGGGAACTTGAGAACTTAGATTGAAATACAATCCAAAAAACCCTGTAGAAATTGCATTTTTAACTTTAAAAGGAGGGTAAAGAGGGGAGCCTTTGAATAAGAAGCTAACATCTTTTAAAATCAATGATGACTGGAACCTTATGAATAAATTATTATATGCTTTATACTTCTTTCCCCAAAGTTGTCGGGTGTCTTAAGAGGTAAATTAATGTTGGTTCAGGAAGTATAAAGTGAGTCATAGGAAGAGAATCTAGTTCAATGATCTTGAAATATATTCAACGTCAAAGATGATTATTTATACTTTTCTTTCTAGGTTTTTGTTGTTTTGTTTTGTTTTGTTTCGTTTTTTTGCACAGGGTAGGGGGTGGTTGGACAACCCATTGTCTAAATACTTTTAAGAGGCAAAGCTGGCTACTGATGTAGAATGATTCAGACAATAGGAATTTGCTCACAGAACTTATGGCTATCGACATATGGATAACAATCCAGAACATGAACCTTGCGATAATATCCTCATTTCTCTGGCTTTCCACTCCTCAGTGGGGTGAGGCTCCTTGACTCATTTGCTGAAAGCCTGACAGATTCTTTAAATAATTTACCAACTTTGAGTCTGTACTTCAAACCTAAATGGAACCAGACAACCTACACACATAATAAATGGGAAAACTGTGCACATATATTTGGATGCACGCAGGAGGCATATATATCCAAAATAGTTAATAACCATTATGACATGAAAACTGACAATCAGAATGAACAGCAGCTGTGGGCTGGAGCAGGGTCCTAGAAGACCCATATTGTTCCAACCACTGACCCTGTTGTTTTTACATCATAGAGAGATGAGAGGATCCCAGGGGAGGATCTGGGAAAGCTGAGAAGAGGTGCCATTTACCAACTGGTATGGGACTATTTCAATAACTTAAACCATGCGATCACATTGGAGCATACCAAGTAAATATCAGCCCAGAACATAGAAACTCAGCTAAGTTATCTTTTGACTGCCAGGAAAACAGACCCAGAACAAAATTGACTTGCCCACATCTTATCTAATTAGTTAGCCTGAGCTACATCTTAGGTATCTTGATTCCTGATCCTCTCCTCTTTTCATCATACTGCATATTCCAGGAAGAAAATTAACAAAAAAATTCCATTCTTTGACCATCGGATCAAAAGGAAGTTCTAAGGTTATAAAGGCAATAGCCATTTTGAGCCCTAAGAGGAGGCCATCAATGCACTGATAACTTCACATATAACATGGATTTTTCTCTGCTTAGTTAAACTAATGATCGATTCTAACTTTGGAGTTTTTATTTAAAATTTTTGTATTTATGACTATTCATTTTTTTTTTAAAGATTTTATTTATTTATTTATTAGGAAAGAGAGAGAGAGTGAGAGAGAGCATGAGAAGGGAGAAGGTCAGAGTGAGAAGCGGACTCCCCATGGAGCTGGGAGCCCGATGTGGGACTCGATACCGGGACTCCGGGATCATGACCTGAGCCGAAGGCAGTCGCTCAACCAACTGCGCCACCCAGGGGCCCTATGACTATTCATTCTTTATTTCCAATATGGAAAGAAGACTTGTGAGTGACTTAGAGTAGAAGTAATATGGTACTTAAAAGAGAAAAAGAATTAATTTGGAGACAACTGAGCCAGGATCAAGTGTTCTGTTGCTTATTTGTTTTGTGAAATTGACCATGAATCTTTGCTTCCCTGAGTGTCAGTTTTATAATCAGTAAAGCAGAGATTAAGAGTTAGGTAGAGTAATAGGACCAGACTGTGATCTGGATTGTTGAGACATGGCTAGAGAAGAAGGCAAGCTTTTCTTCGATGATGCAAGTGATCTACAATTCCTTTTTCCATCACAGTATCCACTAGTCACATGTAGCTACTGAGCACTTGTAATGTGGCCAGGGCAACTGAGGAACTGAATTTTCAACATTTATTTTAATTAATTGACACTGACACCTAAATAGTTACATGTGCTTAGTGGCTCCCGTTTTAGACAGCGCAGGTACATAGAGAGCCAGGGAACTCCTCTAGGCAGAGAGAAAAGTACAGATGCCATGAAGCACTGAGAGAAGAGAGGAGAGTCTTTCCCTTTTCTAAGAGAGCCTATATATAAAAAGTCATTCTTCTTAGACTTATTTCAGCTTTGGGAATTTACATGATATTTTGATAATGATTTCATTTGCAAAAGCATCTTTCCAGGGAGTAGTCTAGCCTATCGCTGTAATTTCTTTGGAAACTGGTGTTAGACATTTTCAGCTGTACTAGATATTTTCTATCTGGTTTATCACAAGGAACTTTTTAAACCCTTCATCGCTTCCGCATCTTGCCCGTCCTTCTCTGACAACAATCGCCGACTTCTTGCTACCCCAGGTTTATAGGCACTGGTTTCCATGTCTTTGAGTAGACCTCAAGGCAGCTTTGCTGATAGGTAGTGGGTCAAAAGCCAACACTTCTATTAGCACAGTGTTATTAGCACAGTATTGCACACCAAAGACATTATCTTCTAGAAAGACTTAGAAGTCTAACAGATATGCCACAAAGGGTTAGATAACATTGTTGCTCTGGAACCAGGAGGGGTGAGAACTTCAAATAGCTCCTGGGCAGTACACATGCTTTCATCTTGACTCTAGGGCTATAGGGCACACCTTGAACTGAAAAGAAAAAGAAAAAGAAACCAACAGATTACCTTAATATTCTTTTTCTCTCCAGCCCTTCCTGCTATAATTTGGAGATACTAAATCATCATCATCATCACCATCATCATCATCAGAAAGAACAAATATTCATATTTCGGGGAAGCCATCCATAGAAAATGGGAGGAAAAGGTTTATTGATTCCTAAATTTGACTGAGGAAATAACCACTAATTAACTCATAGCTTTAAAGTGATATAGAAACATGAACTCCGAAGGCCTTTCAATGCCGATTTCTCATTAAAATATATTTCAAAATGCATCTTATTGTTCTCTGGGTGCTAATGAATTCGTATTTAAGGCATGCACACAGAAACATCTCCTATGCTTCCAAGACAATGCAAAAATGTGCCAGTTGACAGTTTGCCTAAATGGAGCACAATTATCACCAAGTTGCACAGCCTTTTTATCTGTACTGTCACTGCAGGAAATCTCACTGTGTATGTGACCTGAATACATACAACTTAGTGGAAAATTCCGTAAATGCAGAATAGCCTAAGAGCACCTAACAGCTGCCTTGCTTTTTTTTTTTTTTTTTTAAATCAAACACAAGGGATTGCCAGAGAATAGCTTCCCAAAACCACTGGACCTTTTTAAAATTCTCTGTCATTTTCATCTAGTCATATTAATTCTTAAACAGCATCCACTTGGAACGCTGTGCTTCAATCCCGAGAAATGTAAATACTATGGTAATTATAAGCTATATTTTCCAGTGGCACATATTTAAATGATTATCTGAAAGTCAAATGTTAATGTCACAAAACAGAGAAGTAAAACATAGTTAATGTAGTTTGCCCATAGTTAATAGGCTAAAATAGAGCAAGCAATCTAATATTGCAAGGAAATTTGAATGTAGAGACTGGAAGTGCTTTTTCATTATTTAAATATAACGGAATAATAGATACATTTTATTTACATTAGCCTTCCAGGGGACTGGAGGGAGAGGGTATGAAGCAGAAGGATTAGAAGGAAATGTGTGGAGATCGAGTTGTCTGACAGTGTGTATGTCCGTCTGGGTAGGGGTGTGAGGTGATAGACCAACTCGGTACACAGTCCTCATCCTAAATCTGTCAGGAGCGCAAGGGCAGTAAGAAAATCCTTTCTGATGTAGAAATCAGCCATATGCTCTCTGGGCCCCCTCCCCTGGGTTCCATTTGTACAACCCCCCCTCTTCCTCACTAAGCCAATTTGAACAAACATCAAGTGTAATGTTAGTAATGTCCCTAATTACATCCTAGTTTATATTTAACATCCATTACGGAACTATACTTCTGGGGAATTCTATAGAGTCATCAAATTTGATTGTTATTGTGTGTCCTCAAAAAGATATGCTGGAATCCTCACTCCCAGTACCTCAGAAATATTTGGAAATGGGGCAGTTGTAGCTGTAATAAGTCAAGATAAGGCTACGCTGGAGCAGACGAACCCTCCAATCAATGCGGTGGGTATCCATATAGAAGATGGCGGCCATGTGAAGACACAGAGGTGCACAGGGAGAAATGCCACCTGAAGATGGAAGCAGAGATTGGACAGATTCTCCCCCAGAGCCCTCAGAAGGAACAAGCCCCGATAGCACCTTGGTTTTAGACCACTAGCTTCCAGCACTATGTCAATAAATCTCAGTGGGTGGCCTCTGTCTTCAGCTCAGGTCATGGTCTCAGGGTCCTGGGATCGAGCCCCGCATCGGGCACTCTGCTCAGCAGGGAGCCTGCTTCCCCCTCTCTCTTTGCCTGCCTCTCTGCCTACTTGTGATCTCTCTTTCTGTCAAATAAATAAATAAAATCTTAAAAAAAAAAATTTAACTGCCAGAGGCCCTATTTCTTCTTGCAAGAAACTTCACTATGGCACGACTTCCAAGTGTTCATATACTTATCTGGTTTTAGTCTCCGCATCTATTATATATATATGAACACAGACACGCACATCTAAAACATACTACCATATTTTACAAAGGGAAAGAAGGCCATTGAGCTGAACTCTTTCCGAGAAATTTTACTTTTCGAAACCCATAGTGAAATAGCTTTAAATTGAAGGATCCCGTTTTAGTGCACTGTATTATAGTCATTAGACATTTCACAGATGCCCATTCGTAATAGCATCTCAAGGTGAATAAATGAACACTTTAGACCTTGCAGCATAGATCACATTTAATGAAATGCCTAGCTGGGTCTTGAGAATACTTTACCTCTCTTTAATGAGAACCGATGTTGTCCTGAGAAATCGTAATTTCCACAACCATCAGTATCGAGAACAGGTGAAATAAACAACAGTGCATGCCATTTTTATAACGTGGTCCAAATAGTATTGGAAAAATATGCTGAGCACAGCTCTGCCTCATCAGTGACCTTTTCACGCAGAAGACATGTGAGAACACATGCAACACTGACATGACGGTATGTCCAGGCCCTTTGGGAACAGACAGCTTTCAAAATGATGTGACATGCAAAGTACCCACGAGGCAAGGGAAGCAGCAAAGAAACACCATCTACAACGTAAGAATCTGGGATTGTCATCTGCTGTACTAACTCTAGATAGATGACTTAACTTCTCGACTCTTTCCTCTTTTGCTCATTGTTTTTTTTTTTTTAACCCATGGTAGTTTATGTAGTGCAGTTTAATTCACATAAAATTAGTTTGGCTCTAATGATTCTCTTTATTAAATTAATGTGAAAATGTCATTTCCATGATGAGACTTCCTCTATATTTTTTTCTGTCTTCCCCCCTTTTTATAACTTGTTCAGAATATTTTTCAAGGATCTCAGGTAATGCGAAGCAATCTGACCAGCAAAAAGCAAAAACATCTTGAGCCTCTTTTCAATCTGGGAATTAGTCACTCTTTTAGTTCCAGAAAACTCTTATACTTCAAGTTTACCTCAAGTTCATGAACAGGGCAGGAAGTCTGGAATAATAAAGCCCAAAATCATTGGAACCTTCAAACCATCAGATCTTTTTCACAGGTGCCACTCTAATTTTTATGGGGAAAAAAATACAAGTAAACAATCATAACAGCTTCTATGGTGGTTTTTAACATTCTTGAATTTCTTCAGTTGCTTACAGTTGAAAATTGTGTTATGGAACCTTAATGTACTTTGCTCTATTTGCTAAGGCAAGACATAAAATGGCAGGTGTCATAAATAATTTCAAAAGAGGAGACACAAGAGGATCGAGGCATTTAGAGAGTTAACTCTTAGCACACCAGAAGGTGGACTAACAGGATTCTCCCATGTAGTTATCCTTGACTTTGTGATACTTCCCAGTACGTGAAAAAGAGATGGCGTCTGACAGATTGTTGCAGCCTGGCCTCCCAAGTCAGTGGGCCATTCAGTCAGTTCCTGGGCGGGCCAGATAGCATCACCAGCCCCCTTCCTTGCCACGCCCATCTTTTTGCTCCCATGGTTATCCTGAGTACAGTGGACCAGAGAAATGATTCTAGGTGCCATGGTTTCTTTGAGGAGGTGGGAGCTGAAGAAAGAGGGGCAAGGAAAAAGGTGCTTCCCCAGCTTCCAAGGCAAAGAGACCTAGAAAGAAAGGAAAGCTACATTTTGTAGTTTGTACCTCTCCCTCCGTCTCATACACACACACACACACACACACACACACACACACACACACACACCCCTCATACTGTATGGTACACCTTTGTCATTCTTTTCTCACTGCTGCCCTTGATGCACATTCAAATGAGACTTTGCACGTAGAATGCTTATAGGCTAAAGAGGACACATATACAATGAATCGTCTTGAGTCACGTAATTGTCTAGGAATCATCTTTGGGCCCCGTGATTTGTTAAGCAGGTGCTCAATAAATGTTTGCCAAATAGATGGGTGTATGCCTGCCACCTACTGACATGGGGCTTAATTTTAATTATTTGTTAGATGATTTATTCCCCTTCGTTTCTGAATCATCTCCTCTGCATATTTCAGGGATCCTATGCCGCCAGAAGTTGCTGCTTTGGAAATTAAACGAGACAATCCTGAATTCTAAAAATTCTGGAAAACATCTATATAAGCTTCGGTTTTTTCATCCTCTACCTTGGGCTCATTCCAATTTTGCAAATGAGTTTCAGCTATTCTCTTAATTGTCCATCTGCAGCTTAAATTCTATTGGTGCTTTTAAATGAATTTCCTCCGTAGAAGAACATGCAATGTGTGTACCAAAATCCAGCAGAAATGGAAATTCTAGGGTGTTAAATGAAATACTACATAATGTTTTTTTATCTGTTTTAGATAAAAAGAGTATGCAACTTGTTTAATTTAATGCTCTCTATATAAATGATTGGCTTAAAATGTAATGTTTTATAAATCTAGATCTTCTGAATGACTTTCATGTATATTTCTTTCATATTTCATATAGTTGCTATAATACCTGGAACACTTCTCATAGCAAGAAGATTGAAATGATATATATTGGTGGTTCTCACAAGATGAACAGTGATTTTTTTTTAGAAGTCTTCAGAAAACATATAATTACGACTCAGTTATTGTAAAAGAAGTACAAACTAAAAAATAGAAGAAAATATAAATTCTTATGGGGTGCCTGGGTGACTTAGTTGGCTAAGCATCTGACTCTTGATAACAGCTCAGGTCTTGGTGTTAGGGTCATGAGTTCGGGCCCTATGTTGGGCTCCACATTAGGCACAGCCTACTTAAAATATATATATTCTTATAATTTTACCACCCAAGAATTAACCACCACTGGCATTCTATCTGAAAGCTGTTCATACTTTTTCTGTGCATGTACGTATATATTTTTTCAGAGATGGAAACATATTGTACATACACCATACTTTTACTTTTAACCCAATTCTTGCACTTAATATTTTCCCATGTCAATAAATATTCTTTTACAACATCATCTTTAATGGTGGCATAGAGTTTTATTTGTGTCAGGTATCATGAACATTTAATCATTATCTGCATTCACCACTTAGACTGTTTTCAATAAAGCACTATTATAAATAGCACTGCCTTAAACATCTTCGGCTAAGTCTTTGTTTGCTGTCGGATTAATGATTTCCTTACAATAAATTACTAAATGTAAAAATGCTGGTTTAAAGCCTGTCTGAATTTTTTTTTTTAAGATTTTATTTATTTGACAGAGAGAGAGAGAGAGAGAGACAATGAGAGAGGGAACACGAGCAGGGGAAGTCGGAGAGAGAGAAGTAGGATTCCCATAAAGCAGGGAGCCTGATGTGGGGCTCGATCCCAGGACTCTGGGATCATGACCTGAGCTAAAGGCAGTAACTTAACAACTGACCCATCCAGTCACCCTGCCTGTCTTTATTTTTAAGGCCTTTGATATTTAGAGTGGCAGCGGTTTCTGAAGGATTCCCTGGCTGTTGGTGACATCTAACTTGAGCTCTTGGAATAATCTGAAGAGGAAAATTTGACCAAGACAATGTCAGAAGCCCTCTCATGTTGGATGGGCAATGAAATAGTGGAATCTCCTGGTTTCCAAATGAATACTAAGTTTCAAACTGAGTATACCTATAGGAGATATATTTTATTCATTTACTATTTTTTAAAGATTTTATTTATTTATTTGAGTGGGGGAGAGAGAACATAAGCAGGGGGAAGAGACAGAGGGAAAGGGAGAAGTAGATATGGGGCTCCATCCCAGAACCCTAGGACCTTGCCCCAGGAGGAATGTTGTAAAACTAAGAAAAACATTGGGCCCATTGATAGCTGGAAGAAAATACAGTACACTAGAAACACAGAGGGCACTTTAGGGCAGCGGATTTGTCCTGGACAATTTTGTGAGCCACCCAGGACAGTAAGAGTCCCACCATGTGGAGCAGGGCCACTGACAACATAGCCTCCATGAGTGGCAACATTGACATGAAAGCCGCATCCCAGTTAATCTTATCGTGTTTTTTTTTTTCTTTTTCTTTTTCTTTCTTTTTTTTTTTACAATGTCGGAGGGCATTAAGTTGAGGAAAGCGCTAGGTACCAAATCAAGCCTGTACAAACCACCATCAACCAGCTGAGTCCATTCAGTTGGGACCTTTTACCACACAAAGGCCACAGGTGACTCTGTGTGGTCCCCCCGAAATCCAGGTGCCTTCAACATAGTGGAGCTTTGGTTAAGAAGACAAGAAAGAACGGGGAGAATAATGTGTAGTAGACCCAGCGGAAGTCTCAGAAAAGACAAGAAAGACAAGGCCAGGCAGTGGCCTAGGCAGAAGTAGAGAAGAATTATAGTCCCATTATCAGCCATGACAAAGATCAGCAGTACAAAGAGTGGCTAATAACTGGGAGGTGGGGTGGGGGAGGGGGAGGTTGCACACACACGTTTTTCTAAATTTCTTCTAGAGTTAGTTAATATGTATTTATCCATACTTTAAAGAAGAGAAAGAGGCTGAATGAATACATTTAAATTTCTCTTAAACAAAGGACACAGAAAATATAGGTGCTTATCCTGCATTCCAGGTAGACACCAGGTTAGTAGACCCCCCCCTCACGGGGGCTGTGGGGCTGGGAAAAGGAGATAATGTCAAGGGGTTCACATGTGTTCAATCTAATGCCAATTGACATCACTTCTTTTCCCTTCCCTGTTTCTCTCCAGAAAAGGCATGACTGCTGATAGCCAAGCAGTTCCAAACTCTTTTTCTGCATGCGGCCCCGTGGTGATCTCTTCATGGTAAGGCCTAGAAGGAGCCCCACTTAAAATCCTGGCTGTCAGAGACCCCAGCCCAAGCTAGTCAAAACAGAAGGTGGACGCCTGGAAACAACATTCAATAGCAAGGATATGGGAGCACACAACAGGCTGAAATGCTAATGGAAAGCAAAAATGAATAAAATCAAGCAGAATTGAGACAACAAGGTTTTTTTAAAAATTATTTTTTTGATGACAGCAAATTTTGTTAAAAAATATCTTCTCTATAGAAAATTAGGGGACTACTAATATCCTCTGAATAAGGAGGTTCCATCAGTCACTCAAACATTTTCTAAGCCCGGCACTCCCTAATTTATGACATTTAAATGGGAAAGCAAGCCAATGATTTGGGATGTTGCTTTTATAATAAGATAGGATATAACCAGTAACTTAGTCATCATATTTAATAATGATGATGTAAATTCTCAGTTAATATAAGCTGAGTGCCAGGAACACCATTAAGTATTTTACACATATATTAACTTATTACCCCCTTTTCCAGATGAGGAAACAGTCATAGAGCGTGAAGTTATCCGGAGTCCCATATAGTGTGTGACTGGTAGAGCAGAGCTTTCAACTCAGGCACTGCGCTGCCAGGGTCTGTGTGTTTAAGTGTCGTCCAGCCCTATTACCTATTACAGTGCGCAACAGCCTCCTCTGTCCTGGGGGTGGATGGCGCACAGCTGATCAAGGGTCACGCCCACTTCTGTCAGGTTTCACCGAGGTTTTTTTTTTTTTAATTTCAATGAACATAACATGATATTCTCTGAAACGGATTTTTACAAAGTGGCCTAGCATACTGTGGGTTCCTAAATGCCTACCACATAAGAAAAGTGGTACAAAGAGTGCTTTGATTATATCTGTAGGAATAAAAGAAGGATTTTTGTGATTTTCTTCAAAAGAACACAAACCCTTTAAATTTATTTAGATCTTCCACGTGAGGGCACAGTTAGTCCTTCACAGATCTTAGGACCAAGCCTCTTATTCTTAGGGAATGTGCGTGAATCAGATAAGAGGAGCACAGTAGCCAGGAAGAAGAACACACAGCCAGAGCAGAAGACCCCCACAGAGAATCTGCTCTACCTTCGGAGGCTCCAATGATGCCCATTTCCAGCTCCCAAGTCCTCCTGTCCATCCTCGCAGGCCTGGAAGACCCTCCCTGGGGTTGATGTTGGGTATTGACGTTGCCATTCTTGGTTTTTACAGAAGTCCTTGCCTAACAGCAATCGCAACACACAGCTGTTTTCCTTTGCACACAACAAGGATAAGTGCGTGTTTTTCTGTGTCTAGAAGAAGATACACTCTGGGTCTCTTCTCCATACTCTAGGTTTGGGTTCTTGAGGAGACACGGGAGAAAGCGAGGCGCGCTGATGGAGGGAGCGTGAGACCTCGCATAACGCACACCTTCTAAAATAGGCAGAGTGACTAACTCCACAGCGACTTCCCAGGTTGGGGTGGGAAATATTTCCAGAGAAAGAGAAAGATAAGTAACACAGAGGGAGGTAGCTGATTTCCAATCTAGAGCAGAGCCCCAGGGCAGGAGAAAGACCAAGGTCAGAGAAGCTTTCTATTCATTTTTTCTCTCCCAGCGCGCACTCTTCAGTGGTAGCTCTGAAACCCCGCGGCCATATCCACCTTTTCTTCAAAGCACCGGTGACAGAAACACTATGAGAGAAACAAAGTGGGAGGTGTGTTAAAGATGCCAGAGCCTCGGGGAAGACTGGGGATGAGAATTTATCTACAACACGCTTATCTCAAGCTGTGCTAAGCAATTCCCTGGCTGCCCTTTCCTGGAGAACCTAGCTTTGGGTGATGCTGTCCCCCAGCGTCTCACACCCCTGCAGATGGTGCAGCCCAAGCGGGCTTCTCCTCGCTCAGGACAGCCTGCAGGAGCAGAATTCACGCTCTGGCCCAACAGTAGATGTCAGCACTAACCTTGCTCATGGAATTTCAGCATCTGTTGCGACATCCACACAGTTTCGGTGGTTATACGTTCAATGATAACATCTTAAGGACCAGAAATATCTAAAAGGTTATTTTTTCAAGAAAATCGATAATTAGATGTTTACCTTAAAAAAAAAAAAAAGTCCAGTTTTCTTCCTCTTGGGAGAAAAGAGGTTGGAGAAGTTGTCAACATTCATGGATTTATGGGTGCTGCAAATAGGAACCTTGCCTGCTTTCTGATCGCTTTTCTCACTTATCAAACTCCCAGACAAATCTATGTTGTGATATTCCTGAAGAAAGTAACAGACAAGGCTGAAGTGGAAAAAAGAATAGTTTAATTTTACTATATAAAATTTATACCTCGGGATCTGACAGTTTTAATTATGCTTTTTAAAAACTTGGATTTTATTGTTTTCGATCTGTTTTCAGTTTATGGAAAAATTGAGGAGAAGGTACAGAGATTCTGTCTACCCCCCCTGCTCATGCACGGCCCAGCCCCCCTCCTGGCAACATTCTGCACGTGTTGGGTACATCTGTCTTAATGCATGAACTTACATCAACATATCATTATTACCCAAAATGTATATAGTTCACTCTTGGTGTTGTACATTTTATGGGTTTTGACAAATATATAATGACACGTATTCCCCATTATAGTATTGTACAGAATAGATTCACTGCCCTAAAAGTTCCCCATGCTGGCCTTATTCATCCCTCCTTCCCCTAACCGTTTGTAACCACTAACCCTTTTATTGTCTCCATAGTCTTGTCTTTTTCAGATTGTCATATCGTTAGAAATCATAACGTCTTTGCCTTTGCAGATTGGCTTCTTTCACTTAGTAATATGCATGTAAGTTTCCTCTATGCTTTTTCATGGCTTGATAGCTCTTTCTTTTCAGCTCTGAACAATATTCCATTGTCTAGAGGTATCACAGTTAGTCTATTCACCTATTGAAGGACACCCCGATTGCTTCCAAGTTTGGCCAGTTGTGAATAAAGTTGTTATAAATATTTGTGTACAGGTTTTTGTGTGGACGTGTATTTCTAGCTTATTTGGGTACATGGCAAGGAGCATAATTGCATGGTCATATGGTAAGAATAGGTTTAGTTTTGTAAAAAAACTGAACTGGCAAAAGTTTAGTTTCCCAAACTGTCTTCCAAAGTGACTGTGCCATTTTGTATTCCTACCACCAATGAATGAGAGTTCCCGTTGTTCCTCACCTTCCCAGCATCACTGTTGAGTGTTTTGGATTGGGGCCATTCTCATAGGAATATGACAGCTTCTCATTCTTGTTTGAGTTTGCCATTCCCTAGTGGTATAGGATGTCACTCATCTTCTCACATGCTTATGCATGTGGGATTTTGTTCTAGCAAGTCGTGATTGCTTTTTTGCCCATGCGGCAGTTTGCCCTGTGATCTCACTTCTCTGACAGGTCGAAGGAGAGTTGTTGGCTTTGAGTTTGTTCAGCCTTTTACTTGTTAGGATGGAGTGATGACTTCTAAGTCCTTAATATGCTGGACCAGAAACCAGAAGTCCTCATTATGGTAGTAAAGCATCTGCTTTTCCCTTATTTGGGATCTAGATTGTTAAGAGTTATTTGTTCTGAAAGGCATTCTCACAAATACCAAGTTCTTCAGTTCCTTTATGTTTTAGAGCTTAGTAAATGGTGATTATAGACTATCTATAGTCTATAGATAGGTGATCTTAGAAACCATATAGTCCAACCCTTAATTTTTAGATGAACAGATAAGTGAGGTCTAGAAAAATTAAGTTGCTTGATCAGAGCATTCCATGACTTAACCTCAGAGAAAAGTCTGATTAAAAACAATTACTATTTCAGACTCTACCACTTGATTACTTCATGCTCATTTCCTACCTTCACCCCAAGTTTACCGGGTATCTGTCTTGCCTCCCTCATGTCTCAAGGGATGGTGATTCCATCCTCAAGGCAAATACTCTCTAGCCCAAGCCCAATCTGGAAACTCTGTTTTCAGGGTGCCTGAGTGGTTCAGTTGGTTAAGCATCCCATTCTTGATTTCAGCTCAGGTCCTGATCCCAGGGTCCTGAGATTGAGGCCTGCGTTGTTGGGCTCAGCGCTAGGTATGGAGCCTGCTTAAGATTCTCTCTCTTCTTCTCCTACTTTTAAAAAAAAGAAAAGAAAAAAAATCCCATTTTCTTTCCAATGCTCAGCTTAGGAATAAATATGCGACTCTCAGGACATTGGGACATAGGGGAAATCTACTTAAGGCTTTCTGGAACAGATTTATTTGTTCCTAGGAGGTAAAAGCAAGAGATTGTTTCTTGGATATTTCCACATCTGAATGTGAGGCCTAGAATTTCTGCTTTTTGGGACTGTCACAGGAGCTAGCCAGAAGGCAAACATGTGCCCCACTAAAGAAGGTAGAACAAAGAGATGGGAGGCAGCCAGATCTTTAAGTACATTAAGCTGCAAGATCTTCTGTTATGTTAGATGTTAAACTGCTTTATTGTTTAAATCTGTTTAAGTTGAGGTTTTGTGTTACATAAAGTACAACTTTATGTTACTTGCAGCCAAAGTCAGCCTAATAGAAACAGTTGAATGCAGATTTTCTTATTTCCAAATCTGTCTTAAATATATACTTTGCTATAATTTAATGAAGACCTAATGCTTCAACGTAGCGTCTGGTCCACAACAGGAAGACACTCAGAGGAACCTAAGTACTGCCAAATTTCTATGCCTACAAGTTGTGACCATAATTCCCTGTTCTTTCAGGTCTGTATGTTACAACATGATGAGACATTGCCCGAAGATAGGCCTGCCTATCTTGGATTGTTCAGGAGAATATTTTAAAAATCTGAGTTCAATGACTTGAATCCAGACATATTCTCACCATCCCATCATCTTGGGTTCTGCGGTTTCACACATTTATGTTACTTACGGGGCCCTCCAGGGATCTATATTTAGGACCCTGATAAACTGCTCTTCTCAGAGATTTTTTTTTTTAATTCTCTAACTCCAATGCTTTTCATTCCAACAAGTTCCATAAATAATGGGTAGATTAGAGAGTCAATGTGTCTAGACACCAAGGTTTGAGAAGACCGGTGGATCTCAACCCTGGCTGCACAAAGAATCAGTTGTAGAGAATGTCAACCCTGAGGCCCAGGCCACAACCTTGAATGAAGTAAGAGGATCTCTGGGAGTGAGACCCAGGCATTAATGTCTTTTTTTTTTTTTAATTTTAAAATATTTTTTTTAGTTTGAAGTAAAATAACGTGTACCAAAAAGTTACAGAAATAGCATAAAGAGTTCCTGTTTACCATT
The DNA here is from genome assembly GCA_028533885.1 of Nasua narica. Classification (NCBI taxonomy): domain Eukaryota; kingdom Metazoa; phylum Chordata; class Mammalia; order Carnivora; family Procyonidae; genus Nasua; species Nasua narica. The sequence goes on along the minus strand of CM052807.1, from coordinate 61,081,353 downwards.
AATCCAGATGCTCCACAGTACTTTTATTGTTCCTTTCTTCTACCTCTCTCTCCTCTTTCTGAATCTCTCTCTCTAAATGTATATACTTCCTCTACATATGTTTTTTTCTGAAACATTTGAAAGTTGAAGACATGATGTCCTTCTTCAAAATATTTTAGCCTGTGTTTCTTTTTTTTTTTTTCTTAAAGATTTTATTTATTTATTTGACAGAGAGAGACACAGTGAGAGAGGGTACACAAGCAGGAGGAGGGAGAGAGAGAGAAGCAGGCTTCCCGCGGAACAGAGAGCCCGATGCGGGGCCCGATCCCAGGACCCCGGGATCATGACCCGAGCCAAAGGCAGACGCTCAATGACTGAGCCACCCAGGCACCCCTTAGCCTGTGTTTCTTAAACAAGGACACTCTCTTATATAATCACAGCACAATGGTCAAAGTCAAGAAATCCATGATGATAATAATTATATTATTGAATCTCATTCGGACTTCTCCAAACGCCCCATTCATGCCGTTTTTCTGGTCCAGTTTCTGATCTAGGATCCAGTTCAAGGTCACCATTATATTTAGTTTCCACTTCTCTTTGGTCTCCTTTAAAACGGGCTTGTTCCTCATAGTTTTCATGACCTGAAAAATTTTTAACCAACACCCTAATTATTTTGTAAAATGTCACTCAATTTGGGTTTTCCAGGTGTTTCCTTATGACTCCACTCAGGTTCTGCATTCCTGGCAGGAACACCCCAGGGGGATGCTATGCCCTCAGTACATCATTACCTGGAGGCAAGGGACAGCCATCTGTATTTTTCAAATTCTCCCATGTGATTCCAACATGTGCCCGAGGTTGAAAACTACTCATTTTGGCTAAATATATTTAGAGAGAGAGAGAGTCTTACTTTACAAGCTGAAAATACTTTTCACAAGTGGGACCAAGAAGAAACCAGGACAGAATCTTCTAACTCTGCATGGGACACATCAAACAAATAAGTCAAGTGGTGATGTTGATATATCAGGAAGGTTGGTGACAAGGCTGCAGGAAAGCTCGGGGATGAAGAAGCAGTGAGCTGCCTTCACATTTTATCCAATTTCAGGGTGTTTCTTAAACTTGTGCTTGCTTAAATGAGCTCAAGTACAGCTGGGTCTTTCCTTCTGTCATCTAATCCTTCCCCACTGATAAAACCCTTTCTGTGTCCCCACAGGACTGTGTTCATTTCAGGTTGTACTTATCTTACCTTCCCTCGTATTCAATGTATTTACTGCTTCCTCCACTAGATTGCAAGTTTCCTGTGTGCAAAACTTTCCTCCTACTACAATTTTATCCCTCTGCTCCATATAGATGATCATATATGATTAGATATCCAAATGAATGCTTGCTAAGACAGATTATAGGAAATTGCTTACTCCCATTTTCTTTTCTTTTCAACTTTTAACAAGAAATTTGCTTAAATAACAAAATACTTGACATGAAGGGAAAACTATCTAAGATTCATTTCTTTTAACATAATTTATCCCAATTTAAGTACAGATTGCCCTACATGTAACAGCTATATACAAAAAAGTTCTAAAATTATCCTTGATTTGGGGCACCTGGGTGGCTCAGTCAGTTAAGTGTCCAACTCTTGAATTTGGCTCAGGTCATGATGTCAGGGTCATGAGATTGAGCTCCATGTCAGGCGCCACACTCAGTGGGGAGTCTGCTTGAGATTCTCTGTCTCCCTCTCCACTGCCCCTCTACCCCTCAAGCTCTCTCTCTCTCTCTCCCTCTCCCTAAAACAAATAAATACATCTTTTTTAAAAATTGTCTTTGATTTTTAAATGGTAAATGAAAAACATTAACATTTTTCAATGGAACAAGGTATGCAAGGATTTTTTTATGTTTTGGGATCTGTTGTGGTGGTTCTTGTTGTTAAACTCTGAGGGTAAAATACCTTCCTGGCATATAAAGGTGAGAGCTGAATGAGCATGCCACATACAGATAAAGGAGGTGATGTCACAGAACTAGCACTTTTCCCACCCTATCTCCATTTGATATCAATCAAAACATTGGCCATTTTTAAAAAGCAATAAACTTGTGCTTATTTTATGTCCAGTAAAAGAATGGGATGGGAGAAAATGAGACAAGAGAGAAAACCATCCAGTAGTCACGGGGATATAGTAGAACCAAACTGCAGTTTCTCATTGAGAACGTCTTCTTGGTCTATAAACACAGAGTCCTAGAGTAAAGAAACAGCTTCCCTTTTTAGGAGATTCCTCCTGTCTGCTGCTGGAACAAATCAATTGTACCTTCATCCTCCACATCCACCTGTGCAAGTGTCTCTGTTTCACTGATTGGCTACGGTCAATTCAGCATCTGATCTGTCTCACTGACAAACTCTGTCATTCACAATAGGTTTTCATTGGTTTATTCAGTTTACTAAGTTGTGTTTACCTCTCAACCCTAAACTGTACCACAGAACCATCCTGCCCCGCATCACCTTCAAGTTAATAATAAGACAATTGAGAAGCCTAACAGGAGGCATTCATAGAGCTTTCTTCCCCTTGCTTGGGTTTATAGCAAGAATCTAGGATTATAAACTGTGTCCAAATATCTGTAACTGAAGGGGGAATGGTGGGGGGGGGCGGGTAATGAGATCTTTCTCTTCCAGGGGTTGTTTCTTGTCTATACCTCACCACTGAAAAGACGGTTGTCTTTATCCCCATGGTCCACACAAGTTTAGTGGCTCTCTGTGGCTTCCATATCATAGGATTTGATGGTAAAGCAAATTATGTCTCTGTGTTGTCCTGGAGCCCAGAAGATGTGAATTTGGTTCACATCACAAGTGACAAGCAAAGCTTTTTCAAAAAAAAAAAAAAAAGGGCAATGACAACAAAAAACCCAAAAGCCAAAAGACCATTTTGCATACCTTTAGCCAGGTCATGTGCTCTCTAGTTAGCCACAGTTGCCACCACACCTTACTGCTTATGCACATGCTTTACAATTGGCATTACCTTGATGATCCTGAAGACATTTGACTTCCAGGCCTTGCTCTTAGGCTTCACCCCTGTCACCTGTTGCTAATTCTCTGGGAGGCATCTCGAGGAGTCAGAGCTTGGTCTCCTCTTCTCTTGGAGAGTGTAGACTCTTCTTGTCTCCTTCTAGAGTTTGGGAAACCTTCTTATTTTCAAGGAAACTTCCTTCTTCTAGCCACTCAGTTTCTTCCAACATTCTATCCTCATTCTTCTATCTCGCTTCACAGACCACCATCATTTACCACCTCTGCATTGCTGCACACTGTTTTCCCCTTCTCTCTTCCATCCTGTCACACTCACTTCCCAACGTAGTGGGATTTAAAGCTGGCTTTCTCTTTGAATGTGAGGAAAAGAAAATAGTCACAAAGACCAGGAGAAAAAAACTAATATTCTAAAATATGATTCCACTACCCATGTATAGTTATTGCAGGTTCCTATACTGTAGGGTAATAATAAAATAATTATTTTTGTCTCCTACTTGAACTTGTCCACCAAATTATATCTAATAAGTTAAATGGATGAGCAGTTTAAAAGATAGAATACCTTGAAAATACACTTAAAATTCAGTCAGCTTTTCCTATTTGTACACATCCATTTCTTTTCAACCTTCAGCAGATAAGACTCAAATTCTGCAGACCATAAATTTAAAAGAGTGACCTTGGTTTAAGATAGCTAAACTGAAACTCTCATAAGTCTCTCTATATTCCCATCACCCCATGTTTCCCCAAATGACTAACTAATATTTTATTTCTTAAATCACAGACTCCCTTTCCAAGGAAAAGTGCCATATCCTTTCAACTCTACAAACCATATTCCTACCTTTGTATATCATGTTAGTTTTCATGTTTTAGGGGGAGTTACTTACCCTCAATCACTTAAACAACTCATAAATTACACCTTCAACATTATTCCCAAAGAACACTTTGGGATTCATTAGAAGATTAGTAACTGTTCCCACCCTTACCTCAGTCCACCTCAAGGGTGCTGCTCCCTAGGTGTGAAACAGCCTTTAATGATGTTCTGTTTTACTGTTAAGATTTCTTTGCATTCTCTGTGACTCCATCCACCACAACAGTGTGTTTCAGAAAGTGGAGGAGGACACAGATACACGTTTAGTTTGCTGTGGTCCCTGGAACCGGGATGGGCAGATATAGCCCTCGCAGAACTTTCACATCTAGGCTACCCACAGTCTTCAGCACTAAGATAATTTGGTTTTAAACAATGATTGGGTTTTTGACAATGAATAAATCTTCACAATAGTTGGGATAGGTTCATGGTTCCAGAAAGGGTAACAGAACACCGCATGAGGACTTACATATGCAGGTAAGATTAATTCAAAGAAAGTTGACAAGTTTTACCATAACACACACCTTCTTACAAGGCTCAGCCCCTCACTTCTTCTTTGCTTTAATTAGTATTTCTGCCTTCTTGGTCTCCATTACCAGGTTTAAAGTTTTTGCACTTTACATGGTCTGCTTAGCTAAAGGTTGTTTCTCTAGCTTGTCTCAGGAGCGGGTGTGGCTAATTTGCTTCTAGCTGTTACTAAGTTCTCAAGAGTCTATCCTGACAAGATTCCTTTGCCATCACTCATTTTATAGCTAATTGGGAGCCTGTTATTTATGGCCAATTATAACAGTTAATTAAACTTCAGTAAATTGATTTTTAAAAATCTTTTTCATAACATGAAAAAGAACTCTATTTAGTAAAAGACACAATTTTTTTTGAGGTTGCAATTTTATTTATTTTTATTTTTATTTAAATTCTATTCAGTTAACATACACTATAATATTAGTTTTGGATGTAGAATATAGTGATTCAACACTTCCATACAGATGGCCAACAGACACATGAAAAGATGTTCAACATCACTGATTTTCAGAGAAATGCGAATCAATACTACAATAAGCTATCACTTCACACTTGTCAGAATGACTAAAATCAACAACACAAGATAAAACAGATGTTGGGAGGATGTGGAGAAAGAGGAACCCTCTTGTGCTGTTGGTGGGAATGGAAACTGGTTCAGCTACTCCAGAAAACAGTATGGAGGCTTCTCAAAAAGTTAAAAATAGAGGTACCTTACAAACCAGCAATTCTTACCCAAAGAATACAAAAACACTAATTCGAAGGAATACATGCACCCCAATGTTTATGGCAGCATTATTGACAATGGTTAGGCTATGAAAAAAGCCCAAGTGTTCCTTCACCAATGAATGGGTAAAGATGTGGTATATATTTGCAATGGAATATTACTCAGCCATAAAAAGAAGGAAATCTTGCCATTTGCAACAGTGTGGATGGAGCTAGAGAGTACTATGCTAAGTGAAATAAATCAGCCAGAGAAAGACAAGTCATAGGAGTGATTTCACTCCTATGTGGAATTTAAGAAACAAAACAAACAAGCAAAGGGAAAAAGAAAGAGAACAAACTGACCGTTACCAGATGGGAGGTGGTTGGGGGGATGGGTTAAATAGTTGATAAGGATTATGGAAGTCTTTCCCTCTTATTATCAACAATTTTATTTTAGAAGTTGCTGTGGAATAGCAAAGTTGCTTGCTTTCTTATTTTCTGAAATTGCAAAGAACGATACTTTAAGTGATTTCATCTGGAGCCTTCTCAGATTAGTTATTCATTTAAATTTCACAAATGTTCATTGAAACCTATCATGGAACCCTACCAAATATCTAACATGCAGGTCCTAACACAATAGTTGCTAACTTTATAGGGCAGAAGATCGTATATGCAATTATAATAAAAGATAGGTTCTATTGAAGAGTAAGAAAACAAAGAAACTGCTGCAGAGGTTGGACCCTGTAGAAAAGGTTCAGTCCTGCTAGGGAGGGGCTGCTGGGTTGGGAAGACTTAGAGACAGAAGTAGAAGGAAGGGCAGACCTTTGCCGGACGAACTAGGGATGGGTAGTGAAGTCATTGCAGGCAACCGGAACAGAAGTGTCCAGGAGGCAAAGGAATGGCAGTGGGTGAGTAGACCCGCTCAGAGAGAGCCTGGGGGAGCTGATCGTTGGAACGCTGGGAACGCAGCATGGCCTCGGTCATGGATGGAGCCGTGCTCCTGTCAACCAGTTGCTACTTTGCCAGTAAGTTGTAAGGAGCCAGTGGGCATTTTTGAAAAGGAGCGTGAGCAGCTCTGTGCTCAGGGAAGCTTGCTTTGATGGTCTGACTCATAAAGTGGGAGTTTCAGCAGGGTTGGACAAGCTGTATGTACCCCGTGGGCCAAATCCAGCCTATCAGAGGTAAGAATGGCTTTTACGTTTTTCAGGGGTTGAAAGCAAAACAAAAAAGAGTAATATTTTGTGATACTTGGAAATTATATGAAATTCAGGTTTCAGTCACCATAAGTAAAGTATCAGCAGAACACAGAAACACGCCCTCATTTATGTATTATCCAAGAGGCTTTAGGCTATAATGGCAGAGTTGAGTAGTTGGACACAGATCATCTGGTTCACAGAGCCTAAAATATTTACCGTTTGGTCCTTTGCAGAAAAAGTTTTCTCAGTCCCTCCTCTAGAACTTTAGTTTAAAGAAATCAGACTTTGGGCAACTAAATATTGCAGGGGAAAAAATGTAAAACATAAAGATCTAATACTCATATGGGCTTAATACCTGAAATTTGCTCCCATTAAGGCAGAACAAAGTATTTCTTATCCTTCCTTCATGTATCTCCTCACCCCATACTAACCAATTAGTAACAAGTTTACCCTTGCAACTCCAAACTCCCAAGTGGGAAAGAAACAAATGAAAAATACATGTTTAGCTTGAATCCACACAGGCAAAAGAAAGCACTGTATTTTTTTCCCTTTGCAAAGCAAGACTAAGTCACAACCCTAGCACCAGATCTGTCCCCTTGGGAAAGCCACAGAACTTCTCTTGGTTCATTTCTCATCTCTAAATTGGGTTAATATATCTCCCCTTCCTGCCTCACAGAGGATGAGATAAAACAGAGGATAGTATTCTGTAAGTTTCACTCGACAAATATCGATCACCCACTCTGGGTCAGGCAATATTCCAGGCCCTGAGGCCCATGCATGACACAACAAAGAGGCCTGCTCTCCTGGGGCCTGCCTTCAGTCTCGTGAAAACATCAGTCTTACCATCGTTTTCTCCCATCTATCCCTGTCCCTCTCCACCGGGCAGTTCCTATGCTGTGGAAAATTGTTACAATTATACTACATCTTAATGATCTTCTATTTCAAGTTGCTATATCAATCCAATGGGCCCTTCTCTGACACAATAGCTTTTCCCCAGTTACCAGTTCTGAGTTGGAAGTGAAACTGCTGTAATTACTGTTGACATTCAGAGGGAAGAACTAGGCAGTCTTCTTACTCCTGGTAAGGATCAATCTAATTTGTCCAGATCTGTCCAAAGGCTTTAGTCACAGTGAATATAAAGATTTTTTCCTAAAAAAAAAAAAAAAAAAAAAAAGATTTTTTTCCTAAGTGCAGACAATTTTAATTTCTCTTTGCCAATATCAAATATCTGTGGAATGCTTTATAAAAACTCTGGGAATGATCCCAAAAGACATTTTCTAAGATTACAATGCAAAATAAGTTACCTAAACAGTCAATTGAAAGCAATTTAATGAAATTTACACACAAAAGATTGCTTCTGGCAAAGTCCATCTTTAGATGTGCTCCAAATTCTTTTTTTTTAAAGATTTTATTTATTTATTTATTTGAGAGAGAGAGAGAGAGAGAATGAGAGAGAGGAAGAGGTTAAATGGAGAAGCAGACTCCCTGCTGAGGAGGGAGCCCGATGTGGGACTCGATCCAGGGACTCCAGGATCATGACCTGAGCCAAAGGCAGTTGCTTAACAACTGAGCCACCCAGGCGCCCTAGATGTGCTCCAAATTCTTAATTTGAAGACTATATTTATTTTATTTACTTTCTCAACTTATTTAAATATGAAAGTTTGTCTTTCTCTTTTTGAAATGAACCTGAATCATCCCAGGTAGAAATCATCTCAGAAATATTTTATGCTTTTCTCTAATGAAGATCTAGGGTAGCACAGTCCAGTAGCATCTTCTGTGATGATAAAAATATTCTAGGGGTGCCTGGGTGGCTCAGTGGGTTAAGCCTCTGCCTTTGGCTCAGGTCATGATCTCAGAGTCCTAGGATCGAGTCCCGCATGGGGCTCTCCGCTCAGCAGGGAGCCTGCCTCCCCGCCTCTCTGCCTGCCTCTCTGCCTACTTGTGATCTCTCTCTCTCTATCAAATAAAAAAAAAAATTCTAAATCTGTGCCACTAGCCACATGTATCTAATAAGCACTTAAAATGGGTCTAGTAAGTAGAAAAACCAAATTTTAAATTTTATTTAATTTTAATGAATTTAGATGTAAAATTAGATAACCACCTGTGGTTGGTGCCTACTCTTTTGGACACTGTGGACCCAGGGTTTCTAAACCCTAAGAGCCATGGGTTCTAATTCTCCCTATTTAAATATTAAGTAAGAGTCCAAATGGCTACCACCACACTTACTACCTACAGAGAAAGGCAGAACCATCAAAAGACATGCAGAGGAATCTTCAACTTCTCTTCTGCACCGGGCAGAAGTTGGGTAGAGAGACAGAAATTCTGTATTTCTTTGTAGCTTTAAGGGGCCAAAGGGGGAAAGTGTTAAGTAGCCACACACCAGTCTTCCTGTGAATTTTAATATATAGTCTGTAAAATAGAGAATTAAAAGAAAGTACCTTTCTTTCTGATGTGATGTAGATGCAAACAATTTCTCATTTTGCTCAGACAGGAGAATTTCCTCCTACATCCTTTTCTTACTCCAAGCTGGAGTCTTATTCATTCATCAAACAGACATCAGTTAAGCACATTGACTGTGCTTCTGTACAATTAATCAAGTTATTAAATGCTGCAATCATCTATGCAAATCTAACAGGCTTATTGAATTAGCCAGTCGGGCACACAGACTATTTCTCCCCCAAGGACCCTTCAAACCCTCTCTGGCCAGTTTTTCCTGCCCCTGGTACAAATTCCGAGCAGATTCCACAGCTTTTCTGGTCTCTTCCAGTTGCACTGACTGGTTTTGAAAAGTATCTTCCAGTTTAACTTTGAAATGTCCATCTTTTATCCAATTATCCAATTTAAAGCCTCTACCTCTCCCATTCAATCTTCCCTGTCTGTGGCTGGACAATCTGAGGGGTTAGGAGACCCAGGTGGGCTTCTCCCTTACTCCTTCTAGTCCCCTAACTCCTCACCCACACACCTGCAGCTGCTTTGGACCCCTTTGGGTTGGAGCTTACAGGAAAAGAGAGACATAATACTGGGAGTCTATTCTAACTATACTAGTACAGTCATAATCTGGTATTAGTGCCCTGTGGGTGTGTCAGAAGCAGGATTGTGGACTCTTGTGATGCAACCTTGCCTCTACCCAACACCCCCAACATCATCCCAAGGGGCCTCTCACCTATAGTTCTTCACCTTGGGTAAAAATGCCTCTTTGCTGGCCACTGCCATTGCCTCACAGGCCCCCAGGCACCCTGTATCTATGTTGGGTCACCTTTGCCCTCCAGACCATGCATCCTCTTAGCCAGAAGCCTTCTCAAGATGATCCAGTAAGCCTCCTTCCGAAGGATTCATTCACACCCATGGAAAATATTCTGTACCTTTGCCCCTGCAAAACAACTATCTCATTGCTTCTTGGCAATTTCAGCCGCAGGCTTTTCCCTCAGAAATCTCACGCGTGAGTCTCCATGTCCTTCAAACTCTATGCGACTCACATCAAGTTCTCCGGGTGGTTCTCTTCAAGCCTCTCCTTTGACCTGAGGTAGGAGAGTAACACTTTGGTCCTGAAGGGATGTGTCCTATACCCACAACCCCTCCGAGAAAATGCAGACTCCCAGATTTTCAACCTCCCCATCACTTCTTAACATTCTCTTATAAACTATAGATAGATATCTTGTACCAACTGGGTTAGAGCCACGTGGCATTGATTGATACTTTTCCAAATGAATTATTAAGTGATAAACAATGACCAGCCATTTTTGATTCAATATGCATATCAGTAAAGATGCTTTTGGCTATAACTAGTGATGTGCTGGAAAATATTTAGCAACCACATTTCCAGGGGTGGAGATAATAACCCTAATTTGCAGCATTTGTCAATTTTTGTGTGTAAATAATCCCATCATGGCCAATTTCAAGCTAACAACATGATGTCCCCGAATACAGAGTTGGGCAGAGACACACACTATAAGTTCTAGTGAGCACACATGAGTTGGCCCGAGGACTTACTGTTAGTCCAGTAAGTAACAAATCAAATGGCTCACGCTATAAGGGAATATATTGACTTACATTATAGGAAATCTGGAGGTCATGTAAGCATTAGGCCTTGCTTATCTATTGGTTCATGGAACTCATAGAAGACCCCAGTTCTTTCTGGCTCTCTATGCTGCCATCAACAATGTTGGCTTGATTCTGAAGACTTGCTCCTGACTCTGATAGAGTCAACTCATTCTGAATCTTTTATTGGTCTGAGCTTTGAAACTTTAGCTTTGCATCAAAGACCCTCTAAGTAGATGACTTTTCTTTAGAATTTGATTTCTCTCTTTCTCTTTTATTCTCAATCCAATTTTCAGGTGAAAAAAAAAATGTTGTTCCAGATAATCTCTAAGGTCCTATCAACTTTTGAAGAGTTACATACAATCTGATCCTACAACTTGGTTCCATCTGTCTTGTTTATACATACTCTTTTCAGTGATGATCTCATCTTTTCATATGTTTTCAATGTCCTCAGTATGGTAGAGAACTCTGAAATATGGTGCTCTAGCTCTGAAATCCCTGACTAACTCCAGGACTTACATTTACAAATGCCCAATCAACATTTTTACCTGGGTATCCAAATGACTTCCAATTTAACCAATTTAATCCAAGTAAAATCATTTTTTCTTGTTCTTTCCAAGGAAACAAACAAAATAACCAAAAACTTTCCCTGAAAGTGCCAGTCACTGTTAAGGGCTCCACTATTCTCCCAGGTGCACAAATTTACTCCTCTTTTAAGCATCAGGGATGATGCCCAGGTCAAAACCTGATTTAAGAAACTAGATGGTTGGGATTTTAATTCACCAAGAGGAAGAAGAGTGGAGGATAAAATGGATTGTGGTGGTGAGGGCAGGTGGAAAAGGAAAAGAGCACACGTGATGAGGTTATTTTGGGACATATTACCTTTACAGTGTGATGATAACATTCTCAGCTAATTTCATATGAAGGAAACATCTAAGAGACCAGGAAGGGCACGAAGAACAGCATAACCACAGCAGATTAGGGGACATCTGAGGAGCTGGAGGAGATAGTCCAGTGTTCTTAGAGCTGAATTTTAGAAAAATTAGCTGAGATTAACCATAAGAGAGCAAAGAGAGGGGGAACCTGGAGATAGGAACTTTGGTTAAGAACATCCCTTCCATTAGCCCTTGCTGTTGCAACATCTTCAAGCCCATCCTGTTTGAAAAGCAACTACCACCACCACCACCACCAACAGCAATGTTACTATAAAAACCCCTGCCTGCAACTGCACATTTTTTTTCTAACTCTAGCTCTATCCCTTTCCTCTTCACAAGAAAATGTTTTCAAGTGCTTTATGCGCACACCTGCTGATCTCCTTAGAGTCCCTTTGAGTCAGAATTTCAAGGTCTTTTTTTTTTTTAATTTTTTTATTAACATATAATGTATTATTTACCCCAGGGTACAGGTCTGTGAATCATCAGGCCTACACATTTCACAGCATTTGCCATAGCACATACCCTCCCCAATGTCCAT
>CM052807.1:60832356-61069077 GCA_028533885.1 Nasua narica | reverse complement strand
GGAGGGTTCCCCTTTCTCCGCATCCTCGCCAACATCTGTCGTTCCCTGACTTGCTAATTTTAGCCATTCTGACTGGTGTGAGGTGGTATCTCACTGTGGTTTTGATTTGTATTTCTCTGATGCCGAGTGATGTTGAGCATTTAGAATTTCAAGGTCTTACTGTTGACCCCAGGCCACATTTTAAGTTTTGTCTCCAGGTTTTCTTCCATGGAGGGAGGGAGAGAAGAAGGGGTGGATGTGTGCCAGGCAGGCCTCTGTGTTGCTAGCAAGCAGCGCAATTCTCTCCACTCTCCTTGGCTTCTGCCTCTCCCCTCTGCAGCCTTCCTTCCCCTGGTTAATGTCACTGGCCGTCCAGCCTCTGTCAATCTTCCAGATATATGTTGGAACTTTTGTCCAATGCTTACCTACTTTCTATTCTCTTTGGTGTTATAAATTTATTCCTTTACTGTGGGGTCTTGGAAGGACTCAATTTTATTTTTGAAAATAGTCTAAAAGAAGAGATGAAAAGAAAAAGAAATTTTCCCACCAGATTCCTCTTTGCCCAGCATAAATGAGTTTAATTCCAAAGAGAAGATTCATCAGGTTACGGGTTAAAGCATGCTAAACTGTCCCCTCCCTAAGGCCTTTGCCTCACCCTTTCGTCTAATTGAATGCTCTGCCCTTCCCTTGCCATGTTCCTTCTTCTCATTCAGGACTCTCCTCCTAGGTCACATCTTCAGAGAGCCCTTCCTTAATGATCAGTCTAGCCCTCCCCAGTCACTCATCTGTCACTTGTGTTCATTGTCTTCACAGTCATTACCACTGGGTGAAATGATCTTTCAGGGATCTTTCCTCCCTTGATCATGGTGAAATACTGAGAGACTTAGAGCAGTGCCTGACCCCCAGTAAATGTATAAGAAATATTATCTCCATAGTTTATTTATTGATGAGGTACATTCACAATGGTTGTAGCTTTTACATCTGAAACAAGCAATACCCTTTCTCTCTTTTCTGAAAAAGTAGCATAAAATGCCACTTAAATGGTTAATTTTAGGTCCTAATTATGGTATATAAGTTTTTGAAAGCTTCTGTCATCATGCCACATTTCAATTCAAGGAATATTTAGCAATCTCTTATTTAGGGCAGGTGTGGTAGAAGACACAGAGAGATGAGTGACTGTCATGGAGTCTTGCTGACCATCTAACATGGTTCTGTGTGCCATATGGCATCTGGATGGAATGTTCTAATTGCCTCCAAGACAACTTGACCACATAGCACTCTTCTTCAGTCAAGCTCATAAGCCAACCATTTCTTTGCCTCCTTTGCTTTCATTACAGAATATTCCCTTTCTCCGTAATCACATCCTGGATGTCTTTCCAGCCCCAACTCAAAATTCCTTTCTCCTTGTGCCTTTCCACAGATTCCAAGTCTCCATTGTTATTCATTGCCTTTGAACAGTCCGAGTATATGGTCTGTCACAGAGCTTAACCTTTTATTGTTCACCTTTTCCTGTTGTAAATCCTGACTCCCAGCTGAATTTTAAACTCCAAGAGGAGTTTATTGCCTGTGCTCCCTAAATGCTGATTGTCTGCGACTACCTAAGTGCCCTGGAACAGATTTGAAGTTCAGAATCGTGTTCATGCAATAGAATGGAAAGAGAGCCTGAGAACTCTTCTAGAAAAGCCTATTCTATTCTCCACTGATGCCAACAAACACTCTTTACCATCATCATAAACATCTCTTACAGTATTAGAGACAAACATGTTGCATTTGGGATGATCTGGTGGCTCCATGTGTTCACCAACTCTCTCATCTCCCCACCCTCCAACATCCTGGGTCTGTAACACCAAGATGATAGGCCCTTTAGAGGGATTAAAGTGACAAGGTGGAGGAAGGGTGAGGAGAAAATGGGATGGATGGATATTTTTTAAAATTTAAATTCAATTAACATATCATGTATTATTAGTTTCAGAGGTAGGATTCAATGATTCATCAATTGCATATAATACCCAGTGCTCATTACATCACATACCCTCCTTAATGTCCATCACCCAGCCACCCCATTCCTCCCACACCATCCCCTCCAGCAACCCTCAGTTTGTTTCCTATGATTAAGAGTCTCATATGGTTTGTCTCCCTCTCTTATTTCTTCTTATTTTATTTTTCCCTCCCTTCCCCTATGATCTTCTTTTCTTTCTTAAATTCTACATATAAGTGAGACCATATGATAATTGTCTTTTTCTGATTGACTTATTTTGCTTAGAATAATATCCTCTAGTTTAGATGGATATCTTTTATGTAGAGAAATGTGGAAATATATTAATTTGTCTGCTCTGTGCCTAACTTCTGAAAAAGGTGTTAGTAGGAAAAGAAAGAAATGTCTTGTCTATCAACACTTCAAGCACTGAAGTGTGTGTCTGTGTGTGTGTGTGTTTAGTGGTGGAAAAGAAAGGATTTCAAAGTTGTTGGTGTCATGACGCCAAAATATCCAGATGAAGAATTCAATCAATTGTGCAGATGTTACAAATACATAATGCCAAATATCCCAATCTGTGGAAACATCAAATGATGATTTTTTTTCATTAAAAAAAAATATTTTGGAGGGGAACAGTTGCAGTCTGATTTGCCAAGCTTAAGAGCCAAAATCACAACATTTTCTATCCAAAGTTATCAGGCTGATACTCTGGAAAAGGTTTTTGGTATCCCAAAGATTTATCTTTTCTTCTTTTAGGGTGCTCTTCAAGCAGGAATTATTTTTCTGACTTTTATTACTTATTTAATTTAATCAGAAATGGAGCATAAAAGGTAAGCAAAAATAGACAAATTCTCAGAAACTGATACAGAAGTAAACACTGTATTTTTTAAGTGGTATACATCAGAACAAGTTTTTTAAAGAGATTTAAACAGTCCTAAGGGAAAAAACGTACAAGATATTGTGAATTGAGTTTTCTCACATCAGCACATTAAGTCTTTGTAACACAACCTCTGTAAACTCTAATCTGGTACAGGAATGCTCTAATCTGGCCCCAATTATCCAGATCCTCAAATATCTGACTCCCTGATTCCATTGTCCACGCTTGCTCTCCTACCCCAGCAACTTGACATGGGAGTTCCATTTGGAATTTTGCATCTAGTTAAGCCCACCCAGCTCCACACCCCTGCCATGCTGGGTCACTGCCCAGACCACAAGCCTTGTGGTCATTTGTCTTCTTCTTTACTCTACCTCATACTGCTCTTGGTTTTCTCTCTCCCTACCCAACCTCCCCACAGTCTCCTCCTACCTGAATACTTGATTTTTTGGGAAGAAGGGAGGCAAGGAACAAAGGTCCTTCACTTTCCCTTTTGAAAAAGCTAAGGTCCTCTTCCATCATGTTACCATTGTTATTTATTTTTTTATATGTGTTATATCACTATGATTAAATAGATAATCAAGTGTTATTACTAAGTCACCCATTACTATCTTAACCATGTTACCAATTTACTGACATTTTAAAAAATTTTTGTCTTACAAAAATTAAACCTAGATATTAAAAAAAATCCTCAAGCTATTTTTCATACCTAAAACAATCCTTGAGATCACCCAGATGGCCTCTGAAAAATTATAAATATTGGTTCTTTCAGCTTGCAAAAAGAGAGGGGCTGGAGATAACCAGGTCTGTTTGAGGAGTTGCATGGGAAGGGTTATCTAATAAGCAGAGACACTCATTTCCATATTAACTTTGTATAGGGAAAATTTTATTAATATAAATGTATGAGAAATGGTATGCTTTATGGGTAACTCATGGTGATTTTTCAGTATCTTCACTGTCCACAATATATTTCAGCCTCCAGGGATAACATTGCCCAAAATGCTAAGAAATAGTTGTGTTGGGTTTTCTTGTATTTATCAGTCTGCATGTTGCTCCTCCTGATCACCTGAGGATTCTTGGCAACTTCACAGTATTATCAGTTATAATTCTAGTTTTTGTTACAAAGTTTACTTGGCTATAACCTTACTCCTTGAATTTGAATGTAACCCCTTCTAGACCAATCGCTTCCATTGGGGATCTGCATCAGACTTAGGTATGGAGTTTTATAACAATATAGCGGTCTACGCCTTACTCCAGACTGACTGAATCTTTTTTCTTGGTATCTTTGGCACATTATGAGTCAGGATTATTACATATTATATCTTGAGATTTCCCCCCTCCATGAAAATTATGTTCATTTGTCTAAATTGATGAGACATTTATTGACTTCATTGAAAATAGACTTGGTTATTATATTTAAATATTTTATGTAAAAAAAAAAATCTTTGCCATGTACCATAACCTAATCACAGAAGTGAGATCTATTCTTCTCACAGGTCCTGGCCACACGCAGGGGAGGGGCTTGTATAGGGCACAATGAGCAGGAATCTTAGGGGCCAACTTGGAATTATGCCTACTCCATCTCACAATGCATCCTCATCAACATTCAAATAGCAGAAATTCTTCTTTAATCCTTACAGTACAACCGGGAGTTTTAATTATTTATTTGGTATTTACTTCTTTTGGTAACTTTCTGTAATCGGAAGCTGGGAGAGGAATAAAAGTAAGGTTAGTCTTGTCCCCTTTGTGTCCTAGAGTACAGACACCCTTCTCTTTCTGCTGCTTCATCTCAGGCTCATTCATAGGCTCCGCTTTCCTTCCTGTCGAGTGGCTGTCCTGTGGGGTTCCACCCCTAATCCCTTCTCTCTGGATTTACTTTAACGGAATGATTTCATTGCGTGTTATACACAACTGATAAATTATGGAACACCGCATCTGAAACTAATGATGTTCTATATGTTGCCTAATTGAATTTACATAAAAAACTTTTTGAAAGAAGAATGATTTCATCTATTCCCATGGCTTCAATGACCGTCCATGTGCTAACACGGCTTTACAATTTATACCTCTAGCCCAGTTATTTCTCCTGTTTTAAACATAATTATTCTCATTTTCCTTCATTGAAGCCCAATCGGTTACCATGTGTGCATGTCAGAGATTCAGAGATAAGAATCTGTACTTTCCTTGACATTTATAAATCTCAGTTTATTTTAAAGCCTGTTTTATGTTACTATTGATTTTATTAATGAAACGACAAAGTTTTAATATGTGTTAGCTCAGGAACCGGCAAGTGGGAAAATATCAGCTGAAAGCCCTAGTACAAATTCAAGGAGATATTCACCATATTTACAAATATTTATAAATGGCAGTCAGAAAAGTCCTAACGGTTAGGATAGCTAAGTGACATTTACATGGGAAGTATTTCATTCCTGGGAGTCTCTGTATCCTTCTCAGTACAGTATGGCAGGTGTTACCTATCGTTAACCAAAAGGTCTGAAATAAAAGGTATTTTACAGTAATTTACTATCATTATCATCATTATAACTACATTGTACACAGGGGCAATACATAAGAAACCATTTCTTCTGTTTTGAGAGAGGAGATAGATGGGGGGAAGAGAAGAGGGGCAGGCAAGAA
Organism: Nasua narica; assembly: GCA_028533885.1. Classification (NCBI taxonomy): domain Eukaryota; kingdom Metazoa; phylum Chordata; class Mammalia; order Carnivora; family Procyonidae; genus Nasua; species Nasua narica. The sequence goes on along the minus strand of CM052807.1, from coordinate 61,063,612 downwards.
TGGAGAGGTGAGTGTAAGTACCAAAAGGAGGGCATTCAAGGTAGCAAGGGGAAGGGGACGCACAGTTCCTTCCCCCTGCAACCCTTTGCCCACAACCCTGCAGGACTCAGTTGGCCCAAGGAGTGGCAATTCAGAAAGGTGTTTAGCAGGCAGCTCTAAAATGGAGTGTTTGCAGAACTAGAATTTTCAAACTGTTTGGAAAGAATTAGCCCATTGAGGTGGTGGGGGAGGATAAGGAGAGGGAGTCAGGAGGAGACACAGGCAGAGACAGAAATAAAGACAGAGGGAAACACCCTCAGAAAGAGGATCAGAGAACACTTTCCAGGCATAGTCTCTAACAGAGTTACACAAGACAGGAATCTGGTTTAACATTAGGATTCCTGGAATTAGAAAAACACAGGCTAATCAGGCCTTGTCAGAATGAGTCAGTGTAAAGTGAACTGGGGGGAAGAAATCTATCTTCCCAGTTTGAGTCAAGTGTAGGACTTTCATCACCACATTTTGGCCAACGTACTGAAAATTGAAATAAACGTGTTTAATAAAAGGCCTCAGATGCTAAAAACAATATTTCTGTCACAGGCAAAACCATTCCAAGCAGACAGACGAGACTGCAGACCAAAGCCCTCTTCAGACTCTCAGAGCACCTTCACCGATGGAAGCTTCCAGAGTTTCCTCTCTGCAGGTCCCTCTACGCTTGTCTGTAGTTGTGGAAATAGGCTTGTTAGACCAAACATGAACTGCTGCTTCAGAAACAAAAGAAATGAGTTCTCACTGGCACGGAAAAAGTCCATTTTTGAACGACGTTTTGAGAAATATTGAATCATCCTACTGAAACTGGTTTTGGAAGTGTCGTTGTCCCCCAGTCGCTAAGCGTGTCAGCACTGACCTTCCTTCCCCAGAATCGGGACAATAATGACAACGAGCAACACTTCCTGAGCACTCCGTTAGTGGCAGGTGTTCTAAGCCCTCCTCGTGGACGTGGACCGCGCGTTTAATCCCCACAGAAGCCCACATGCTGGGTTTCCTTTTCATCCCCGGCTCACCGATGCTGAAAGCAAGAGACAGAGAGGCTGCATGATTTGCCTCCAGTTATGCAGCTGCTGATTCCTGCTGCTGCTGGTGTCCTCGATGCTCCTTGGCGGCCTTTCCGCCCATGGGCATCCCGCCTCCTTTCAAGGTCTGGTTAAAAAACCGGTATCCTCACAGAGCCTTTCCAGACACTCCACCCTTCCTCCCACCCCCAGGAGAAGGAATCAGCTCCTGTTATGCGACTTCCCAGCGCTTGTTCATCCCTGTGCGGCCACTATCTTTAGGCTCTTGGTTTCCCTAGTACAGCGGCTAGCGGAGCGCACAGCGGAAGTTTCCCAAATGCCGCTGCAAATGACCGAGGAAACCCTGCACCCCGCTAGGTAAGGCTTTATTTCTCCCCAAACCACCAGAAAGAATATTTAGCGCGTCTCCTATACAGCTCACTTTAACCCTTTTTTCTACCATTTTACTCTCTGGTCTTGAGATCTTTTTGCAATTTATAAATTCCTTCCTGTTAGGGGCCTTCTTTGGTTGACAAGACAACTCTATACCTATAAGGACTCACTGGGAAAATATCTGTTGGAGTGAATGCCTGGGAACCACATCTACTCTTGTCGGAGCATTCACAATCCTGAGGAAGTGTGTTTTTTTAAAAAAGTTCCTTCATTATATCCCCCAAGTCCGATCCTTCTTATTTATTTGTTTTTAAATATTTTATTTATTTACTTGACAGAGACAGAGAGAGAGCGCATCCAAGCAGGCAGAGCAGCAGGTAGAGGGAGAGGGAGAAGCAGGGTGCCTACCGAGGAAGGAGTCCAATGTGGGACTCGATTCCAGGACCCTGGGATTATGACCTGAACCTAAGGCAGATGCTTAAGAGACTGAGCCACCCAGGTGCCTGCCGCTCCCAAGTCCCATTCTTAACAGCCCTGTGCTCTGCGTACTGGATAATTACGTGAATGTTATAATTCTGCCCCTTTCCATGATAGACAAGAGTCATGCTATCAGGTTCTGTGGACATAAGATTTTTGACATCTATCAGTTGTGGAGTAAACAGCTCATCTCGAAGAGGGAAACTCCCTCAAAGAGGGAGCCCCAGAAACTACAAAGTACTCAGCAGCCCACTCTCCCGGTAACCAGAGATTAATAAAGGCATGAGACTAAGAATGTAGGAAGCCCTGAGGAATGACCAGAGGGGACCTCGACAGGGGTAGGTAGACAGGGATCTTCAAAGAGTGTGGCATCTTGGGGACTAAGAATCAGGAAGAACTCCCCTCCTAATTTGGAGCTGTGGAAAACCCCACAACTGGCCATTTGGCCAAGGCAGAATGGACCGGGGGTCTTCAAATTCTAGACCTCTGGGACCGGCCAGCAGGGTTTGCCAGAGCCAGGCAAGTGTGTCAGTCCGTCTGAACGCCTGCGCTCTGTGAAGCTGGACATGGTTTATCCCACAGAATTCCTTATGCTCCAGCAGAGCTGATTGTTTACTCTGTCCGAATGCAGGGATTTAGGAGGAAAGCAGAAGTTGGAAGGATAAAATACAATTGTTAATCTAAGGTGGTCTCAAAGATTTGGTTTAAAGAGGAGAATTCTATGTCCTGCGGCTCTTGGCATCGCAGAGTTCGGAGGAGATGACTGAGGCCATCCCCTGTCCTGAGGCCAGGTATCTTTTTTTTTTTTTTTTTAATATTTTATCGATTTTATTTTTTTTCTTCCCAAATACGTTTATTTTAATTTTTCAGTGTTACAAGATTAACTATTCATGCACCACACCCAGTGCTCCATGCAATATGTGCCTTTCTCAATACCCACCACCAGGCTCGCCCAACCTCCTACCCTCTCCCCTCCAAAACTCTCAGTTTGTTGCTCAGAGTCCACAGTCTCTCCCATTCATCACCCCCTCCAATTTCCCCCATTAATCCTTCCCTTCCTTCTCACAATGCCCTCCATGATTTTCTTTATACTCCACACGTAAGTGAGACCATAAGATAATTGACTCTCTCGGCTTGACTTATTTCACTCCGCATAATCTCTTCTAGTCCCATCCATGTTGATACAAAAGTTGGATATTCATCCTTTCTGATGGAGGCATAATATTCCATTGTATAGATGTACCACAACTTCCTTACCCACTCATCTGTTGAAGGGCATTTTGGTTCTTTCCACAGTTTGGCTATTGTGGCCATTGCGGCTATGAACATTGGGGTACATGTGGCCCTTCTTTGTACTGCATCTGCTTCTTTGGGGTAAATACCCAATAGTACAATTGAGGGTCATAGGGTAGTTCTATTTTTAATTTCCTGAGGAATCTCCATACTGAGGCCTGGGTATCTTTAACACAGCTCCTATCCTCACCCCAGGATACTCTCCCTTGAACTCGCTGGCCTTTCCACCTGGCAGCCCCAGGCTTTGAGATTAGCACGTGAACAGTGAACAACGTCCTTTCTTCTTCCTTGGCTTTCTTCCAAATGCACTGGCTCTTTATGGGAAACATTTCCCTGGTCATAAAACACAGCCCCGAGAGTCAGCAGTGGGCAATGCCTATTTCTCGTGGGATGTCTTTCTTGCAAGGTAGAATGACTGTCCTCGGATGCTAAGGAAGTCTGTGAAAGTTCTAGACAACCCGTGAGTAAGGCGCGTTTGCCAGGTGGTTGAGAGTGAAAACTCAGCTACGGCACCTTGGCACTCAGTGGGATGGTGGTCTTCGAAAGAAAAGAACATGTCTTTTCCCCACCCTGTCAAGTTTCTGACAGCCTGTCTCCACACTTCACATTGCTTTTTCAGTGCTGTCATTTTAAAAAAATGGATTAAAAGTAGTTTATTCCAATTGATACATGCACATGGTCTGAAAAACCAAGTGGTTTTTCTGGTCACAAGCAGCAGCTGGTAACCTCACCTCTCTTCGTCCCACCTCTCCCCCAGTAACTTTCAAGTTTTCTTTCTGGGTTTTCCCTTTGTGTTTTGAAACTGTAACTCCTCTATTTTGATTTTTTTCAACCTTGGCCAGTGTTCATTGTTGAGATTATTTAAACATCTTGCCAGTCTCATTCCCCTCGGCCACGCCCTACCACTTCTAATACCGCTGTATCACACGTTCTAGAATTACATGATCAGTCATGATTACACCATCACAGCTATGTAAACATTGACCACTGCTGAGTCAAACACCGTTGCTTGATATTTTATTCCTTGTACAAATAGTTCTTTAGTTTTCCTTCCTTTTCTTGGAGCTTCTTGTGTATATCTAGCTGCTCCACAAGATCTGTAAAATATTTAATGAATTAATGCCTACGTCAGCTATTCATTGATTTCATTCCTCCCCTGCCCCCAGGTCTCCATCCCTGAGTCTTCTTCCCTTCTGCTCCAGTTGACATGAATTACTTTCTTTCTTTTTTTTTTCAAATTCATTTATTTGAGAAAAAGACATAGAGAGAGAGAGAACCAGCCAGGGGGAAGAGGCAGAGGGAGAAGCAGGTACGCAGCTGAGCAGGGTGCCCAATGTGAGGCGGACCCCAGGACCTTGAGATCACGACCCAAGCTAAAGGCCGACACCAAACTGGCTGAGCCACCCAAGTGTCCCAACACGAATTATTTTCTAGTCCTCAGTGGAGCTCTCACCCGGGTTCTTCCCTTTGCTGTGTTCCTGTGTTGGGCCCCGGGTTCCTGGGTCACATGACTTCTTTCTTCTTGGTTTATTTCCTCATTTTCTAAAGCGTATTCCCTAGTACATTCCTCAGGAAGAGTGCATGGGCAGTGATTTTTCTTAGTCTGATCGCATGTGAAAATGTCTTGCTATCATACTTGATTGGGCTGAGTATAGAACTTTTGACCTGAAGTCTTTTTCTCCCCCTCAGATTTTGAAGACAGGCAGAGGGAGAAGCAGACTCTCTGCTGAGCAGGGAGCGTGACACAGGGCTCCATCCCAGGACCCGGGGATCATGACCTGAGCTGAAGGCAGAGCCTCAACCAACTGAGCCACCCAGGTTCCATGTTTTGTTTTTTTGGTTTGTTTTCGTTTTTGTTTTAATTTTGGAAGCTAATGTCCTCTTAACCATTGGAATTTTTCCTGCCATCCATATCCTCTGCTCTTTTTTTCTAGAAATCTTATTGCTGAGTTGTTCTCTAATTTAGTTATCTTATCTCTATTGGGTTATAACTCTGTCTTTTGTCTTACTTTCCGGGATAGTTTCTTTGATTTGGTTGTAAACATATTTGTATTTTCAGGGCCTCTTTCTTTATTTCCTCATAGCAGTTTGGTCTGCTATGAAAATAATGGGATGCCACAGGGATTCCTGGGTGGCTCAGTCAACTGAATATCTGACTTCTGATTTTGGCTCAGGTCATGATCTCAAGGTCCTGGGATCGAGCCCCATGTCAGGCTCTGTGCTTGGCATGGAGTCTGCTTGAGATTCACTCTCCCCCTCTCCCTCTGCCCCTTCAGCAACTCATTCACTTTCTCTCTCAATAAATAAATAAAATCTTAAAAAAAAATAATGGGATGCAATATTTTCTCTTATCTCTTTGAGGACACTAATAAATATTTTATTTTACCTTTTCTTTTTCTCTTATATTGTGTCTTTTCCCTCCAAGTTCATTTTTTTGTTTGTTTGTTTGGTTCATTAGTGTCTCTCATTGGAGGCTTTCCACGGATGTTTGGTAACCTGAGGGTGTCCATTCACATTACTGTAACAGCTTTACTGAGAAGTACTTTACACACCACACAATTCACCCATTTAAAGTTAACACAGCAATGGTTGGCACTATATTCACAGAGTTTTGCATCCATCACCAGATTAAACTTGAGAATATTTTCATCACCTCAAAAGATACTCCATGCCCATTAGTAGTCGTTTCCTATTTCCCCTCAGTCAATCTTCTCTCCCCTGCTTCTCCTAACCCAGCTCTAGGCAAATACTCATTTACTCTCCATTTCTGCATATTTGCCCATTCTGGCCACTTCATGTAAATGGAATCATGCAATACCTTTTGTGACTGACCGCCTTCCCTTATAATGTTTTCAAGATTCACCCATGTGGTAGCAGGTATGGTATTTCATTTTGAATTGCCACATAATATTCCACTGTGTGGACATACCACTTTGTTTATCCACTCATCCATCTGTGGGCATTTGCATCGTTTCCACTTTTTGACTATTATGAATAAGTCTTGTATGAACATTCATGTACAAGTTTTTATGTGGACGTACGTTTTCATTTCTCTTGGGTTTATGTCTAGGAGTCGAACTGTCAGGTCATCTGATAACTCTAAGTATAACTTTTAAGATTTTATTTATTTATTTATTATTTTGAGAGAGAGAGGGAGAGACAGCTTGTGAGCAGGGGGAGGGGCAACGAGAGGGGGAGAGGGAGTCTCAAGCAGACTCTGTGCTGAGTGTGGAGCCTGATTTGGGACTTGATCTCACTACACTGAGATCATAACCTCAGGTGAAATCAAGAGCCAGCCTTTAACTGACTGAGCCACTCAGGTGCCCCTCTAAGTGGAACTTTTTATGAAACTGAAATATTTCCAAAGTGTTGTACTATTTTACATTCTTACCAGCAGTGTACATATAGGAGTTTCAATTTCCCTACATCCTCACCAATAGTTGTTATCTGTCCTATTGATTATAGACAACGTTGTGGGTATGAAGCGGTATCTCATGGTTTTGATTTGCATTTCTCTAATAGATGATGATATTGAGTAACTGTTCATGTACCTATTGGCCGTGTATATATTATCTTTGAAGAAAAGTCTCTTCAGATCCTTTGTCCATTTTTTTGGTAATTTGCCTTTTTATTGTTGAGTTGTAAAATTATTTTTTACGTATCCCAGATACAAGGCCCTTGTCAGATACATGACTTGCAAGTTTTTTCACCCATCCTGTGGGTTATATTTGCATTTTCTTGAGGCACAAAAGTTTTTAATTTTAATGAAGCCCTATGTATCTATTTTTTCTTTTGTGGCTTGTGCTTTTGGTGTCTTATATCAGAAGGCTTTGCCAAACCCATGGTCGCAAAGATTTAATCCTATATTTTCTTCTAAGAGTTTGACATTTTTAGTCCTTATGTTTAGGTCTATGATGAATTTTGAGTTATTTTTTTGTATATGATTTTTAGAAGAAGCTCAATTTCATTCTCTTGCATGTGAGCATTCAATTGTCCCAACACCATTTGCTGAAAAGAATTGTTTATCCATCTTTTCGGAGTGAAATATTGAAAGACTAATTGGAACTGCTCTGCACAAGAGGATTTAATCCCCTGGAAGGGTTTCCTCTAGGGTTACTGGGCAGTGAGCTGGAGTTCCCTAAAAAGGTAATATTCCAAGATGTGTCACTCTGACCCAATACATTCCCCAATTGCACTTGTTGCTTTCAGGTCCAGAACATCTCTTGCTTAATTTCTCCAAAAAAAATTAGCCTATGGTCACTTGTGAAGAGGTGATGGGTGGGTGGGTAGCAGAAGGTTGACACCTGTCCAGCGTGAGTTAGAGGAGAAGATCTGCTGATGTTTAACCACTTCAAATGCAGATTTCCAATGTATTCCCTGAATTTCACCTTTCGCTACGTCCACACCTTGATGCCTTCAAGTCGTGAGACTTTTTATGTGTTTCAGTGGAGCAAATAGACTCCTTCCTCATCAGTGGCCCTTTCAGCAGGCATGTGAGTTTCAGCTTCTTCCACTCTGAGACTTTGCTAATGACTTATCTCCCTCTCTTGTTTTGGTAATTTATCATCTTAATAGTGTCCAGGAGCAAAGGAAGATAACCATGTGATAACTATGCCATGCTTAACAGGAAATTTCTCTTCAGTTCTGGCAGTGCACAGCTTTCAAAAGAACTTCATTTCAAACAGAATAGAGCTAATTTCAGTAGGAGTATCTGATTTTGTAAATGTAAATTTACAGTTAAAGAGAGAGAGAGGATAATCTTTCTAAATTAGAGTCTATCATCCATATTAGATGTCATTCCATTGACAAATTTAACCTCCCTTGCTGATAGGCACCTTGTCTCTTTTTCTCCATTAAGTTCTCAGAGGCTAGCACAGTGTTCAATACATAGAGAGCTCTCAATAAATGTTTTGTAAATGAATGGAAGGATGAATTAGCTGCCATAGGACACTGATCAATTCCAATTACCATGAGTAGCCTCCTGTTATATGGTAATTTCTTTCTGCACTTACGACACCAATTTTGATCAATTTTTACATCTTGACTTGGGGGAGGTAGATGAAGTACATTAATTTCTTAACTATAGCTCCAAAGCTAAGCTGTATTTTACTCATGGCCGAGTCAACATAGACTGATGAGGCATAAGAATTTACTCCTAGTTCAAAGAAATCTGACTTCAAAGCAAGTTAAATGTACTCTTAAATGAGTCTTTCCATATTCTCCTTCCCACTAACTCCAGAAGACAAAGTGTCATTGTTCACTGATGTGACTCAAATTGAATGAATAAATTCAACCCATTTTGGTGGTTATAAAAGATAATCAAATTTATAACAGGATGTTGGTATATTACCTTGCTGTTTTGAAATTGTGAATCATTTTAAGCCTATTGAAATATATGAGATGAAACGACCGTTTCTTTGAGGTGAGCTTTGGTTTTGTTGTAATGTAAAAATCCTAGGATATTTAGATTCATACCACCTAGAAGTATTTGTATATGTTAATTTTTCTTGTATAAGGTCACCAAGATGCCATGATAGTTGTAAATAAAGTAAGTTATTTGAAGTTGAGAAAGCAAGAGAGAAATAGACAAACAAAACACTATAGTACTATGTGGTTATAAATTTATATGGTTTTCCTCATCATATTTTCCTACACCTTAATTTAGTCTGTTAGTAAACTGGAAATGGAAAATGCCAAGTAGGAGGTGTCGGTGACTTGACTTCTCAAAGTGCTTAGCTTGCTGACAAGGTTTCAGGTAACTTAGATACAGCACATCTAAATTGTTAAGTTGGTCTTAGCCCATTGCCTATGTCTCAGACTGCCATGTAGCAATTTCTCTAGGATTTCTGGAAGATGTTGTTGCTTGTCCTTTCAAGAATAGTTGCGACATGATCAGGAAAAGATATGTTCCCATTATTCTGGGAAAAAAAATATAGAAGCAAAGTATTTTCCTCTCCAAAGTGGGGGAAAGTTTGTTGATCTTAGTCAAGTTCTCCTTGATAATTACTATCTGTTTTATTCTTGGTGTTTTTTGTTTATTTGTTTGTTTTGGCTTTAATCTCTTCATAACTAGTGACACTGGTTTTCTTCATTATTCATTTGATATTTAAAAATTATATGAACGTCACATTTAAAAATCTCAAATAATAATTTGAAATGTCATTTATATTACTTATTCGAGGGCTTTGTAAATATTTTGCTGGTAGAATGAGATGCTGAGCTTGGAGTTACAGAGAAGTGAAATATGTTATTGTCATTTATATTTTTCTAAAGAGAATCTTTCACAAGCTCCCGACCAATGAGCTCACTTTTAATTTTGTTCTGGACTCTTTCATATCTGCATTCATACTCAACTGCTGATGTCAAGTCCTCCTGTTTCTTAGAACCACTTTGTTATAAATTGAATATTTATATCCTCCCCAAATTCATATGCTGAAACCTAATCTTCAGTGTGATGGTATTTGGAGTTGGGGCCTTTGGGAGGTGATTTGGCCATGAGGGTGGAGCCCACTTGCATGGGATCAGTGCCCTTATGAAGGGACCTGAGAGAGCCACTTCACCTCTTCTGCCATATGAGGATGCTGGAAGAAGATGCTAAGAACCAGGAAGTCTGCTCTCACCAGGGACTGAATCTGCCAGCACCTTGATCTTGGACTTCTCAGTCTACAGAGCTGTGAGAAATGAATGTCTGTTGTTTATAGGCCACCCAACCTATTCATCTGGGTGCAGAAGTCTAAATCCCAAACTTCAGAATTCATAAACCATCATTCCATTGCTATATACGTAACATCCAATAACATGATATAAGTACTCTGTAGCTAGTGATTTTTTTTTCCTCTGGAGGCTTTTAAGTTTTTCTCTGTCTTGGAGTTCTAAAATTTCACAAGTACATACCTCAATATGTTAATTTTTAAGTTATTATTCTTGACACTAGGGTCTTTTAAGTCTTTCTTCAGCTCAGTGCATTTTCTACTCTTATTTCTCAATTATTTCCTTCCTCTTATTTATCCTGTTTTTTGTCCTTTTGGAATTCCAATTAGGCGGTTATTGGACTTCATAAATATGTCTTCCATGTCGCTAAGCTCTCCTATGTTTTAAATAAGCTATGGAGAATATTCATGGAAGAGCAAGGTCTCTGGGGTCAGATATCCTGGATTTCACTTTCAGGTCTGCTGCCCCAGTAGCTGTGTGACTTGGGCATGTTACTTAACTTCTCTGTAAATCATAACAGTTCTCAGCTCAGAGAGTTATTATGAAAATTAAATATGTAGCAACTAAAGCACCTAGAACAGTCGGGGACTACTGTTTCCCACTTCATTGGCTCTCTGTTCATATATTCTGAGTTCCTTGAATTTTCCTTTTGTATCATTAACTCTTCTAGGTGTCCAATGCATTATTCAGACCATTTTTTTTCATCCAAGCAATTGTATTTTTAATTGCAATATCTTTCCCATTTCCTGATTGCTCCATTTTCATAGCAGCCTGTTCTCATTTTGGGCGGCAAAACTTATTTTTTTTAAGTTTTTATTTAAATTCCAGGTAGTAAACATACAGTATCATATTATATGTGTATGATGATAGTGTATGATATAGTGATTCAACACTTGCATATAATACCTGGTGATCACAACAAGTGCCCTCCTTCATCTCCATCACCCATTCCCCCACCCAAAACTTCTTAACTCTAATATTAATTGTTTTTTAAAGTGTAAGTTCTTGTCTGTTCACCAGGCCATCTCCTCTTCTCTAGGGTTAGTATTTCTTCTGTTCCTCTTGGTTTTTCTCTTTCGTAGTGTTGATTTTCTTTAAATACTTAGTGACTATTGATTTCCTTTTTATGTTTATGAATACAGGTAAGTCCACATACTGAGCTTGGGTTTCTTTTGTAATTGTCAGAGTTCAAATAGGAGAACAAAAACCACACTAGCTGTTTTAGACATTAATATAGATCACATTTAATACAGAGATTCTTTACAAGATTGTGGGAAATTCTGAAGGAGGAAAAGACAGTACAGTCAAGTTACCTGAAGATTAATAACTATAGGAAACTGTGATCATCTCTGAGGCAAAACTTTACCCAAAGGCCAGCTCCGATGTGCTGCTGAGGGTCCTGCTGTTGGAGCCCAGCTGCCTGAGCAAGAACCCAGTTATTTGATCTAAGTGATTTGGACTGGGGTCTGCAAACTTAATGCCTCCGGGGGCGTGGCAAGTCCTGCAATGTGTGAAGCAGCCTGGCTAGTGGGCATGAAACATCAACGAGGGTAGGGACTATAGCCAGCTGGAGAATGCACACCCAGCCCAAAGGCATTTGCATTAAATTTTACACAATATTATGCCATCTATTAAAACTGATATTCAGCTAGAGTCTATGTCTATTGGTTTCTACTCCCCCCAAATATTTTAAATATTTACTCTAAAGGAAAACTTATTTTCAGATTTACCAAAGGCCTGATGCACCCACAGAGAGTGAGTTCACTCTTATCTGTAGAGCTGAATATTAGCAACTTGCATCCTATTACATCATTTGGTTAGAATCCTGTATCATAGTATGATTTGGGTCCTACTGGTGAAAACATTGTTTTTTTTCGTTCAGCTCTTTTGAGGGTACAGGAAAACAATCCTGTTCCTTTTAATATTTTATAATCTGCTTTGTGCAGCCCAGTCTGACAAACATGAGCTGGAGTACCATTATGTCTTGGATGCCTTCCAGATATGAATATCACTTTTCAGACCGTAAAAGGAGTGACAGGATCCTTGGCAAATGGACTGGAACTGAGTGAACCTCCGAAGGATTGACTCGATGCCCACTGAAATAGTGGAAAAAAGAAACCAAGGAAAAGTAACGTGGACCTGTCATACAGTCACTGGAATTTTTTCCATAGATTATTAAGTTTATGGGGGAAAGACTCGCACCAAGACCAAGGGATTCTCTCCAGCTCTAGGAGAAATTAACATTGTGCCAAATGCATGCCGCGCTCTGTACATTGTCATTTGTTTTTTCTCGAATCAACCACACAAGACAGGCATTTGAGCCCATGTTATGGATGGAAACTTGAAGCTTAGAGAACATAAGCCCTTGGCCAAACAGCTATGAAGTGACAGCTCTGGTATTTAAACGTGAATCTGTTTTATTTCAACACTCAGGTTCTTTCCTCCGCACCATATTATCTTTTTGGGAAGTCAGATGTCAGTAAGAAATTTCAGAAGACCATAGGGAAGTTCTCAACAAAGGAGCATTTTTAAGGGCCATCCGTTTTCCGCTAACAACATACTAAAAAAGCGTTACAGGTTTTAGACATATTACTGGTTAATTTGCAAGCTGAGCAATAAATGAGTAAACTTATTCCAAATTAATATCCACTTAGATAGCTGTTGAGCCAAGTCAGGCATTGACGATGACCCGGCGATCTTTGTCCCGATCCACAAATAGAGTGGCGATGACTCATGTGCATGGAGTCAGTAATAAACCCACTGGCTCTCACACACGCACCCTGAGCTGTGGTCCCCAGGGACTTAACGGGGCTCTGAATGTTGTCAGTCGGCCACATCTAAAATCACAGCTAGGAATAGAAGAGGACTGAGAAATCAGATACTGCTCTTTACTTCCAGAACCCTCCCGGCACAGAATGGAAAAATCAGAGCAGGCTTGCAAGAGGTAGCTGAAAGATTACGTTTTGGGGATGGTGGAATTAACCAACCTGAAATGTAATTGTCCAAGGGGCAATTGATCCTGTGACTTGCAGTAAATAAGAGGCCCTTGAAAGCTAGGCGGCTGATGAACACGGTCTGGTTGTCTTCCCTTTTAAGACCAACATGTTGATATGTTTATGAGCATGTAATGGGCGCTGCCTAATACCACTAATTGCCATTTAGTGTCAATCTTAGGTTTATTCTTTCTGTGGGCTTTATGATCTCTTAATTGGTTAATTAGCCCAGCATTGGCTGGGAAGGCAGTAAGTTAGTGTTGCCTTCTGTGCCTCCTCGTAAGAGACAAGAGAAGTCAATAACCACTACCCTATGGCGATCACACCTTGATTTTTCCTGTGCCACATCTTGTTTTGGAATTAGATGTATCTGGAAAGCCCTTCATATCTGTTAATATTAACTCAAAAGGGCCTAATAGTGTCCCAGCATCACTCTTCTTGCCTGTCTCTAATCCTGGGGTCCTCAAACTTTGGCACACATCAGAATCACTTGCTGGCTTGTTAAAACACAGACTGCAGGGTCCCACCCTGGGAGCTTCGTAGTCACTAAATCTAGGGGGAAACCCCAAACTGTGCAGTTCTAGGAAGTTCCTAGGTGATGCTGATGCTACCAGCATGAGGGGCCATCCTCTGAGCACTACTGCCCTAACCAGGACTTCACAGCTGCCCTTGAACACAAACACCTAGCTTTCCATCCAGAAGCCCATCATGAGACTCAAGTCTTGGTAAAAAGCAACACTGAGGAAAAGCCAAACTCCATTTCTCCCCTTAAGTGAGGGAAAGCCACAATGACCCTCTAATTCAGCAGTTCTCAAAGTGCAGTTTCCCCACTGGAAGTATCAGTACCACCTGGGAACTTGAGAGGAATGCAAACTCTCGGGCTCCACCCCAGACCGCCTGTCTCAGAAATTCTGGGGGTGAAGCCCAGCAATCTGTTTGATAAGCACCCCCCCGCCCAGGCACTGAGGTGGGATGGCTTCTGCTTCAAATCCATTCTCCACGAGGCAGTCAGAGTGACTTTTTTTAATTGAATTTTTTATTGTGATCACTTTAGAATCCCTGGCAGTGGTAAGAAATCGTATGTGGATATTTTGTCGCTTTGTCCAGCTCTCTCAATCATAACAGTCTGCAAAACTATAGGATAATGTCATAACCAGGATTTTAACATTGCTCTGATGCACCTATTTTATTCAGATTTCAGCATTTTACTTGTAGTAGTGCATGTGTGGTGGGTGGGCACGCATGTGATATGTGCTATTAAGCTCCATATAGTTTTGAATGGGGGGGAATCGGAGGGGGTGATGAACCAGGAGAGACTGTGGACTCTGAGCAACAAATTGAAGGGTTTGGAGGGGAGGGGGTGGGGGAGTGGGCGAGCCTGGTGGTGGGTATCGAGAAGGGCACGTATTGCATGGAGCACTGGGTGTCTTGCATGAACAATCAATCTTTTAACACTGAAAAAATAAAATAAACATATTTGGGAAAAAATGTTTTTGATAACATATAATGTGTTGTTCGTTTCGGGGGTACAGATCTGTGAATCCTCAGGCTTACACAATTCACAGCACGCACCATAGCACATACCCTCCGCAATGTCCATCACCCCGCCACCCCATCCCTTCCCGCCCCCCTCCAGCAACCCTCAGTTTGTTTCCTGAGACTAAGAGTCTCTTATGGTTTGTCTCTCTCCCCAGTCCCATCTTGTTTCATTTTTCCCTCCCTTTCCCCCCACAACCCCTTATCCTGCCTCTCAAATTCCTCATATCAGAGAGATCATATGATAATTGTCTTTCTCTGACTGACTTATTTCTAAGCACCATACAGTTTCAGTACCTGTGCCTATTCATGCATCAACCACCTCAGACAAGTTCCAACACCACAGAGACCCTTCAGTTTGTCCTTTCCAACTGTATCCGCTTCCCTTGCTTAGCCCTCACCCTCGGCAACCTCCAATCTGTTCTCCATTCCTAAACCTTTTTTGTTTCAAAAATGTTAAGAGAACCAAAATCATACAGTAAGTAACCTTTTGGAATTGGCTTTTTCACTCAACATAATTAGTTGTTGTATGTCAATAGCTTGTTCTTTTTTATGGCTGAGTAGTTTCTAGAGTAAGTATGTATATCCTACAGCCTGTGTAATCATTCCTGTTGAAGGACATGTAGATTGATTCTTATTTTTTGGCTAGGACCAATAAAGTGGCTATGAACATTCACATGGAGGTTTTTGTGTGAGCATAAGTTTTCATTTCTCAGAGTAAATACCCAAGAATATAGTTATTAGGTGGTATGTAGTTGCATGTAGTTGCATGAAAAACTCCCAAACTATTTTTCAGAGTGGTTCTACCAATTACATTCCCATAGCAAAGTGTGAATGATCCAGTTTCTCAGCATCCTCACCAGCATTTGGTGTTCTCACTATCTTTTGTTTTAGCTATTCTGTTAGGTGTGTGGTAATAGCTCACCAGAGTTTTAATACACACACATGTCCCTAATGGCTAATGATATCCAACCTCTTCTGAGTCCTTATTTTCTATCTGTATGTCCTCTCCAGTAAAATGATGGTTCGTGTCTTTTTTTCTGTTTTCTAATTGCATTATTTTTGGTTGTTGCTGTTTTTACCATCGAGTTTTAAGAATTCTTTATATATTCTAGATGTGAATCCTGTGTTGGATGTGTGGTTTGCAAACACTTTCCTCCCATCTATAACTTGTCTTTTCAACCTCTTCACATAGACTTTCATGGGGCAAATTTTTTAATTTTGATAAAGTCCAATTTTTTTTCTTTTATGGAAAAATTGTAGTGAATTTTAAAATTTTAAGATTGTTTTAGAGTAATCTCCACACATGACATGAAGCTTGACCTCACCACCGCGAGATCAAGAGTTGTACGCTCCACTGACTGAGCCAACCAGTTTTTATAATATTGTGGTAAGATATACATAACACAGTGACCTTTCGTAGCACCTTTCTAGAGTGACCTTTTAAAACACAGATCAGATGATGTTGCTTCCTTGTTTAATACCTCTTAATGGTTACCTCTTGCCCTTAGAAAAAAGTTTAAACTCTAATATGGGGGAAAGCCCTCACTACCCTACTGTGAGGCCACTTTTCTCTGCATTTCAGCCAGATGGAACTATTTTTAGCTCCTCTAAGATCTCTGGCTTTCTCTCTCTTCACTCCTCTGGGACCATATTCTTCTATCTTCTTCTTCCCCTTACCAGTTCTTTCAAGTAAGATTCTCTCTCCGGAAATCTCCTTGTATTTCACAGCACTAGCATCTGTACTCTCAAAGCACTTGTCACATGGACTTATAGTGCACATTTCTCTGCTTTCTCCCTTTGGGAAGCTCCTTGAAGGCAAGAACTACTTCTTCACTGCTGTCTTTCCTTGGCTTGTTGAAATGCCTGCCCCCTGTATGGCAAGACCTGTCACTAACCCCCGCCTGCGACCTGCAGTGCTGCTCACAGGAAAAGAAAAGAAAATCTAACCAAAAACATTAGCTCCAAAATGAATATCACCCTCGGCATCTCTGATCAACTTTCAAAACACTCTGAAGTTACAAAGCTACCTTTATTATTGAGCACTTGTGTGTGGCATGGTATTTTGGCAAAGTATTTATTTTATAATGAGCTTATTGATTGTTTCTCAAGACCCTGAAGGAGAAATGTTTGCCTCCTGTTAGAGATCAGGGAATGGAGCTGAGATAGATCAGAAAACTGTATCTGAAATCATATGGCAAACCATTAGCCCTCACCTCACTTGGCTTTGACCCTGATATGTATTGGGGAAATTCACAAAACCCAGGGAACACCCAGAGGGGGTTATCCAATACAACTTTTTTTTTTTGTTAACACAACATTAACAAAAGTTGAATGATGATTATTTTAAATGTCTGTTGAATGTATGAACTGAACAAATACAAGCCTACTTTGCTAGTATTCCTGGCTAAAGAGATAGTATTATTATGACTCCTGCTCCTCACTAGCTTACTGAATATTTCCTGGTTTATGGACTAGGTTCCACAGATTAGTATAACCCTTCCTTATAGCTTCCATAATATTGGAAGTAGAGAAAAATCTTTATGAACGGCAGGCATTAATTCTCTTTATTTTGCACAGTTTAATCTGGATATCTTCTCTACTAGTTGAGTGGATTTATAGAGAGCCTTTGTAATCCACCCATATTCTCAGACAGACTTGAGCCCTCAATACCAGGCCTTCACAAAAGGAAGAACGGCCTACTCAAAGGGAATAGTAATCAATAAAGAAAATTCAGGAAGAAAGCTGACTAGCCCATCCCCTGTGCAGCCTGCTCTGTAAGTTCTAAAGTAATAAATTTTGAAAGTCTACATAGACTCCTTTGGGGTGGCTGTATTTGGGCTGAATGCAGTATTAGGCTTCCTTGTCAGATCAAGGCTTAATTGCTGCTGGATCTCCATCCTTGCCTTCTTGCCAGAGGAACAAGACATAAAGAACTGTCTCAAAGTATCAGCTGACCAGTGAGCTAGGTATACCAGCAGCCCCAGCCTGCCTTGGGCTCTGGTCTCAGCCCACATCTATCCACTGGAGCAGGACCTGCTCCTTTCTGGTTGATTCATCCCAGGACTATTGCTTCAGGAGCAGAAACTTACTTCTGATAGACATCCTTTCTCCTAAATCCACTCAGAAGTGTTAGAGACTCAGTGATATTATCTTGATTATGAAGATAACATCAACCTATGCTCTTCAAGTATTTCTTCCACACGTACTTACTGAGTACTTCCTCTGGGCCAGGCACTGTGGTTAGCACTGAGGATAGAGTAACGTAAGTGCGGCCTCTGCCTTCTGGAAGCTTACAGTCTAGCAGGGCAAGGGCCTCATACTAAACTGTCATGCAAGAGCACACACATCCTTTAAAGCCAGCCTATGTATGCAACATTTATTTGTTGTAACACCATTTATATCTGGAACATTCTCCTTCAAAGATACACACACACACACACACACACACACACACAGCGCCTTCTTTATAAAACACTCCATAGCAGTGCACTGAGGGCCAGGTCAGCCATTGGAGCAACGCCCACCATACTGAAAAGACCCACATCGAGGACGTGTTTCTGAGCAGAAACACTGGGCCGCCTACATCCACATGGAGCTGAATTCTGCCAACAACTTGAATGAGCTTGAAAGTGGATTCCTCCCCAGAGCTTACAGACACCTTTGACTTTGGAGCTCCCAGATGAGAAAACCAGCCAAACCTATTGGATGGCTACAGAATTGCAAGATAATAATTAGTGTTGTTTTAAGATGCTGAGTTGGTGATAATTTGTTACGGCAATAGAAAACTAATAAAGGGGTAAGGGCATGGACACTAATCAGGAAATTATTGCAGAATTGTGTCTACATGTTGGTGGCACGGACCACACAACAGTAGGAGAGTGATAAGAAATGGTCGGTTTCTCCGTATTTGGAAAGTAGAGCCTGACTGATGTGCTGATGCGGTGTATGTGTCTGATTGGGAAGAGCCAAGGGCAACTCTGGGGGTTTTGTCCGAGCAAAGGCTGAGGAAGGCTGAGGTTTCCACTTAGGGTTAACTCTGAATGGAGCAGTTTGCAAAGGCGAATTTAGAGAGGTGAATAGGAAGAACATCATACAGGGTTTTCTGAGTTATGTTAAGAATTTTGAAAGAGAGCAGATCTCAAAGTTCTCCTCACAAGGGGAAAAAATTTTTTTTGTAACTGCCTGAATTGATGGATATTAACTAAACTTACTGTGGTAATGGTTTTGGAATATATCTATGTCAAATCATTTTGCTGTGTACGTACACTTACACAGTGTATATACACTTATACAATCAATAAAACTAAAAAAAAAAGAATTTTTAACATCACCTTAAAAATAAAGTTATTGAATACTTTTAAGTAGACAAAGGCTAACTCAGATCTGCATTTTATTTTATTTTATTTTTCAGATCTGCATTTTAAAAAGAGCACTCAGGAACCCTCACAGTGGAGAAACAGATCTAGCGAGGTATATCCACCCAATGTAAGTAGATAATTTACACTTTTAGGAAGACCAGCCAAGCCAGGGTCCTCCAAAGCGAGACCAAGGAGAGTCTCCTAGCTCAATAGAACAGAATTTCTCCAATGTAAGTAATGAAATGAGACACAATTTCAACCAGGCCATCAGGACTGATTTAAACTATTTTAATTACAATGTTACTAAAATAATAAAATAGTTAGTTTAGTTTAGTTAGTAATAAAACTAAACATAAATACCGCGTAATCATTTTTCTTATACCACATAAGACCAAATAAATTTAAAAATTAAACGTGGTGAAAAATAAATCTCAATTTTGAAACATTAATACATCTCAATCTATCTCATCTCAATACATCTCAATATATCAACATCTCAATATATCTCAAATTTGGAACATTAATACACTATTGCGGAAGATAATTGTTTTGCAGAAACTAAATTGCCAGAGTTTGACTTAATAGTTGAAAGATGCAGGCTGTGTCCTTTTTTTTTTTTTAAGCAACAATACAAATGCAAATGCCTGCTCTCTAATCTGTTGTAAAAAATGAAGTTACTAACATCAAAGTTTTGCTGCTAGTTCAAAGTAATCAGATGTCATGGTAGTCAACATTTGCCAATGAATAATCTTCAAGTGGCATTTTTAATGAGGCACGATTTGATATTTCTGTGAAGTTTACATTCTGGCATCAAGATGAGATAGCATTGTAATATCTGTAACATCTTAGAAGTTTTCATTAACATGACATTTAAAAGTTTTGTTGAACATGTATCATTATATGTTTACCTCTCCACTTACTAACAAGGAACTATTGCAAATAAATGCATATAAAGGTGGAATTTGTGTAACACATCTGCTTACAACACCATACAGTTCTTTTAATTTAGCATGCCTCTATGCAAAGAAGACATGGAGAAGAAAGTAAAACTGCAAAGCTTAGAAAGGAAGAAACAAAATTGAAATTACTTGCAAATGATGTGGTTTTGTGCAGAAACACTGCAAAAGATGCTTCCAGAAATTAGTAGAAATAACAAGAAAATTTATTTAGCAAAGTTGCTGGAAATAAAATCAAATAAATGTTGGCATGCATTTCACAGGCCAGCAGTAGTTGAAAAATAAAATTAAACATACAATTTAAAGTAATAGAAAAAGAAGTATATAATAATAAAAATGATAACATAGGCAAAAACTTTCTGGATAAATGTATACAACTTTACTGAATAATGTTTAAGGAGGCCTAAGTAAATGGGGAGATAGACCATGTTCATTGATTGGAAAACACAATATTTAAAAAAGGTCGACTCTCTCTAAGTTGATTCAGTGAAAAACTAGTCATATACCCAACAGGTTTTTTTTTTTTAAATTAATAAGCTGATTATAAATTTTGCATAATCCAAAGAGTCAAGAATAACTAAGACACTTTTGAAGGAAAAAAAATAGGTGAGGTGATGAGTAGACATCGTTTACATAAAGTACCACCAAGCTAAGGTAATTAAGACCATAAGTTGTTGGTGCAGGCAGAGAAAAATAGACTTATTAGTCTATTATTAGGCTTCCCAAACAGATGCATTAACAAATGGGCTGCAGTACTGCAGGTCAGTAGGGAAATTATGATTTTGTTCCATAAATCATCCTGAGAAGTTGACCATCTTTTCAGACAAAAACAAAGTTGAATGCCTTTCTCACACCAGAAATACAAAATAATCAGGTAGACCAAATATCTAAATGACAAAGCCAAAAAATTATGAAACACTATGAAGATAATCTAATAGACTATCTTTAGGGCTTCAAATTATTATAAATTATGAATCTTAATCCTAAGTAAATAAAGGTCAACTGTAAGTTGTAAATAAAAGTCATGTTGTAAGTATTATATAAAGTTCACTAACTATAAAAGATTGATGGAGTTAATTACATTAAAGTTAAGAGCTTGTGTTCATCAAAAAACACTGCAAAGAATGAAATAACAATCCACACCCTGGGAGATGATATCAATGACACATCATTAAGATGGGAGAGGCTAGAGTTTCCTTTCAAGAAGGATCTACATAAAAGGAGATGTGATCATTAGTAGCTCAAGGTCTTTGGGAAGGTGAGATGAGCACTCAAGGAGATATGCGTTTTTTGGGTAACTATGGCAACACTTGTCCATAACACTTTCTGTTAATACAGAGAGGACACTGGCAAGCACGAAAGAAAAGAGCTCCCAGGTGGAAAGGCTGCAGGAGATATAATGTCGCCTGGGGGGTTACTTCAGTGATGTCAAGGAAGCAGAGCCAGTGTCCAGGAAAGAAGTTGAAGGTAAGGAAGATGAATGATTATGGGGCCAGAATTCCAGAGGTCACAGGGTTTGGTTTAACAGATAGGTCAGAGAAAACAGCAACATAGGAAGGAGCCTTCAGTGGATAGTAGATGACCAGAGATGCCTGCCTGCATTTCATGGGATCCACCTAAACTCAGGAGGTGTAAAGGAGGAGGGGAGCACCATGATTTAGTAGGATTTGGCTGTGTCCTAGAAGTAAGCCCAGTGACTATAGTGGGAACCATGGGTGCCTTCACTGGTGGTGGTAGCCACTGTGACCAGAGAATGCTTGGAAAAGATACACAGCAAGGGTGAAGCTGGGGTCTCTCAGTGGCAGAGCGAGTGGGGTCACTGGGGACCCAGTTTATTCTTCCCAGGAATGGGTTTGTGTCGTGTGTACTTTAAAGGTCCCCCAGGTACAAGCTGATAACTGCGGTCTTTTCCTGTTCCTCCTTCTCAGGGTGAGATAAACTCAACTTTTAGATATTAGCAGTTGAGCCCTTTACTGTTGAAAACGAACATGTAAAAGTATAAGCCAATGATTTATTCTGGGTTAGGAGACCGGGGCTAACTAAGTAGAAACATTTGCTAGTTCTGTTACTTTGGGGAGATAGAACAGGTCCCACAAGGTGCCAGATAATACAACTGTATGTCTTAGTAAAAGAATTCTCTATTTTCAGAGGCCCGTAATACTTTGAAAAGGCCTCTGGACATAACCGGACAAGTGTGGTGGCTTTTTTATACCAGCAGTGGTTTGTCCTTGTCAGCCTCAAGGCAAACTTGGGTGGCTTTCCACAAAGCAGAAACTTAGGAAAAGGAGTGCAGATAGCTCCGGGATAGCTCCCTCCCCTGAAAGGACTGGAGGGGGAGGGCCCTATCCTGGCAGAGACCCGGCCCCAGCCTGGAGGGGGCAGCTTTTTCTTCTGCACAGAAAAGCCCCCCACAAGCTCGCTGAGGCCTTGGGTGGAGAAGTCAGGGTAAGGGGACAGATCTAGAAAATGACCCCATTCCACCAGAGGGCTGGTCTAAGGAAGCCATCACTGTGACCTCCTTGAGCAGTGCAGGCTGGGACCTCTGTCCACTGCACTGGACCGTGTCCTCTAAGTCTCCCCAGCCCCTGGGTGGGGGGTGTCGGAGACTCCTGAGTTGCTTTCGGCCCTCGCTCCAAAGGAGGTGGGGAAAGTCAGTCGCTGATCTATTATGCTTTCAGGATAAGAGATGTCTGAGCCTCCAGACCAAGACTCCAAGGTGAGGACTTATCTGGATGCAGGAATGGGGTCTGACGCTGAGCAACGGAGAAGACCATAGCACTTACTTATTACTGTTTCCTTTATTTGGGCTTCCCCCTGGCGTTCTGAAACACGGGGTCTGTGGTGCCTCAATGCAGTAGGTGGCTCTGGAGATCGGTACTGTCGATTCAACTGCACACCATAGCAAGGAGCCTTCCAATCATAAGCCACACCTCCTTGATCCCAGTTCCATTTAAGTCAATTTAATAAACATTTATTATTTGCCTATTATGGGAAACACATGCAGATTTTTTTTTTTTAATTCAGCAACAAGCCTTGTCTCTCCTTGTCTCCCTCCTCATAGCTCATAACACATTCAGCTGCCCCAGATAGATACCTCCTGCAAAAACAAATAAAATGAGTGGAGGCATTTAGGCAAGATCTGTACAAAACAAATGGATCTATTATCTAGAAAATATTAGTGAAAGAATTCTCTTTGTCACAACCCCTTGTTTTGTTATTCTTTAATATCTGAAGACACCCTGATTTTAGTACAGCATGCAATAGCAAACTCTAAATACATTTGGAGGGTGCCTGGGTAGCTCAGTCAGTTAAGGGTCTGCCTTTGGCTCAGGTCATGATCCCAAAGTCCAGGGATCGAGTCCCACATCTGCTTCCTGCTCAGAGGGAGTCTGCTCCTCCCTCTGCTGCCCCTGTCCCCCCAGCCCACGCCGCCGCCTGTGCTCTCTCTCTCTATGACAGATAAATAAAATCTTAAAAAAAAAATACATTTGGAGATTCACTACATGGAAGATAAAACCTATGGCTCAATGAAATAAAGCACTGCTTTCTCCAAGAGAAACACGTTAGGAGATGCTTCTCTCTTTTTTAATTCTCTTTTCCAATGTTTGGAAAATATATGCTCATAAAATAGTGAATGTAAGATTAAGAAAAAATTTCCAAGGCACTTATAATTTACAAGGCTATGACTAAGGTGTTACTGTTTAAATATGATAGATAAAATGCGAGTCACTTTATTGCTAATCACTCTTGAAACTTAACCTGAGCGAGGGTACCAATGCCCTGGGAGGGCAGTGGTTCTGAGCCTGCCAAAGCCCAGGGGAGGAGGGCTGAGTGACTCTAAAGAGAAGCACATTAAACTCTAATTAAGAACCTAATAAGGGCACAGTTGTATTGCTTTTAATCTAAAGATCTATCCTGTCGCTTAACAGTCCTGAAGACACGGATTGGCTATTACCAGTAAAAGGACTGGGAATTGAGGATAGTTCGGCAAAAGGAGATCCTTGCTGGCAGTGTTAAGAGGAGAATGGTGATTAACAGAGTCTAAAGAAAAGGGATTTGCTTAAAGCAAATATGTGACACGCATGACCAGCTCAAAATCAACCTCGGGGGACTTGAGTTTGGAGACCTTCAAGCAAGAAGTTTGCGTAGCTCTGTTCTTGTTTATGTGCTCCCCCCTTTCCTGCAACTCTTCTTCCTAATCTTCACCCTGGCTTTCGAGCCCCTTATGTATCCAGCTCCGTCCCCTTTCAGAGCAAATGACCTTGCCTCCTACCTTTCAGGGGGAAGAGAACTCTCCCAGAGTCCCAACTTCTGCACTGACGTAAATAAGTGTGTAATGACTTGCTTAATGTCTGTGCATCTCTTGCAGCGTGGAAAGCTCGCTGAGATCTGGGATGGAGCCTATTCACCAGTGTTCCCAGCACCCAGCACGTGGTCTCCCCGGGGCTCCGTAAGTGTTTGTGGAATGAATACAGGAACCCACTTCCTTCCCCTCCTTGATCAGTTTTTGTTTTAAAAACAAAAGTTTTGTTTTTAACAGAATATATTGTCATGGAAAAAAAAAACCAAAAACCCAGAAGTGTCCAGAATCCGATGGAAGGGAATTGAATTGTTCAAGTCGCCCTCTTCAGGGAAATTCCACTGGCTCCCTTCCTCACTCCTTGCTGGCCTCCAAGCTCACCTTCCCCCTGCACCCAGATTTCATCCTCTTGCCTTGAGCTTCTTCTGGAAGCACTTCTCCTCCACGTGGACGAGTCAGGGAAGGGGGGGTTGGCAGCGCCTTTGCTCAGGGTGGCCAAGAGTTGCAACAGCTGAGGGTGAAAGCAGTAGTGTCGCCAAGAGGAACAGTGGCTGCGTGCCAGACAAGCTAAATCCGTCATCAGACCTTAAGGGTGAGAGCAGGCTGAAGAAAATAAGAGGCAAAGTAAAAGGTCAGGGGAATCCAGCAGGAGGTCAAGAATGCACATGTAAGCCCAGACCAAGTGAGAGGGTCCAGGGTCATATTGATGAATCAAGAAGGGATAATGAGAATGCATTTTTTTTTTTGCATTTTTTTAAATTTTGGGGTGTTCCAGGGGGCTGATGAGGGCTGGACTGGCACCCTGACACCTCTTTGGAACTTCAGCCTTTTAATTATCCTCTCTTTCCCCTGTACACTGATTCCAATTCCTTTCTCAGACTATAAATATGCTAAGCCTCTTCACCTAAAAACAAAACAAACAAAAAAACCTCTCTCTCAATCCTGTCTCCTCTTCAATGTACCCCACCCAGTTTCTCTTCTGCCAGTTTCAGACACATTTCTTGAAAGAACGAATCCAAGCTCCCTGTCTGTATTCCTCACCCCCTACTCACTGGCCGGCTCAGTTGATTCTGCCCTCTGCTCCAACACTTCACCAAAAACTAGCATTGTCAAAGTCATCCTCGATCTCCGTATTGCTGTCATTAGATCCAGACAACATGGTCTTGTTTCCATCTGAGCGGACTCTTTGGAGCTCTGATGGCCGCCTCCTCATTTGGCCTCTCTGACATACACACCCCTTTGCGGGCTCTGCCGCTCTGTCCATGGCTCATCCTTTCCTTTGTGAGGCCCTATGTCTCCACTCACTTTTATTTACCGCTGCCTATGGACCTCAGGTATCAGTAGGCAACCGGCCATAGGTGTCTGCCCATTCTCGAGCAGTTAACATAGCAAAGCTGCCCAGGCACCACACATGGACACAAAACCCTGCTCTGGAATCCTCGATCACGGTCCAGGTTGGCTCTCCACTGACTTCCAATCTTTCCTGAACACACCAGCTCACTGCTTCCTTGTCCTTACAAGAAACCATTCTTTCCTGTCATTTTATAGTAGTAGTATGGTTATAATTCATGGAGCGTTTGCTATTTGGGTACTTGCCTCTCACTAATTTATGCATTCGGTTATTTCTGTAGGCTGCAAATATTTGCCAACTCTTACCTTGGTACGGGTGCCGTGCAATTGTAATCTCTAGTTATTACAACTCACTTAGGAGATAGCATATTGTCACTTTAGAGGCTGAAACTGAGGTTACCAGTTTTCCCTCCCAGCTGATGTCTAAGAGTGCTGAAGAGGTACACCAAGAATTTGAATCCACAGCTCTTTCACATTTTCCTAAGGTATCAAAAAATAAGTCTAAAGTCCATTTTTTTCAAGCATCTTATGCCAGGAGCTTTCCCCTCATTTACTTTATTACACAAGTGGTATGATTAGCTTATGGCCTGATGTTATTTTTGAAACAGAGAGGGAGAAATCATAGCAATGGAAACCCAGGAGGCCATAATTTTGTTACTGTGGCACTTGTTTCCACGTGATCCAGGTGAGGCTACCTATAAGTCATGTAGTTTGAGATTCACTTATTTATTCATGTTCTCCCGAGTCTTACAATATGCTCATAAGGTATGGGGAGAGGTGGGAAGACAAATTTTAATCAAATAAATGAAAGAGTATATTATTACACCTAAGAAAAGTGCCAGGACAAAAAGAGTACAGTTGAATACAAACTGATAGTAAAGACATTTGACCTAGGCTGGGAAGTCAAGGAAGCTTCCCTAAGGAAATAACATGTGAGTTGAGATTTAAGTGATGAATAGAAGTGAAGCCCATAAGTGGGTAAATGCTTCATCAGGAGGGAACAGCACATGCAAAGGCTCTGGGTAGAAGAAGAGGGATATTGCTTTCAAAACCTAGCAGTTGGGGCATACAGTGAGGGTAACAGAAGGGTCTAAGAGAAGTAGACGGGCCCAGACAATGCTGACCATGAACCACTCTTTTTTATCTTAAGACTGAGAATCCAGCAGGATGGGGATCTTATCAGCCTTGTGTTCTGAAAAATCTACTAGTGTGTGGAGAACCTACCGGAGGGTCTTAGGAAGGACAGAGAGAAGAGTCAGGAAGCTATTGCCTTGGACTAGTGTGGTGGACAGGGGAAGACAGAGAAGTCAATCTGTTTGATACCTATTTGAGGAGGTAGAATTAGTAAGACATGTGGACAGATTTAAAGAAGTGTTGTAGTCTCAGGGGTTGGAGATGCCTAACTACATGAGTGATGGTGCCATTTGCAAAGACAGGAAAAAGCAGTTGGAGGATATCATGGGTTTGGTGGGTTATGTTAAGATGAAAGGGCTCGTGGCACAACAAGGTGATCTCTGGCTGTACCAGTCCAGAATTCCAAAGAGAGACCTGGGTTGAAGATAGGAACTGAAGAGTCATCAGTGGAGTAGTAATCAAGCCATAGGCATGAAAGAGACGAGTCAGGAAGAACTGGAGAGTGAGAAGAGGCCTCGGATAGAGACATCCAGAAAGCCGTCATTGAAAGGACTCACTTTCCAATCATTTAAAAGAAAAACATGTTCTGAAGAAATTTAGCAACTTCTTAAAATAAAACTTCTCAACCAAATATTGAAATATTAACATCAATAAGAAGATTAAAAAACAAAACAAAATACCTTGCACCTCTCTGGCCCCAAATGAATCTGTAATGTTTTACTTATTTTTTTTAAAAAAATTCCAAAGCATGCAAGGTACTGACATTTGTTCAAGTCTAGGGGTGAATACATAGGTGATTGTTATATGTCTCTGTAATTTCTGTATGAATGAAATATTTCATAGTTAAGCAAACAGTAGCCATAAAATGTTCCAGGAAATAAAGACTAAGTCAATAAAAATTCAGGCCAGAAAATTAAATACCAGAAGCAATTAAGGGAAAAATAAAAGGATCAGAGATATGACCAACGAGTCATTTGGTCCCAATATGAAAGGTTTTGGCCCAATCTAAGAAGATGTGCCCTGAGAGAAAGATTCCACTGATATGTTTTCAGGAATTTCCAACATTATAGAGACCATAACAAATAAAATCTTGGCTCTATTTATATTTCGGGATAATGAGAAGCAAGAAATTGGCCAATATTATTTGTTTTGGCTGCACATAAAAGTCACTCATCTGGTTTAATGAATAGATGGTACTTTTGTGAATCCTCTATACATAAGAATATACTTAAAATTTGGAAGCAAGCTGTGTCTGAAACAAGACTAGAGATCTGCAAGTGATGTCTAATCAGCATTGACTTTAGTAGTGTAAAAGGACAATGAAACCATCGTCTGCTTCCCAAGTACCACCAACTACCGTGACCACCACCGTCTCTTCCTCCCCACTCCCCCCAAGGAAAGGATTGTAGAAGAATATCGCCTCTAAAAACTTACTTCAGCCCTTATATTAGAGGACATACGGCTCAATGATGGACCTTTTCTCACAGTAGCTAGAAGAATAAAAACTCGATTGTTTTGAGAAACTATGCTGGAGAGATGTGGAGACAATTAGAAAAAGAAAGGGGCATAGCTATAGCTCATAAAGGTGCCCTAGGGAGTGCTATACCCAGCCCTGATTTTCCTACCGAACTGCAGGGTTGCCAACCCCACCTTGGACGATCCTGTTGGACTCATCCCTATGGCGTTCCTCTACTAGTAAATAACTCAGACTTAGGGAAATGGTTAATGATGACTGGTCCCTTGGACTACGTGTTGGGGAAAGGGAAGGGCTCTAGGGTGAGGGCAATCCCTGGAATAGTGAAGGGACAGCTGTACCATGAAGGCTTGAAGAAGGGAGCCCTCCTCTATGCTTCATGCAACTGAGGTAGAAGGTCTGTTATTTATGGCGTGATGGTTATGAAAGGTTTCATTTCTTGAGGAATCTTTTATTGGGCTCCCGAAAATCATGGTTAGGTTATAGTTGTTTTCCCCTTATAGGCTAATAGTTCCTTTTAATTCTTGCCAAATTTCAGCAAAATCTGATGAATCCCCAAAACAGTGTATGATGACATTGTAGAGGGGAAAAAAGGATAGGCCCCAAACGGAAGGATTCCTTCACTTTTTGTAGTGGGTTGAATAGTGTCCTCCAATAATTCATGCCCTGCCTGGGACTTCAGAATGTGATCTCATTTGGAATAAACCTTCGCAGATATAACTCAGGCAAAGATCTCTCGATTAGATTATCCTGGATAGGGCATGCCCTAAATCCAGTGACTAGTAGCGTCCTTTACAAAATACAGAAAGGAGGAAAGCCTAGAGGTGAAGAGAAAAGATCCTGTGAAGACAGAGCTAGAGGTTGGAGAGACCCATTAGCCAAGGAACATCAAGGACTGCTTGAAGTCGTCAGAAGCTAGGAGAGAGGCAGGGAATTCATTCTAAAAGGAACCAACCCTGCCAAAACCTTGATGTCAGACCTCTAGCCTCCTGGACTATGGAAGAATACATTTCTGTTGTTTTAAGCTGCCCAGTTTGAGATAATTTGTTACAACAGCCCCAGCAAACCAACACATTTCTGCAAACGCCCTTGTGAGGTTGGTAACATTTCTTTGAGAGTGACCAGAATCCTTGAATTCGGGGCTGTAAAGAGCGGTCAAGTAGGCGGTGGCTTGTTACCGAGAGCTGAAGAACAGAGGGAAACGTGAGCAGTCAAGTAGACTGCTTTGAAATCCATGTAATGCCCAGGTGCCTGGGTGGCTCAGTTAGTTGAGCATCTGACTCGTGATTTTGACTCAGGTCATTATGTCAGGGATGTGGGGTCACATCTGACTCCAGGCTCAGCAGGGAGTCTGCTTGGGATTCTCTTTCCCACTGCCCCTCCCCTCCATGCCCAATCTCTATTTCTCTTTCTCTGAATAGATAAATAAAATCTTTAAAAAATAATAAAAAGAAACTGACATAAGTTTAGTCCTCCCACTTCCTCCCAAATGCTACAAGGAGGTAATCCAAAGGAAGAAGGGAAAACTGATGCTCGAGTTCCATTAGAATTCCCCTTCAGGTAAAGTGTCCCCAATGTCCGTGTCCCCTTCTCTTCTTGACTTCTTCTAATGACCTTCAGACTTCAAGCAAAGCACAGCAGAGCCATACATCTCACCTGTGCCCACATTCATGTTGTTCTGAAGATTATACATAACTTGGGATAAAGCAAGCTTCAATTTCAATCAAGGTCATGCAAAGCTGCTTGGGTACGGGCAGATAATGAGCCATCAGGTAGAGCTGGGTAGAGTGTTTTTCTCACTTATAACAATAAAACAGCTTTATTGAGATGTAATTCACATACCATGCAATTCCCTTCAAGTGTACAATTTAATGGTTTTAAGTATGCTCACACACTTCTACACAGATTACCACAATCAACTTGAGAACGTTTTCATCACCCCAAAAAGACACCTCATACCCATTAACAGTGACACACATTTCCGTCCCCCCATCATTAACCCCCACCCCCATCCACAACTATTCCCTCACTTTCTCTCTTCTGGATGGGTCATCATGCACATAGCCCCAGGAGTAGTTGGCAGCCACCCTTAGGAAGAAGGCAGCTTGAGTGTAAGGCTCATACTGCAGCATGGAGACATAGAAAGAAAACCGTGATATCACTAAGCTGCTGGATCACACCAGCCCTGAAGTCAACCCTCGCCTCTAGACTTTTGAATCACAGGAGCCAATAGGGGCCTTTATTATAGAAGGCAAACTGAGTTGCATTTTCTGTTAATTGTAGCTAAAAGCAGCTTCACTGATACAATGAATCATGATAAAAAGGGACAAAACAGTAAAAAAAAAAAAAAAAAGACAAGACCTAGGATTTGGATTTTGGTTTCTTGTTTGGCAACTATTTTTCTTTTTCTTTCTTTCTTTCTTTCTTTCTTGGAAGAGGGAGAAACCTTTTTTTAATTTTTTTATTTTTTTAAATTTAATTTTATTTTTTCAGTGTTCCAAGATTCATTGTTCACGCACCACACCCAGTGGGCACGTATTGCATGGCAACTATTTCTGATTATCTGCCAAGGGTCACCCACTTCCACAGGCTTACTCTGGACACTTACTATAAATGTGACATTAGGCAAGTCTTACCGGTTTGGACCTCTGCTTCTTTACCTCTAAAGGAAGGGCCAATGGGAATAGAGGGAATGGACTGAGTTATTCCTAAGCCTCTTCTTGCTCTGATGTGTAGATTTTAAAAATGAGTGATATCATCCTTCTAGGATTGCTAACACAGTCGTCTGCTCATTAACGGAATATAATTGGAAACCTGTGATGGACTGAGATAAATAAGGCGTGCTCCCTGATCCTAATGAGCCCAGAGTTATTAGGGAACTAGTAAGCAACTCGCTGTAATGAGTGCCATGAACAATACCGCAGACGTATGGCACAAAGCATAGTGGTGACTCCAACGGGAGTGTGGGACAGGAGGCGTTTCAAAGAGGAAAACCCACGTGAGCTGGGGCCTGCAGACAGGTAACAAGTTTAGAGCCAGATGGTGGGCAAGAGAGCAAGTTCTTTTCCTATGAGTGAATAATATATATATAATGTTAATATGTTGCAAAAACCTATCTCACGTAAATACAGGTAAGAGAGAACAGATTTAGAGAGTGTTACTTGAAAATGCAAATGTGAGAAAGTAATGGTAATCGATGACAGCAATAAGAACAATAATATTAAAATCTGGTGTTTACTGAGTATTTACTACATCCGGCACTATTTTATTCCATTTTCGGTATTGTCTCTCCACCCTCACGCAGCCTTGTGAGGTAGAGCAGTACTCTCTCAATTGTGCGAAGGGCAGCACAGAGAAGTAAAATTGCTCGCTGGGGTAGCGAGCAGTGGAACTACGTTACAAGCCCGGGGAGGGAGGCTCCCCAAAGCCACTGCGTAGACAGCTGCTCACAATTTTGAGGATCCTGTGAGTCTCAGAATCTGGTGAGACACTATACTGGAAGATTCTATTTAAACTAAGTAAGCTGGATCCGATCTACCAACCAATGAAGGAAGAATAGGTATAGAAAGTATTTAAAAATAGGTGGAACGTGATAGGATACATAATATTAAAAGGATAATGTCAAAGGCATAGTCATGGGATGAAAGAGGCAGTGATGAGGTCTGGTGGTGTGAGCTCTGCAATATGGGACAGTAGAGCTCTGACGTCACGGGGCAGTAGCGACGAGGCGAGCAGCATGGGAAGTGCTGGTCCTGGTGCCTGGCTCATCGTAAATAGCCAATCAACAACCATAAGTATATGTAAGTTCTTGTTTCGGGAAGCTATTCAGTAAAATCAGCAGATTTAACAAAAGAATGTACAGGAAAAGCACTTTGGGGGAGGACACGGTGCTTTTCGGAGACAGTTGCATTACTACAACTGATTAAGTGGCATTTACAAACTAGAAAACTTGTTTTCCGCAGGTGTTCATTCACGTTACTCATCAGCAGAACCAAGTCCTTCTCTCTCTCTCTCTCTCTTTTTTTTAAGATTTTGTTCTATTTTGTTTTGAGAGAGAGAGACCATGAGTGGCGAGGGGGAGGGGCAGAAAGAATCTCAAGCAGGCTCCATGCTTAGCATGTGGGGCTCTAGCACGAAGCCTGATGTGGGGCTTCATTCCAAGACCCTAAGACCATGACCCGAGTCAAAACCAAGAGTCAGACACTAACCAACTGAGCCACCCAGGCATCCCCCAAGTCTCATTTCTGCCGTTACATTATCTTTCACATTCTAACTTGGCAATCACTCATTGTAGTGACAAAGTTTTCTCAGAAGCAGTTCCACTGCGAAATCACTAAGAAACCAACGAACTACATCTGAACTATTTTAAATAAATCTGTCCAATGAAGACACATTTGGTAAGTGCCCCTCAAGAAGTAAGGCAAAAATACTCCTCTGAATTGAAACCTAACTCTATGTTTTTGCAGAGAAATATTTGTTCTGTAGAAGCCTGGTCTAACAGGAGTGCTTCCTCTGGATTCTGTCACCAAGACCATGCTACCCTTAGTCCCCATCTGTCATGATTCTTTGAGGTTCAAAGAATGTTGTAGATTGAATGTGTGTCCCCAAAATTCATCTGTTGAAGTCCTAACCCACAATGTGAAGATAAGTACCTTTGGGAGGTGATGAAGTCATTATAGTGGAGACCTCATACATGGAATGAGTTCCCTTATGAAAGGGACCCCAGAGGGGTCACCGGCCCTCTTTCTGCCATAAGAGATGACACAGAGAAATTAATAGTCTGCAGCGGAAGGGGGCTCTCCCGAGAACCCCACCACACCGGCACCTTGATCTCAGATTTTCGATTATAGAAATAAATCTCCGTTGTTAACAAGCCACTGGGTCTATGGCACTTCAGTAGAGAAACCAGCTTCAAGGTCTCAGGTTAGGACACCTCTTCTCACTCCCTCTGCCCCCAGGTGCCAAGTTCCTTGTCTGGCTCTGGGTGGGCACCTTATGCTTAGCACACCTCTATCCCTCCACTACCATCTTGAAAACCCACTTCTGTCTGTCACCCCCAGGAAATTGTGAGTGCCCTCCTCATGTTCGTACTGTGTCACAGTAGAGAGAAGACAGATGTTGAAGAAATAGTCATCAAATGAATAAAAAACTTCAACTTTTCCCTTTGCAAAAAAAAAAAAAAATGAAGTCACCTCATTGAGTTGAGTTGCCCAGATTCTCCCTTCCCCCCGCCCCCCAGCATGTTTTAGCGTCATCATTACTACCTTCATGACACAGTTATACAGGAATCTGAGGTGACGGCTTGGAAATTCTATCTCAGGGTTTTTGAAGCATCATTCACCCCAAGGGCCAGGCTCTCGGGTAAAGATGTTACTGAGAGAGCGGATCTCCAAATGTCTTGTCAGAGGCTGTGTGAGAGGGACAAATGGGAGAAATCCTGCAAACCATGGGATTCCAGCATGTTTTGTCAGGAGAGCCTAAATAGTACTCTGTTTTCAATGTCAGACAGGGCTATATTTACACCACTCTTTTCTAGTGGTCAAGAATCTTGTCTTTTTGTTCACATCTGGGCACAGCCATGCCTAAACTTTAATGTGGGAGGATAGTTTCCTGGGTGTGGAAAACAGTGAACGTTCCTGGAGATGTAGCACGATTGACACAGACATCGAAAAATTGAGGTCCCAGGTACTAGGAGGCCAAGGAGACCCCAAAGACACCCAGTGTAAGGCCAGGAAAGTGGACCCAGCTCTTTCCATCTTCCCTCCTCAGTCTTACCCCCAAGGCATCCCTGGCCCAGGCTCTAACACTGGAGTCCCAGAGAGGAAGGGACAGGACCTGGGGACCTCAGCTTCCTAAAGTGAAGGCCTTTCTCTCATAAACGGAAACAGAACATAGCCCCACAAGTGTCCTAGTTCTTTTATCAGTGAAGTTACTAGTTACTGTACTTTTGTGTGAGGTGGTAATATGCACGAATGGAAAGCCACATTCCCTATGACTTTAAATGAAATTTTAGTATCGGATCTTTGTACGTTGTAAAAACATAGTGGTAAAAACAGAAGGTTTTCCAAGGACAAATTTAGTTAAGAAAATATTAGAATTATAAGCACTTTCAATATACTTCCCCCTTCTCCTACCATGTCCCAACCGGAACCTCGAGGCTGCTTACTTACATATTCCTCCAGATGTGCTCCTCAGCACCATTCTCTACCCTGCACCAAGAAGGACTCTCATTTGCAATAATTATTTTTGCATGTATGGACCCCTCCACTAGATTGCACATTTTTAAAAACTGAGAATGTCTAATTTGTCTCTCTGTATCTTAGACATTATCCAGCATGTTCATGTCTTCAGTAAATTGTTGCTTAATACATGGAAGATAGTACTTTAAACCCTCACACCTCAAAGCCTGGGAGTTTATCAGGCCTTCCCTCTGAGCAGGCTTTGAGATGAGAAGGATGAGAATGGGAGGGCACCATACCCCCCCAAACTCCCTGCCCCAGACACACACCACCTTTCATGGGACAAGAGAAAGTGGAAGATACATTAGACAGGTGCCAAACATTCATCTTTGGAGCCAAGGCTAGTTCCGGAAAGGGTGATGCCTCTGCCATATCAGGATACCTCTTAGGCTGCCCTAACAGCTCTTTCCAGGGCTTGCTTTGCAAGCAAGCAGAGGAGACAACTCTGTAGGTTTCTGTTTACGTGGTACCTAAAGGCCTACTTGCCCTAAACATTCAGGTGCTGATATTTAAATAGAAGAGGCCTATGAGCAGCTTTGGTTTGATGAGGATATTTGGAATTTATATTTGGAAACCAAATGTCACGATCATGATGACAGACTTACGTACTAGCTCATACCTTTGGTAGGATTCTCTCTTTATGTTATAAGTCAAATTGCTAGCATAAAAATTGGTTACAATAAAAAACACAAAACTCTTATGCACTTAGAAGTCGATCACAAGAGAAAATCTGGAAAGACCATAAATACATGGAGGTTAAATAACAAGCTATGAAATAATAATGAATGGGTCACCCAGGAAATAAGAAGAAATAAAAATACATGGAAACAAATGTATAAACAAACAAATGTATTTTTCCATGTATACATGGAAGCAAATGAAAATGAAAGCACAATGCCCTAAAACCTCTGGGATGCAGTAAAAGTGGTTCTGAGAGGGAAACTCACAGCCATACAGGCCTACCTCAAGAAGCAAGAAAAATCTCAAATGAACAACCTAGCACCTAAAGGAGCTAGAAAAAGAACAACAAACAAAATGTAAAACCAGCAGAAGGAAAGAAATGATGAAGATTAGAGCAGAAATAAATGATACAGAAACTAAAAAAACAATAGAACAGATCAATGAAACCAGGAGGCGTTTCTTTGGAAAAAAAATCGATAAAATTGATAAACTTCTAGCCAGGAGCCAGGCTAATCAAGAAAAAAAGAGAAAGGATTCATATAAATAAAGTTACAAATGATGGTACAGATGTAGAGAAAAGGAAACCCTCTTACACTGTTGGTGGGAATGTAAACTGATGCAGCTACTCTGGAAAACAGTATGGAGGTTCCTCAAAAAGTTGAAAATAGAACTACCCTACGACCCAGCACCACTGAGTATTTACCCAATGGATACAAGAATATTAATTCAAAGAGATACATGTACCCTTATGTTTATAGCAGCATTGTTTACAACAGCCAACGTCTGGAAGCAGTCCAGGTGGCCATCGGTTGATGAATGGATAAAGAAGTGGTGTGTGTGTGTGTGTGTGTGTGTGTTTGTGTAATGGAATATTAGTCATCCATAAAAAAAGAATGAAATCTTGCCATTTGTAATAATATGGATGGAGCTAGACAGCACAATGCTTAGCAAAATAAGTCAGAAAAATAAAATATATGATTTCATTAATATGTGGAATTAAAAAAACAAAACAAGTAAGCAAAGGGAAAAAAATAAGAGAAAGAAAGACAAATCGAGAAACAGACTCTTAATTATAGAGGATAAATGGATGGTTACCAGAGGGAAGGTAGGTGGGATGATGGATTAAACAGGTGGTGAGGATTACGGCGTAAAAAACAAAACAAAACAAAACAAAAAAACCCCACAAAACCCAGAACATGGGATTGAGGTGTGACTTTGTTCTTTACACATTAAATATTGCAGAATATTGCAACATGTCTTTCCTAACGTACTACATGCTGCAATATGTCAACATAAGTTTAAGAAAAAATGCAGGGGACTGACTGTAAAGCTCACTTCCAGACTGACTTTACCATTTTTGTTTGTTCAAGGTTTAAAGGAACCTCTGGTTCATGGACCATGGCTTTCTCTAAATGGAGGTACTTCCTGTCCCGTGTTTGAGACTAATTTCTTACTGACTTGCTTAGATGCCCCCTCCAGTTGACAGTCGAGCTTTTTACAAGAACCAGAACATCTTCTTTTTTTGCTCCTGAACTCTCGATGGCAAGTGGAACAGACAGATTCCCCCTCTCCCACCTCGATCAGCAGCAGAGGATCCAGGATTGAAAAGATTCCATCAGGCTGGACCCTTCCTTTGGGACAGCAAAGGGAGCGGCCTTGACAACTCATACATGAGGACGTTCACTGCATTGTGGCTGGTCTAAAGCAGGACAGAAAATGAATCGAAAGCACGATATTAGGGGGGGATGAGAAGCTCTATGATCCTTAAAGAATCAAGCGAAGGGATAAGTAACTCCAGATATCTCCAGGTGAGGAAAGCATGTGTCTGTGAGATGTGGTGATTCACGGGGGACCTCATAACAGCCCGGCCAGCTCGTGGCTCTTACTGGCAGGGAGGCAGAACTAGAATCAGAATCCCACATTTACCTCATTTTGGACATAGGATTGTGTCCGCCTCTGGAGAGGACTCCTTCTTGCTACCTGAGACGGACCTGCCCCTCTCCTGTCTCAGCAGCACCAGCTCAAACGCTGCCGTGCACTGCCCGTGACACGTGAATGTGCCAAAGTCACGACTGTCTTAAGAAACAAAAACTCTCCTCACGATGATCCTCGAGTCACTGTCTCAAGGAAGTTTTTCCCCGGGCCCAGTGGATCCTTCCTTCACTGAAGTCTTTGCCGTTTTCTATTTATTTGTGTCACAGTTTGATGAAAATATTTTCTCTCACCACATTATAAACTCCACAAGGACAGGGGTCATGTCTGTGGCGCTCACAGTTCTGTCCCTAGCACCTAGCACTGAGGGGGCACCCAGTAAGTGTCAATTAGATCAGAACGTGAGCAGCTATGGACAGGACTGGGTTTTCTGAGGGAGGAGATGGGGTCACCAGATTTGAACGGAAGGCTACCAGAGGGTAAGCAGAGTCCAGAGGGGAGGAACACCTCAAGTGAAGGCTTCCTGTCAGAGCCATCTTTTGTACAGTCAAATTAGTCCCGGTTTCAACCGTCAAGCTCCCACTTTGGAATACCCTTCTGAGATGTGCCTCACTCTTCAGAATCTAACATATCTACACAGTCCTGTGTTTGTGGGCAGTTGAGGGCTGGCCAGGTGGGATCACGATAGAAGAGAAGGGCCCAGACCTCCTACTTCACTGAGAGCCTCATCAGAGAAGAGGTGGGAAGAGTACTTCCCCGCTGGGAAGAACGGAAGGCAGACTCCACCTCGGTCAGTGGCTGGAATGACACAGCAGACAATCCCAGTAAGACTCAACTAACTTCTCCAATGTCCCATAGAGGTTAGGAATATCCCCCCAAAATGAAGAAGATAGCCCCTCCCCCCACCCATAACACCAGGTTATAATTTTAAGACCAATAAGTTCCAAAGTCATCTTCTCCATAGTACTTTAATCTAAAATGCTTTTGTTTGGTAAAAAGTCCATTTTTTTTTATTACTCAACTTTTCAACTTCTTGAGAAACAAGAGAGGCATCCGTTGATGTACCCATCCGTTCATTTATTTATTCAGCAAATACGTTTTGACAAAACAGCAGCAGAACTCAGTCTCAAGAGGAACCATGCAAACAAGGAGAAACAATGAAGCAAGACTACAGCATTCAGGAGGCCAGAAGCTAGAGGCCAGCACAGAAGTGAGCACATATTTCTGTCCTCTTTCACACCATCTCTCTCCCCATTTGAAGACTAGGAGTTAAATGCTTTCATGGAACTTGGCCAGTTTTGTTTTGTTTTGTTTTAGATTGAGTCTTCTGAAAATTAGGGGGTAGATTAATAATCGTTTCCTGTCCTCCATCTCTTCAGAAGGCAAAAAGGAAACTGGGGTTTTGTGATGGTGGCAAGGGAATAAAAGAACACCCAGAAGCTATTCATTTGTAGAGTGTAGATCACACAGGACGAAAGGATCAAATAATCTGCCCTCTTGTACTAGGGATGAGGAAACAGACCCAGGGGACCTGAATAAAGTTCTGGGGTAATTATAAGAATTTTTCACCAACAAATGATATGACTGTTATCAGCATTTTCCATTTTTTTCTGTTCTTTGTTTTTTAAATATTTATTTATTGGTCAGAAAAAGAGCACAAGCAGGGGGAGCAAGCAGGCAGAGGGAGAAGCAGCTCCCTGCTGGGCAAGGAGCCCAATGTGGGACTTGAACCCAGGACCTTGGGATCACAATCTGAGCCACAGACAGCTGCTTACCCAACTGAGGCACTCAGGCATCCCAGCATTTTCCATTTGAAAAGGGCATGTGGTGTAAGTGACTTAATTAAACTTTTTAAAACAGCTCTGTGAAGAGGTACAACTATTATCCCCAAATAACAGATGAGGAAACTGAAGGATAGAGAGGCTAATCATTTGCCTAATTACTGTATAACTAATAAGCAGTTATGAGCTAGTAAGTGTCAGAGCTGGACTTCAAACCTAGGACATCTAGTTCTAGAAATCAGAAACCAAGTGTTTCACTTCACATGTCAGTCTCTTGTACATTTGGAGTTTGTACATATATTTTTGTGCATATATTTGTACCTATAAATGTATTCAATGTGGTAATTCTCATTAAACATGTCTGGTTTGGGGTAATAAGTCTTTTCATTTGATTTTTCCAGATAAAGAGAATACGAAGTCAAGTCTGACATGAATTAGGTTCTAACTCTTGGAGGAATGTCACACGGGGTAAAATTTCCTTTTAGAGTGCCTCGATATCATTTTCCGAAAGCTGTCATGCTATTGTGTTGCCTGGCGATGTCAAATCAATGTCAGTCCCTGTTCAGACACCAGTTGTGCAAAGCACGTCAGAGTAGCTGGTGGCCTGGCCGATTTCATCGTTGTCTCTCTGGGCACTGAAACCAGAGTTGGACACCTAATCGTGGTGCCTCGTGACTTAGGAGAAAAGAAATAGAGAAAAGATACAGATTATCATTAGGGATAAATGACAGGTAATTTCATTTAATAACTCAGGAATAGATATGTTTGTTACAGTATGCAAATCGTAGGGCATTCTTCATTCGCTCACTCACTCACTCCTTGGCTATAGAAGTGCTGAGTTCCTAGCATCAGATGCTCTGGCAAATGCCAGGAACGCAGATCAGAAGAACAGAGACTGGTTGTTATGGGTCCCGAAGTCT
The DNA here is from genome assembly GCA_028533885.1 of Nasua narica. Lineage (NCBI taxonomy): Eukaryota > Metazoa > Chordata > Mammalia > Carnivora > Procyonidae > Nasua > Nasua narica. The sequence continues at coordinate 61,024,050 of CM052807.1, read as the reverse complement.
AATGGGGGCCAAACAGTGTATTATGATCTATTTCTGGAGCCCAGTTTAATCGTGGGACAGAATGAGGAGAGCTTTGGAATCCCATCCACTTAGTTCTAATGCAAATTCCACCGCCTGCAAGCCATCTAATTCTGTGGTCTCATCTGAAAAGTGAGGATAAAAACACCCACCTCACGGGGTGCTTGTAAGTATTAAGTTCCATGTCCAAAACATGCTGGTTCTCTTTTTCCAGCATTCTTTGAACTCCCCACCCCCACCCCATGTCGCTAGCCTACTAAGAAAAAAGAAACCTAGAGTCGGGAAGGGTTTCATTCACTTAAGTGGTGATATGTGAGCTGGGGATTCAAAGATGAGCAAAAGGTGATATCGACAGGCAGAGTCAGTGGCCAGGGCTTCCAGAAAGGGGGCAGAATACATTCAGAAGCATGAAGGCATGGAAGGCCATGGTGTTGGGGAGCTGGGGGAAGTGAGCAGTTTAGAAGACGGGTTGTATAGATGCCTATAGTTGATTGGTGCCACGAGTGTCAGGTTGGAAAAGGAAGGTGATGCATTTGGTGACAATGACTGGTCAGGTGACTGCATGCAATGCCATTTCCAGACCAGAGAGATGGAAGCGGACTTCCTTGGGGCTGGTGTTGAATGCTGACCATACAGGGCACGTTTTCCTCTCTGAGCTATCGGTGTGAGACATGTGGGCTCTGCTCTCCCTTTTCACCTCCTGGAGGGGACCCCAGAGTCTGGCCCTTGATGTCCCAATATTGGACACGAGACTTGGGTCTCCTGAGAGCCTAGATCCAGTTTGATATTTTATTTTGAGATCCAGTTGCTAGTTGTTTCATCACGTGTGAAACTGAGATGGTGAGTGATCTATTCAGCTATCTTTTTCCTAGTACCAGTAAGAAATGGTAGCCCATTTAGAGAACATAACACTAAAACTCAACCATAAATACAATTCCTGGTATTATTCAGTTTCTCACATAAATCAAGTTCAAATTCATATAAAATAAAGGCATTATACTGACTTAGAATTCATGCAATTATGATAAAGAGATAATTGCTTTTATATTATTTTTTAGAAAATCATAATTTTATGGCTAAGCATGCCATTTAGGGTTGGCTACATTATAGGCAGGAAAACAGTTATCAGTCTTAAAAGAAAAAATGCTCACAAGAAAAAGGAGATGAGCATGGGAGATACTGAACTTGAAGCCAATGGCTCATGCTCCAGTCTGCCAATTATTAGTTTGTGTCTTTGGACAAATCACCTAACCTCCCTGAACCTTAGCTTCCTTCCTTACTGAATGGGGAAAATAATAATTTTATGGTTAGCTTATTTTAGTATCCGGTACCATGTTCAGAGGCTTTGTAGCCTAAAGCCATTTTAATGAATTATAATAATTATTAGTTGGAAAAATAATCCATGTTAAAAGTCTACTATCAAAGAAAAATATTTATACGAAGTCTACTAAAATCCCTGCCATCAAACTTTTCAACAATAGTCTGTAAACCAAGAAATGTGACCGCACTGTCATGCGGCCTTAAATAATAATTCTGTTCTAGTTCCTTCATCAGGCACTCATTTATGCTAAGATTTGGTAATGGGTATACTCTGGATCATCAGCCTTGGGAGCTGTTCCTCCAAAAAGGCTCGAAGTCGTGGAGAAATACTCCACACTCCTTAGAGAGACTGATTAAAACTTCTGAGGAGTCCCACAATAACTTTCAACACAATGTTTTCCAAAGTTTTTGGAGCACAGAACTCTGTTTTCAAGTATCAGTTTTGGGGGAATATTTTTCCAGATAGACTTTTCTTGAAAAGAAAAGTATTCATGACAAAACTAACAACCATCGCCAGGTTAATGTGATTTTAGAGCAGAGAGCTTTGATGTGCTAATATAATTTTGTGTTAATATATGTGCTAATGCGTTAAGACAATTTCAGAGCAGAGAACTTGGATCAAGCCAGCTTTGTCAAGGCGGTAGTAAATGTCATCTGCTCTGCAAGCTCCTCCATCACTAGGTGAGTTTTTAGTACTGTCTGGAAATAATAAGTCAGGAAAACAATGTATCAGGAAATGCGCTCCATCTCTCAGAAGGAGAAAACGAGTCAGGAAGAACGTGGTGATTTGGCCAAGGTCGCATAGCTCAGGGGTGGTAGCTCTGAGATTCAAACTCGGGCTAAGGTGTTCAGAGCCGGTGAGTGATCTGATAATAAAGCAAACGTGTTTTACACCGTGATCCTCCAGGTGTATTCATGTTGCTGGTTAGGGCTGCTTCTCATCATTTCAAAGACTGGTTTAGAGCAGACCTTTGAAGATTGTTGGGTAGATTCAACAGAGCTGTCAACAGCTCAGGTCTGGGTGGTAGCAGGGAAGAAAATGGGTTGTCAGTTGTTTCAAACCATGCAGACGTGGCTTTGAGCTCTTCTTTAACTCTAATGGGCAGTAGCTACAAAAGCTGGTACACTTGAACTTTGTTCAGCACTTCACTGATTCACAGACGAATGCATCTCATTTTACCTCAATACACACCTGATATTAACAGTTTATATAGATGACTAACCCACTGGACTCTGGCAAGTTAGGCAATGAAACACTGTTTTTTATCTTTTCTGTACTAAGATATAGATGCCAAGAATTGATTAAATAAACAGTCGCACAGTTAACTAATAACTGTCTTGAATTGCATGGTGTCATCTTCATTTGGTTTGCTCTGGAATGGCTTTTCATTTTAGAAACCTGGGCTTTGTCTTTAATAAATATTAGGTTAGGCAGAGAGAAATACACATCTGTCTTGATCTCTCACTAATTGTCTCTCAATCCTACTAAAGACACTTTAGTAGCTTTATAAAATACACTTAAGTTCATTAAGAATCAAGGAGAAGTGTGAGTACAAAAATAATCTAGTTTCAGCAAGTTTAAAGGAACTTGAAAGTTATTGTGATGTATTCTAATTTCTTGGGATGGAAACTTCTTGTAACTGCATACTGAGGAGGTATACCGTTATTGGTCAGGAGGGGGTAATCTGCTTTCATAAAACAAGTATTTTTTATTTTTTATGTTTTTTAAGGGTTTATGTATTTTATAGAGAGTGTGAGAGCTCAGATGCACAAGCAGGGGGAGGGCAGAGAGAGAGGAAGAGAGAGAATCCTCAAGCAGACTCCCCATTGAGCCCAGAGCCCATGTGGGGTTCATCCTAGGACCTGAGCTGAAATCAAGGGCCAGGCGCTCAACTGACTGAGCCACCCAGATGCCCCAAAACAAGTACTTTTTAAATACTGATTTTTGTTTGGGCTCCAAAATGGTAATATTTATTGCATCATCCTTCTGTTGAATTTGCATTGTTGGATGGTTTTAGTACAGTTGGATGCGCATGTATGTGCATATGTGTGTATTAATGTTGTTTTTTAGGTGTTCTTGATCATTATACATTATCTGGGTAATTCTTGCTGTTGTCCTGTTTTTTGATGTGCTGAGGTGCTGCTAGTGTTTTAGTCAATGGGAACCCTAAGTAAGAGAAGATGGTTCTAGGCTTTCACGGAATGATCAAACAGTGAGACTTACACTTCTGAGTACAGTGATATCGGACATGCAAGAGTTCAGAAAGCAATTTGCGCTGCCTGGTGAATTTGCTGAACTGTGGCGTCATTTCTCCACTGGAGAATATTTTTTTTCCCCAAAGAATGACAAATGAGTACTAAAATAAAGAGGATTTTGAACATATTTTTTACACAGGCCGTCTTTGAAGCACGAATTTTGCTTAACATCAGAAAATAGTTTTAATGTAAACAGCTTTCCTTAAAGTGGTAGGTTAATGCTTTTAATAAACAGAATCAAAATTACAGTGCTATATATTATGTCCTACTTCTTTCTCCATATGTACTGGGAATTATGTTTAAACTGAAGTCTCAGAAAAAAATAATTACCAAAGATCCTCACTCATGGTGGGGATCATAATTAAACGGTGGGTCATGATTTAACGCTACCAAGTTATCACTGATCATAAAGTGACTTGAACTGTGTTTTTCACTGGTACCCCTTCCTCAATTTTTTTTCCCTCCTTTATGTCAAGTTCGTGTTTGATAACCCTAACCTGGAGGTAGTTTAGAGCCACCTGCCTGAAAGACTTTTTTACTGACTTCAAAGTGAAGATCAACTCCTATTCCTGCCTATAGGGCAGATTCAACAAATGCGACCTTGACTAATGAAAAAGACTTAATTATAGAACCAACAACCAACCAAACAACAACAAAAATCCCAACTCACACCAAGATCTTCTCTGTTGTCAGGGACCCGGAAAAGAGGGAGCAGGGGCTGGCGGCTCCAGGCTTCACTCTGAAGGGACAGCTGGGCAACTCAGCCCACCTGGGAGGATGCTTTTTTTACATCTCAGGTTGCCGCCTGGCGATTGGTGGCTGGGCTGGAAGGGAGGGTCCGCAGGAAACGCGACACTGGGGATGCTGCCCCCTATCACATGATGGAAATTTCCACTCTTTGGGAAGGCGAAAAGAAAAGAAAGGAGGGTCTCTCAATTCACCGTTTCCGATACTTCCCCTGGATCCCAGTCGGCAGAGGTGGAAGAAGGCACAGGTGAGTGAAACTTTTCTATTTTCTGCTAGGCTTAGAGACTTGTCAGTGTACAAACTTACGGCTGGATCCCAGCCGGGATTGGTGTTTGTGGGCGAGCGCGTGTGTGCACAAGGATACACACGCACACGTGTGCAGTCTGGTCTCTCAACCGTCGGGGGCTTAGGTTAGGCATTGCGGCTCTTTGTAATTTGTTTGTTGATTGACCCTAATTCTTCTTATGATTTCACAAAGGATCACGCTTTGGGTGGGTTATCGCAGGCTAATGACCGGGTTGACTAGAAATGAAGTAAACCAGGGTGTACGGAGTTAAGGGGACTGACTGGCGTGTGACTTCCTTTACAGGAGAGGTGGCTGTGCCAAGGTAACCCATTCCCGGGAGCGCTATTCCATGCCACCCCCACCCCCCGGCCCCAGATTCCCTCGGCACTTGCACTAGGATTTCCTGTTAGGTGTCCCGGGACTGCCTTCCGTAGCCGTGGCCGCGCCACCAGCCTAGGTCGAGTCAGCTTGGGATCAGGGTTGGCAAGTGCTACCCAAGTTGTGGGCCCATGTCCTCAGGGCGGGGACATTGGGTGCTGGACCTAAAATAGACCCGCTATCCCTGACAGCTGGGCTGCCTGGACCCCGCCAGCACGGTTCCCTGGGTAGGGGGCTGCGGTCCTGGGAGTCCCGAGAGAGTCTCCAAGGGAGGAGGAAGGCAAGAGCTGTGGTGGATCTGGGGGCCGTGGCGGGGGTGTTTGGAACACTGAGTCCGAAGTTCCCAGGGAGGCGTCAGGCGCCGTGGGGCTGGGAAGCCTGGGGCGCGCTGGAGAGAAGGCAGGGGAAGTGCGGAAACGCGGATCGGGAAAGGCAAGTGGAGTTGAGGGGACGGAGAGGGAACTTCGGAGGGGAGATGCCCGAGGAGGAGGGGAGCAGGTGAGGAGGGGTGAGAGGCCAGAGCCGGAGAGCGTGAGTGTTGAAGGGAAATGGAGATAAGAGAATGAATGAAAGAAGTGAAGGGAAAGGGGAGCCTGGACGCCAGGAGCCCCTTGGGGAGGAGTAGGGAGCTGGGAGCATGTCGGAGTTCTGAGAGGGGAGAAAGGTGAGCGCGGGGACCAGCCGGCTGGGCTCTGGGAGCCGCACAAGGAATGGCTCTTCGCAGGCCGTGGCACCGGTGGGCGCTGCGCCCTTGGCCGCGGGCTGGGGTGGAGGCGCCTGGGCTGGGGCGGTGGCGCCCGGACGCGGAGCGCCTCGCGGGCTCTCTGCTCCTCTTAGTGATCCAGCTGGGAGAGTGGGGGAGTGCCCCGCCTGTGCCGCTTGCGCCAAGACAGCCCAGGAGATGCACACCCGCCGTTTGACTTGGTTAGAGGAAAGGGATGAATTAAACTAGGAAGCCCAACCTGGAAGGCTTGGTCACTGGTGTGCGAGGGTGTGTACCAGGCAGTACACACTGTACTGCCTGGGGGCAGTAGATGGGACTTTGAGAGGCTTGGTGAGGACCTGGAGATCCCAAGGTACTGTTCTAAGCACAAGTGTTTTAGCTACCTGGGCCTGGCTGAACCGGAAGATCTTGAGGTCAGTTTCTCAGTACAAAAGTGCATCTCAACCAGGTCGCAGGAGCATCTTAGATCCTGAGAAAAGAGGCGTAGCGGTAGCTGCATCTCTGGAGGTGAAAGCGGACCCTCTCCGAACGCAGACACCTTTTCAGTCGGACCTCTCCCCCACTCCTCCCCAGGCTCCAGGACCTGCTTTCTTTGTTATGCGCTTCTGAGTAGCACAGCTTCTCACCCTTCGGGGAGGGAGGGAGCCTACTGGGCCTGTCTCCCAATTTCCTGGTTTCTTATTTTCATATTTATTTGCTTCCAGGCAGCACAGACTGAGTCGTTTTGACTGAGTTGCCTTACGCTGTAAAAAGAACTTGCTACACCCAGATCACGATTTCCAGGGCCTGGGTAGCTAGGGCTCTAGGTTGGGTTTGTTTGGTTATAGCCTTTTATAGACCTTAACTTGGGGGAGAGGTGGGGTTGGGAACTTAGCCCCACTGCAAACAGCCCCTCAGAGTCATGGAGGTCGGTGGACTCTCTCACTGGGAACACAAGTACGCGTGCACACACGCGTGTGTAATATAGCTTCTCAGATGCCAACAAATGAACTTATAGAAAATCTGTGGTGTGGGTAGAAGTTTGTGAGGACAGAGAACTGGAGAGAGCATGGGAACTTTCCAATACCACGCGTTCAGAGACAGAAAGCACTTTCTGGGCTGATTCTACCACAAAACATTAAAAAGCAGGGAGATTGGTGTAAGGGGATAGACAATTTTCAAGGCTGCAGGGCTGGGTGAGCTCTTCAGGCTGAGTGTGTAGTGCTAGGTGATCAAAGAGGACAGTCTGTTCTAGGTGAGTGAGAACAAGGGCTCACGCGTATATGTCAACTACTGTATTTCTTTTATGTTAAATCCTCATAACGACCTTGTGATATAGACTCTATTATATTCATTTTAGAGGGCAGGACAGAGACACATACAGCCTGGGGAACACACAACCTCTCTAGAAGTCCTATGTGGTCATTAATTATTCTTAAATCCAAAAGAACAATTCTCTTTCACTTTGTACTTTATCGGGGCAGAAATGAACAGGTGACTTTTAGGGACCCGAAGTTGGCCATCTGACCCATTACCCACTAATCCAATACTAAGAAAGCCAAGACATGAACGTATAGCTGTAGACTGAATCCTTGCAGCCCGGAACTAGTTTTTTTCAGTAAGTGACATTTGAGAAATGCATAGTATAGTAATAGTTACCTCTCAGCTTATCAAATGCTGAGGCCAAGCATAATAAATACAGCAGCTGTGGACTTCCCTGTTAAATGTTTTTATGTCATATCATGTCTTTCATGTCAATGTTATTATTTATTTCCTCAGTGTTTTTCAGAAGTTGATTCTTCTTTCTTCCCCCTTCTCCTTTGTGCTGACTTCCTGATATTTTCTATTTATTTAAACTTAAGCCTTTTTTTAAATTTTTACATATGCAAAGCATTGATTTCTATTTTTTAAAAAAGGCTAATGGGATCTATGGCTACTTAGATATTTTTGATATTTATCAAAATAATATAGTTTTTTAAAATGTGCTTCATGTTTCACCTGAAGTCATCTTGCAAGCCACCACTGCCTTGATGAAATCTGGCAGGAAGGGTAAGGGGTGGAAATAGGGGAGAGACAAAAGAAAGGAAAGGAGAACTTTCTAAGAGCCAGACTTTCAGCTAAGCCCTTTACAAATGTGAATCCCACTTAATCTTCACACAATCCTCCATGTTATAGGTGTTCGCCACCTCTATTTTACAAAGCAGGAAATTGAAGCCCATGGAAATTAGGGGAAGAGCCCAGGGTCACCCAGCTAGTAAACGACAGGGCTGGCATCAGAACTAAGTCCCATCTATGCCAGAGTTCCTGCTTCCAATAAAGCTGGCAGAAAGAAAGTCAACTAGGAAGACAAAAACCTAAGGAGAAAAGAGGCTTGCAAAGGGAGCCTCTTCCCTGTTACCCAACAGGGAAGGATGTGCACGATGGGAGAAATGGGACTGCCAAATGCCTTTTGTGTGACTGCTAATCTTCCCCTGGTCTTCCTTCTACTATTTTTGTAATGACCTAATTCCGTTCATTCATTCCACAAACAATCACTGAATATCATTATCTTCCAGGAACTCGGCTAGGGAGTCTCTTTTATCCCTGTTTCCCTAACACCTACCACAGTCCTGGGCAAATACTAGGTGCCCAAGAAATGGTTGTTGAAAAAATGAATTAGGCTGGGTGGGGGGGGGAGGCGATGCCAGGAGGGTGAAGAATAAGCAAGCAAACAGTCACAGGAATAGCCTGTTGAGGGCTGGGAAGAATTCAGATTTCAGCATGCCACCACTGAAGCTGGTTTAGGAAAGGGGTCAGAGAACATTTCAAGACTAGGTAATGAAACAGAAGTAAAAGGAAGTGGGAGAGAATTCCCAACAGAGACCGGCCTGAAGGGAGAAAGGAGAAAGTGGAAGCCACTCTGGGAACTTAGGAGTTCATTACTGGGAATCAGGAACTCAGGAGGGAGGAGGTTGGGAGGAAGGTGTGGTCTGTGAGGTCCTTGTTTGTTCTCTCCGCAAGGGTCCCAAAGCTCTGCCCCACCCTTGGATTTCAGGAGTTAACTGTGCTAACAAGGGACAAAATAACTGAATACAGGAATCAGCAACACATTTTATTATTTTATCATATAATATTATATATTATATATATTATTTATCATATAATAAAAAAATCATATTATTATATCCATATAATAGAGAACTATAGTTTTTTAAACTCCTTATAATGTTAGGGTTTTAAACACTGAGCTTAAATGGAAAGACTAGACTTTGTTGTCCTCCATATGGGAAAATCAAATTATTTTTCTGGTCCTCAAGGGGGATATTCTATTTTAACAAAGATATAACTTACACAATCACAAAAAATATTTCCAAGCAAATGCTTTTCTGTGTTTTTCTGGTTGGGGAGGGCTAGCTGGGGAGGATTTCTCTCCTTATTTTAGTTTTTCAGTGGCTTGATTTATTTTAGTGTGGTACAGAAGAGTCTGGAAGGAAAAATGTATTTAAAAAAATAATGTGAGATAGGGCATGCATGACAGTAATAATGTCAGCCTCCTAGCTCCAAAGTAGATATTTATGCCAGTTAAGATTCTGGCTTTTGATAGCAGACTTGGAAAACACAACTCCCAGGGTCTCTTGTTTCTTTAGGGATCTTTCATAGCAATCTCTCATCCCAGGCTCAGAGGTCTGCATGCCTCCTCACCATTTCCATGCTTGTAAAATACTCACAAACTGTTATTTGGAAGGGAATTCAAAGGGTAAATGAAATCTGCAAATAATCCAAAACTTAATTTCAGTTAATACATTAAATCCTCCACTTTTTAGCATTATATCCTCGGGCAAGTATTTTAATCTTTTTGAGCCTCAATCTCTTTGGCTACAAAATGAGATCATTAAATAGCACCTACCTCGTGAGGATTAAATGAGTTAACACATGGAAAATGCTTAGACTAATGCCTGATTCATAGTGAACACTCAATGTGGGACAGCCATTACTGTTAATGGTATTACTCTGCTACCCAAAGAAATATTTGAAATGTTAACAAATATCTATACTAGATGTTCCTTGACAGTGTGTTTTCCTCCTTCATAACTAAAATAAAGGAAACAGAGGAGAGGAAATGAAAAAAAGGGATAAATAATATGCAGGACAGTCCAGCCCAGAATAACGTCATTCCTTGTATAATAAGACTGAAATGTTCCCTTATTTCCTGTTGGCTATTTGCCCCTATTTCTCCTGATAAATCTAGTGTGCATCCATCATTAAAATGAACATCATCTCCAGTTCCCTTTTTTTATCTCCTTTTTGCCTCTTCTAATCATTTTTGTCTCCATGGGGTCTCCCGTGGTTCCTGGCACAAACAGCTACCCATCCATGTTGGCTGAATGAAGGAAGGAAGGAGAACCGCTTGTATTTTTTTACAATTGTACTTATTCCTCAGGGAAGCGTGTTTTCACTGAAATATGAAAGGCCTTTGCAAAGTGAATTTATGCATTGCTGACAGTCTATATAAATATCGTTTAATTAAATTGTTTATTCGGTGTGCATTATTGCACACAATTAAACACACACACTGGGGAAGCAGGGCGTGTGGCTATGAATGCCTGTGCCATCACACGGTGGGGCTTCCTGGAGTCAGCTCTTGGCTGCTTCCAATTCTGGCTCTCCCATTTTCACCCTGAGTGATGCAGAGAGAGCTAGTTCCTTAGCCTGACTGCTTCCTTCTCATCATCTATGAGGGAAACATTTCCTACTTCATGAGGCTTTTAGGAGGGTAAAATAGAATTATGTATGGCACATGGTGAGCGTTGGGGTGTTTTTTAAACAGTTAAAAAGAAACCCTGGTTTTCCAATTAGATGGATTACTAATACCTACATTATAGAGTGAGCGTAATAATTCTGCATCATAAGCCCTCCAAAATATCAAAATATTCCTATTCCTAGGGCTTATTGCAACCCCTTCTATTTTTCGCAGCCCTGACTTGGCTTTTCCATTTTTTTTTTTTTTGGTCCATTGAAAGTCTTATTGATTCTACCTTACATTTCAGGGTGACTTCCTCCCCACCCACCCCATGTTTGTCCTGTCATTTTGCCTTGCGTCATTCGCACCTTTTTACACCGCATACTCCTAGGACAAGGACTTTGCTCTTTGTTTTGGCCTAATTTTATAACACTGGGTACACTCGGGGTACTATAAAAATGTTAAAGAAGAAAAAGATAGGAAAAAAAAAAAAGATGTAATCCCCCAAGAGGCAACTTTGGCCGACAGCTAGTCGGGTGTTGCGGTGTTTGCAGCATCCGTACCCCCCGCGCGCGCCGCTGGGAGCAGGAGCTGGGTCGCCGCGCTGGGGAGGACCGCGGGCAGCCGCCGCCTCCGGACAGGCACCGCTCCCAAGTTTGCCTGCTTTTGCTGCGACTCCGCTAGAGAAACCAGGCGAGTGAGTGAGCTGATCTCGAAACAGAAGTAGAGAGCAACCAAGAAAGGAGGGGAGAGGGAGGGCAGCCCATTCTGTTTTAAGAAAGGTTTCCTGCATGCAACGTGGGCTTACACTAGCTATGGTCTTATTTTCTGGACTTTCTCCAGATGGAAGGAATGTGGTCCATAGAGGCAGAATGTTCTTATAAGTTGTATGATCCGGCAGATCTTGATTGTTGAAGACAATCTAACTAAAAGCATTCTTGTTTCCAACCAGGCTTTGTGAATGCCTGAAAAGCAATCAGATGCTTCAGAGCACTACATACATGGAGCGATTTTATTATAGTCCTGAGAACACATTTCACTCCTATATTGTTCCTTTCTGGTTTCTGAAGCAATTTTCTAGAAAGAGCATACTTAAAAAAAATATCTATATATCTATCTGACACTTTTTTGGCACTTGTCACTATGCTATATTTAATTATACTTGCTATACAGAGGGGTCCATGCTTTGGTGGACTTACACATATTTAAACTTGTTATTTTGAAGTAATTATACAGTCGAAGTTGTAGAAGTCACACAGAGAGGCCTCATATATGTTTGACCCAGTTTCCTCTAATGGTTACATTGGACGTAATTTTCGTTCAAGACCAAAACCAGGAAATTGCTGCTGGTACAATATGTGTGCACAAAACGGATGCCTAGTTTCCACGTCATTTTATCACACACATAGATTTGTGCAGCCACCACCATAACCGAGATACAGAGCTACCATGACCTGGAAGTTCTTCCTTGTGGGAATCCTCTACAACACTCATCTCCCTCTCCCTTCCCTGACAATGAGGTATTTTCTGTCTCTATATTTTAATTGTTTCGTGAATGTTACCTAAGCAGAATCATACTATCTGTGTGTGATCTTTTTGAGGTTGATTTTTTTTTTCTTCCCCTTGGGCTTAACTTTCTTGAGATCCATTTAAGTTGTTATAACAAGAGTTGGGTCCTTTTTATTGCTGCATGTTATTCCAGTTGCTTTACCATATTTAGTGGTGGGTTTTTTTTTCCTCAATTGATATCTTTGTCTAGAACTTCAGTTGGATACTAAGGGTACTCAGTGAAAGTGTGAGGACAAAATTTGGCTGTTTTCAACTTCAAAATGACATTTGTGTGTGATAGGGCAGAAGGAGGTATAAACTATATTTTAATTCAAAACAGATACCATTTGAGGAGCGGAAAAGAGAGAAGGAAGGTGGCAGAGAAAAGCATGCAGTTAGACAGTTAAGATAGAAAACCTGGCACTTTTTAAGATTTCCACACCAATAGGATAATCTATTCTGTGGTTTTTATCTTTAGTTAGGACCACTCAGATTTCTTGAAGCTAATTTTAAAAATGCTTCTGCAGTAGGGATCCCTGCCTGTCTGTGCTCAGTCACATAGCTGATAACTCAGGGGCCCGGTTGGAAATGACCATGAGTAGCTCTCCAGTTTGACAAGGGGTCACCAGAGTCAAAAATAACATCGTTAGCCCCAGGGCAGCCATTAAGGGTCCTGAGACTGTCAGTGTTCTATTCTGGCCGTTGGGGCCACCCACTAGGGGGAGAAGTATCTCCCAGAGTTCACTTAGGTCAGGTTTTAAAAGGAAGAGGTGACTCTTCACCTGAACACCCACAAGCAAGGGGAACCTGGACTCTCCAAAGGCTGTAACTAGCTAAGGAAATGCCACACTTCTTAAGAGTATCTAGAAGAGTTCGGCTCAGTCCCTCCCTTCAGCCAGTACCTGTGGGAGAGTTCTTGCCCCACTCTGTCCTCCCCAGAGAAGAGAACAAAATGGCCACTGCCACCCGAAAGTATAAATACCCCTTTGTGTTGTTAGATTTTCACACTTTGGGCTTTCGGAGACATATTATCAATTCACAAAATAACAGAACTCTCAGTCTAGAGGCCTGACTGATCCACGTCGAACTGAAGGCATTGCACTGAGTCATCATTTTAATTATTTCTGTTACCAGAAAAATAGCCCTTATTCCAAACTCTGCCCCTAGATGGAGGGGACGGAGGGGATGCTGGTTCCAAAGTCGAAACACATATAAAACTGTCATAACTAAAATCATTTATAACTCTTTTTATAGGCAAATCTGCTTTCTCGATTTTTTCAAAATGGAAGAGAATCTTCGTACTGTCTGTATAATTTATTTTATTTTGTGTAAATGTTAGACACCTCATGTGGCTTTGCAGGCCATTCTTGTGGATTATATCTCCTGTATGTGGATCCTAAGGTCCCACAGCGTGGGACAGGGCAGAGAATGTGGCTCTGCAATTTGGAGGAAGTGAACACTTCGCTCTAAGTCAGGAGACTGAACAAAAGGCTTGCTGGATTTTGTTTACCTCTCTTATATTATGCTATTTACTTATTTCACTATTTACTTATTTAACTAATGATGACAGTCATTCCAAGGGTGTGATACGAAATGCAGACACAGGCCATGGTTCCCAACATTACAGGCTTTGTTTTTTTAATTTAAGGGGTGACTAGGGAGGGGGTATTTGCTTCTTAAACTTTTTCTTTAAAAACAAACAAAAAAATAGAACTTCTCTGAAAGAAAAATGAAATAGAAATGCTTCATGTACTATATCAATGTAGACAAAAACCAAACAGCCATACAATTCCTTCCAAACAACTTTGTAATACTATAGCAGTCTCTGCAATTTGAAGAATGATACCTTATATAATGCTTTACATTATTCTTGATACCAGAATTCCAGAAAGTTCAAACTCCTCAACCTGGTGGTCAGGGTCAATCTTAGCCAGACTCTACACAGATGTCCCATGTGACCTGAAGTAGACTCCAGTTGTTTTGGTAACACCGGGGCCCAACTTGTGATCTTGTTCCTCTTGCCTGGAACCACCTTCCTCTCTCTGGAGTCAGACCATTCTTCCTCCATGATACCTGTTCTATTTACCCCAGCTCCCACGCTGAGCTCTCCAGCCCAGTTCCATGTCTTGAAGACAGGGATCCTGTTATGAATAGTGTCCAACAAAAAATAGGTGCCCAGTGGTGATGGAATGCTGTTAGGAGCTGGGCTCTGCAGTTAGATGTGGGGCTGTGCATCCTGGCTCACTCACCTGTTCATCAGCTTTGATCTTCGGGTAAATTACTCAATCCTCTTGAGCATTAGATGATTTATAAGCCTCAGTTGTAAAATGGGGATAATAATATTACTTACCCCAAAGGTGAAGGTGTTGCTCATTTGGTATATGGGATAGGGCTTAGCATAGGGCTGGCTGTCACGAATATGGTTATTATTAATGAGAATATAAAAGCGAGATTTCAGACTCAAAAATTAACAGGCTTATGGTCCCAGTGGAGGATGTGGACTAGAAAACTTGATTGGTCAGGCTTCCCTGTGTCTCTCAATCATAACTGCTGTCATAAGAAGAGACAAGGTCCCTCTATGCCTATCCATCAGGAAACAATCTCTAATCCCACCCACTAAGATGGGACAGAGACAGAATGAAGCAGAAAAATTCTTTCCTTCTCAGATATAACAAAAATATGTGTGGCTTGGCACGTATTTTATTTCTGGTAAGAAGTAATCAAATGATGAATTAATTTCTATGAAGAAGGGAACACACCCTAGATATTGGCTTCAAAGAGTAATTAAAATAGCCTCATGATGAGTCATCTGTCCTTGAAGCTATTACAGCTCCAATCTGTAGCCTTAGAAAAGTGAAAAGTTCAATAGATTAACTGGTTGTTTGATCTGCATAATTCCAAGGGAGTAGTTTTTCTGATTCCCTACAAATTGGATGGTATTTCACTGAAGCATAACTTCAATCCAATCAAGGGCAGAACCATTAGTGCTCTCTTGCTTACACTGATGTTTAAACAAACCCTTTTTGTGTTTTGAAGTACAGATCTAAAACATGAAGTGTTTAGACCATAGCATGTGATTGCAAACAGAACAGCGATGATTTAAATAAGTTGCAAAGTAGATTGGATTTAGGTTGGGAGGGGTGGGTAGTCACATATAGATTCTGATTTTATCCTACTCCTGGAGCCATACCTTAAATAATTACGCTTTGTCAAGTGATTAGAACTCTCTGTGTGTATTTCAAAATAATAACTACCCCCAACCTCGAAGATGTCCTCAAGAATTCACTGAGGTACACGTGCACACATGGATATTCATAAATTTCACAGACACAGAAGAAAAAATTCTGCTCACAAGTCTCATTTGTCTAGCTAAGGATAGAGAAGAACTTTTGTTGCATAATTAGAGAGTGCAGTGTTTGGGTTAAGAGGAAATTATACCTGCCATGGATTGTCAGTTTTCAAAGAATTAAAATACAGCAAGATCCATTTTAAAATTTGAATTTTATTGAAAACAATTTAATGTTTTAGTGTGCCTTAGGCTTACCCTATTGTTAACTTCATCTATCGTGGCAAAACACAGAGATGCTAGGTAATAGAAATTTCTGGTTGGTTGAAGGAATTTATAGTATCTTCCTTCTGCTTTCAAACTTTTGGGAGGGATATCATGAAAAATATATGTAGAAGTTCTATACTAGGAAACTTAGACTTTCTTAATATGGAAAATTCCTAATGTATTCCAAAGTTGCGTGTAGTACAAGGACACTCTGTCTTCACAAAACTTCAACTATTGATACTTGTCTGTTATATTTCATCCATATCCCTACCTTTCCTCCTTGTTACCCTTACCACAACCATTACTAGATTATTTCCAAGCAAATCCAAGTCATATAATTTGATCCATGTATGATTCAACATCTATCTCACAAAGATAAGTCTTAAAGAATAACCAAATTATCACACCTTAAATGAGCCATTTTCTTAATATCGAATATCCAGGCCATGTTCAAATCAGCCTGATTGTCTCAAAAGGGGTTCACACATTCATTGGTTGATATGGATTCAAAGAGACTTAAGAGACATAAGTTCCACCAAGCCTCATCTCTCTTTTTCTCTCTTGCAAAATATTGGATGGGAAAACCAAGTCATTTGTCCTATAGAATTTCCCATATTCTGAATTTTGTTGATTTTCAAGACTTTTAAAATGTCATCCTCAAGCTTCAAAAGTCTGCCTTCTTAAAAGCTAACCTTTATAAAATTGCTTTTTTTTTAAAGAAAAAGTAAACCTTGTCATTCCTTTGCCTCTTTCCTTGAGGATCTTCCAGCCTACATTTTGCTCAGTTTTGCCCAAATATCGTTCTTTTTAATACCCATGACTTCCCGAAGACTCCTTCCTAATGGAACCTGGCCAACCTGGAACGCCCTTCGGTCAAGTTTCAAAATGTGTACCGGCCTCCTCCCCCAGGTGCTTACTCAGCTTTCTCTAAATTGTCTCAAGATATCTCCAGTAGGGTACCTGTGTGGCTCGGATCCTTAAGCGGTAAGCATCTGCTTTCGGCTCAGGTCATGATCTCGGGGTCCCGGGGGATCGAGTCCCACATCGGGCTCCCTGCTCGGTGGGAGTCTGCTTCTCCCTCTGCCCCACCCCTTGCTCACTCTCTCTCTCTCTCTCACACACACACACATACACACACAAATAAATAAAATCTTTAAAAAAAAAGTCATCACCAATAAACAGTAGGTTGTTTTGATTTTAAAAATTGTGCCACATGACTATTTTTTTAAAAGTACTTTTTGATTACTGACATACACAGATATATTTACTAGGAAATTATATACTTGGGATTTGCCTTAAAAATAATGGGGGAAGGGAAGGGGTGGTTTGGACATAATAAGATTGACCATGATTGATAATCGCTCAAGCTAGATAATGCATCTGTGGGGTTTCACTATATTATTCTACCTCCACTTGTATATATTTGAAGTTTTACATAATGAGAAATAGAAACAAAATACCATATATCACCTAAGCTAAATAATGAAACATTTCATTGTAGGGGCCAACGTTGTAACACCTTTGCTAAAGATCATCAGAAAATCGTGCCTAAGGAACAAGGCACTTGCTTTTCCCATTTCCTAAGTCCGGTTTGCAAGTCAGCTTTAAAGTAAAATAAAATCATCATACAGATAATATTTAAATAAAGGGGGGACGTGGTTCAGAATGATTGAAAATAGGACTCAGGGAGAGGTGCTCCATAGGTTTGTGATTATTCTAAGCTGCCCTTCTTAAGATGCTGGCGCAGCAGAGTTCACAGACATGCCCCTGTACTCTCCTAACTGCTGACACCCGGAACATGAGGGACCCAGACTACTTGATTATCCCATAAGAAAGAGATTCTAGAATAGATTATGAAGGTCACACTTCTAGTTCTCCCTGCTACTACGCCAGAAGAACATGCAGGTCCTGTCTCCCAAGGTGAAAGTCAAATGCAGACCTTTTCAGAGACCTGCCAGCTTTTAACTTTAGTTCCATGCTCTTTGTTTTGTTCAACTGTTGAAAAGATAAGAGAATTTAACACTTCAGCTTACATTAGCCATATTATAAACTAGGGAATGCTTTTTAACGGACATACCCCCTTTATGAGTAATTTTCTATTGTTTCATTAGCATCACATTTAAATGATTTATAATGGTAATTTTTAACTGATCAGCCATGCAACTGCAAAACTCATCTCACACACGGACCTGCTTCGTGACATCTTTTCCAAACTCACATGAATTTAACACCATGTAGTACATACAAAGTCCCAGTTAGTCCAGTTAAGGATAATTAAGGAGAAAAGAGTAAGAACTGAGGCTGAAAATGGAAAGGAAGGAAAAATGGATACACAGTAAGAAGAAATGCTTTTGTGTGAAGACTTGGAACACCTAAGTGGAACATAGGCCTTGGAGTCAGGCCTGTTGGGTTCTCGCTTCAAGGGGAGGGAGCTCCAAGCAGTTTGTGCCTTATGATGTAGTTTTGATGTCCCAGGTTAGAAACACCTGCTTTGAGAGACAGAGGAATAGGCTTGAGAAACATCTACTCATCTAGGCCTAGTATGTTAATGAAGGCTTCCAGAAGTTTCTCCATCATCTACGTTCATCCTGTTTCTGGGCCCACAATGGGAGATAGCGAGCAGGAAACAATGCCTCTAATTCATAAGCTCAAAAAGGCATTAGATATTTTATTGAAACAAGGTCATACACTAAGAATGTGTGCTGGTAGATGTGTATTTATGTACAACAAAAGGATGAGTTTGCAATTGTTGGAACTCTGGAGAGGCTCTAAAGACATTTTAGTGAGCAAAAGGTGAGAAATCTAAATTTAATTGTCTCTATTATTACCAATTTAAAATATGTAATATCATTGGTAATATTTTTACTTTTATGAGTGTAAAAATATTTTACAGATTCACACAGGCTTGGCCTCAACCCCCAAACTATATCTTCTCCGTAAATTCTGTAAGCTATTAAGTTACCCAATCTGGAATTCTCCTGTCATAGATTTTAAGAATTTGATCCTCTCAACTGGTGAGAGGTTATTCTATACACAGATCCCCCAATTCCTCTGAGCTGTTTGTTACTTCCTACATAGCTTTTTTTTTAATTAATCAGAATTAAAATAAAAAGCTGATTGGTACTCCTTTATAATTCCTTCAGTAAAACTATTATATATGTATATATTTCTGAGTTTGTAGATTTGTAAACATTTCAAGTTTTGCGAAAAATTTAGGAAAACAATTCTATGACCCATGTGAGTACATTTTTATTACTCTTTTATTCTCCACCAAAATTAATTGTGAAAAATAAGTTGGCATAGTAGACTTTTGAATAGAGAAAGTAAGGAAATAATCAGGTATGATGGACTTGAAATTTTATGGAATTTGGGTCACCAAATACACTAATCGAGGCCACAGAAGCTCTAGTCATTTACCCCTCTGACATATAGAGTATAAATAATATTCTCACAATAACAAAGGAAGAAATGTTTTACATTTGCTCTTTAGAAATTGGTATAGGGTGTTTGGAGTTCTTTTCGGACTCTTTGGGGTTCACTTTTCACAAATAAACTTCAAACATATGTAGAAAATATCAGACAAAATAAAAATAAGGCATATTTCCATCTTGTGTTTTTAATAAAATGGTAGTTATTAACCCCAATTCTTACATTGCTAGGGTTGTATCTTCTCTGCCAGAGTCACTATTATGTACATCTAACATATTTTTGAATGTTTCTTTAATAAAAAATAAATCATCCTTATCTTAGGAACACATTTATGATTTGCATTACAGTGGTTGTCAAGGCATGTCTGCATATTTTCTTAAAGACCAGACCAGTAAACAGACATTGGCAGACATAGGTACTGCTGGAGGCATCAAGACTTTGTGGCCATTTGTGTTACAAATATCTATTTTTTCAGGATGTCCTACAGTGAAGTGTGAACTGTGTAACAAGTTCACACAAGACAACAAATGCTAACACCCAAGTGGCTGAATGTTTCAAGGGGTCCTGAAACAGGAAATGAAAGGAAAGCTGTTTCTTCTGGAGATCTGTGAATATTATAAATAACATAAGTTTGGAGGCCATTCCCGAACTGTTTACCAGTAGGCCTCGAAATTAAACTTGCCATTTGGTTTTCAGCCAAGAATACTAACTAAAATTTTTGAATTGTGGTTTGGTTGCTATATGATAATTATTCTTCAAAAATAATGTACTGCTCAAGAGTAGGTTCTTACAGAAGTACCTGGGTGGCTCAGTCGGTTAAGCATCTGCCTTCAGCCCAGGGCATGATCTTAGGGTCCTGAGATCAAGCCCTGCATTGGGCTCTCTGCTCAGTGGGGAGTCTGCTTCTCCCTCTCATTCTCCCTCCATGCTCTCTCTCTCTCTCTCAAATAAATACATAAAATCTTAAAAAAAAAAAAAAGGTAGTTTCTCATAAAAATCCTAAGAACCTAGGCTATTTTATGTGGTTCATGGATTTAAAAATATACAACCAGCGACAACAATAAATAATATTTATTTAGCTCTTACTATATCCCAGGCCCTGTTTAAGCTCTTTACATGTTATTATCTTACTTGCAGAAAAGTAAATAAAGAATACACATGCCTTCTTTAATAAGTTACTGGTCTGTGCAAAAATAAGGAAGGAAGGAACTAAAAAATAAGAAGAGTTCTTAATTCACTCATCTACTTATGACATAAAGTGCAGACCATTTCCATAGAATTCATAGAGCTATTGGGAATGAGATGGGTCCTCTACGTACTAAGAGCCCTTGAAAAATTATTTTCTGCCCAAATCTAGTCAATACAACATACTCTCTCATGTATCAATTGTGTCAATTTTCAATTGATTTCAGTGACCACAACACAGAATAAGTGATTGTGGTTAAGGGAGCTAATGCGATGCTTTAGAAGAAAATCATTTCTTAAACATTTTAGGTGAAAACTCACATGCCACACAGCCAGGTGATTTCATCTATTTCTGCATACTAAAAATAAATCTATTTATACATCTAAACATTCCTCTTGGGAATATCCAAACACTTATGGTAATGTATATAATAAAAACTGAGTGCTTTTATTTGCTGAAATCCCAGGAAAAAGAATAAACAGAGCCCCTAGTTTTTCAGTCCAGCTGGAATGATTTAGCTAATTGAGGTCATCATAAGGAGATTTCTCTAGGACATTTGAAAATGTGTTTCATCTTTTTGCCACAGATTTCTCAATCCTTTTATTAGTGTAATAAAAATAAGCTGTATTGGATGTTTAAGAAATATTTAAGTAATGTTCTTGTGATCCAAATCATGGCCAGAACACACCAAGTAAAATCTTAGGGAGTCTTCCAATAGCTCCCTGTGGCCTCATTTTCCCTCCTTTTCCATATTGTAGCTCTTGCTCCTATTCTTTCTTTTCTTAATCTGGCTTTGGTAGTGACAGTGGGCACAGAGTGATAAAAACATGGCTTACTTATTGATTGCCCCAGGAAAAGCAGTCTATACACGGGACAATGACTAATTCAGCCGACTAGCTATGGTTATCCTACCACCAAATAGCAGAACTGATTTTTTTTAAACTAAATTCACCTTATAAAATTCGAAGTGGGTTGTTGAGACCCTGAATCTTAGTAGTCTGGGTAGGCACCAAGCCTAAAGACACCTCTATTTATATAATCAACATGCTTCAGCATCACTCTGTTTTAGAGGACAACAGGGACTTGTACATGTGAGCATATTCACACTCGTGTGAGAAGAGCTCAGCACCCGAAAGACCAACTATTTAAAAGGGGAAGAGGTGGGAAGGAAATAAAACACGAGAGTGCACATCACAAGCTTCTGTCAGCAGCACGCTTATTCATGTTTATACCCCTTCCACCTGATGGCTAAAAAAACAGCATGTTTCCCAGCTAGTGTAAGAATATTTTATAAGAACACTAAAGATTTTAATCAAGGTTCTTTTTAATTTCTATAAGGCATTCTGTTGGAAAACAACTGCATGTAGGTTTCCTCATGTCTAAATTGCCAAGAATGAATCGAACTGAAATTAATAAAGGATTTGACAGCACCGTCTTTTAGACTTCAGTTTGGATGCTAAGCAGTCGTGTCCAGGTTAACCTCGAGTTAATGAGAAGGAGCATCTATGCGTGCTCGTGAGACTTCTTTGTCTGTAAGAGATGTAAAGATGGAAGTTATGGGATTCTGTTTGATCAAGAAGCTGCCTCGGAAAGCCAATCATCCATTCACGTTGCCCTCTTATCCACCCATGGATTGATAATGATAAAAGGGTCTCACAACTGACTTAAATGACGACAATTAGACCAAAACTGGGACTGGCCAGGTTGAGAATGAGAATGAAAATGCCCCCAAATCTCAAATCCTAGACTGTAAGCAAAATGTAAGTCATTTACTTTTTGGCATTTGGAAAACGTGTTCTTGGTATATCTTTGGGTCTTCACATTTAGTCAGTCTTAACAAAAAGAAAAAATAACCCAAAGCAAAACCAGACCAACTTCCCCAACCCCCCTGAAATCTACAAGTATATTTACACGTTTAAACACTGGGTCTGAGGACAGGTCCAGGGATGTGTACCGTGGTGCTGATCAGCTTCACAGTTTGGTTAATGTTAAACAAACGCATTGCAAATCGTGTCTTCTTACGAGCTTGTTTTCTGAGATTCCATGGGTCAGGGTCAAAACCTGCAGTTTTCTAGCTTTTCTCCAGTGCTAATCAATAGTTTAACAAATGGAATAACGGTCTAATTAAACAGTGACAGGACGCTTCCAAAGCAACGGTGCTGAAACTATTTCACGATCAATTTTGCTAATGTCACATTCCCTTTATAAACAAACAGCAAAAAACAAAAACAAAAAGCCCCACATCTACCTTTTACATTTATAATGATTAAATATCCATTATCTCAGTTACACCTCACAGTAACCTGGTATAATGGCTTTTGTCAGACCAGTTTTAAAGAGAAAATTGAGTTCCAGAATATTTACATGACTTACGCAACAAATATACATTAAGTAGGTACCACGCTAGGTTTCGAAGTTAGAGACAATCTTTTAAATACACAGATACTTACATAATGGTTGTTATGTGACGCTCTTCTAAATTCTCTACAAATATTAATTTTGTTATTCCTCAGAACAGCATTGTGAGGTGGGTACAGTTACTACCTCCTCTTTATAGATGAGAAGCCTGACACACAGAAATGGCGAACGGCTCGCCCCCGGAGTTGGACAGCTGATGAAGGACAGGAATGGGATTTAAGTCTAGGCATTCAAGCCCCACAACCTCAGCCTGTACTAGCTGACCTTGTGCTGTGCTGAATAAGGCACAGCGTCCGCTCCCAAGCACTTCAAAGTCTAAAAGGGCAGATGTGTAGACAAATATGTCGGTACAGCTCGTCGGAAGCAGAGAGTGCAGAGAAGGAAGGGTCAACTCTAACTTGTCTAAAGGCTCTCAGCTGGCAGGCAGCAGAATGAGAATCAGATTCAAATCCATGAATTTGGACTCCAGAGTCAATGTGTTCTCCATTTCATAGGGCAGGCCCATATTTGATAAGAGTTTGGAAAACAGTGCACTTATAGGAACACAGCCTATAACCCAAAGGATAAAGGCTGGACTTCTTTGAAGAGGAAAAAAGAAAGCACTGTGGTTCCTAACAGATATAAATGTAGACTAGATATAAGTATACAGACCTCCCTTTCATATATGTAACATAGAATGCATGCGTGCATAATCCATAGAACACGTCATAGATAGAGACCAGCAGAACTCTTATGTATATTAAGTCAACTATAAAGTACCAGTTATTCTAAGGCTCGTGGTCTATCAGAAAAAAAAGAGTCCGTTTTTCTGCTCAAAAGTAAAGGGAAAGCCTAAAGACATGAAGACAGTGACGAGCATCATTTGGGGCATATAACAGATGTTCAGTGACGACTGCTGATTGACTTACTGATAATAGGAAAAAGAAAAAGCCTAGAGACGATGCATTCTCTGTTGTTCACCTTTTAACTTTGGTGAAAATTGTGATGAGAATTAGTTACAATGAAACATGTAGAATCAGGATTTGATGTCAACCTATCAATTTCATGTCTAACAGGTCTCTCCTGGACAACCATTTTGATATTTCTCGTGTCGCTACCTACTACTTACATTTCTAAGTTTTGTGGTCCAAGCAGTGGCCAAAGGAGCTCCACAGGAAGAAATAACTATTTGGCCAATTTGAAGTATAGTTGCGTTTATAAGTGTGTTCTTGGCACATGAACACAGTACATATCCCTGGACCTGTCCTCAGAGCCAATGTTTAAACATGTAAACTCTAATAGAAATTGACGATCTCACAGCGTTATGAAAAAAATACCGATTCCATTTTTCTCAGCAACATTTTGAGGTCTATTCACGTACCTCCTGCTGGTGGGGAAAAAAACCAGTCCTTCCTTTCAGAACAAACCGGACATTATGATTTGGTTGGGACTCTAAATAACTCATAAGTGCCCATTCAGAATCAAAGATTTTTTTAAGAGAGTTGATTGTTGCTGGTCAAGCGCCCAAAAGATTCTCATTAAAAATAGACATTCGGCTAGAGGCTAATATCCAGGATTGATTAACAGTTGTTGCAAAACCTAGGAGAGGAACTCTTTATTTTTGTTGCTTTTGTTTTTAATAAATGTTTATTGTTTCTCTCACTGGGAAAGTAATCCATAATTTTTAAAGGTTAGTTGCAAACATGGATGAAGGAAAAAAAAAAGATTACCCACATTTCCACAATCAGGAAATAACTGCTTATTCATATTTTGATAGGTGTACTTTCAGGCATTTTTTCCTCTGCATATGTTGGTATATATTATGTGTCCATAATTTTAAAAACATAGGGATCGTATTAGATTTTGTATCTTGCTTTTAAAACTTTTATAATTTCCCCATGCCCTTATTATTCCTTGAATATTCTTTGAACACATGATTGGTAATTACTGCTATATATCCTTGGGCAGGCAGCTCACTATAAAGAAGCTAACGTGTATAGTATGACCAATCGTTTTACGATCTCGCCATTGGCTCTGAGCAGAAGAAGGAAGTACTTACCGCAGGATCGGCCAATTGAAATAATTACTACAGTGTTGCTTGTGACAACCTCATATGTAAGTTCCCAAGAAAGGTTTTGGATGCACAGATTCAACCAGTGTGCTTAATAGAGATTTTCATTAATTCAACATTTATGTAGTACCTGTTAGAACCCAGGCAGAGTCTAAAATTAATCAAGGTAAACAAGCAAAAGAGGTGGTGTATAACTAATCTAATTTGGCTGCCTAGACATACTGGAACCCATCCCCAAACCTCTTCAACCACCTGACCCATGTCTCCAATCTGCTGCTGTCCTGCCAAGTAAGGTCAAGACATTTACCTTAACGGAGTCAATTTTCCTATATTTAAGGAAAGATTGATGCTGCCAACTTTACACCCAGTCCTGCAGGTTTTATAAATCCTCACTCAAGCCACCCATAAAGTACAGAAAGCTCAGGTAGACTTGCTGCTCTGGGCACCGCTAACCCCTGTAGCAAAGGATGGTACTTCCATCTGCAGGTGGCAGGTGAAGAGCTCCGACCACCGCAGCCCTGCCCTAGAGTTGCTTAGAGCCCAGCAGGACAAATGAGCATTCCTGGAGAAACCTGTGCTTCTCGTTTACTGGACAGCCCTGACTCAGGAAATCCCCTGTGTTCCCTAAGAGCAAGTCCATTAAGAATTGTCACTGAATCATAACTCAAGATACTGTTGGGAGTCCAAATGCAAGCAAGAGGGCACCAGGTTTACAATCTCCAATCATTAATGAAATTACGGAATCAAAATGTATAGAATTTGCTCTGCTAGAGAATTTGCTTTTATAGGAAAGGGATCGATGGGACTATGAAAGAGAGCAATGAAAATTAACATGCTGTGGCCCCCAAAGAATGTAAGTTTTAAACCATCACTTGCTGCTGATTAGAAAGGCAATCAACCCAAGCTACCATTGTGTTAATACTGCCTTCTGTACAAAGAAGTTAACGAGGTGATTTAGCTGGAAGTGTTATTATAGGTACACATCTCCTTTCTTCCCAGTGCTGTTTACTCAAGCAGGCATTGTAAAGGGTAGGGATCATTCTTTAGAAGCAACTTTTAAAAGCTCTAATTTAACATTTAGAATTTGGGTATATTATTTAAGTTGTAAGCAGCCATGAGCCTCATAGACCTTGTAATTCTTCTTTATCCTAATAGATCTGCCTAGGCAAAGGCCTGGAATGAACTTTTGATACATTTTTCCATGCCTCATATCAATGTGGAATCAAGACATAAAATTGGACAAGAATTTGAGTTGCTTCAAAGGCAAATGGCAGAGAACAGAATATCAATGACATGAGCTTTTTTTTTTCTTTCTGTCAGCTGAGGCTAAAAGGAATTTTCTTTCTTTCTTTTTTTTTTTAAGATTCTATTTATTTATTTGACAGAAAGGAGAGAGATCACAAGTAGGCAGAGAGGCAGGCAGAGAGAGAGGGGGAAGCAGGCTCCCTGCTGAGCAGAGAGCCTGATGTGGGGCTTGATCCCAGGACCCTGAGGTCATGACCTGAGCCGAACGAAGGCAGAGGCCTTAACCCATTGAGCCACCCAGTCGCCCCTAAAAGGAATTTTTTCTTTAGCTCTGTGGCAAAGTCAGTCAGTTTGTCAATCTGCACCAAACTTGTTTGCTAATTTTGCAACATAGTAGTTGACGACTCAAACATTTCCAAAATGCTCCATTGTATAACTGCGAAAGCGCTTTCCCTGTGCTGAAGAGAGGGGCGTGCCTTCAATGAAGCAATTTCTTCAGAATGCAGGAATCTTTGTGTTTTTTCTTGGCCAGGGAGGTTTATAGAGCAGAAAAGCCAGGCCTCTCCCAGGGAGAGGGGCCTGGGCTGGGAAGCCCTTTGGAGCCTCATTTTTGAGTGTGTCCTGAATTTAGACTTTTTGAAGATAATCTTCAAATGAGGCCATTGAAATTCATTTGGATTGTGTGTGCATTTAGGTGTTAATTTGCTAAATAGACATGTTGACGATGTATTACAATTTAGTAACCCTGTATTGGATTTAAGTCGATTTTTAAATATATTTGGAGCCTCAAAAAAATGGAAGTGGCCTAAGATTCCACGGATATCTTGAGAGGCTGTGCTGAAGGAGAATTAGAAACATATTAATCTTTACTTCTGCGTCTACAAGTAATTTGGCATGTGGCTCTTTGGAGTAATACTCAGTTTTATCTTCTTTTATTCCATATTTTTTATTTTGTAAGTTGAGGTTAATAATTACATAACCATGAAAAGAAATACCTATAGCAATACCTAAGCTTTCATCACTATGCAAATGATACAAAGATTATAATAGTACAGGGATAGAAGTCCTCAACTCACCTTCAGAAAAACACAAAATCCTACTCTTTGAATAATTTAGGAAGACTTCTGTACCATTTCAGAATGGAATTCCCCCCCCCTTTTTTTGCATGTATCCATATTAAAAGAGATAAAGTGAAAAATTTGGAGTGTCAAAGCGTGACATCAAAAAAGATCACAAATTCTCTTCAGCACTATTAGCCCAAAAATCAAAATCCAGAGGATAAATCCTGTGTCAAAAAGAAGTAATCACAAGATCTTGTTTCTAACTGCAGTTGTGGGGAATGACTTAGTAGATCAAATAGACATTTACCTACAATATGATAATAGATTAATGTAAGTGTCCATATTTGGAAGCACTAATAATTGACCATAGGATGACAGACATAGAGTCTTGGGACTTGATCTACTTGATTAGATTTTGAGTTTATGAAGCTAAAGACTGAAAATGATAAAAAGTAACTCTTCTTGGGGCACCTGTGTGGCTCAGTCGGTTAAGGATCCAACTCTTGATTTCAGCTCTGGTCATGATTCCACGGTCCTGAGATTGAGCCCCCACACTGGGCTCTGTGCCAGACCGGGAGTCTGCTTGAGATTCTCTCTCTCCCCCTCCCTCCCCCCTCCCCCCACTCAGCATGCATGAGCACACTCTCTCTCTCTCTCTCTCAAATAGTTTTTTTTTAAAGTAACTCTTCCTAGAAAATAAGGCATCACAAAAAGAATGTAGTATAAAAAAATTAAAGAGAAAGAGAAGAAAAAGGTAAGGGACCTAAAGAGAAGTTGAAGTAGGAGCAAAGAAAAGGAAGTAAATGCAGATGCAGACACAATACAAAATTATTAAAAATTAGGTAATTTGGTTTCTTAGTCATTACAGTTTCTACCCATCGTCTTCCAGTTTGGCTATAACCAGATCCTATTTCCAAGTACTGCTTTGTCCCATGACTAATATTAGAAATTTGGGTGCAGTCCCGATGAGAACAAGAGGTTATCTTCCCCAGTGTCATTGCAAAATGCCATGATGGTCTGGCTAAGGCTTTTTTTTTTTAATTGTTGACTCATTTTGCCTTGATCCAGCTGGAACTTTCTCTTTGAGAACATCACTAAAGGTAGAAATTTTAAACGAGATGATCAGTGATTTTAAAGACGAGCAAGAAAAATATTAATTCAGGTGTGATCACAGGTGTGATCTGAATTTGTTTTGAGCCAACAGTTTGGTACTTTCCATAGATTACATATTGGGATATACGCTCTTTTAAGACCTCCGTGCTATTTGAAAATGATCACCACAAATGGATGAAAGGGTGCCAAGGTGGAGGAGTTAACACTTTTTTGGTACCTGAAGAAAAGTGAAGATTGTATTGCAAGTTTCTTGTTTTTCATAGAATAGTCACATAAAATTCATGGCCTGTATTGTGAGCCAGTGAAAGTGATAAATGGAAACAGTACTGGAAGAAGGGGTCAAACTGCCACTGACCTCAGTTTAAATCCCTTCCATCTGCCATTTCATTTGCCTGAGAATAACAGCAGAAATCACACGAGCCAGACCATCATTCAGCCTCCTCACTGTCCTCCGTGTCCCTATCTCCATCTCCATCCCATCTTCCTACCTGCATCCCTTCCTTCCCTGCTGATCTTATGATTTTTTTTTCCCTTCAGAAGCTTTCGAGAGATCCTTATCACTAAAATTCTGTGCTCCATGGACTCAATGGCTTTTACAGTCTGGACTATTCCACTTTATTCTACTGTTTCCCCTGAAAGTCTCCACTGCAGGCAGACTGGTTCTCACTCTTGCCAGAATATGCTTTAGCCTATCTACAATTTTCACCCAGGATGCCTTTCCCTTTTCTCTCTACCTGTTGAGATCTCCTGTGGACTTTTTAGGCCCCCCTCAAGGACCATGGGTACCCTCATGCCTTCTTGGATGGCCTCAGCCCCAGGGGACTCTGTCTTCTAGAGTCCTGGACAATATTGTGCAAATCTGCTGACATTAACTGTGTTATAATCTGGGAAGCCAAGTATCCCTTTATGTGGACATATCTTACCCTTTGGGCCCCCTTTTCCTCCACCCATGGACCTGTTCCTGGTGGTACTTATATGAATTCCTTATGTGAAGGATCAGTTAAAGTGTTTGTCCTCTTCTTGCTCAGACTTGCTTCATTATTCACAACCCACATGTTTTTCATTTTATTCATTTTTGTAAGTTGGTACATATTCTGATTCATTACTTCTTTCTACAGTGGTCCTGGAACCAAATCAGAGACTACATGAATATGTTACATTTGTCATGCTTTAAAAATCAAAAGAGCATAGACCTATTATCAAGAGTATATGAAATTACATCATGTATGATTTTAAGAAATATGCACAACATTAAACTATAGTGTTAAGTCTGTGTTTTCCTTATGAATGGAAACTTAAAATGAGTTCTGTCACGATCAGACTATACATTTTTTCATTAATTAACATAGCTAATCAAAAATTGAGGGAAAAATTTAGACAAAGTTCCTAAGTTATTTTAATTCAGCTGCTTTTGTCAAATTAATTTTCAAGGTATGTACTTGATTTTTAAGAGAATGTTAGGGAAGTTTGTGATAAGAATTTTGCAATTAGAATAGGTTCAAAAGAAATACAAGACCCTTCATAGAAGTTTTTTAAGTGCGCTCTTTATTTTAACCTAATATGCTAATTTACTATAATTTAGTATACTTGAAGAAGATCTAAATTATAAATGAAATCTAAACTTAAAATTTTAAGAGAGGTAAAACTTTAGGTACTTAGACATTTCTCTTTATCCTTTTTTATATGAAGATACCGTAGTATGAAATTCACATACTAGAATCCTCTTTTTTTTTTTTTCAGTTGACCCACTATGAAATAGAATCTTACTAGAAAAGAGTATTTACTCTTCTAACAATAAGTGCAGGTTTGTGCTCATTTCATCTGTTAACTTTGCAAAGAGAAATAAATCTTAAGTTGGACAGATCACAATTAAATGATGGAAGTAATTTGAAAAGGAATATTCTTTAAATTTTTCTGAAATTAAGATTAATATATTTGTTATAATTTTTTCTTAGACCATAATAATTTTCATCCAATAAAAGACGAATCTACAGAGTAATTTTGAAAGATAAAGAACAAGCTAACTAAGAGACAAATACAAGCAAATATAGCATATAAAAGTTAATAGACCAAATGAGAACATTTGAAAATAAGAAATGGGTAACTGGATATTTTACTTAATATTTAATGCCTTGCATCAGCTTAAGAATTTCTTACTCAAAGAACAATGTTTACTTGCGTTTTTATGGAAATTGGGAGTTGACCCACCTGTTGTAATCCAACATTTCTTCTGATTGGCCATCAGATTGTTCACTAGTGTCATAAATATTTAAAAGGCAAAGAACCCTTAATTCTGGATTGATTTTTAATCTTTTTCTCACCTCACTTTGATAAGTGTAACTGGTGTATTTTTATAACAGAATAAATTATATGCCAACACATTTTAACTCCTTCTCTGATGTTTGGAAAGCCACGTAGATTTCTTTGAAAAGAATAAAAATTCATTAAGAAATTCTTTAAAAACTCCAAACATTTTTTGCTTACCCAGCACAGTGTCTTTGGAATGGTAAGAGTGGCAGATAGAACTGATGATTTTTAATCTTTTTTTTTTTTTAATTTTTTTTCCCCAAGATTTTATCTCCTTGACAGAGAGATCACAAGGAGGTAGAGAGGCAGGCAGAGAGAGGGGGGGAAGCAGGCTCCCTGTTGAGCAGAGAGCCTGATGTGGGGCCCGATCCCAGGACCCGGAGA
The DNA here is from genome assembly GCA_028533885.1 of Nasua narica. Taxonomy (NCBI): domain Eukaryota; kingdom Metazoa; phylum Chordata; class Mammalia; order Carnivora; family Procyonidae; genus Nasua; species Nasua narica. The sequence goes on along the minus strand of CM052807.1, from coordinate 60,993,328 downwards.
CCATGACCCGAGCCGAAGGCAGAGGCTCCAACCCACTGAGCCATCCAGGCGCCCCGATCATTTTCAATCTTACGGGGCTTTGAGGAGTTGGTCCCATTTGTAAGTGTCTGTCATCTCATAAAATTTCCTCTGAATAAGCCAGCTATTCAGAGGAAAATAACTCTTCTCCTCTGTAAGTAGTATTTTCTGTGTATTCTGGTTATAATTTAACAATTTGATTCCATAACTATTATTGTCATTGCATTATTATACTTGGCCTTCAGTTCGTAAATCTAGAAATGTTAATTTTCTAAAAGTTTTATCAGCCAACCTGTAGCACCTTCATACAGAATGATACCAATCAAGATGAAACTTTCAGGAGGTGAGTATTTTGCTGTATAAAAGCCAAAATTCTAAAAACAAATAGAAATTGGTGTAACCGAAGTTTAATCCGCATGTACAACAGTAAACTGAGTTAGCTTCTCTTTTTTTTTTTTTTTAGAGAGCTGACGCAAGTTGGACGGAGGGAGGTGTTGGGGCCAGGTCGTGGTGGTGTGATTGGCTTGTCTCATTCACGCCCACTGGCCTTTAAATCATTGTCAGAATCCCCAAAGTTTCATATAAGTCAACCCTGTTACAGGGGTCTGCCATTCCAAACAATTCCAGAAAGATTGCACAGGACTGGATCAATAATTAAGGTAAAGCCCTCTCGACATTAATAGTTGCAGAGTTAAAATAATGCTTCTTTCTTCTTTTTATGGTGTATTTATTACAGGTTAAATATTCGAGATTTTTTTCTCATTTTAAAAGAGATAAATTCAGTATGTCAGACCTTGAAATTATTTACCTCGGTCTGGATCATAGCTTTCTTTTGCAGATAATTTTACGTTTGAGCCTAAAATTAGGACAGTGGATGATAGAAAAGGGAAATATAACAACAACAACAACGAAAGGTAGATAAAAGTATTTGGTTATTTACATCTCCTGGTTAATCACTGAGTAAAGAGTGGACATAATTTGTCTTTAAAAAAATAGATAAGGTTTTAGAAGTACATTCTCAATGCTATAACTTTAAAGATTTTTTTTTAATCTTGAAAACAAAAACGCCCACAAAAACTCACCTACGGGGGAATATCCCATGACTGCAGCAGATATGAATAGCTAAGAGTTTGGGCTGCACCATTATCACATGAAAAAACAGTTGTGACTTACCTTGTCGTCTTATATGTCCATTTTAATGAAGGAGTATTTTTAGAGTAAAGTTACTCGAAGAAACTGAGAAATTGAATAGAATAAAAACATAGCTTTAGATTTGGAAGGATTAAAATCAGTTACCTAAAAATAGAGCTGGCTGTACTCAAATTTATCAATTGATGGAGGAGAATTCTTGGTGAATTTGAGTATGCCCATATTTTTGGTATCTTACAGAGCGTATAGTTAATGTATTAACTAAATGCCCCGTTGATAGCAAAGAGTGTTTAACTCAGTGAAAAAAATATTTAGACTGAGGATATATTTCACAGTCATGGATAGTTGGCTGAAAGTTTGATTTTTGACACACTAAATTAACGTAAGTGTGTTTTCTAGAAAAGACTACCATATATTCTACAGGCCAAGATACTCCAGATCTTCAGATTTCTATTTAGATAATGTTTTAGGGTTTTCTTAAAAGTCTTCATTTTCTTACTCCTAAGAAGTATGTCAGCAAGATTTAAGTACTGAGAAGTATAGTTTTGAGGACTAAACTTTGGAGTTTTCTGTAACTATTTTATACAGCATGTTTTGTAGGTTACTAAAGTTCTTATTTTTCATATATGAGTTATTTTAGAGAAAATAAAATGATTTATTAAAAAAAAGTACCTCTGGAGGGTGTCCCACATTATACAGAGTATAGACATTTTAGAATTTATTGCATCCACAATTCAGGTTCTTAAATATCATGCTTTAATACATGAAGCATGAAGAGTTCCCTATGATAATATCATACATGGTATATATATGTATTTCTGCATTTCTAGAAACTACTGATTGGGATAATAGGAACTGAAACTTATGTACAAATCTAAGATGTTTCTTAGTGTTTAAGATGACAAGAGAATCAAGGTCGCCTTCTAAAAACAGAGCTAGTAATATTATTTTGCTTATATTTTATTTTAGCCTTTATATTCTATTTTATTATATTTTAGCCTTTATACCTCATCCAATGGCTGCTGAAACTCTTATATTAGCAAGCATTTAATAATCTTAGCAAAAGGAAAAAACCTCAACATAGGGTTATTTCTTTGAACTCTTCTGGTTCTCCCTGGATAGTATTTCTAAGCTATGTCTGAGTAGAGGAAAGGAATGGAAATGCTAGAAGAGTAGCCCCAGCAATAGGAAGTAGTCAAGTAAATACAGTTTTACTGTCATTAGCAGTTTCTTTTCTAAGCTGTGTCTCAGTTAATAATATTAACATTATTTAACAGTAATGTTAAATGATACTGAATGTTTGAATAATACTGTTTGAATGTTTGAATGATACTGAATGTTTTTATGGAAGCTAATTTCTGTGAAAAATCATGCCACAGACTAGCAAGCCATCTAACTCTAAATGTGCAACTAGAATGGCATTGTTGGGGACATTGTTCAGAAGAATTTAACGTAAAGATGATATTAGATTGGCTTCATTGTTAAAGCTGTAGTCATTTACCCGAGGTACATTTAGGATGTGGGTTTAAGTCAGTTCCTTGGATGCAAAGATCATTTGGCTTTTAGAAGTCGTAGGACCAGCTCCTTCCCACTTGCTCAACCAGAAGGTAAAGGACGTGGGAGGCAATCTGCTAACTAAGCTTAGGTTTCAGAGTGGATTCATCAGAAATAGGTAGGCATAAAAGATGAAGCAGACTGGGCTGGTGGGAAGTGCACTGCCAATGTCAGCTTCCTCTTCACATTTGCTTATCAGGTAAGATAAATGTTTGCAATCACTAGGGAAGGTCATAACTTTTGCCTCTTGACTCAAGGACAGCTTTGCTTTCCAGATTTGAGGTCTTTCTTTGAAGTTGAACTACCTAAGTAAAATAGAAGCCTGCTTTTCTGAGAATCTCTCTTCATACGGTTTCTTGAGTACCTATTCAAAGAACAAGACACAATTTTTAATAACTAGAATTTGGCTACAAATTAGGATGTTTAGATAGCTCTTAATAAATATGAAGAAACGAACCCTTCTGACAGTAATAGTATTCTAAATACCTTTGTTTCAAGTTCTGATTTTTTTTTAAAGATTTTATTTATTAGAGAGAGAGAGAGAGATCACAAGTAGGCAGAGAAGCAGGCAGAGAGGGAGGGGGAAGCAGGCTCCCTGCTGAGCAGAAAGCCCGATGCGGGGCTTGATCCCAGGACCCTGAGATCATGACCTGAGCTGAAGGCAGAGGGTTTAACCCACTGAGCCACCCGGCGCCCCTCGTGTTCTGCTTTTTTATCTTCATGAATACGTGAACCCAAACAACAGTGCAGATGACCAGAGCGTGGAAGACCTCTTTGTATCACAGAGAAACCTCACTCCATTGAAAAGCTAGACTACAGAAAATTCTGTCAAACCAAATTTGCTTTTCCTTTTAGAATAATTTTGAACATTCTTTGGGAGCAAAGCTGGTCTTTCTCCTGGTAGCCAGAGGGAAACACTTCCATTTCACTTTGAGGTGTTAACCTTTAAAGGTATAACAAGAATATGTGCTTGTAGGGCGCCTGGGTGGCTCAGTTGGTTGGGCGACTGCCTTCGGCTCAGGTCATGATCCCGGAGTTCGGGGATCGAGTCCCGTATCGGACTCCCGGCTCTGCGGGAGGTCTGCTTCTCCCTCTGACCTTCTCCCCTCTCATTCTCAGTCTCTCTCTCTCTAATAAATAAATAAAAAAAATCTTAAAAAAAAAAAGAATATGTGCTTGTATCTATAAAGGAGAGCATATAGCGATGCAATGGTCTTAGTAGAATATAACACCAGGCGTTGTGCCACTTGCTGGGAACATATAGGGTCTCTAAACCCGGCACTCTTCCCACTTTCACGAAGCTCTCTGCCTAGTAGAAGAGACAGTTATTTATCAAATAATCACATCATTTAAGACAGAAGTGCAAAGCGTGATAAGGATGTGAAGGAGAGGAGAATATGGTGCTAGAGCATATAATGGGGGATCAAGTTTGGTTGGGGGCCTTTCTGACCACTTGGCATTTAAAGATTTCCAGGTTCTTTTTTCACTTTGGGAGACGCCCGGGTTTAAGAATGGGGAGAAGAACCTTCCAGGCAGAGAGAACAGCATGTTACAATGTCCCGAGGTGGCAAGGAGAAATGAAAACAGCTCAGGGTATCCAGCGAGTGAGGGGAGGTGTGGTTCAGTTTGGGCCCGAAGAGCTGGGCGTGGGGGTTAAACTACCTAGAGACAAGTAGAGACGTAGAGCATATTGGGAAATTTGACTTTATTCTAAAAAGTGATAAAAAAAGAAATCATTTCAGGGCCTTTAGCAGGTAGTCCTTTGGAATAACATTGGTCATGTAGAGAGAAGTGAATGAATTATTTTTAAAGGTTGAAAGAAGGATCGATAGGATTGATGATAGATCGCATGTGGGCAGGGAGATTCAGGATCGAGAATGAGAGGTGTCGTTATCTATAGTCAGACTTCTCCCGTGAGCAACCGAGTTAATGAAGGTGCTGTATACGGAGATGGGGAGCTCCCCATTTCTGGGGAGCAGAAGAATCTCCGCCTGTGAAAATTTTATTTTATCATAATGTTACATATCACATATTACATGTAATATAGATTTTTTCAATCAAGGTGTATGCCAACATCATTCTTTCCTAAACTACCCATGCAAAGAATCATTGATTTTTAAGTAGTTATTTAGAGGAAAAAAAGTAAAAAAAAATGTAAGTTGTGTTAGAATAGTTTGTCAACATCTGTTTTTCCTGTTTAACAGTTCATCGGGTGCAGGGTTTCTGTCTTTATTTACCCTGGGGTAAATAATACATTATATATTAATAAAAAATTAAAAAAAATAAAAGATTTTATTTTATTTATTATTTATTTATCAGACAGAGAGCACGAGCAGGGGGGAGGGGCAGAGGGAGAGCGAGAATCTCAAGCAAACGCCACGCGGAGCACAGAGCCCATCCTGGGGTTTAATCCCACGATCCCGAGACCATGACATGAGCCGAAACCAAGAGTGAGATGCTGAATGGCCTGAGCCACCCAGGCGCCCCATGGGATTCTGTCTTATTCATGCTTTCTATTTCATGGTTTTTGGCTCATATTTCATTTTTCAATATTTGTTGAATGAATAAATACCATCTGTAAAATACTTCCACCCTGAAGTATAATATTAATAAATTTTAATAATTATGATACAGTCTGAATGTTTCAACGTCTGTACTTTATGCTGCAGGCAGATGATGCAGAATGTCTAGTCGCTCGTAATGTTCTAATTCTTTTTCAATTTCATTTTAGCTGTTGTTTCCTTAAAATAGGTCAATAATAGAATCTTCAGAGCCAAAGATATAAGCTATGAAAATGTGTCCCAGCTTTTACAAGAAGATGCCCCTTGGCCAGGGCCAAAATTAGGATTTGGGGCCGAGATCTTAAATCACTGTTTCATACTTCATGGGCTAGGTCATGTCACAGTCAAAAGAGAATGTAATGTTTTCTATCTGGTATAAATGCCATGAGATTAGGTCTCAATTTCCTTATTCGGGAAGGGTACCTACCTTGCTTACATTTTTTGTGAGTTTTGAGAATTGTAAAGTCCTCTTTTATAAAACTTATAGATATGCATATAAAATACTATGTATGTTTTCATTCAGATAAAGATAGCAATTAAATTCTGAGTATTAAAAGAAAGAAGGTTGGGAGGGCTGCTGTGTGGCTCAATCTGAGTTTAGCATCTGAGTTCAGCTCAGATCATGGTTTTGGGGTCTTGAGACCAGCCCCCACGTTAGGCTCCCTGCTCAGCGGGGCATCTGCTTCTCCCTCTCCCTCTGCTCCTCTCCCTGCTTGTGCTGTCTCTTTCTCTCTCTCAAATAAACATAAGCTTTAAAATATATATATTAAAAAAAGAATGCCCGACTTTACAAAAGGCACAGAGACCTCCATAGCAGACAAAGAGGGATTACAAGTAGGAACAGAAGCTCCACCCAAGAGGAAAATACATGACAGCATTTTGCTCCAATAGAAACCTCTCCATGAGGGCCTGCTGCATCTGGGAGCAGCGGTCTCCAGGATGCTCCACAGACATCTGCAGAGAAGCCACTTCCGGGACCTACAGGAGAGCAACCCATTAATGAAATGGGCCTGTAAGATTGAAGAGAAACCCCAAGTACAACCTGTCTAAGTTAGCCACCATACTCCTCATTCATAAAGATGAACAGGCAACCTAGGATCACCAAGAATTTAAGGAAAACCCGTGAGCAAGAGAGGGACCAAGATGAACAAACAGAATTAACCCCAGAAAAAAGACATAATTTAGGGAACAAAAGGAGCTTTTGAAAACTTCCAGTCAACGTCCTTAGGAAGAGTTGAGAAAATACTGCCTCCGTAAAACAAACAAAAAGGGTAGGATGAAAAAAAGAAGATGAATACCAAAGTATTACAAATTAAAAACATGATTGTGAAAAATAATTAGTGGACAGGTTGAAAAATAAAATAGATATAGCTTAAAAGTAAACTGTGTTATACAATGGAATAGTGCTCGTCCATAAAAAAGAAGGAAATCTTGCCACTTGCAGGGACACGAATGGAGCTATGAGAGCATTCTGCTAAATGAAATAAGTCAGTCCGAGAAAGACACATATCATATGATTTCATTCATGTGTGGAATTTAAGAAACAAAACAAACGAGCAAAGGGGGATACAAAGAGCAAGAGGCAAACCAAGAAACAGACTCTCAACTATAGAGAACAAACTGGTGGTTACGGGTGGGAGGATGGGGGAAATAGGGAATGGGGATGAAGGAGGGCACTTGTCCTGAAGAGCACTGGGTGGTGTATGAAAGTGCTGAGTCACTTTATTATAGACCTGAAGCTAATATTATACTGTATGTTATCTCACTGGAATTTAAATAAAAACTTAAAAAACAAAGTACACTATGTTTTTCTATTCTACTCAGTACTTCTTCAAACAACGTTTAAGGGCAAAGTAAAGCTTTTGTCCAACATGAAACAACTCAGAAATTCTGTTTACACACATGGACACACTATGTGAAAAGTTATTCGAGGTAGATTTCGCATGATGCGAAATGAATGGAAGGAAGAAGATGGAATGGTGTTCAGACGACATTGGCAGCTGAGTGAGACCCAGAGGGTGGAGAAGGAAGCCATTCAGAAAGTAAAAGGATGGAACATTCACTTGCAAAGTTTCACTCATGGAGGACTTCTAGATCATTTATTGTGTATTTATCATCATTTATCACTTGGCTCTTTGGACCATACCATTCACACAATCATAATGTTATCAATGCTGACTGTGGGCTTTTAGTGTTCAGAAACAACCTATAGAAAATCGTGAGAGACTTCACTGTTTTACAGAATAGTAGCATATATAGTATTTATGAATCTCAACATTGTAAGTCTTTCATTAACTAAAACAATTAGGAGCTTGGGAGAAGGACGAATAGAAGGAAGTATGCTAATTTCCTCACCTGTCATACGTACAAGTCTAGAATTGATAAACCATGTCAGAGAGGTTTTAGTGAATAATTTAAGTTTAGAATAACTAACTTTAAATAAAGAACTAAGAATAGAAACGATCATTCAGAGTTTCTGCTCTTGTGAAATTGGTCTGTGTGATGGATAGGAGAAACTTTTTTACTCATTTAATGTATTTCTATTTTTTCTTTAACCATATGCTTATCTTCTATCCTCTTTGTTGGCTTTTATCATTTTTCTCTATCTTATCATATTAATAAATATACTCATTTTTATTCCTTCTGCTTGAAATACTATGTGCTTTTTTTTTTTTTTTAAATCCTGAGAGCCACTATCTTTTTTTGGTTCTGGACAATTCTCTGCCATTATGTCTTTCTATTTTGCTTCTCCCTGGCCTCATACTTTTCTCCTAATAGGAGGGCAAGTGGGGTATGTTAGACTTATTCTTGCTTCCCCTACCGTGTCTCTTAACTTCATATTTGTCTTTACCTATTTGTGATATAATTTGAGTGATTTCCATGGATCTATCTCTCAGTTTCATGACTCTCCCTTAAGCTGAGTTCCCTTTATTTCAATGACTATATATATATTTTTTAATTTTTAGAATTCCTTTTTTGGCTCTTTTTCAAACCAGCCTGATCATCTTTTATAATGTTCTTATTTTATGGATGTTATTTCTTACTTTGAATCTTCCTATTAGTTTTTATTATATAGTTTTAAAGTCCCTTTTAGATTGCTGTGCTAGCTCTGGTTACTCTGGTATGAATCTTCTTTCTCATGCTTACTGATGCTCACCCTGAGTTTCTGTGTGTGTTCTGTGGCTTTTGTGCTTTGGGGTTGTGAACTGGGCAAGTGTGAGTTGCCTTCCACAGATGTGTTGCCTGGGCACCAGATTGCAGAGGCATTCCCATGTGGTTGTTTATAATTGTCAGGGGATTTGTGGATTTCATGAGTTCTGGAGCAATTGTTATGTTAGTTTCTGTGCTCAGGATTTTCTTACCAAAGGGGTAGCGCATATTCCAGAACCACACCTTTCAAGATTGATAGTATTCTTCCACTTTAACAGTCCAGCAAGAATTGACTGATTCTAATAGTAAAATTGTGGAAGAAATTATATCGACAATGCGTGATGGATTCACAGCTTTTTTTTTTTTTTAAACGCAATGCCAGTTCACCCCTTTTCATGTTATAGTTAAGAAAATTAAAGTTAAAAAAAAAAAGTGTGCCAGGTTAGCTCAGTCAGTTAAGCATCTGCTTCGGCTCAGGTTATCATACCAGGGTCCTGGGATCGAGCCCCGCATCTGGCTCCTCGATCAGCCGGGAGTCTGCCTCTCCCTCTGCCCCTCCCCCTCCTTGTGCTCTCTGTCGCGCTCACTCTGTGTTTTCTCTCTCTTTCTCCCAAAAATAGATAATAAAATCTAAAAAAAAAAAAAAGTTAACTTGTGCTGGGATCCAATGAATTAAAGGCAGAACAGAACCTAAAAGCTGAGTCTCTTTGCTGTTAAAATGCATTTTAATTTTATATGGCTGGTGACAGATGCTGATTCAGAGATAAACCTGTACTTCCTTTTGGTACATTCTTAGCTTTGACTTCCTGATCCAAGTGCCTGGAAAGCCGCTCCTTTAGTGCTCCTACCCTGTGTTGCATGTTATCAGGCATTCTGGTGATGGGAATTCTCTTACCCAATTAGCAAATTCAAGCAGTAATTTTCTTATCTTACTGCTAGTAGAGACCTGTTAGATTTTTGCCTTGTCAGGTCTTTGTCAACAATTTGCTTTCGTCTTCTTTTTGTTTAAAATCAGGCAATTTGCTTACAAACAGGAAAGCTGCTTGAAGCCGGCTGCCAGCTCTTACTGTTTTTTCTTCCCAGAGTGACTAGCAAAGCACCTGCCGTGTTCACCTACACAGGTTCTCTATAAATATCCACTGATTTAGCAATTTATTCAATGACTTTTCTTCTTCTCTTTGATTTTCTATTTTTGTATTGGGCAAAGGAAACTTGCCATACATAAATTCATAGGACATTTACAGGACTGTACTTTCCTTCCATGTTTCTATAGAGACCATACACAAAGTAGGTGATTCATAGTCATTTATCTAATTTAAAGAAAATCATGATTTATTTTGTTTTCTGCTTGCAGAAAAGAGTGTTCTGAACACCAGCCTAAAGTGGAAGAGCCTGAGCCTGAAGGTACAGTGTACTGTTTACACTGAAAGAGCTGGTGTGTGGACAAGAAGCGCTGGCAGCTCAAATGGACCCCATGGAGCTGAGAAATGTCAACATTGAACTTGAGGATGAGAGCGTCAGTGGAGAAAGTGCTCAAGATACCTACACCGGGATGGGAAATTTAGACAAGGCAGCGATGAGCAGGTATGGATTAAAAATGACCAGGTCCCATGGAAAAATGTCAAGTTTATGGTGTGCAAAACAAGGTTTTTGTCAGGAAGTATTGGATTCATTACCTATTTGCGAAATAACCATGACATTGATGTTCACACACCAAGTCTCTGATCCTGAAGTTCATTATTATATCTTTACTATATGTCACTCTGATTTAGACTGTGTGTGACTAATTTAGAGTTGAGGTTACAGTGTTCTTGTCCCCACTAATATAGAACATTCAAAGTTATATTAACCTATCACTTCTACCTTTCGGACTATTTTCCCTCGGATTCATCTTCCTTTGACTGCCCATTCAGTGTTGCAGCATCTCTAGAATTCTGTAGGGAGTCTTTGGTCACTAAAAGGGACCTGTGAGCAAGTTCACTGACAACGCTCATGGTTCCACTCACTGAGTATGCGCCACGTCTTCAGTCTGTTAGACTTCTCCACTTCATCTCAGGTAACTCTATCCAACTGTTTACCACATGTCTCTACAGGGTGTCTCATGTGTCTGAATTGCCTCATTTATAAAGTCAAACTTGTGATGTCTAATATTGAACTCCTATATTTCTCTTCAGAATCTCCTCCTCCTCCAGTAATTGCCATCATGGTGAAAGTCACCACTGTCCTGTAGCAATGCAGTCAAAAGATCCTATCAACCTCAAATCATCCCTTCTCCCAACTACACATCCAGTGTGTTTGATTATATCTGGTTGGTTCTATCTCTGTGATGTTTCAAAACCACTCTCTTCTCTGTACCCAATCTATTGCCATCTTACTCTAAGACCACATCATCTGTCACCTATAAAACTTCCCTTTGGTCTCCCTCTCTTACATTTTGCTCGCCTCCTACTGACTCTTCACATCCCTGCAAAAGTAATCTTTTACGATTGCAAAGTGACTTAGGTTCCTTCCCTTGGTAAAGCCTTTCAGTAGCTCCCCATTAGCTATAAGACAAAGATTGGGCGCTACATTGCTTGGCTTATAAGGCCCTTCATGATTTGTCCCTGACCTGGCTCTCCTGTTCACCTTTTGCTCTGCTCCCTTTTTGTAGGACAGCCTTGTTGGGCCACTCCAGCTCCCTGCCCCTTCACTCATTCTGCTCCATCTGCCTGGAATGGGCCATCTTTTTGTGTCACCCACCTACCTTCCCCTTTCTCTATTGATACCATTCATCCTCCAAGACACAGCTCAAAGTTGGAACTCCTGTAGAGCCTTCCCTCGGGTGGAAGTGACCACCTCCTCCTTTGTGTGCTCTCTCTCCTTTATCATTCCACTACAACAGGATAGTGGCTTCTGTGGACCCATCACATAGCATACCGCCTGGAACACAGTGGGTGCATAATAGCCATTTGATAAAGGAAATTCATTTCTCGCAAAATGGTATGTAACACAAAAGATGCACGACTTCAGACGTTAAGAAGAAAATGTTTGACCAACTCTAGGCCTGAAGTAGAGAATATGACCCTCAAACAAGGACATCTCATTTCATTTCACAACACCCAGGAAAGATCATCAGGAGGAAGCCCTGTTCTTCCTCCACGGAGCCCATTCAGTCGGCTTGTATGCCAATGGACTAGAGAGACAATGGGGATGTAACTCATGGCATTTTCTAGGTTGAGCCACTCTTGAGAAGGCACAAGGTGGCAGAACACAGGGCTTTGGGATCTGCAGAGTGGTGGTCTGAGTTGGGAGAAGATATTTATCTTCTCGTGAGCTTCAGTGAAAAATGCAGAACCGACTTGCCACCCTTAGGAAGTGGACCAACTCTGAGGGCTCTTGTTTCTGAGAAGAAGGCCCAGAGATATGAACTCAGCAGAGGTCCCAAGTGGAGGGGGACATGATCCTGAGAACAGTCCTACAGAGTCATTCAATTATGGTCATCTAAAAGCCACAGTGGAAAGACGGGAATACCTTTGTTAAGCTTCGTACAATGTGTTCTGGACTGCATACAGTGATTTAGCTTTTAACTCCTGACTCAGACCCAGGTCATCATTTTGCAATTTCATAATCACTTTAAAAAGATGGATTTTGCTTATGTTTGGTTGGGATTGATCCCTTCAATGTAAATTATTGGGAAATTCAACATAATTCATTTATTTGGAATCATTATACTTATATTCTCGATACATGCTGGGTTCAGTAGCAAAACATTTAAGACATTCAAACATTTCTCAGATATTTTGTCCAGTCTTGTCATGTTTTATTATAATTCATCTAATGCCAAAATAAAAACATGTGAATATCTCAAGAAAGAAAAATCTATTTACTTTCACATTTTAAATTTTAAAAACTGCTCATGGACTAAAGGATTCTAATTTATTGATGGAGGTAAAAAAAAAAAAAAAATGTTGGCATTCCAGAGTTTAAATCCAGATGACACTTTCGCTTTCTAATCCTAGGTCTGTTTTAGGCTCCGTTTCATCTTATTTTGCCTGTATCGAACTATGAACTTTTTGTACCAGTCTCCACACAGCAAGTCTATTAAGTACAGATTATTAAAATAAAGCACAAAAAGGGAGCGAAGGGTGAGGGGGTTCGTACAGGGATGGAAGAAAACACCAGTGGGCATTATGCTTCCTAAGAGAAAGAGGAGAATGCTGGGAAATATTAATTTGTACACAGTGAATATCTTAGAAAAGCACATCAAACTTAGTAACTTTGTCTGCTGGTTCTACCTGTACTTGTCATTGTTCTATACTCTCCCAAAGTTACCTTGTTATCTCTCTCTCACACAAAATATTTTCAGGAGTAGCTTATATTGTAAAGGGTACTTTGTACAGATTTTCTATAATTACTAGTCAAGCCTTTTGGACATGTAGTTGGACCAGATCCGTCTCCTCAAACCCCTAGACTATAACCCCAGGACTGCACGGGACAGCTGCGTGCGGAGACCAGGCTCTGCCTGAGTAGGCCACAATCACAGTGTTCGAAAATGGCAACGGTGGAAAGCCCTGCTTCTGTCCCAGCTCTTTCACCAATTCATGGGTTTAACGTTTTTCTTAGTTTCTCATTGTCTAAATGGCCCAAGTATACCTGCAGAGTCATGAAAATCTATACACAAAAACAACCAAACACAGAGCTACCACTGAACTACATTCCAGCAAGGTATATGTGACTACATGGGTGGAGCCAAGAAAAAAGGAAAACACCAGCTATGGGGGCCTGCCTGGGACTGCAGGGTGCCATGGAAGACCCTAGACTTGGAGCTGGGTGGGTGTGGGCATGTTACTTCCGTTTTCTGAGGCAGGGTCACCTCATCTGTACAGCAGGGGCATGAAAGTTCCTCTCCTAGGGATATTTGAGCATTTATTGAGATGAGGATCCCAAGCCTAGGCACTTAATATTTATTGAATTAATACAATCATCTGATTACGGTGTGGAGAAACCTCAGTCACCACTCTGTACCTTCTCTTTGGGAGGGCTCAACATGAAAACAAAATTAGCTGTAATAATTTCTTTTTTTTATTATTTTTTTGCACAGTTCGTGTGGGAAGAAGAAATGTGGCTTAAAAGAATTATTTTCTTCCTTCCTAACTTCTTCCCTCCTTCCCAAAGTCTCTTCAGGAATGGAGCTCAGCTGTTGGTCTGGAAGGTACACTAGTGAAGGAACAAAACAAAGAGAAAACAAAAGTTTTAAGTGCTTTGTTTTTCTTCCCCGATTCAGTGACTTAGATCACCTGAAACATAACTGTAATTCAGAGCATTTACTTAGATGTTTTATCTTCATTTTCTTTTTTGGATGTGCATCCAGTCAATTTACTAATGAAGATGCTGAAAGTCAGAAATTCCTGACGAATGGATTTTTAGGGGAAAAGAAGCTGGCCAATTATGATGATGAACATGTAAGTGGATCTCTGCTTTTGGGTGGTAAACAGGACTCGAGGGTGCCCGATCTACCTCGGTCTCTGTGGGAAAACAATGTGACTGAAATTTTCCAAGCCTTGATCAGCACATTCTCTGTTTATTCAGGCCCTTACTGGAATAAGGACTTGTTTTTCCTGTTCGCCATATGGCTACATAAATCATTTATGAAATTCATTTGTTTTTTGGAGAGATCATTCTAACCCAAATGTAATCTGCAATCAGACACTTTCCCTTCTTTACATTACCCAAACGGATTTTCTATTTTTTCCTCGAGACCCCTGCTGAAACCAAGCATTCCTTTGAAAATTATATGCTTTTATGGAAGTAACAGCTCTTATTCGCTGTTATTTTTATCTTACTCTTCATTTTTGAACTGTAAGCTCCTCCAGTAAAGATAATGTGAGAATAAGAATAATTTGAAAAGGGTTCATCCTTTGGCAAATATTTGCTTAAAATATGCCCTTTTTTCTTGAAGCATCCTGGAACCACCTCCTTTGGAATGTCTTCATTCAACCTGAGTAATGCCATCATGGGCAGTGGAATCTTGGGCCTGTCCTATGCCATGGCCAACACAGGGATAATACTTTTTGTGTAAGTACATCTGGTTTGAAGCCCATGTACACCTAGTGTTCTTTCAATTAACGATCTCAAGTTTGATCTTTGTGAATAGGAATGATCTGAGAAGGTATTAGCATATTCTCTGGCTTCTAGATAAAACAGCAACCTGAGGACTAATCAGAGCAGACTAATCATGGTGCTTGTTCAACTGGCTTCCCTTAACCAACTGGCAGAAAATATATGTGCTCCACTCCCCAAAGTACTGGAGCAGCCCTACCAGTTCAAAGGAAGTATTTTACAAAGTGATTCACTGTAAAAAGAACTTTCCCAGAAGCAGATCCAACTGTATCACACGGTGAGGAAAAAGATCCCATCCCAAACCAGGCCGACAGAGTCCTGCATGCTCTGGTCCCAACTTGTGCCCCATTCCCTACACCCCCTAGATGTCTGAAACAATGAGCACACTAGCCTTCTCTCCATGCCAGAAGGTGCCATATTCCCTTTTCACCACAGGGCCTTTGCACATGGGCCTGGAATTCTTTTCCCTTTCTTCATCTAGTTGACTCCTCACAGCACAGCTCATCCTCACCCAAGTTATGCCTTTGTTGATCTCCATGACTGGGACAAACACTTTATTTATACACTCCCCACAATTTTAATACTTTAGTGCAGTTGTCCAATTTAATTGGTTAGTATCTCTCTCCCTTGCTAGACTATGATCTCCAGGGGATTGAGCCACTGTCTGATTTTACTCACCACATGTCTGTATCCCCAAGACCTAGTACAGTGCTTGGCACAGAAATATTTGCAGACTGGCCAGAGTTTATTCCTAAACTTATGTACTTGGTCCAATGCTGTCTACGGGCACAGCATCACGACCTGGGGGACGGGTACCACATCGTCTGTGACAGATAGCCACAGATGTTCATGTGCATTACGTACAGCCTGGTATTTTCTAAGACACAGTTGGCAGCCGTGGAATTCTTCACAGGAATACAATCTAATATTAGTCAGGCATCAGCATGAATGCAGATCGCAATCGCTAATGCAATGTTAGAGCATTAAATAGCTGTCTAAGAATGCAATACTTATGTTATAAATATATGCCATTTATGTTTTGAGGATCATTTATGATTAGATAATCACACAGCTATTTGAGGGCTAAGAATCAGGCAGGACGATAAATATTTATATTGTGTTACTGCTCTGATCCATTTTGGGTATAATATTTTTTAGCTGGACAGATTTTTATATTAAAGTCATGGTTGAAACCAAGTCGTTTTTTTATCCTCTGAATCTTAATAGCTTAGAGATGTATTCATACACACAGTTGTATATTTTTGTAATAGGCACGGTCTCTAAGACAGACTGCCTTCTCCTTATTCATTATACATACTGTTACAATTAGCAAGTTATCATCGGTCGCTGAGGAATAGAAATAAGAGACTCTTTCCCTGATCCTAAGCCTACAGCCACAAGATCATTTTCATGGGAGGACAATATTCCACTTGTAAAACCAAGGGCCTCATTTTAGGCCTAAACATTTAACAGATTAAACCGTCTAGAACAATTACATTGTTGAACACCGGGAGTTGTGTTCTGCATGTGCAAGGAGTGCAGATTGAATTCGGCTATCCCCCTTAATTCACAGCGAGTGACACAGCATTTCCTTGGTTTTTCTTTTAGTATTTTCTGCCAAAGAAAGTATGGATTTAGACTACAGGGAATGTGCATTATTTTTCCAGGAAACAAAATTTTGTAATCCGAATCTCTTCTTTAGAAACAGATAAGTTCATAAGGTGTACAGAAACATACGTAAGTCATTGATTAGACAGTTCTGATAAACACACTTGGAGGAAGACAAGAGCACAAGATAGCTAGAGTAGTTATAAAACTTTGTAACTCGTGACCAAGTGTACATTTACAACATTGACCTCATCAGGAATTACCAAAGAATTAGATCAGTTGTGGGAAAAATGTTTAATGGGTTCTGGTCATATAAAACAAAGAATAAGGAGTTTTTTTGGTTTGGGTTTTTTTTTTTTTTAGATGTCAAGTAAAGTTTAATATTATTCCTTTATTCATTATATAAATGCTTTTACCTATGCTCTTGTTTTTGCTTTTCAATTCTTTTTGGAGAAACAATGGTCATTATATACATAAAGAATCCGTACATGCCTGTGGATGTGTAGAGGGTCCTGCAGAAATGATTCTTTCTTATCGCAACACCAAAAGACATTTTCCTGCACCCTATCCTCCTCTTTCTCTGTTTGCTCTGTTATACAGGCAACGGCCTGACCCCCTGGCTCACACAGTATCTTTCATCTCACGTGCAAGATCAGTAGTAATGCAGGTTAGACCCTGCTTGCTCCAGCTCCTGTATTTCTAGATTTTACACTAAGGCTTAACCAACTTGTCAAATAGCCCTTCAATTATAAATGTCACTGAGAATAGCACACAAATATGATAGGCCTATACCCATAAGCTGAATAAGCAGATAGAGTATTTGCTAATTCTGCTATACATTTAGCATCTAAGTTATGAACCAGATTCTACTAGTCAGTAACACTAAAAAAAAAAAAAAAAATGAAATGTGAGGAACTTCCGGTGGTATGTTTTAGCACATAAAATAGAGCAAATTCTAGTTCTGCGACAGCGAAGGGTATGTGTGTTCAGAAAAGAATTTCTCAGCTCCCCCCAAATCCACATACTTTTGGAAAGTTAATGGCTGAAAGGACCAGTGCTATAGTTTATGATAAATCTAACATGAGGATGTTTTATTATAGAAATTTACTGTCTACTCTGTTCCTTTCCCAGAATCATGCTGCTTGCTGTAGCAATATTATCACTCTACTCAGTTCACCTTTTATTAAAGACCGCCAAGGAAGGAGGTATGCTACCCCTCAAGTCCAAGTTTTATTCTGATTCTTGTTAAAGGCTAATCCAGCCTATTGCTCTCTAACTATAGGAGGATTTTAGTCAATTTCACATTTCATTTTCTTCTGACCCCAATGACATGGGTTCTCAATGTTTTTAGTAATTTGGGGCAGCTAAGAGAAGTGAAAGGCAACTGGCTCAGGTTCAAGCCAAATAGGAAAAAGGAGTCTTGATGGATGACAGAAATAACAGTTCTGACTTGCTGCACAGAGCTAAGATGAATGAAGCCATTGATTCTTGTCTGGAGAACATTTAACATATTTTGTATTGGCTTCTGAGATTGCCTCTTTGGGGTTTATAATTTCTATGTGGTGTTTATGTATACCTTTGACACTCCAAAGTTTAATTATAGAGATATTTAAGTCATTAAAACAATCCTTTTAAAAGGTGGTTTTTTGCTTTTTTACTTTTTATTATAGGGTCCTTAATTTATGAAAAACTAGGGGAAAAGGCATTTGGATGGCCTGGAAAAATCGGAGCTTTTGTTTCCATTACAATGCAGAACATTGGAGGTAAGGGCATATAATGTTCACTACTATTTAACTTTTTTTTTTTTAAGATTTTATTTATTAGAGAGAGTGAGATCAGAAATAGGCAGAGAGGCAGGCAGAGAGAGAAGGGGAAGCAGGCTCCCTGCTGAGCAGAAAGCCCAATGCCAGGCTCGCTCCCAGGACCCTGAGATCATGACCTGAGCCAAAGGCAGAGGCTTTAACCCACTGAGCCACCCAGGTGCCCCACTACTACTTAATTTTCTAAAGAATGTTCAATAAACCAGAAAAGTCTTACGGCAATGTACAAGCACTTTAAACACAGGTAAACAACTGCTTTATAGTCAGAAATTTTTATAATAAGGATTCTTAGGTAGATTTGCTGTCCTCCTTTAATTAAAAATAACAATATCTAAGAATATGTTATATAGGATCCCACTAAATGAATTCTAGAAGTAAAATAGAAAATAAAAGCTTTCTTGATTTCAAAGGCTATTACGGTTTTCATTTAAATTTAAAAGATTAAAGCATTAGTGCTTATTTCTGTCATTGCCAGAACAGTTGACGTTTCATACATATGACCGAGTTTATTTCATAAACCTGAAAATTAAGTGTCTGAGAGGCATAGCCAAATATGGGGGGGTGGTCCTTGAGGCAGCCTGCACAGAGCCCGCCTATTGGAGTGTGTCCCAAGAAGATGTGCAAAACAAAGTTCTGGCTAGGTAGATGTCAGGAGCATTATAATAAAACCACAAGTTCCTTTAGTTCTACAAATTCTTATAATTAGTACTAAATGATAATTTCCAGAGTAGAACCTAGGAATCGGTATTTTTAATAGTGTTCCAGGTCTTATGTTTGCCCATCAGCTTCACCGGTCCTATGGAGTCTTTGCCCCTTAGAAGGCATCCAGACCCTTAATTCCTATGTCCTACTGCCTACATCCTCTTACATGGCCTGAAACCTATCATCACACAGTGGTGCTTACTTCCTCACCTCCTCTCCAGTCCCCAAAGCTGCCATTTTATTTCTTCTCTTCTTTCTTATCTCAATGAACAATACCAGCAGCATCCAGTTTCTTGAGCCAAACATCACAGGTATCATCCTATAACCTCTCCCTCCCTCCTTAACCCCGAACATCCAATCAGATACCAGCTCCTGTCCATTCTGTTTTTTACCTGCCTCGCGATGTGCTCTTCCTTCCATTCTCTCCATCACCGTTCATGTGGTCACTGTTGCTGTGCAGCCTCTTGTGGTAGCCTTTTACCTGGGCTTCCTGCCTTGAGTTTCTCCTGCTTCTATCTCCAATTCAACCTCCAGATTCACTTTCTCAGATGCAAATCTAGTCTTGCTTCTCACATACATGAAATTCTTCAGCATGACCTCATTTTCAGGATAAAACTTAAAACTCTTTGGCCTGTCATGTAAGGGTCTTCATCTTTCTTCTGCCTACGTTTCAGATACCTTTCCTACCACCCTCATAGCTAGCTAGCTAGCTAGCTAGCTAGCTTCTACATGTCCTGTCATACCATAACAAACGTTCAGTTCTCCTACTCTCGGAGTCCCCCAGCCCACACTCACCCACCCATACCCACACCCATGCATACACATTCTTTGTTTGCTCCCATGACCCATTGCTTCTCTAGACTAGTAGGTACTAGTCCCTCTGGGTTCCCTTGGCCCTGTTTGTATGTATCAGACACGATACTGATTTTTTTAAATATTCAAAGCCCTTAAGTAGACAATAGACTTTTGGAGTCTGGTGCACCTAAATTTGATTCTGTTTCTGTCACTCTGTGACTTTGTCTAGTTTTTCCATCTATGAAAATGAGAGTAATATTCCATCTCACAAGGTCATTGTAAGGATGAAATCAGATAACATATGGCACATAATAAGGGTTCAGTACATCCTTTCCTCCCTAGTTCTCGGATTCAATGTCTCTGGAGCCCTCCTGATTATTTTTTAAATGGGCATCTTTATGATTATAAGACAAATACATGCTAATTGTGAAAAACTAAAACATTACATAAATATATTAATTATAAAGAAGTGTTTATATAAGTCACCCTTAGAAATAAGTACTCCAAGGTTTTCCTCTAGGTAAAATTTAATATATTGTTACTGATAAAATTAGATCATCTTATAATACTGATTTGCAGCTTCTGGTTTTTACTTGACAGTATGCCTTGAATGTATTTGTATATTATTCTTTTAAATTTTCCATTGTGCAAATGTACCATAATGGGCTTACTGAATCCCTTATTGATGTTGGATTATTTCCAGTTTTTCACTATGACAAATAATTGCTGCAATAAATAAATTTACACAGAGATCTTACAAAGAGGTGACCCTTCCTAAATAAAATCATTGGAGTTATCTAGGATTTCTGGAATAAGGCAATTCTTTTAATGACTTTTAATCCAACTATACCTGCTCCTGCTAATGTATGGTTGGTAAGCAGCTAAATAAAATCCAGGTGTATCTTAATGATTTGTATTTATTTCTTTTCATATTTGTATATATTGAGACTATAGGCCTGGGTAGAATTTGGCAATAATACCAGGATTGTTTCCTACATTTTACTGGTTTGAGGCCACAAGCATATAAGCTCCCCATCCCCCACCAAATAGACTGCTTTTTTAGCCTTCTCAAGACTTAAAATGTCAGGCATTTCATTAGATTACCTCATAACTGATCTAATTTACTTGTTTGGATAACTGAAATAACTGGATATACACAGATTTAGCCCTAAACCCAGTGACAGACAACACTGTCTTTGGCTCAGGGTGTAGCTACCATTATGCTTCTAAATAATGGTGTAAGTGATAAAATGGTCTCTCAATCAAGATGCACATACATGGAGGAAGTGTGGCTTTCAGGGAACAAAACAAAATTTCATATACCATTCCTAAAAATGCTCTCACTTTGGTTACTCTATGTGATTAGTAGTTACATTAGCCTACGGGAAATCACTTGTATTTCTGTATTTAGCAACTCCACATTTAGAATGTTTAATTTTCTCAATCCCCTGAAAAAATTAACATTTACCACAGATGTTTCAACATTAGCAGAATAATGTTGACATTACCCAGACAGGTCTGGATCATTCTAAATTTTCGAAGACCAAACACATTAACAGTGGTGACATCACTGAAAGTCAGCAATTAACAGCTCTAAAATTGAATGGTACCTCACTGAGCCAGTTAATCAGAAATATCTCCTCTGTTTGCGCTCTGTAAGATTTAGCTTTAGCCAAGGTCTTTGTAAAGATTAACCAATATTTACAGAAGACACATCAGGTATTGTAAAAATCATTTCACTTCACAATAGAGAAGAAACACTGGCCTCAAGTCAGGGATCTTATATTTTGGATGTGGTCTGTTGTTCTCAATCTGTGAGATCTTGGACATGTCAAGGAAGCTTTCAAGCCTTTATCCTCAGCTGTGGAGTGAAAATAACCTACACCTTGTTGTTTTACATGGCTTTTCAGCTGCTCAAGTGGAGTCATCTGTAGGACTGACCAATGTAGGGAATCATTATTACTTTGGTGGAGGTTAAAGAAATCCTTTGAAACTATTAATAGTACAATTTGCAACTTAGATGTCTACTTTCACATGTCTGTGAGCAAAAATTCATCAGAAAGGTGTAGCACACACTTAAACATTGCAATGTAAAACTCGTCTTATTTGTAATTTAAGTTAATAAAATGAATTTTATAACTTCCTGGACCCTGTGTCAAATCAGCATTATACTTCATGGCGTGGATGGACTTGGGAAAGAGATGTTGCCTCAAGCCCTACAACTTTAGGCAACATCGTATGTTATGAATATGTGTACATACACATTTTTCCAGGGAGAGGGTTTATAGATTATATCGACAAATTTTCAGAAGAGTACCTGATAACACATCATTTATCACATATCCTGTCACTTATGTAGATGCTCAAGAACTTTTGCCATGCTCTTTAATTTCTTATTTGGCCAAAGGGAGACTGGGATATAGAGAAAACTAATCCATTGACCAGGGTGGGAGAAGTTATCATCTCTTACATTATCAATCCAGTCAGCCTCCAGTTGAGACAATCTGCACTCTGAAGAGTTGGGTGCCCTTCAGGGAGGTTACAAAGGCCTAGATTAGCACCCCTCTGGGGAACTGCCCTCTCTCCTCTCGCCCAAGCCTTTTGTGGCCAGACCCCTGCCCAAGTGATGGACACTAAAATAGGCACTCCCTACAGGCCATGATGACTTATAACTAATTATGGGGAAACTTTGAAAGAGCGACATCACTGAAAACCTCAGAGCTGTATTAAAAACAGAATCACCATTGATACTGTTAGCAAAGGTCCATGTGCAAGAGCCAGAAGGCCAAATATCTATTTTGGAAAAGAACTTGGAAGCTGTACAAAAAAACACTGGGTGGCTTTTCTTTCCGTTTGGGGGATTAGATGCTCATCTTACCAGAAGACTGGATGTCCCAAATGCCAGGACTTCTCACAACTTGCCTGTGACTTTAGTGCTATGTACACCACTAAGCTGTCACGTTTTCCATTTTAGCGATGTCGAGCTACCTCTTTATCATTAAATATGAACTACCTGAAGTAATCAGAGCATTCATGGGACTTGAAGAAAATACTGGGTATGTCTTATGTTCTTTCTGTAACATCTGTTGACTCATTCTACTGGGTCTGTTCTGATCCTGATTTTTCCTTCCTTCCTTCCTTTTTTTTTTTTTTTGAGAGAGAGAGAGGGGGTGGGAGCAGCAGAGGGAGAAAGAAGAATCTTAAGCAAGCTCTATGGCCAACATGGAGCCCGAAGTGGATTTTGATCTCACGACACTGAGATCATGAGTCAACTGTTGTATGTTTAACCAACTGAGCCACCCAGGCACATCCTAATATCCTTGCCGCTCTTTCACTTTCAGAGAATGGTACCTCAATGGCAACTACCTCGTCATATTTGTGTCTCTTGGAATCATTCTTCCACTTTCGCTTCTTAAAAATTTAGGTAAAGTCATTTTCAAGTTTTATTTTCATTTCATATTCTAATAGGTAAGCCAATTGTAGATATACCATATTCACCTTCCAGAATTTCTCTGCTAACTTTTAGGTTACCTTGGTTATACCAGTGGATTTTCTCTTACCTGCATGGTGTTTTTTGTCAGTGTGGTAAGTGATTTATTGACATGATCCCTGTAGGTCGGTGAGCATGAGACACTTAGTCCCTAAATTAGTGTCCTCATTTTTTTCAAGCACTTCACTAGCATGAAATGTTTCTTGCCTCACAAGCCATTTTTTTGTATTCTAATTTGGAATGAGGAAAGGGCAGTCATGAATTTAAAAATAGTTGAGTTAGAATGCCAAGGCCATGGCTAATAGTATGTTCAAAGCACACACGATGTATATTTGGACAAAAGGAATCCTTCAGGCAGTAATGTGACAACCGACCATTTAGAAAGGTGAAGGAAGAAGTGAAGAGTTCCAGAAGAGAAATGACCAGGCTATAGAATTATCCACATCTCCATCAATCTGCCATTTTCTCTTGTACATTCCACCTGTGAAAAGAGGGTAAGCCCAGTGGAATTAAAGAAGAAATCCTTCTCCCCACTGCCCCTCACTCCCCACCAAAAGGGAGTTTTGTTTTTGTTGTTGTTTTTTGGGGGGGGTAATATCATGAATGCCAAGTTGCATACAGCATTTCCCTAAGAAGGCAAAGGAGGAGAGGAGAATTTTTGATAACCATATTTATATTAGTTTGAAGAACTAAAAGAGATGAAATGTAACAAGGTAATGGTCACCTTTCTCACAGAAGAATATGAATGATGCTTAGGATGGATTCCTGCAAAATACCGTCCTGTTGACTCTCAGGGGCAACCATTGTTCCAAGTCTTTCCTTAGAGCAGAGGTTGGAGGGAGTCTTCGTTGTCCATTAGTCTAAAAGGAATCCTTGGCAGAGGCCCCTCACCTTTACCCCATAAGCCACATATATGGATTTTTGTTTACTTGTTTTCCTCAAGAGTCCTTTTTTTTTTTTTTTTTTTTTTTAAATGGCTGGGCCTAGGTGATTTACAAGAAATTCCAAATACCCTGCCCTCTGCCCGTTCTGGATCACAGTGTTGGAAACCTGACATTCAACAATACAGTTCCCGTGCACATGGTAATGCTGCCAAACAACTCTGAGAGTAGCGGGGTGAACTTCATGATGGATTACACCCACCAGAATCCTGCAGGACTAGATGAGAACCAGGGCAAGGGCTCCCTTCATGGCAGCGGAGTAGAGTATGAAGCACACGGTGATGACAAGTGTCAACCCAAATACTTTGTATTCAACTCCCGGGTAAGTGGTGAGCCTAATAATATAGCTGAATCTCTATTTCACGAGGGGAGATGATTCGGGATCATCCTCTGTGTCGGAAGGCTACACTGGCATTGTTATCTTTATTTTTCAGACGGCCTATGCGATTCCTATCCTAGCATTTGCTTTTGTGTGCCACCCCGAGGTCCTGCCCATCTACAGCGAACTTAAAGAGTAAGGCAGCCCTCATGTTAGCATGCTGATTTGTCTTGAAAATGTGCTCATATGTTCAAAGGTGCTTTATAAGGTCATCAAGGTCATGATTTCAGGGTTCTGAGATGGAGCCCTGCATCGGGCTCTACCCTCGGCAGGGAGTCTGTTGGAGATTCTCTCCTTCCCTCTCCCTTTGCCCCTCCCCCTGCTTGTGTTTTCTCTTTCTCTTTCTCTTTCTCTCTCTCAAGTAAATAAATTTAAAAAAAAAAAAGAAAAATGGAAACAAATCCTCCTCGGCTCTCAAAGACAAATCGAAATAAGCTAGGTTTCTGCAGTAGAAATGTGGTTTTAAAGAAGCAACACAGGCATACATTTTTTCACTATTTTTTTTTAATTTTAATTATAAAAAGTGATACTTTCACAAGTTAAAACAAACAAAAACCCACAAAGTTTGGTGTTTCCTTTTCAGTCGGTCTCGGAGGAAGATGCAAACAGTGTCAAATATTTCCATCACGGGGATGCTTGTCATGTACCTGCTTGCTGCCCTCTTTGGTTACCTAACCTTCTATGGTAGGTCACTCTGTCAAAGTCATTCTCTTTGTGCAAATCCTAGTTGGGCTGATCATTAACCTGGGTGGTATAATTCTTTTAATCGCCTTCTGTAAGCAGCATGATCTCTATCTAGTACACATAATCATTTAACAGGCTATGTGAGCCTTGTCATTTGACCTAAGAAAATGTAACCTGAACCAACCTGGCTAACAAGATACAACCACTTGTGAATTCACACATATTTTATGAAAACCAGTCCTCATATTTAAATTATTTTCCCTAAGGGATAGATTGTATTTCTTTGGCTTGACTCCCTAGGCCATCTCAAGCTAGAAACAATGACAGTGAGTCCAGTTATAGATTGGAAAGCTCTTTGGGTACTAATGTAGTGATCCGAAGGGTCACATGCACCTGAGTGTTTATAGCAACAATGTCCACATAGCCAAACTATGGAAAGAACCTAGATGTCCATCAACAGATGAATGGATAAAGATGTGGTATATATATTCAGTGGAATACTATGCAGCCATCAAGAGAAATGAAATCTTGCCATTTGCAACGATGTGGATGGAACTAGAGGGTATTATGCTAAGTGAAATAAGTCAGTCAGAGAAAGACAATTATCACATATATATTCAATGGAATACTATGCAGCCATCAAGAGAAACGAAATCTTGCCATTTGCAACCACGTGGACGGAACTAGAGGGTATTATGCTAAGCAAAATAAGTCAGTCAGAGAAAGACAATTATCACATGATCGGTCTGATATGAAGAATTTGAGAGGCAGGGCAGGGAGTTATGGGGGGTGGGGAAGAGAAATGAAACAAGATGGGATGGGGAAGGAGACAAACCATAAGAGACTCCTAAACTCACGAAACAAACTAAGGGTTGCTGGGAGGTGGGGGGGTAGGGATATGGACATTGAGGAGGGTATGTGCTATGGCAAATGCTGTGAAATGTGTAACCCTGATGATTCACAGACATGTACCCTGGGGTAAATAATACATTATATGTTAATAAAAAATTAAAAAAAGAAAGCTCTTTGGGTAGAATAACTAACTACCCAACAAGTGGTAGGAAAAGTACGAAGTCCTAGAGTTGAAACCTGCTTTTTGTTTACCAGGCAAGTGGAATCTGGGGGCTTGGAGCATTTGGCAAGTTTTCTGGCTCATCTCATTCTATTCTGTTATAGTGAATGATTTCCTGAGAAAAGATGACATGACAATTCCCTTCAATCTGGGAATATACTACCAAAAACAAAGAAAAACAACTACGGACACATTAGGTTATGTCTAAAACAATTTCTCTGTGGCATCTTAATGGACACAAAAGCCCTATAGACATATTTCAGGGATTCAAACATTGACCTGTTGTCATGAATCAATATAAGCAACATCAATCTTTTATATAAACCTCTTTAACTTTTTAGTTTTCTTCCTGATTCAGTAAATTAAATTGATTGCAAGACAAATTGTGGAGGAAAAGACTGGGGAGGAGGTACCATTTACTTGGTTTTATTTTTTCCATTTGACTAATACTTGACTATTAACCAAGTACTCACTTTAGATTGGGCATGAACTCTTTGTTGGATTGTGAATTAATAAAAATCAGATCAATACCATGGAAGCTATTTTTACCCCCCCCCCCCCCCGTCCACTTTGGATGGGAGTAAGGAGAAAAAAAAAATCAAACTACATCTGATTCTGTAAGCATCTCCATGTCATTTGTATCTGAAATTCTGAAGGAATACATTTTCTTGGTGGGTGGCATCTTAATCTTAGATCAATATTCATTAGGAGACCCTGTAAAAATCATGCTAATTCATCCTTGCATGTTCCTTATAGTGACTCCAATGAGTTTCATAAGGCAAGCAGAAGCTTGAAAAATCTTCAAAAGTCTGTATTAGTGTCATGATGGAGTCATAATTGTTGAACTTGAAAAAAATGTTGGCGTTCATTTGTCATAAGGTTTCCATACTAGGTTTAGAGAAGCTGCATCAAAGCTCACTGGGTAGGTGGGAGTGGAGGGGGGTTGGTAGGATGTGAGGGACAGGCTGGTGGGGCTTGGCTCCTTCATCCCCTTCGGCAGAGCACCTCAGCCTATCACCTCTTTTGCGAGGTTTTCATACAGTGGAGATAGACTTATCATGAAGCGAATGCATTAGAGAGGCACCTTCATAATTTGATTCTAGCTTCTGCACCTTTATAAGCTTCAGGGTCCCCTTGTTCATTTGAAGAAAGGTCATACGACTAATAAGCTCAGAGACAGGATTAAAACAGAAGTGTCTAGATTCCCACACTTGGGTTTGGTTTTTGTTTTTGTTTTCCCATTGTACTGTGTTCCCTTTGTAAAATGTTACTGTTGGTATTGGCTTGACAGCACCACGTGAACCCATTCTCTTCTTCCTCTTTGTAGGAGAAGTTGAAGATGAATTACTACATGCTTACAGCAAAGTATACACATTCGACACCCCTCTCCTCATGGTACGCCTGGCGGTCCTTGTGGCAGTGACACTAACGGTGCCTATTGTCCTGTTCCCAGTAAGTACATGAAGCTTTGATGAAAGAATCCTGCTGAACCTCCTAGTTAGTACGTATGTTCCGATTTGATGTGGACTTCATTATGATGTGTTTGCACTTACAATGACCGGAGACGTTATTTTTATATAGCACTTAAGATGGACAATTTGATATGTAAATACAACAAATATTTAGGTGTTAAACACCTTTAAAATATGGGGGGGAACTACTGAGTGTAGTTCCATATTTGTTTTCCAGCTTTATTGAGGTCAAAGTTTATTGTTAGGCTCAATTTCAAAAAGCAGATCCATGGGTTAGTGGAAATGAGTAGGAGTTCATAGAACTTCTGAAACTTGAAAGCCAAAACCACATTACTTTTTAGTTCATTACATTTTCACCAGTTCTGAAGGTATTTAATTCCTCCCTCCCCCAGTGGGTTGTGCTACAATAACATTCAAAAGTCTCCTTCATCTGATTCCTTGAAGACCAATGAGAAGGGGAATCCTCTTAAGCAAGTTACATTAGAACTAAATGTAAGAACTAAATGTCTTGAAAACGAGTCATATTACCCATCATACATCTTTTCTACGATCCCCAAAACTGATCCACATCCTCTGGGAGACTCCTGCTGGGATCGCCCCTTCTTGGCATTTGCCTTTGGCGTCACTTGTTGTGAGATCACAGGGCTGGGCTGGTTGAAGAGATTTGGGCTGCGTGAGTTAAAAACCACCACCTATGGATAAACACAGGTCTGCATTCTTCTGCCAACTCTTGTCCTTTCACAAACACTGAATTTATTCATTTTAGGGGGAAAAATAAGCGACCTGGTAACCAGCGCCATCCTGTACAGAATGTTCCATGCAGGGCCCAGCATATGAAGACTACTCCTCTAATGACACTGCGGTCACTTTAAATGCAGCCTGTGTGCTGAAATATTTTTTGACACATTCCTTTTTCATGAGTGCATGAAATCAGATCCTTATTACCAGGAGGGCTAATATTTTACTCTTAAATAATATCTTGCCTCTCATGTGTCTGAAAGTATTCAGATGACATGCACACAGCTTTAGCCTAAAATCAGCTCCATCAGGAATACAAGGCAGAAGACAGCTGTAGACAGAAAGTGTACCATAGGGTAAAATTTCTAAGCAAACAGTGACTCTGAGGAAAGAATGTTCAAAGACCTTCTTTTTGTGTGTAAAGATATCACTGACTAATTTTTGGCACCCAGTAGGCACTCCCATCATTATTGAATCAAAGTAATGTATAAAAGAAATCTGCTATGTGCTTCTGTATTGTTTTATATGTAAGCCCTAAATATAGCGCTTTCATGTTGTGGTCTCAGGAGATTAATGGACTTGGCCATGGTCATGAAGCTAGTCAGTCATAGCTGATCAATGCGGTGCTCCTAGCAGGACACTGATGGCTGGGGTCAAGATAATGGGAAGTGGAAGTGGAAGTCAGCCTTTCATCTACTGACAGTCATTTCATCTCAACATTTGAAATCTAGATCTCCCCACAGAAGTTCTTTCTCTCATGACAGATAAGGCACTGATATAAGTCCGACCACCAGGAACAGTAGTAGATGGGAAACATCGCCCATGAGATGGCCCTTAGAATGAGAACCACATTTCCAAAGAATAATTGTTATCCTTAAGAATTTTCGCCCAACATTAACATTTATGAAGCGTTTTGCACATAATTCTTTGACCTTACAGTGTTACACTGAGATCATCTGTGCAAGTGCCCATCTTCCCCCTGGGTTAAAAGTCCTGGAGGTTAGGGATGTGCACAGTGACTGGCTCAGGAGCTCAGGAGTGGTTGCCAAGAAAAATGGTCTCCAAAGGAATCTTTACTTTTCTGGAAATGTATTCTGCCTTTTCTGGCAAAAGCAGAGGCTGTTCCGCTTGCTGACATTTGCCATGAACTTCATTTGGGTGAGGATCCGGGCTAAATGATCCAAGCCTCCATGGGTATGATGGAGCGCATAAAAGTGAACACGGAGGGTAAAAAAAAAAAAAAAAAAAAAGCCTCCTTGTCCCAGTCAAACCCACAAGGCTACATTCAGACACTTTCCTCCTAAAGTGCAAGAAGTTGGTGGTGTATTTGTTCCTTATGATTTGCAGCCACGACTTTCAACATGTCAAACGCAGTCATGGGTGGCAGTGTTCTCCTGAGGGTTTCTTTGAATTAAGAAACTCTTGACCAATAAGAAATTTACTTACTTTGGTTTGATATCCCCACATACAAGTCATAAAAACAAAACCTAATCTATTAGGATTAAAATCTCTCAATTTTAGGTATAATTTTATGTTTTTCTTACAACAAATGATAAGTGGGCTCTTTTTCTTAGGAGCCCAAGAAGAGACAACCAGGGTGTTGCTGTTGTTGGGTGGTTGGATGGATTTTCCTTTGATTATTCCATTTATTATCTTAGTTTTTCTCCAGTTAGGTCAGTTTTTTCCTTAACTGAAGACACATATTGAGTGTAATGATTATCGAACAAATGAATCAATGAAGTGTATTGCTTTCTCACTAGTGGCCCAACATTTCTGTTTCTAGTGTTGGGGTTGTGGTGGTTTGGGTAGGGCTCTCCATTATGGGACTGCACCTCCTTCCCAGAGACTATGAACACCATTTTCAGTTTGTACTTCCCTTTATGCTGGAAAGTTCACATATCACCATGAAAAACAGAAAATCAGATAATCCTAATGAGTTTATCAAGAACACAGACTCACATTCCATTTGCTACACCTTAAAAAAAAAAAAATCTCTCAGATTCTCTGCCTACTTCTATTTTATTTTACGATAGTAAAATCATTCTTTTCACTGATGCTGCCTTCAGATCCCCTGTTAGATAGAGGCATAGAAATATGGTGAACATTGCTATGAACTGGAATAGAGTCGTGACCCACAGGTATATTTCCAACACTCTTGTCCCAAGCAATCTTAAAAGTGAAACTGTGATTCACTTCTAAGCAATAGCCTTGATTTTTTTTTTTTTTAAGTGTTCAGACCTAACATAGGTTCCCACTTTCTACTCTGCCTTGCACTGGGTCCCCAGATTAGACATAGCACCCCCTCACAGATTCCCTATTCTGAATACGCTCTCTGGAAATAACAGATGTTTTTTTCTAGAGCTGCCAAGCACCTTTCTGGAATCATTCTGGGTCAGAGGCCATGGCCGTTGCTACAGACTTCCCTCCTCCCCTCCGCCCCCACCTCAGCATCTGACCCACATTTCCAGGTTCTTATCAGGTTGTGTCAGTAGAGAAAAGGCACTTAGATAAGTGGAACAGCAGGCAATGCATTGTGGGTAACAGGCCAGCCTCCCTCACTTCTGACATAGGTAAACAGAGCTGCAGAGGGAGGACCTATTGATCCAGGCTCACCTCCCAAGGCAGCATTTTAACAAGGAAGGACCAGCAAGTTTTCTTCCATTCTTTTTCACCACCACCCCCACCAGCCGCAGCCTGCGACCTCCCAGTTTGCCCTCTTATCCTTCCTAGGAGTGCACTGGCAGCTCCGAACGCCTTCAGTTCTGTTGCGGATTTTGTTCTTTCTTTGCCGTGAGGAGCCAGCTTTCACCATGTGTTCCAACTATGACTCCTGTAAACCTTCTGTACTCTTACGTCATCAGGCCAAACCCTAGTCTTCCGGGGAGCCCTGAGACCATAGGAAACTGCATTCACATTCAGGGACCCTGTACATATAGGTTTACCTCTAACTCAGCCTCTTGAATAAACAGTATTATTTTAACAAAAGACAAAAGAAGCACATACGTATGACCTCTGCCTGAAAATAACCTGCATGCTACTTGTTCATTCCGTACGTTTAGCATTCTCAGACAAATAAATCCTTAAGCCATGTGGATGTACCATAGAAAGCTCATTTTTAAGCCTAATGAGGCCAGTTTGGACAAGATTGAATAAGCATGAATTGTGGATCATAATGTAGAATTTATGGGCAGCTGGGGAAAATGTTCTCAAACCATTTGCTTTCTTCAGCCTACTTTTCAGAGAGAGTTTCATAATTTTCACTAATCTGATTTTTAAAATCCTTTATAAAGTCACTCTTAAACCATTTCCAGAGACTATCTGGCCTGCCATTCTGGAAATGAAATTGCTTTTGAAACCTAAACAGATGGCTTTAATTTTTGGTGCAGTGGTATGAAAGGAATGTCCCATTAGACACTACAAGCAATTCGGCTCGAAGTTTTTGTCGTGCATACATGTGTTTCTAAGTGCATTTTACATTTTCTCTCTCAAATGAGTTCCCATCTCTCCACCCCCAAGAGACTTCAGAACTAAAATTTTAAGTGAAAAATCAACCCCGGCATTTCTAAAAATGTGAAGTCCTAGCTTAACTGACGTACTCACTTATTGAAAAGCCTATAGACTAATTCCACTAAGTCAAAAAGCGTCCTCTAAAAGATTCCAGCGATAAGAGTATTTTCTACTTTGTTAAGCTGTTCAAACATGTGGGGCATTCCTTCTATCCACAAGGATCTTTTTATCTGGGCTTACGGCACAGAAACTTGAAAGGCTACTACAAGTGGAGCCTCTCTTGAACCTTCACCTACTTACTGTAGCTGCCGAAATAGGGCTCAAGTCTGTCAAGGCTCCTGAACGGAGGGAAGGGATTTGTTCTGTTCAATGTAATTCGACATTTATCGAGTGCCTGCTGTGTGCAAGACACCAAACTAGAAACTTTGAAGAATGTTAAAATTATTAGGCCCTATTCTTTGCCTTGTGTTTGTCATCTATGATTGGGAAAGGGGTGAGGCAGAGAGGAAAAAAGAGAGGAGCAAATACAAGGAGTATCATATTTTTTATGATATTATGTGGCAAAAATGCTAAATACAATGCCAAATTAAAAAAACTGATTTATAGAAATTCTGTTCCAGAGCAATATATAAATCAATTCAATGCTTTCCCTTAATGCTTAATCCAGTCTAACAAGACATGTTTAGAAATCAACAAGGGTTTTACCGTGTCCCTAAATTCTAGGCCTTACCTGTTATTTTATCTCTGAGATTTTTAAGAAGAAAATCTGAAAGCTGAGGAAGTGAGCACAAGGAAAACACTCTCTCAAATGTCAGCATCAAGGCTGCACAATAATATCAATGTACATAATAATCGACCTGTACACTTAAAAATGGGTAAGATGGTCAATATGTATATTTTACCACAAGAATGAAATTTTGAAAGATAAATCAGCATCGAGATCATTTTTGGGAGAAAAAGGAAAAACACAGAAGATGCTTCAGAGGTACGAGAGTATTTGAAATTGTGGATAAAATCAACTTTGAGCTTTCTTGTTCCAGATTCGTACATCAGTGACCACGCTCTTGTTTCCCAAAAGACCCTTCAGTTGGATAAGACATTTCCTGATTGCAGCCATACTTCTTGCACTGAATAATGTTTTGGTCATCCTTGTGCCAACTATAAAATACATCTTTGGATTCATAGGTAAGTTTGAGAAAAGCTTTTATTTCATCAACTTGAGCTGACACCTCCTTAAAAGGCAGACAGGGAGCTGGTGGATGGGAGGTCAAGGATCCCTGGTCCCATCTTAGGCTCATGGGATTCTTAGGAGCCCAGCTATGCTCCAGCTGGTCACCACCCCTCCCTCTCAGGTGACTCCGGAAGTTATTCACAGGATCAGAAAATAACCTTAGAGGCTGTCTAGTCCAGCTGCCTTTGCTGACAGATGAGGAAATTGAACCTCATAAGAGTCAAGTCATATACAGCTTCTCCGCCCTCCCTCCCATCCAAGAGTTGAGCATTCCTATGAAACCTCTTGTGAGCCTAAAAGGCATAAAGCAAAGAAGCAATTACCACTCATTTATATGGAAAATTTTTGAGCATCCCAGACACAAAAAAATCACCTCCTTGGGCTTTTTGATATCTTAGGATACATATTGGTAACAAATGCAGAGAATAAATTGAGAGAAAACACAGATATTCAGACATAGTTCAAAAGCTATGGCAGCTGAATGTCGAGATGGAGGGTAGCTCCCAGGGAAGGAACTTGACGCCACTCTTGCTGCTCGGGGTGCGCTACCTCTGTTCATGCTCACTGCACAACAAAGTCTGAATGCTATTTTTCTCTCTTGGCCTTTTTTTCGGAAGGGCAAAAATCCTCTTCAGGTTTCTTTGAGTTAGCAAAAATGGGTACTGATGTAGGTCTTTCCTAAAAGCGAAGTGGCGTAACGTGAACTTTCAAAATTGGGGAATACCTGCGATTTGGAGTAGATCCAAGCTCTAGATTTAGGTCTTAAAGCTGCATCAGACAGTAAGAAAGATAGATTGTATCTACAGGATGCGTTCTCAGCTCTGTGAGCTTCAGCTGAGCATCGCCGGCTGTGTCTGGAGGTGGAGGAAGCTGCTCTTACAAAGTATATTCTCTTAACTGTGTAGCCTATGAATTTAGCTTTCATCTCCTGATTTGAGGGATGACTCAAATTTTCAAGACAACATAAAATTTTTTAAAAATTCAGTGTAAGCAACTTGAAAAGTTGGAAGTGGAAAGGAAGGGTATGTGGAAGGGTATGTGAAAGGAAGGGTATGCGCTCAGCTTCCTTAGTATGTGTTTGTATTATCCATTTCCTTTGACTTTTTAACAGGTGGCCTTTTCCTGTTAATTGTATATTATGTGCACTTAGGATGCAACTGTGACGTTAGGTATATTTTAAATTTTCTTGATAAGCAGATCTTCTTTGAATAAGTAACCAAGAGGAGTTGATTGTACCTTTAACGCTAAGATTAGGGTAGCGTCAGATTTGGTTTCTTTGAAGTGCATGACCTTGGGTCTCTGCTTCGCTGAGTGAGACACTGACCTGTCCTGTGCTTCTGTCTTCAGGGGCTTCTTCTGCCACCATGCTGATCTTCATTCTTCCAGCAGTGTTTTATCTTAAACTTGTCAAGAAAGAACCACTTAGGTCACCGCAAAAGGTTGGGGTAAGTAAGGCTTTCGATTTCCCCCATTTTAAGATGCTCTTTGACTACTTAGAGTAAAGCAGAAAATAATTCAAAAAAATTGATGAAGGAGAACCAAAAATCAGAGATGGACTGGAACTCTAGTGGAGAGAAAGGTGGGTGGATTTCTGGTACTGAGATGCTTCCAGGATCTCTTCCCTTCATATTAAGGACCTTGTGTTAAGTCCTTCCTACCTGTCAAACACTCATGGAGTTTTCCATGAAAACTATCATCTTTTTAAACTACGGCATATTTCTTTCCTACAATGATGCTATAGAAACATATGCAAGAATTGTTTTTCCAGTAATTAAGTATACACACACACACACACACACACACACACATACTTTGCTTTTTTTTTTTTTAAAGGAATATGCAACATATTTGTTGGGTTTTGTTTTTATTTGTTTGCTTTGTAAAATTTAATCCTATCCTATCTACTGTGATACACCTATCTAGGACTTGCCCTTTTTTGCCTAAAATATTGTGAGCACACCCAATGTCATTAAATTTTTCTGTCACATGATTACAGGCTATTCCATCATCTCAATGTACCAAGTCAACCATTTCTCTATTTTGAGGACTTGGGTTAAAGCTCACCCTCTTTCCCCAACTCAGGTTCTAAATTGACTGAACAGCCAACTAAGCTATAAGAACGAAACAATTCAATATGCCAATCAGATTGCTGTCTTAGGTATAGATAACCTATAAGAGAAAACTGTGCTAAAGATGGTTTCTGTGTGCCTTAACCAGTTCTCTCTGATTGACAGGCTTTAATTTTCCTTGTGGTTGGAATCATCTTCATGATTGGAAGCATGGCACTCATTATAATTGACTGGATTTACAATCCCCCAAATTCCAAGCATCACTAACCCAAGGAAAAAATACTTTTTCTATTGGAAATGGTTGCAAATTATGCTGCAAAAGACATTTGAGTTCTGCTGATTGGAATGTTATTCATAGGAAATAACAGGAAGATTCCAAAGATGTTTAGAATAACATCCCCATGCACCTGCGGAAGAGAAAAAGCATCATTTTTGACAAGAATGGCTGTTTATATGTTTAAAACCTGTGGTGCGCATTGCTACCCATGTTCTCCTAGAGCGGTGTGAGAGGATGTAGTTTTGCTCTTGTGCAAGCAAAGCAAGGGTAGTTGCAGGTGCTGGTCGTCAGGTAACACCCTTTCCCCTCCCCCAAAGTTACCAAATACTTGTATTCTCGGAACATCAAACAAAAATGCCCTGGTGGCAAAGCTATCTAACTGTTTAATGCCTTTCCCCAATCCAGCACCCAATACTCTGGGTTTACAGAATAACAGAGGCAGAAGGCAGGTCTTATGAACTGCCCCTGTAAGGTATGTGAATGATCAGACAGCAGGCTATAGCATGTTACTCCCAACACTAAAGGAATATCTTGCCCATTTTGTTCGTGATATTGAATTAGTAACTTCTACATTCAATAGATTTTTGGCAAATGTTAAAACATCTTACTAAACACAGGCATACCTCGTTTTATCCTGCTTGACTTTCTTGTGCTTAACAGATACGGAGGGTTTGGGTTTTTTTTTCATTTTGGTTTCTTTTTTTTTTTTTTTTTTTTTTTTTTTTTACAAATCGTTTCACAGCAACCTTGCTGGAGCACCATTTTTCTAACGGCATCTGCCCCCTGTGTGTCTCTGTCACATTTTGGTAATTCTCACAGTATTTCAAACTTTCCCATATTTACATTTGTGATGGTGATCTGTGATCAGTGATTAAGACTTGCTGAAAGCTCAGATATGGTTAGCATTTTTTAGCAATAAAGTATTTTAATTAAGGTATGTGCTTTTTTTTTTTTTTTTTTAGACAGAATAGGATTGCACACTTCATAGACTGTAGTATAAACGTAACTTTTGTATGTACTGGGAAACCAAAAAAAAATCCATTTGACTTGCTTTCTTGTAATATTTGCTTTATTGAGGTGGTCTGGAATCTCGGAGATATGCCTGCATGTCTTAGGACCCGTCCCTGTGAGGTACATACATGAACGATGAGACACCAGGCTAGAACACCTTATTGTCAACAGTAAAGGAATGTTTTCCCCGTTCTGTTTGTGACATTGAATGAGTGACTTCTTCATTTGGTATTTTTTTTTATAAATGTTAAAACATTAAACAGAGAGAGGGGCTTTATTTAAATGATAGAGCAACAACAAAGATAATTATTGCTAAACTGCCTGATCTTGAAGGATTTGCTTTTCAATATTATTCCTAGTCCTCTTGTCATGCTTTTGTCATTGAACAATGCTCTCCCTCTCGTCTTCCATTGTCATCCAGAAGTTTTAGATAGACCACGATTCGTGTGGACTTACATTACCCAGTATTGTTTGATACATTTTTATTTGATAAACATTCAGTGCAGGAAACTGTGATTGGTATATGTTTATGTATATAACCTTATTCTGTAGTTATCAGAATTTTAGTGTATGGTACATTTGATTTTTATTTTTTACATGTGTAGTTTTCTCTCTTCACAGTCAAGATGTTTATACTATTGAGGGTGAGGGCAGAAAATTAAGTTGATGGGCTCAAAAATCCATTTGTATGTATCTGTCTATTGGGGATATTTTAAATTTGAAACCTTAAGTTATACATAGTTCAGGAATGCTCTCCAATGTTTACAATAATAACACAATCATCCACAAGAAAATAAGTTCCTTGTTTGCAAGTAATTATCAGTACTAAGGTTGTTTTTTTAAATGAGCATGTCTAAAATAGGAGTTAGTTCATTTTGGCTTGCACAGGGGTCTGCTGACATTCATTCGTCATTTAACACAATGTTAAATGGCTCTCCATAAAAATAGGAGTGCTAATGCTACAGGGAGATGCACACTATTATTCTTGCTCACTTCTGCACACACTTACATGAAATGGATTTAAAAACTAGCACTCACTGCCTAGAACTTCTGGAGTTTGTCACCTTTCTCCCCCCAAGTCAGTAGCAAGAGCATTTATTATATATTTTTATATTTTAGTAAAGCCAAGTATGAAATACAAGTATCATATCAGTATAATATTAAAACATATTTCAACAGTTGCTTTGGAATGTGCCCGAAGAAAATACACATTTGTTTTATGTATCATTTTCTAGAGGCATAATACTGTCAAATGGTACACTTTGTTATGGAAATTGAGTGTTACTAAAAACTATCATAACTTTTGTGTCATTATTATTGGAGAATACTTGCCAAATAGCATCTTCAAGGCAGGTTTTCATTTCTGTTCACCTAAAGAGTGTATCAAAATGGAAAGTGGAAAAAGGTAACTTCTGACTGTTTAAAAAAAAAAAAAAAGGTTTAATCTGAGTATATTTAAATGTAAATATCAAAGATTAATTTAAAAAGATTGGGAATATATAAAACTTGTATATATTTTGAATGCTCTACCCCTTGGATATGACTAACTTGAAAATATCGACCTCTAATTACACAGACAGTCAAGAGCAATAACTACGTGCCAGATAATGAAGCACCATTTCTTTTCCTCATGGCCATTTTCAGGATTAGCTCACACAGACTGCAGGG
Organism: Nasua narica; assembly: GCA_028533885.1. Classification (NCBI taxonomy): domain Eukaryota; kingdom Metazoa; phylum Chordata; class Mammalia; order Carnivora; family Procyonidae; genus Nasua; species Nasua narica. The sequence continues at coordinate 60,955,333 of CM052807.1, read as the reverse complement.
CAGACTTACATATGCTATGTTGTACTGGTTAATTTAACCCCATTTATGAACAGATGAAAATTTTATTTTCTTATTTCCTTTATAAGATGGTTCAATGTACGGGGAGGCTTTTTTTTTTTTTATTACAGAAAGTGTATATTGGTATATAATAAATGAACTTTTCAAATGACCATGACTTGATTTTCTCTGTCGTTGAAGGCTATAAAGTTATTTGTATATGAAAGACATTTTAAATCTAAATATTGTCGTTTGTCTACTGGTATATGTTCCATTTTTGTTTTTAATCTCGACATGTAACTAGCCTTTATAGCTGTCAAAGGAAAATAGTCGCCATCTTCTCTTGGCAAAATACACAGCTAATCCTCAATCATTTTCACTTAGGTCATCACATGCCTACCTGTAGAATGGATGTAGGAAAATGTGGCTCTTTATGGTTAGAGAGAATTCACTTGGGATGGAAAAAGAATAGAAGAAATACGAAAGTAGTCAAATAAAGACATGGAAGATGTGGAAGAAGGAAAGCGACATGGGAGTGCAGAGGATTGGGTCGAAACCGACAGGTGGTGGGACTCACAGGACCTGTGCTAAGTTGTGTGCTTCAATTTTTAAAAAACTTCAAGTAGTTCTCCAAAGTGTTTCTACCATTTTCATTTTCACCAAGAACATATACGGGCTCCGGGTGTTTCACGGCTTTGCCAACACTGGGCTTTGTATTTTATAGCCTTTACAATGGGTGGAAAATGGTAGCTCTTTGTGATTTTCAGTTCCATTTCCCTGGTGACTAGTGTTGGAAATTTTCCATGTGTTTCATGGCCATTCAGGTTTCCTTTTGTGAAGAGTCTGTTCCAATCTTCCACCCATTTTAAGAATGAGGTTGTTTGTCTTTTTATTGTGGATGTGTCAGTTCTTCATATATTCTGGACATACATCCTTTGTCCAATGGCAGATATATTTTCTCAGGCTATGGCATGCCTATTCATTTGCTGAAAGGTATCTTAATTCTGTCTTTCTGGGGCCTTGTCTTTGTAGCCTGCAGTTCTGCAATTCCTGTCTTACTGAGATAAAATTAATTAGGATGGTGGTGTTATTATTAATGTTTAGATTTTCAAATCTAAGTCTAGATTTGGAGATGTGGAGAATAAGTCTTTTTCTCTTTTTTGGGGTGAGGGTAGATAGGTTTTCTTGCCTGGTAGTGAACTTTATTGAATATATGCAGATATAGTTCTTATTTTATAGGTTACAGGTAATTGACTAAAAATAACCTTTGCTAAGTCACTTTGACTCTTGGTTAGGAGACCCAGTACTACTTAGGCCCAGGACCTCAAAAATCCTTTGTGGCCACTTGTAATCAACATCATTACTTTCCTCAGCTCTTGTTACAGGCACACACAGATGAAACAGAAGAAATCACTTCATGTGGCTCTTATTCACCAGCTTGGAAGTTGTGTCATTTCCTTTTGACTCTGTTTTCATCCATGTGTGAAGCAGGTTTGTATGTACTCTTGTGATTGTCTTTTCCCAAGGAAATATTGGGTACTAATTATTCAGTAGACCATATTGAAGAAACTGATTTTTTAAAAAAATCAGTTTCCAGCCTTTCTTCATACCATACAGCAAAGCTGAGAAATGCAATAAGAAAGGCAATACATAAGCAACAGCATTTTAGGAAGAATGATGTGACGACTGCCTGGGAAAGTAAGACAGAGTGGAGGAAATTACAAGGCCAACGATGGGATTATACAGCAGTGCGTTGAAGAGCAATTAACAAAACACCAGCTCCTATAAAATACAGACCAAGATATCCTTGATGTATGAAGAGGTAAGAACCAATAAGGGAACTCCTAAGAATCTAATAGAAGATGGGCAATGGATAAGAGATCACTGAAGAAAAATAAATAAGTTGTTTGATGTCACTGGGAGTCAAAGACCTGCAAGTAGAAACACAAGTACAAGTGTTCTGTCTGCCATTTTACTAAAAGAAGAAAAGTTAATCCGTTGTGCTGGTGAGTGTGCAGAGCTGAACACTTATTCAGCACTGGTGGCAGAAGTCTTAGCTCAGCTTCCCTGGAAAACATGCTGGTGACACTTAAAGATCCCTAAGGATGTTTGTAATAGGTGGAACCACCCCCCCCCCCAAAGATCTGATCACATGAGCCCTTAAAATCAGAGAGCTTTCTTCACCCGAAGTCGGAAAGCGACTCAAACTGCCACTGCTGGCTTAAAGACAAAAGAGACCATGTGGAAACAGAAGGCAAGGAGTTCTGCCAACAACTTTAACGAGCCAAGAAAATGGTTCTCCTTCTGAGCCTCCAGCTAGGATCCAAGGGCACCAACACTTCCAACTGAAGCTTGAAGCTTGAGAGACCGTAAGGAGACCACTCTGCCCAGCCAGCCAGACTTCTGACCTCCAGATATGTGGAGTGATAAGGGAGTGCTGTTTTAAGCTGCCAAATTGGTGACAATTTGTTACAGCAACAGGAAACTAGGAAATACAATGTTCATGGCTTTTGATCCACTAACTTTTCTAAGATTCTATTCTGAGGAAGAAATCAGATAAGTGAATTCACTTTTGGCTACTAATGTATTCTATCACCATATAATGAGCTACATTTATGAAGCATTCCAAATGTACAGAACTGTAGAATGATTGAAGAAATTCTACAACCTTCATACACTGAAATAGGACCTAGTCATTAAAAATGTTTTTGAATGGGGATGGCTGTGTGGCTCGGTGGGTTGAGTGTCTGCCTTTGGCTCAGGTCACGATCCCAGGGTCCTGGGATTGAGCCCCCTGCCCAGCTCCCAGCTCAGCAGGGAGCCTGCTTCTCCCTCTTCCTGCTGCTTCCCCTGCTTTTGTGCTCTCTCTGACAAATAAGTCTTTAAAAAAAAAGTTTGTGAATGAATCACCAATAAAATGAGAAACTATGGCATAACATTAAAGTGGAAAAAAAACCAAGAGTAAATGCTTTATTATACCAGTTTTACATATTAAAAATGCATGGAATAGAAAAATAGGAAAAGGAAAGAAATAGACATAATGATAAACGTAGATATCATAGGTAGCAAGATAATAAGTGATGTCAGTCTTCATCCTCCAATATTTGTTATTTTCTAAATTTTCTACAGAGATTATATATTCCTATTATAGTTATAAAAAAGTAGATATTTTTCTCTCAATTTATATTTTCTGGAAAAAAGACATGCTGCCAATTTCTACCCATTTTTAGATTTTCAGCTGAGTCTAAAGGCAGAATTGGATGAGAGTACAATTCACAATTAGGAGACAGTTATTGATGATGGAAGCAGAAGTTGAAAGGATGGGGCAGCACCTCTCCAGAGGTGGTACATGCAAAGGACTTAAAGAAGAATGGTGTAGCCTAGCCAATAGACCAGGATGTCAGATCCATGGTTTGGGCAAGCCATTTAATTTTATTGAGCTTCAGTTTTTTTCATTTCTGTTGGTATAATTTCTGTGTGGTGCAATTCCCAAGATGATTTAGCTTGGAATCATTGGAAATCAGAAAGCCCTTATAGCATAGTCATACCTCTAGTACAAATGCTTGATAGTCATAAGTCAGGGATCATCGAGGAGCTCCAAAGCAGTAATGATTTCTGCAGCTCGGTCTTGGAAGTGAGTTAGATTAAGTCAGTTACTTCTGGGGAATACTCTGCCTTGCTATTCAGACTGAATAATTTAAAGGACAAGCATGCAGTGAAAATCATGCGTAGGATACTGTCCTAGGCATAAGAATACAGAGTAGTCCTTGTCTTTAAGGAGTTTAAGTGTAGAGGAGGGGATACATGTATACAAATATCTATAATATAAGATGGTAAATGCTCTACTCTATACCCGGGATTCCATGGAGTTTCTGAGGGAAATGCCCAAATCAAGCTTGGGGAAAGAAGAGTAGTCAGATTTCTGGCAGCAGATGCCCATGAAGTCGAATCCTAAAGGACACACTGAAGTTGTAAGGCAAGAAGATGGAGAAACAGAGCAGCACGCACAAAACATGATTTCTCCCATGACTCCTCACTCCACACATACAGACACATACATGCATACACCTTCCACTTACTCTGTATTAGATTCCTTTTGCTGCTATAACAAATTAACACACTTAGTAACTTAAAATAACACATTTTATTATCTTACAAACAGCTTGAGCAGGGATCAGTAGAAGCCCTAGCAAAATTATATAGACCAAGCAGACCAAGTAAAACAACAAAGATTCTTAAAACTAAGGTGATGAGTGCTACAGCCACAAAGCAGGCCAAGACCTGTGTGCCAAATCTAAACAGAGTGACATCTTGCTACAATGAGATATTTTAATGGAATGTCTGATACGCACTTGAAAATTATCCACCATACCAAGAACCAAGAAAATGATAACCTAAGATAATCAATCACCTGATGTGAACACTGGAATGAATCAGAATTCAAATTACGTAGCAAGAATTTTAAAGAAGCCATCCTAAAAATGCTTCAGTAATCAATTACAAATTCTCTTGAACAAAATGAAGAAATGGAACATCCCAGCAAAGAAATGGAAGTTTATAGTAAGAACCAACTGGAAATTATAAACTGAAAAATATAATAAAAATTTAAAGAAAAACTCATTGGATGTGCTCAGTAAAATAGAGATGGAGAATTAGAACCAGCATACCGACGTATCAATGGAATTCATCCAATTTGAACAAAAAAAGAGGAAAGAAACTAGAGAAAAAAAGGATAGAACAGAACTGGGCTATAGACCTGTGTGACAAAAAACAAAGTCGACATTTGTATTATCAGAGTCCCAGAAGGAAAAGAGATGGATTAAAGCTAAAAGACAATTTGAAGAAATAATGGCTGAGAACTCTCCAGATTTGGTGAGAGATACCAAGTTACTCACTTAAAAAGCTCAATGAATTCTCAAAAGGAAAACCCAAAGAAATCCATGCAAATAATCGTCACAATTTCTGAAAACAAAGATAAGGAAAAAAAATCTTGAAAGCATCCTGTGAGAAACATTACCTATATAGAATGCTCATTTGAATGTCTAAGGCTTTCTTACCAAAACACATGGAGATCACAAAGAACCAGCACAACATTTTTCAAGTGCTGGAAGAAAAGTTTCAACCGTAAACTCTATATCCAACAAAACTATCTTTCAGGAATAAAGGGGAAATAACATTCTCAGAGAGAGGAAAACTAAGTGATGGTTGCAGGCCTACCTGTAAAGATGCTCTAAAGAACGTTCTTCAAACAGAAAATGATTTAAAAAAAGACAGATGTTAGAAAATCAGAGAAGAACAAAGGAAAGGCCAGAAATATGGGTACATACAATAAGCCACCTTTTTCTTCATGAGCTTCGTAAATATGTTTTCAGATTGAAACAAAAGTATCACCTAATACTCAAGGCAATGATTTTTTTAAGTGGAGAAGGTAAAAGGGACTTCTAGAAGTTTTCCTGACTTGCTCAGGGTGGTAAAATGTTACGAGTAGACTGTGGTAAGTCATATTTGTATCCTACATTACCCAGAGCAACTGCTACAAAAATTGTACAAAGATGCACTGAGAAACATTGTAACTAATGAATTTCTCAAAAATATTTAACCCATTGGAAGTCAAAGAGAAACAGAAGAATGAGAATGAGAAAAAAACAATCATAAAATGGCAGACTTAAGCACTAACATCAGTAATTACCTCAAATGTAAATGGTATAAGTCTACCAATAAAAAATTGGAATTTAAAGGAATAACAAATGACTAAAACTATATGCTGAAGAAATTCACTTCAAATTCATTGACACAGGTAGGTTGGAAGTAAAAGGGTGTAAAAAGATATACATGAAAGAAAAATAGAAAAGTGGGCATGGCTATATTCACATTGAATAAAGTAACTGACTTCAGAGAAAAGAAAACTATTAGAGACATAAAGGTGTTCTTTGATCCTTTTATTATGTACCTGACAGGGGTGATCCAACAGGAAAATGTTATTAATTCTAAATTTGCACACACACCAAATAGCAGAGCCTTAAAAGACATTACCTTCTCCACTCCTTTTGTCTTTTGAGGCGAAAACTAAGCAGAGGAAGACGAATCCACAATTATAGTTGCAGACTTCATCAACGTCTGAGAGATGCGTGTAGAACTATTAGACAGAAAATCAGCAAAGATACAGAAGATCTGAACAATACACTCAGCCAAAAGATTGATATATATGGAACGTTCCACCCCAAGGAGCACGGTACAGTTTGTTTTTTTTCAAGCATGCAGGCAACACTTACCAAGATAGATCATGCCTTGGGTGGCATGATCCTCAACAAATTAGTGAGAATTGAAATTAGTGTTACAATTTAGTTGTACAAATTAGTTGTTCATGCGCCACACCCAGTGCTCCATGCAGTACGTGCCCCTCTCGATACCCACCACCAGGCTCACCACCCCACCCCCTCCCCTCCAAAACCCTCAGTTTGTTGCTCAGAGTCCACAGTCTCTCCTGGTTCAACACCCCCTCCGATTTCCCCCCATTTGCCCTTCCCTTCCTTCTCATGAAATCTTAAGGAGTGTTTGCTGACCATAAAGGGATCAACCAAAAACCAAAAGTAGAAAGGTATGGAAATTGAAGAATATACATCTACACAATCTGTAGGTCAAAGAAAAAGTATTAAAGGAAGATTAAGTATCTAGAACTGAATAAAAATGAAAAATATCAGAATATAAGGGATGTGTCTAATGTGGTACTGAGAGAAATTTGTAGCCCTTGAAGATGTGAAATGAAGGAAGGTCTCAAAACAATAAGTTCCTACAGTAAAAAAGTAGAAAAAGAACAAAATAAGCCAAAAAGGAGCATAAGTTAAAAGGTAAGAGCATAATCACTGAAGACAAAAACAGGAAAACAGAAAAGTCAGTGAAACAAAAGCTGGTTCTTTGGAAAACTCAAATTGATAAACCTTTGGCAAGACTGATGACAATTTTAAGAAGCATTGGGTCTCAATTGGCAGTTTTCCTCTCCTAGTCATACATGAAATAGTGGTGCATCTTAAAAATGTAAGCACTCTTAAATGCAATCAAATACATTTTTTTTTGTAAAAAACGAATAAACCAAGCAACCTTATTAACATACTTTGGTGCAAAAGATATGGGTTCCATTTTTTTTTTTTTTTTAAGATCTTCTGTTCATGGTAGTACAAAATGTTATGGTTTCCATCACTGTGGGCCACTTGAATTCTAGAATAGTTGTGTGTGTACACATGCATGCATGCATGTGGTCTGGACGGGTCCAGGCCAGAGCAAAGGGGGGTCACAAAAGATGCCCAAAGTAAACATGAACTCACTGCAATCTGAATTATTCCAAATCAGTGTAATTGTGGTCAAACTGGTTAGCTTAGAGGACTTATAAGAAAATACATCTGTTTTGCCAAAGGGAAATTGAGGCTCCAGGAAGGACAGGGTAATAATAGCAAAATGGCCTCCACATTGCACTTATCCTCCCTGGTCTCTAAGTCCCCAGCCTGACTCAGGCAATGTGTAGCTCTAGCAATAAGGCTCCTAGACAGCAATCTTTATGCTTAGTGTGACATTCAGTTTAAGTGTTCCCAGGCTGAAGTTTTTCCACCAGCCCTGGGAGGTGCAGGCAGCAGGACAGAAACCCAGCTCTTCCCTGTTCATGGATCAGCCTCCCTGGCAGTGGGTCATAAAGCATTTTATCAGGATCATTTGTGAATAAGCTACTCAAGAATGATTTCTTTATGGTCCAGTCCTTGGTATTCTCTTCTCAGGGGAAAATGTGTCTGTTCTCCAGAAAGTGATGGACATATTTGTTTTATCACTGCCAGCTTTGGAACTTAAAATTTTGGAAAACCACCAAGTTTTACTAGGTAAGAGACTGCCTAAACCTGGCCTGGTCTGCAGCCCAAACTTCAGTTCCCAGACAGGTAAGCAGCATTTCTTTCAACGTACACAAACTCAGCAATTTAAGGAGGACTAAAACCAGTTGCCATTTTGCATTTAGCTCTTTCCCTAATGGTGTACATCTTGGCCAGCCGCTGAGGGCCAGCCATTGCTGGAAGGGTCTCGCTACTGCCAAGCTGGCAGTAATCTTGCTGTGCAGGAAAATTAAAAAGAAAGTGGACTGTTTCATCAAGGAATTTACCTGTGAAGGATGTTCATCACAAGGTTCATTTTTGGTTTAAATCTTGTTATGAAGTGAAGTACTGTTTAGTAGAGCTTTATGACAGTGTTTTGGCGACTTGTTTAGAACCAGTGCTGGGCCATGGTTGGCTTGTGCTGGCTTGCACAAGCTGCATCTCTTTATAACTCCATTTGGTGAGATCACGTCGGTAGCATGAGATTAATGGGCAATCTTTACACCATGAAAATGGGCAAATACTGGGGCGCCTGGGTGGTTCAGTGGGTTAAAGCCTCTGCCTTCAGCTCAGGTCATGATCTCAGGGTCCTGGGATCGAGCCCCGCATCGGGCTCTCTGCTCAACAGGGAGCCTGCTTCCCCCTCTCTCTCTGCCTGCCTTCTGCCTACTTGTGATCTCTCTCTCTCTCTCTCTCTCTCAAATAAGAGAATGAAAATCGTTTTTAAAAAATTGGCAAATACTGCAAACCAGGAGGTTTCCTTGTAGTTTAGTTTTGTTTTATTGGTAAAGCTAGTTGTTGAAAACTTAGCAGCACCCCATTTTTTAGATCCCCCTGCAGTCTTCCTGCAGCACCTTCCCTCTATCACACTTAACACCTATTATACTTGCTAGCCCCTTGTCTATATAACCCACCAGACTAGAGGCTCTGTAAGGGCAGACATAACCCATCTTGTTCACTACTGGTACATCCAATGCCCTCTGTCATATCCAGCTACACTGTCCTCACCAAGTATTTTTGAATGGATAGCTTCTTCTTGTCCCCTCCTCCCATTTGATATCTGACATGACCAATAACTAACTGCAGCCCAGAAAAAACATGGTTAGAGACACCTCTGTCCAAGGCAATGAACACATCTTCAGAGGCTCTAAGCCACGCTCTGGGCAGCATCTGTGAAAGGACAGCTCAGTCCCTCCAGGGTGACATTACCCTTTTATCCTCAGCCAGCTTTTAAAAGGGTGGAAGGAAACACTTAGAAAACTATGAAGTATGACTCCGAAGAGGTCAAGGCTCTGAAAAACACTTCTCCCACTTAATGCCTGAACTTGCCCTAAGACATAAGTTATTTCTTGCCACAATCAGAAAGATACATGAACTATAAATGTCCTGTTAGAATGGTCTGTTTTAAACTCTCAATTAAAGTAAAGGAATCCTATAAAATCTTTCCTTAAAAGCAAGCTTTGATATAGGAGCGGGCAGAAGAGCCAAAAGCTGGAGGATGTTAATTACCTGAAATAAGGGAAGGAAAAGGGTATTCAGTCTACAAAGATGGTGGCCATCAATCCCACAACCACCAGCTCTGCCCATACGCTTGCCACTTGTCCCATCAAGAGGTGAAGTGCCCTTGAACCTGGGCTGGTCTTGAGACTTGCTCTGACCAAGAATATGTAGTTAAAATGATCTTATGCCAGTTCTTGAAGAGGTCTGGAAGCTTCTGCTTTCACACTCTCAGGGGGAGTTGGTATTAAGAGTTTGCCATGTATCTTTCCAGAACTTTGCCATAGATAAAAATATGAAATTGTTTTATATCATTTTTAAACATGAGTTTATATACCATATTTATTCTATAACTTTTTATTAGTATAATTTTTTTGAAATTGTTGATTCATGTAGACTGAGTTTATTGCCTTAACTATGACAACTCCATTGTTTAGTAGAGCACATTTTAACTATTCAAGTCATCGTCATTAGGTCGTTTGTAATTTTTTCATTACAAAAATCCTGCAGATCATAATTCACATATACCTATATATATAAGCAGGAGTTTTCTAGGGGGGCCAAATAGTACATACAACTTTAATAGAAACTGTCAAATTATTCTCCAAAACAACTATCAATTTATTCTCCCACTGGTAGAACAGACAGTACTCATCTCCTTATGATTTGATAACTCCTTAATATTGTCATTTTGATAGATGTCTTTATGATGGGGTAAATATAGCATTTTATTGTAATTAACAAATTTTATACATATTTAGAAATACATTTATAACACTGTTCTATCACTGGAAATTTGCTTGTTTATATCCTTTGCCCATTTTTTCCTATTATAATTGTTTTTCTATTAATATATATTAACAGTTTCTTATGCACACTGTGCTAATGTAAGTTTTAAATGACTTGAACATAACCGACCAAAACTGAAACAGGAATAGAAAATTTGAGTAGACTAATTAACAGCAGAGAAACTAAATCAGTGATAAAAAAAAAAAAAAAGCACAACAGAAATCTCCCAAAAACCAAAAGTTCAGGACCAGATGGCTTCACAGGAGACTCTACCAAACCTTAAAGAGCTAATACCTATTCTTCTCAAACTATTCCAAAAAATATAAGAGGAAGGAAAACTTCCAAATTCATTCTATGAAGCCAGTATCACCCTGACACCAAAAGCAGATAAAGATATCACAATAAAGGAGAACTATAGGCCAATCTCTCCAAAGAATATAGATGCAAAACTCCTCAACAAAATATTAGCAAACCAAATCAACAATTATAAATCAGACATATGATCAAGGAGGATTCATTCCCAGGATGCAAAGATAGTTCAATATTTGCAAAAACAATCAACATATTAAAGTCACATCAATATGAGAGAGGATAAAAGTCATGTGATCATTTCAATAGATGCAGAAAAAGCATTTGACAAAGCACAACATACATTCATGATGAAAACCCTCTTCAAAGTAGGTCTAGAGTGAACATAATTCAGCATAGTAAAGGCCTTACATGAAAAACCCACAGCCAACATCCTACTAAATGGAGAAAAACTGAGAACCTTTCCCCTAAGGTCAGGAACAAGAAAAGGATGTCCACTGTCACCTTTCATTCAGCATTGTACTAGAAGCCCTAGGCACAGCAACTGGACAAAATAAACAAAAGGCAAACAAATTGGCAAGGAAGTAATCAAACTCTATTTTCAGGTGACATGATACTATATACAGAAGACTTAAAAGACTCCACCAAAAAACTACTAGAACTGATCAATGAATTCAGTAAGGTCACAGGATACAAAATGAAGCTACAGAAATCTGTTGCATTTCTATACACTAATAATGAAGCAGAAGAAAGCGAAGTTAAGAAAATAATCCCATTTACAAATGCACCAAAAACAATAAGATATCTAGGAATAAGTTTAACCAAAGAAGTGAAAGACCTGATTTTTAAGACTATAAAACACTTATAAGAGAAATTGAAGACAACAGAAAGAAATGGAAAGACATTCCATGCTCATGAAAGAAAAAATATTGTTAGAATATCCACACTAGCCAAAGCAATCTACAGATTTAGTGCAACCCTTATCAAGATACCAATACAGAACTAGAACAAACAATCCTAAAATTTGTAGGGAACCATGAAAGACCTTAAATAGCCAAAGCAAACTTGAAGGAGAAAAACAAAACTGGCAGTGTCACAATTTCAGATTTCAAGTTTATCACAAAGTGGTAGTAATTAAAACAGTGTGGGACTGGCATTAAAATAAAACCACATAGATCAATGGACTAGAACAGAAAACCCAGAAACAAACCCACAAGTATATGGTCAATTAGTCTTTGACAAAGGAGGAATGAATCTACAATGGAAAAAAGACACTCTCTTCAATAAATGGTGTTGAGAAAACTGCAAAGCCACATGTAAAAGAATGAAACTGAACACTTTCTTATACCATACACAAAAATAAGCTCAAAATGGATTAAAGACCTAATTGTGAGACCTGAAACCATAAAAATCCTTGAAGAGAGCAGAGGCAGTAATCTGTCCAACATCCGCTATAGCAACATTTTTCTAGATATGTCTGAGGCAAAAGAAAAGCAAAAATAAACTATTGGGACTACATCAAAATAGAAAGCTTCGCACAGCAAAGGAAACAACAAAACTAAAAGGCAGCCTACTGAATGGGAGAAGGTATTTGCAAATGAAATATCTGATAAAGAGTTGGTATCCAAAATATATAATGAACTGAATCATTAATACCCAAAAAACTAATAATCCAAGTAAAAAACGGGCAGAAGACATGGATAGACATGTCCCCAAAGAAGACATACAGATGGGCGACAGACATATCAAAAGATGCTCAATATCAGAGAAATGCAAATCAAAACCATAATGAGATATCATTTCACACCTGTCAGAATGGCTAAGATAAAAAACACAAGAAACAAGTGTTGATGAGGATGCAGAGAAAAGGAACGCTCTTGCACTCTTGGTGGGAAAGCAAACTGGTGCAGCCACTCTGGAAAACAGTATGGTGGTTCCTCAAAAAAGCAAAAATAGCACTACCCTACAATCCAGTATTCACACTAATGGGTATTCACCCAAAGAATACAAAAACACTAATTCAAAGGGCCACATGCACTCCTATGTTTATGGCAGCATTATCTACAACTGCCAAACTATGGAAACAGCCCAAATGTCCATCGACTAATGAATGGATAAAGAAGAGGTGGTGTTTATATACAATGGGATGTTATTCAGCCATAAAAGAGAAAGAAATCTTGGGGCGCCTGGGTGGCTCAGTGGGTTAAAGCCTCTGCCTTGGCTTCAGGTCATGATCTCAGGGTACTGGGATCGAGCCCCACATTGGGCTCTCTGCTCAGCAGGGAGCCTGCTTCCCCCTCTCTCCCTGCCTCTCTGCCTACTTGTGATCTCTCTCCTGTCAAAGAAATCTTAAGAAACAAAAAAAGCGAATGAAATCTTGCCATTTGCAATAACATGGGTATAGCTAGAGAGTATTATGCTAAATGAAATAAGTTGGAGAAAGACAAATACCATGTGATTTCACTCATATGTGTGACTTAAGAAACAAAACAAGCAAAGGGAAAGAGACAAATCAAGAAACAGACTTAACTATAAACAAAATGGTTACAGAGGTGAGTAGGGGGATGGGTGAAATGGAGGATGGGGAAAAAAAAAAAGACCTGCATAAAACATTTCTCGAAGCTCAGAGCAATGAATCGGTATTATGATGTATATAATCTAGGATTTTGTTGATTTAAAGATGCTTCATCAATTCTATCTGTATTTTCTTTGTTGTAACTAAAATAAGTGTTTTGACAATTAGAAGAAAAGACCTGAACCAAATCTTCTGATCTCAGATATCTTAGTACAGGTAGTAATTTAGTCACCTGATTTGATTACGGCGATAATATAATTATTCAGAAAATAATAATGAGAAGCTAGGAGGACAGAAAACCATGTAAGCAACACTCTTGTGAAATAAAAGGTTGTTTTCTAGATAGTTTGTCTGGAGGTTTTAATAACCATCATGTAAGGAAAATCTCCCACTCCAAATAAAGTTATAATTTAGAAATGTGTGTATGAATCTGGTGCCAGACTTCTGACTAGCAAGTGGAGAAGCTAGGAAGTCATAAAGGAATAGCCAAGATATTCTGAGGAAAAAGGATCTGGAAACTTTTTCCAGCCAAATTAACGTTCAAGTATGATGGCAAAATGAGGATAATTTTGAACATGCAAACAATCTGGAAATTTTGCTGCCCACAACCTTCTGAAAATATTACTCAAAAATAAAAATGTACTAAAATAGGATACAAGAAATAAAACAAAGATAGAAGAACAAGTAACCAGGAGAGCATAACATTAAGACAAATAATTTGCTATAGGACGATAGTAATATGTACTGAAATTGTTGAGCAAAGAGTCTCAAAATAGAAAATGTAATTTAAAAACAATCTAGAGGGGCATCTGGGTGGTTCAGTGGGTTCAAGCCTCTGCCTTCGGCTCAGATCATGATCTCAGGGTCCTGGGATCGAGCTCCGCATTGGGCTATCCGCTCAGCAAGGAGCCTGTTTCCCCTCTTTGCCTGCCTCTCTGCCTACTTGTGATCCCTCTCTCTGTTAAAAATTAATTAAAATAAAATAAAAACAATCTGGAACAACAGTTGCAGCAGGTAGGAGATGGAGAGGAAGTGGGGAGGGTCTAGAGAAGCTAATGGATACCAAGGCTCTTGTACGGTCTTAAGGGAAGGCCAGAGGGAGGGCACAGTGGTCAGAAGGGTAAGGATCAGTGGGAAGAAGAGGCCCCATTTTCACTGAGGTTTCCATTAAGGTCCCAATTCAATGAGCATGAATCCCAACAATTTATCAGGACTCCAGAAACTCTAGAGGGCAAGAGGAGATACTGCATTATTCTGTCTTTTTCCTGACCTCTTTAAAAATAAGTATGTCCATAAAGTTTGTCACCCTCATAATCGATATTCCTGAGAGTATATCAATCTAGACATGCTTGAGATTAAATGAGATGATTCGCCGGATGAATGCAGGACAGTCAATACGCATGAACAAGCACTGTCCTGGAAAATGGAGATCTATGATCCTCCTGCCTATGAGGTAGTCATCGGTCAGCCACACAGACTATGCCAGGTACTGTACACTCAAGTTGGGGAAAACAGCTGGATCCTTGCTTGGCTGCAAATCACTTATGGTTTTCATCAGTATTGTTGAACTTTCACTTCAAGGTGTGTACGTCCATGTAAGGAGCGGTTGGCAAACACCAGGATCTGTTCTTGAATCAAGCTGCGCTAATGGCTATTCTGGTTGAGAGCCTCCCACTCCGCCCTCTTATTTACTCCTGAGGTAAATCTAACAAGGAAGGTGCCCAACTTGAGGTCTATTGCAACCCTTGTTTAAGATGATCATGTCCAAATAAGTAAATAAATAAAGTTATCATTTCCTCCCATTCAGAACCTGAGAGGCCCAGACTGTTAAACACTCCGCTAAAGGGACTTAAGAGATAATACTACAATCTCAGAGGTGGAGAGCTCTGCAGGCGATCTCCATATGTGTTGGTCACAGCTAAGGAGAATGTAAGGAAGCATGTGTAGACAAAAAGACCGTCAAACAGGCTTATTAAACCCAACTGGGGGGGCGCCTGGGTGGCTCAGTCGTTAAGCGTCTGTCTTCGGCTCAGGGAATGATCCCAGGGTCCTGAGATCGAGCCCCACATCGGGCTCCCTGCTCGGGAGCATTTACTTACATTTACTTCTCTCACTCCCCCTGCTTGTGTTTCCCCTCTCTCTGTCTTTCTCTGTCAAATAAATGGGTTAAATCTTTAAAAAACAAAAAACAAACAACAACAACAAAAACCACCCAACTGGGCGTGGAGTGCAGGAAAACAATGCCACTAAGAGCTCTAAGGGCCCCAGGTGAGCCAGAGTCAGGCTTTTCTACTGACAACCTCCTTCTGCCTCCTGCAAATCTTAAGTGACGTGCTTATCATCAACGTTTTCCTGGATCTGGGTTTTCCAGGATGCAGGCTCTGAATGTAGGTTCTAGTACATTCTCTCAGACTTGAAAGTGTTCACTCTGTGTCAGTGTATCCCTATTTTCTTACTGTCTTCAAGGCCTTTAAAAAAGTTCGGGATATAATTAAAATTGTCCCAAACAAACGTGTGTATGGTGAATAGGTGTGTAGTTTACTTTCAATTATTCCCGAGTTCTTCTGGAAAACCCGTATCTGGTCCTGTTGGGCAGGAGTACAAGTACATGTGCACAGGTGTTAAAAGAAATGCAAAATTGAGCATCCACAACAACTGGGTTGTTCTTATTTAGCATATTTAAGGTTAGCCTCATGCAGTTAGACCTGATGTTTAGCACCAGCTTATTTTCAAGAGTATTTATGGAGGGTAGGATATTTGCTGTACTAATACTGAATCACCCTCCAGTGTTCCTCTCTCAAGAGCAAAGTTTGGCTTCAATTGGCCCATCTTGGATCACAGCCAAAGTGGTTTAGTTCCTGAAGTTTTAAAAGAACATCACTATAAGGCATGGTGGGCCCTGGAGTATGCCTAAGGCAGGTCATTTCTTAATTAGTAAATTAAGAAAGTCAATAAATAAAAGTGAATATTTCAAACATTTGCTATGTGCCTGGAATTGTTTTTAAATGCTTAACAAATGTTAACTCATCAGTAGTAAAGTCAGAGACAAAAAAAAAAAAAAAGAACACAAAGTGTTTCTAATAATGTAAAAACCTTGTTTTTAAGGCAGGACCAGAGATAAGGGGAAGAGAGCAAGAGAAGAGATCAGAGGGAATTGATAAACAAGGATAAGGACTGAAAGT
Organism: Nasua narica; assembly: GCA_028533885.1. Classification (NCBI taxonomy): domain Eukaryota; kingdom Metazoa; phylum Chordata; class Mammalia; order Carnivora; family Procyonidae; genus Nasua; species Nasua narica. The sequence continues at coordinate 60,939,131 of CM052807.1, read as the reverse complement.
GAAATTGTTTGCAGTGGGAAACTGAGGTAATTGCTGAAGGGAGTTAATGATGAAAGAGACCGTGTGAAAAGCTACTCATTGAAAACAAATTCCAGCTTTGGTATTTTGGGAAAGCCTTTCCTAAGAACAAAACACTGGTGGCAGAAAGAAAATATAAAAAGGCGTGCTTCTACTCTAGCCCAATTCTTCAGATTGCCCCTGCCCTGGAGTCCGCCCTTCCCCTCTTGAGCAATGCCAGGCCAACAACAACGAAAACAGCATGGGGGCACCTGGGTGGCTCAGTCAGTTAAGCATCTGCCTAGGCTCAGGTCATGATCTCAGGGTCCTGGGGTCGAGCCCTGTCTTGGGCTGCCTGCTCAGCGAGGAGTCTGCTTCTCCCTCTCCTTCTGCTCCCCTCCCTAGCTCATGCTCTCTAATAAATAAAATCTTGATAAGTTAATTAATAAATTAATATATAATTTATAAATAAATTGATATAAATTAATTTATAAATAATTTATATTAATAAATAATCGATTGATTTATATTATATAATATATAATATTATATATTATATTATATGTTATTATAATATATTTTATATATAATATATAATATATAATATAATTCTATAATATATAATATAATATATAAATATATATATTTATAATATAATATATATTGTATATAATTATAATATATATTATAAATATATATTTATATATTTTTATATATAATTATATAATTATATAATATATATTATAAATAATATAAATAATAAATTAACTTATATTAATTTATAAATAAATAAATTTATTAATAATAAATTAATAAATAAAAACAGGATGAATTGAGCATTACCCAGATTGCTGGCACTCGTGCAGAGTATATCATGTTTATATTAGTCCTTGTGTCACAGACTACAGATAAGCCCACTCATCGCTATCCCTTCCCAATGACATTAGGCAACAGATACACTCTGCATAGTCAGGAGACAGAGGATGAAAAGTATAAAAACTGTTATTTCCCGGATTCCTTTATAGTTCAGCCAGTCACAGCTTAGGCTAAACAAATAAACCTGCATGAAATTTGGAAGATTCAAGTTCTAGGGTATCTAGAAAAATAGAGCACAACTCTATTCCTCTGGAAAACAGCATCTTAAAGGTATTTCTGTGTCAGACATAGAAGAAGCTGGTTCCCTGGACCATCCCTAGCTTTGCTGAGAGGTAAAGAGCAGAAGATCCATTTACCGTCCACATCACAGCAGAGGTCGGGGGTGAGAGGGTTTCTAGAACCAGCAGTTGTGGAGGCAGCTTCCTATTTCCCCAGCTTCCTAGTCATGACAGGCACAAGCTCCCTCACCTGGTAGACCAGTTGTGTGGTAACATTTTGGGAGTCATTCTTAGAAGTTCAGCCTAGAGACTGCTTCTTCACCTTTCAAAGTTTTATAAGCACCTATTTCCCTAGCTAAATCTCTCCTTGAACTAGCTTGAATGGATCTGTTATCTACCACTGAACTTTCACTGAGGTACCTGGACTGACAGTGATCAGTTATCTGACTTGGTTGTGTGGCAAAGGAGTGAGGATCCGTTCACCGTTCAAGAAGGGAATAATTAGAATTCCCAACTAGCAGTGGCAAAAGAGCTACATAAACTATCATTTACAGCCATACAGGGGAAGTGCCTGTTGGAGAAATGATTTAGGCATATGGGGACCTCTTCCATAGCACAGTATGGAATACAAGTGCTGAGTGTTAAAGGCTTTTAACTACACTTCAGAACTTAAAGAAAATTGCAGCCTTAGTGTCGTAAATGTTTAGACAAAGACATAGAGAACCAGGGAGTTTCTCAGGTTACCCTAAGGGGGGAAAAAAGCCTCCTAAGAATGATATAGCTAGCTAGGGAGATAAAACAAATAGATACAAATGGATATGTAGATAAAGCAGATAGATAAAATAGATAAAAATCAGATGCAGAGTTTCATCGTGTGGGTTGGGGCATTGAGTCTTACGATGTATTTTATGTGAAACAGCACTGACTGAGGAAGAGTGGAATCATGAGAATTAACTCATGATAAAAGGTAACATCTGGGAGGAATAAGAGGATTCTGAGTTCCCTGAACTCAACTAATCATCCTCTGAGAGGCATCAGCCTGCCTGACACTTCTTGCTCGAAGTGTCCTCAGGTTCCACACATACCACCTCTCACTGCCTTCAGACTTCTAATTATATCCCAGCATTCCCCAGGAGACCAATTAGAAAGTCAAATCCGGGAGGAGAATGTTCACATGCCAAAAAAATTACAAAGCTTTGCTAATTAATTTTCCTTATTGGTACATCACACACCAACCCGAAACTTAGCAGCTTAAAGCAACAACAGTTTTAACTAGCTCACGAGTCTGGTTGTCAGTTTGGGCTGAGAAGGCCTGGGTGGTCCTTCTGGTCTGGGTTGGGATCAATTATTCACGTCTGAGTTCACTCACACGTCTGCGATCTTAAGTGGATGGCAGCTGACTGTTCATAGGATCTCGAATTTACCAACGGGCTAGCTCGGGTTTGTTCACAAGGTAGTGGAATGGTTCCCACTGTGAGAGCAGAAGCAAAAAACCTCTTCAAGCCTAAATTCAGAACCTGAGCAACATTTGTTGCCAACATTCTATTGGTTAAAGCTAATCAGAAGCCTGCTCATTTTCAAGAAGGGGAGAAATAGATTCCACTTCTTGATGGAAAAGGGGGAAATAATTTGTAGCCCTTCTTTCAACCTACCACATATTTGTAAAGACAAGCAACAGTAAAACTAAGCTGGCCAAAAAATAAAAAATAAAATAAAGGAAATGGATTCCGATGGTGCTCGAGCAGATCAAGTTGGGTGGGGGTGGGGATATCGTTATGTCAGCTGAATGTAAGGATATGGGTGCACTTAGAGATCTGAGGTTAGTTATACTAATTAGAGCAGCTAGATATGACTTTCATTTTTTGCTTGGTTGATTATCTTAAACGTGAATTACTGGCTATACTTTGAGATGTGAAAATGAATCAGTATGGCACAGAAGAAGCATAGAGTAATGGAAAAGGGATGAAAACCAGATCAAGAATCACAACCCAGTGGACGGGAATAGCAGTTAAAGTTAAAGTGACCATTTGATTAAGTTTATGATACTCTGCTGTCGCTCTCCAACATCTAAGTCTTCAGTCACACAGGTGAGTTAAATGGCATGCAGTATGGCCTCGTTTTTACTATTTGTTAGGGACAAAGCACTTCAGGAGATTTTACTTGACCCTCCCTACCACAAAGCTAGGTCTGGAAATTACAGAAGAGGCTATGACTTTCTGTCAAAGTGATTCAAAGTAGGCCTCTGCATTCGAGGTTCAAGATTCTTTGTTATACAGCGGTATATTTCCAACTAAGGACAGTTTTGGGAAGGAAAACGGGCACTGGAAATGAATGCATGTGTAAATACTATCAATAAGTTGGCTTATTATTTTGGTATACATGTACAAGCGTTCTATTCAAAAACTCTTTAAAATGAAAATTCTCCCTTAAAAATATACCTCTGTACATTAGGACAAAATTTGAAAGAAACTTAACTACCTAAACATTAAAAATTAATGCAAGCAAGGTGTTGGAGACCAGTCATCTCACCAAGAAAGACAAAATAGAATTGAAAGCTTTTTTTAGATTCCTTTTGAAACATTGCAGAACCATCTAGGAGGCTGAGGCTTGAAGACCAAGATATCAGAGAAAAGAGAACACCATTGAGGTGAACCCAGTAGGTGTACATTTTTTCCTTTGGAGCATTTGTTTCAAATAAGCAGCATGAATTGAGTAGAAAGCATCAGACAACAGCCTGAGAAGATAAACAGAGCTTTCAGAAGCCTTACTTGCTGGAAAACAAACAAACAAAACAGGATTCAGGACCCAGAAAAGTAAGAGGAGCCTGTTACAAACCTACAAACCCACGTAGGACTTCCCCAGACCTAAACATAGGAGCAAGGGGAGTCAGAAATAAACAGGTTTCTACAAATGCTTAAATCCACCTTCAAGTCAGATCTATGCTTAACTGCATTGAGGTAATCCACCCAATTCTGTCTGCCAGAAAACAATTAAGTTCTCTTGGGAGGAAAAAAGACCTCACCCCAAATCTTCATGGTTTTTCATATTGTTCAACATTCAATTAAAAAAAAACTAGCACGCATGTTAGCAGAAAGGAACAACAACAAAAAGAAAACCCCACAGATGATTTAGATATTATGGTTATCAAGTTAGATTTGAAGAGTTTCTTCAAATAAGTGAGATCTATTTAAAAAAAAACTAGAAGAAATAGAAACTTAAAAACTCAAGAATTTGTTAGTCACAGCCAGTCACAGCCATAGACAAGATTAGTGAACTACAAGATAGATTAATAGAAAAACTACAAAGTGAAGGACAGTATTGCAGGACAGATTCCTCAGGAAGCCCACTCTAAGACAGAGATTAGAATTCAGGAACTTTGGGCAGGAGAGCTCTTGGGTTAAACATCTAGAGGGAAGTAAAGAAAGTGAAAGAAGTAGAATTGGGCGGAGGAGAAAAAAATCAGGTCCCCTTCGATCAATCAACCCCACGGGAAATGCTCAAGCTGGGAGAGCCCTTCAGAATTTTAGTAAGGGCAGGGGGCAATAGGGCCCAGTTTTATACCTCTGCACTGATCAGCGATTTGATTTAGGCCACTCCCAGGAAGGGGGCATGAACTTCCGGAAGGTGGCTAGCTTCAGCTGAATTAAATTCTTGGAAAGGACCAACACTTGAGAGTTGTCAGAACTAACACACCCAGTGGCTGGGAAAATAAGCTTCTCAATCATAACCGGGGAATGTGAGTGATGCAGTGTAGCATCTAAAACATAAAAGAGAAAAAAAAAACATTTAAACAAACAGAAAAAAATATATATATGGAATGGAATATGATGGAAGGGGATACCAAACATACAATTGAAACTCAGAAAAAGAATGGGGCAGACGCAGTATTTGAGAATTTTTTAAAACTGACCAAGATATCAAATCACCTAATTTAAAATCCTATGAACCCAGGATAAATACAAAGAAAACCACACCTTGGCACAGCATAATCAAATCACTGAGAACAGAACAAAACAAAACAAAACAAATTTAAAGCAATCAGGATAAGAGACATTACCTTCAAGGGAACAATAATAATTCTGAGTTGACCAATAAAAATAATGGAATTCAGAAGACAAAGATATAACATTTTCGAAGTATTGATAATAAGTAACTGCCACACAACCTGAAGAAAATTTTTTTTAAATTAAAGTAAAATAAAGATATTTTTAAGAGAAAAACTGAACCCTTTACTAAAAGAAACACTAAGAGACTTTTTAAGCAGTAGAAAAATGATCCAAGATGGAAGCATAGAAATGAAGAATGAAGAGTAGGAGGAGTAAATCTAAGTGAGTGCTATTTCTACAAAACATTGATAATAACGTCTTAAGGAGGTTAGCATATGTGTAGAATTAGAATATAAGAATAACATAAGGATAGGAAGGGTGAATAAAGTGTTCTCCAGTTCTTGAATTATCCAAAAAGTAGTAACAGTGACAACTTATATTAGTCTGCAATCCGTCAAGAATGCATGGTGTAATCTCTAGGGCAAGCTGTGTAAGAATAGTATTAGAGTATGTAATTAACAAACTAATCAAGCAGAAAAGTGGAATAATAAAATATTTCATTAATCCAAAGGAAGTTAAAAGTAGAGAAAAATAGAACAGGCAGGTCAAAGAGAACACAACTAGTAAGATGATGAGTATAAACTTAAATATATTAGTAGTGATAGTAAATATAAATAGAACAAATAATTTAAATAAAAGACAAAAATTGTCAGACCCAATTTAAAAAGCCCACAAATACATGCTGGTTATAACAGATATATAAGAACAAAGAGTAAGAGTAAAAAGAATGGAAAATTTATATACAATGAAAACACCAAAATAAAACTAGTAAGTCTTTTTTTTTAAGATTTTATTTATTTAAGAGAGAGTAAGAGTGAGAGAGGCAGAGGGAGAGGGAGAAACAGACTCCCCACTGAGCAAGGAGTCCAAAGCGGGGCTCAATCCCAGAACCCTGGGATTGCTGGGATCATGACCTGAGTCGAAGGCAGATGCTTAACTGACTGAACCACCCAGGAGCCCTCGAAATTGGTTAGTCTTAACTAGTATCAGAGGGATAGTATTTAAGGCAGGAAGCATTACAAAAGATAAAAAGGATCATTTATTAATGGGAAAGGGGTTAATGGACTATAACACATTAAATACTAAATTTACAGTCATCTAATAATTTAGCTTCAAAACATATACAGCAAAAACTTACAGGACTAAAAGGAAATTTATGTAATCTACAAACATAATAGAAGATTTAGCATATATCTCTAAGTAACTGGTATAATTATCACATTAAAAATCTGTAAGGATATAGACAATTTGAACAATATGATTAATAAACTTTTCCTAGTTTACATATAAAGAACTCTACACCAACAGTTTCAGAATATACTTCCTTTACAATTGTCTATGGAATAGTTACCCTACTTACTCATTGGCCTTAAACAATGTTATGGGTTTTTTTTTTAAAGATTTTATTTATTTATTTGAGAGAGAGAGAGAGAGAGAGCATGAGTGGGGAGAAGGTCAGAGTGAGAAGCAGACTCCCAGTGGAGCTGGGAGCCCGATGCGGGACTCGATCCCGAGACTCCGGGATCATGACCTGAGCCGAAGGCAGTCGCCTAACCAACGGAGCCACCCAGGCGCCCGGCCTTAAACAATTTTAAATATTAAAGTCATACAAAGTATGCTGTCAAGACAATGGAATTAAGCTCAGAATCAGCCACAAAAAAGAGAAGTTAAAAATCTCCAATTGCTTAGAAATTAACTATGGACCAAAGAAGGTATAATAGCAGACAATAGGAAATATTTTTAACTAAAGGTTAATAAAAATATGGCATATCAAAATGTGTGGGATGCTGTTAAAGCTGTGCTTCTAAGAAAATGTATTGTGTTAAATGCAGATATTAGCAAATTATTACCTAAAGGAATCAGAAAAGAAGAAGAATAATAAAGAGCAAATATTATTAAAATAGAAAGCTGGTACATTATAGAAATACTCAACAAATCCAAAGGTGTTTGTTTGTAAAGACTAATGAAAAGAATAAACTCCTAAAGACTGATCAAGTAAAAAGAAAAAAACTATAAATACAATACCAGAAATGGAAAAAAAACATCATTATCAATCCTACTGATATTAAAATAATGAAAAGTTATAGCTTTTTGTCTATATATTTGAAAATTTAAATGAACTAGACCAATTCCTTGAAAAATACAGCTTCCAAAAATGACATTGAAAACTTAAATAATTTTATATTTATTAAAGATTTTGAATCTGTAATTTAAAACCATCCCACAAGGAAAATTCTAGACACAGATAGATTTACCCATGAATTCTTTCAAACATTTTAGGAAGCAATCATTGATTTTATATAATGTTTTTCAGAGAATAGAAAAAGACAGAATATTTACTAGCTCATATTATGGGGCCATCAAAACTTGGACATACCCTGTGCATGGACATAAAAATATAAGGAAATTATGGGCCATTATTTCTGAACAATATAAATAGAAAAATCTCAAATGAAATATTAGAAAATGAAATTCCAAAACATAAAGAAAAGGAAAATGTATAATGACGAAACTGAGTTTGTTCCAAGAATCTGAAGCTGGTTTATCATTCCGGATGCAATCAATGTATCTTACTTAACATTAACAGAAAAAAGAGAAAAAGGATATGATCAACTTGAGAGATGCAGAAAAGCACTTAATAAAATGCAACACTCTTCTATGATAAACTTTTAGGAAATGAGGACTCAGAAGGAAATTCATTTTTCTGATAAAGAGTATTACAAAAATTGGGGACACCTGGGTGGCTCAGTAGGTTAAAGCCTCTGCCTTCGGCTCAGGTCATGATCTCAGGGTCCTGGGATTGAGCCCCGCATCAGGCTCTCTGTTCGGCGGGGAGCCTGCTTCCCCCTCTCTCTCTGCCTGCCTCTCTGCCTACTTGTGATCTCTCTCTGTCAAATAAATAAATAAATACATTTTTTTAAAAAAGAGTATTAGAAAAATTGTAGAGTACATATCATACTTAATGGTAATAATTTTCGAGTGAGAGGATATATTTGAAATAAATATATCTGACAAAGGACTCATATCCAGAAGATATAATGACCTCTACAACTATAAGCAAAAGGCAGGTAACTCAAGTTTTTAAAATGGCCAAAAGATTTTAACAGGCATTTCACAATAGGGAATATTCAAACGGCTAGAACATGTGAAAAGATGCTCCAGTCCATTAGATACCAAGGAAATGCAAATTATCCACAGTATGTTACCAGTAGATATCCACCAGAGAAAGGAGCTAAAGAAGGAAGAAGAGGAGGAAGAGGAAAAGGAGATAGGAGGGAGGAGAAACAGAAGAAGAAGGATAAGGAGGGGGAAAAGAGGAGGAAGAGAAGGAGGGGAAAGAGGAGAAAAAGAAGGAGAAAGAAGTGGGAGAAGAAGAAATGCAGATGTTAGTAAGGATAAGGATGCCATCAGCATCCGGAACAGGTACCGAAGATGGGCACGTACATCGGTATTACTGCTTTGTCAAACTGCCTAGCAGCATCTTCTAAAGCCAAATCTATGTACACCGTATGACCCAAGAATTCCACTTACAAGACCCAACAGAAAAGCTACATATATTTATCAAAAGATTTATACAAGAATACACTTATGCCATTTACAGCACTATTCACAAAAGCCCCAGACTGAAAATATCACAAATGTCCAGGAGCAGAAGAATGGATGAAAAAATTGTGGTATATTTGTACAGTGGAAGAACATAACAATGAGAATACACAACCTACCATTACATACAAAATCACAGATGAATCGCACAAATTTTATACTGAGCATAAGAAGCCAGACGCAAAAGAAGACATAAATAGAATTCAAGAAAAGGCAAAACTAATCTATGGTGATAGATGCCAGGAGAGTGGCTGTCTTGAGATGGGTGGGCAGACACCGGAGGAGGGTTTCTGAGGTCCTGGGAGTACCCTGTTTTTTATCTGATTGCTGATTCCAGTTTATGAAAATTCAGTGAACTTGACACTTATTATTATGGCTCTTTTATATATCTATGTTATTCATAAATAAAATTTAAAATTGTTTCCTTGTAAAAATACATAAAAATTATTAATTTATACATATTCACAAGCTTTAATAAGTGCCTTAACATTACCTATCTTCAACATCATGTCTAGAATTTATCTTTTTAAATACGGTGTTTCAAAAAATGTAATACCTATAATTTTTCTCAAATTTACATTTCATGGTTACTAGATTTTAAATTACGGATGCTTTTAAATAATCCTGTTTTGTAGATTTTGTCTGCCTGGGAAGATCTCTCTCTAAGGAGGTACATGGAAAGCTCAGAGCAAATGTGCCTAAGTCAGGAATACTCTTAATTCAACAGTTTTATACTGAAGTATAAAAATCTGGAAACCCAGATATCTTTTCAGAAAATATCTTTTTGCCTGCCTTCAGGATATAATTCTTCGATAAATATGCTTACAGGACAGAACTTATCAATTAAGTTTATGATTCTTTTGACAGTTTTGCCAGATTCAGATACTGAAAAATAATTTGTAAAATCTGATTGGTCAACCTCAGACCAAGGTTGTCCTAGGTTCAGTCATCGAGGATTGTCCCCTGCCCTTTCTTCTCCCTGAGTTGGCAACTAAGTTGGGGTTCATGTACCATTATGGCATCAGGGGAGATATCTAGTCCTTAGTCATCTGTCCACAGTCACCTGCCCAGTCACAGCCATGGCCATGGTCCCACCATTCCTTGCTGGCAGCTTCTAAACAATCACATTCTTAGTGACTTTTTAGACATACCATCCTTTGGTGTCCTTTAATGATATCCCCTTGCAACTGACCTAACAACTTGGGATCTGCCAGTTTGCTCATAGCTATTTGTTGTGCTTTCTTGGGGGTATGGAAAAATTCTCCTCTCCTTCCAACTCCTTTATCTTCTAAAATGGGTTGCAGAAAACCCGCAGGAGCTGCCTCAGACCCCTCCAGCTCTGCTCCCCATGTTTCTGTCCCTAAGTCTCTGGGCATGGGATGCTGCTGCTGAATGAACACTTCCCAGCGTTCTAGAGAGGAAGCGGAGCACCTGTCCCCTTCACTCAGGCCTCTTCCATTTGGAAGAATTGTTCTAGTATCTACCCACTCCCCCATCTTGGAGCTAACTATAAGGCAGAGAAGGAGGGCACAGCTCACCTGTTTAGAGATCCTCGCCATCATCCAGCTCTCTGCTTCTACTCTAAGTATCCCCCTAACTCTTTATAATACCCCACCCCTGCAGGGAACAGAAGGGCTAATGAACAGACTCAACAGTTTCAATAGGATAGATCATTTGACACTTAAAAGCCAAGGATTTAAGGCATTTATCTTCTGTTTCTGCTGAGCTGATTTCTTCTTGGGACGGCAGGAGCTCTAGTCTAGCCCCAAGAGGGGCAGGTCACAGGATAAACAAATAACTAAATAGCAAAAACCACATGGATGAATATGAACCCGCCATAGAAGGCAGCTATCCCCTTTACAGTACCTGTTACAGGACAGCGAAGTCTTCTTAGCTTAATGCTTGGTATAAACTTCACATGTGTACCTGCAAAGCCTGAAATCTTTCTGCCCAACACTGAGAGCCTTGTTAAAAGAAAACGTTGGCTTCGGGACAGGAATAGCAGAGCATACACAGGAAAGAAAAACAGAGCTGGATGATGAATAGGCCACCAGACAGCAGCAGAATTTTTAAAAATTGATTCCTTAATATGGAATAGTGTTTCTCAACTAGGATCCGCATTGGTCTATAAGTACATTTTCAATGGCCCACACATTCCCGACAGAAATTCTTTAAGTCTATATATTCTTTTTGATGATCATCTTTAAAAATACTATCAACATATTAGTAATCATCTAAACAACCACTTTACCCTCAAGTAATACTATCATGCAATTTTAGCCTCTGTACCTGTATTTGTAGTAGCCCAGAGGAGTCACTTTAAGTGACCACATTTAAGTTTTAAGGCACTGGAAGCATTTTGCCTGATGTTAGATCAGCAGCCAGACCTTAGGTGTCCTAATATCAAAACAGAAATGACTGTCCTTTATTCTCAATTACACTCAAGTAGAATTATTTTACCAGTTATGAACGTGCAAGTTCTCTTTTGAATGATAGTTTTCAATTAAAAGATTTTCCCATAGCATGCAATTTCGATTTCACATATTAGTTAATAAATGAGATTGATTTGACAACTTGAAATGGCCTTCTGGCACCAAGTAATATAATGAACTATTCTAATGATTAAGATTAGGGTAAAGGGGCACCTGGTGGCTCAGTGGGTTAAACCTCTGCCTTCGGCCCAGGTCATGATCTCAGGGTCCTGGAATCGAGCTCCACGTCGGGCTCTCTGCTCGGCGGGGCGCCTGCTTCCCCCTCTCTCTCTGCCTGTCTCTCCGCCTACTTGTGATCTCTTTCTCTGTCAAATAAATAAATAAAATTTAAAAAAGAATCTTAAAAAAAAAAAGACTAGAGTAAAAACAAGCGGTTGAAGACTTACTGCATAGATGAGGCATTTCTGCTAAATGAAGGCCCAATGATGTCACTGTGTACCTTATGAGAAAAGTTTCTCATACTTCAGATGAAGAAAAGGCAAGGGAGAGTTGAGTCATCTCTTGGCACAATAGAGCGTAGGTACAGCAAACTCAGAAGACCCAAACAACTCTGCCTCCACATTTCAAATTGCAACTCAGCCAAAGAAAACAATTATCCATCCCACTGAAATAATATTGTTCATTTTTATTATTATGGCTTTTATAGATATGTTGATTTTTAGCATATAGATTTTGTCCTTACATTTGTATAGGAATTATGGACTATATAGAGTTTATAAGTAGTTCTTTTTTCCCACATGTAAGAAACATGAGAACAAAAACAATTTGAGTTCCCATCAATAAACCTACACATACATACACACACACGCACACACACACACGCAGAGTCCAGGTCCAATGTTCCTACCTGTAAACTCTTCCAAACATTAAAGAAGACATCACAGTACTTTAATACAAACTCCTCCAGAGAAGAGAAAAAGAGTATGCATCCCAACTCATTTTCTGAGGCCAGAATAATCTGGACACAAAAGACTGTCCAGAATATTGCAATAAAAAACTGCACATCAATCTCTCTCAGGAACAAAGATGGAAAACTTCTTCATAAAAGAAGACTTTTCACTGCAGTTTGAGAATCATTGATATATAGAAGAATGAGACATTAATAGTAGAACAGCACTATGTAGCATTTATTATTAATGTCAGTACTTCTAATGAGAAAAAAATTATTTCAGCAGCATTTTTCTAGTGAACATATCATTTTTTTTAATTTGACAAAACACCCTGATAGGGCATGGTTCTGGAAGGTGGAAGTGTGACACAAAGAGAAAGCTAGTTGCTGTGAAAAATGAAGAAAAATAGATGGGGTTCCTTTGGCAGCTCAGGAAAGAGAACATGAGGAGTCTAGACTAAAAAGGAAGGGAGATGAAGAAGGTGAAGCTGAAAGAGAGGAAGAGCTCAGGAACGGAACATGTGAGACATAGCAGGGACACATTCCTGGCGATGGGAATGTCTAATGGACTGTTGAAAGCAGAAGTGTGTGATAGTCCCTGGCAAGTTTCAGCCCTGTGCTACAAGCTGCTGCTCTACTATCCTCAAAGCCTCAGAGAAAATTCTTCTAATTTGCCTTGTGATGGAGATACATTGGAGAAATCTAAGACGAGAGGCTGTGTTCTATCTTTGGACCAACAGGTAGATAAAAGAGAACTGGCAGAGGAGGTAAGAAAAACAATTGAAAGTTTTGTGAACAAGAGCTGCTAGAATCCACAGGAATGTACATGAATGTGGAGAGGGCACTGAAGACAGGATCTTTGGCTATTTTAATTTTAATATCAAGAAGATTTCTTGAGAGGGAAGGAAGATGGTGGAAGAGTAGGGGACCCTCAATTCATCTGGTCTCTTGAATTCAGCTGGGTATATATCAAATCATTCTGAACACTTGTGAATTCAACCTGAGATTTAAGAAAAGAATTGCTACAATTCTGCAAATAGGAAAGTGACCACTTTTTGCAAGGTAAGAAGTGTGGAGATATATAGGAAGATAAACCACAGAGGAGGCAGGGAGGGAGCTTCCATAAACTGGCTGCTGGATAGGGCAATGGAGTGCAAAATCAGAACTTTTAGAAGTCTGCTCCTGTGAGGGACTCTCTGGCTGAAAGATGCTCAGGAGGCGAAGCAGGGCAGAATCCTAAGTGGGACAGTATGGTCTCTGGATCCCTAAGGTCACAGAAAGAATGGGGTTAGCTGAGTGCAGCAGAATTCCCAAGCATTGGAGCAGGAAGCTGGTTTCAATTAGTGAACCTTCAATTAGCTGAACCTCTCAGGTGTTGCCATGAACTGCCAACTGAGGCAAGATTGGGGTCTGCTCTCTAAGCGGAGGCCCAACAGGCAACATGGCCTTCCTCCTTCTCCTGATGAGAAGCTCCGCAGGTGTGCGCAGGATCAGGCAACCGCTCCTGGAGCAGGGACCCCACAAACAGTGGAGCCCAGTGAGATGTCCCCTCCTTCCCCAGGGAGGATTGGAGTGGGGGTGTGGAGTTTGCCAAAAACAAAAGAGATTGATGGCTTTTCCCCGAGGGTGCACTGCAGAGTGGCGCCACAATTGTTCAGCTCCAGGGCTGGAGATGGGGCGGCACCATTTTTTATTCCTTTTGCCTCCTCTAAAGTGATAAGAAAGGCCTTCAGGGAACAAAAGCCACAGTGAGCAACCCAAAGGAGCTTACACTGAGCCTGGCCCACTGCCAAGGGAAGGTGCAACTCCATCCGGGCAAAGACACCTGCGAACCAGCGCAACAGGCCCCTCCCCCAGAAGAGCGGCAGAACCCTCAGGCTGACACCAAGTTTACAGAGCACACAGAACTGGAAAACTCCTAAACTAGGGGAAAATAGTATATAGAATTCAAGGTTTTTTCTCCTGAGTCTTTATCTTTCAGTTTAAAATTTTCTTTTTCTTTTTTTTCCCTTTTCAAATAGTTTATCCACTCTTTTTTTTTTAAGTCTTTTTAAATTTTCATTTTTACATTTAGATTTTATAGATATATTCTTCATTTGGGCTTCCTTTTACTGCATACAATTTTATTTTTGTGTGTATATATATATATATATATTTTCTTTCTTTCTTTACAATTTTGGAATTTAGTGTCTATTAGATTATATTCTCTCTCTGCCTCCACCCCGTTTTTTTTCTTTTTTGGTTTCTGATATCCTTGGATGTGACTAGTGGGGTCAATGGGGTCATGGTTGATATCCTTGATTTTGTTCTCTCATTCATCCATTCTTCTTTGGACAAAATGACCAAAAGGAGAAATTCACAACAAAAGAAAGGACCAGAGGTTATACTCTCTGACACAGATTTAATCGATATGGATATAAATGTTATAACTAGAATTCAGAATAATGATTATAAAGTCACTAGCTGGACTTGAAAAAAACATAGACACTAGAGAATTCCTTAGTGCAGAAATAAAATCTAATCAGGCCAAAGTTAAAAATGCTTTAACTGAGGGCACCTGGGTGGCTCATAGCTGAGAAATTCCCTAAACTGGGGAAGGAAATGGGCATTCAAGTCCACAGAAAACCCCACTCAAAATCAATAAAAATAGATCAAGGGATCCTGGTTGGCTCAGTTATTAAGTGTCTGCCTTTGGCTCAGGTCATGATCTCAGGGTCCTGGGATCAAGCCCTACATGGGGTTACCTACTTGCCGGAAAGCCTGCTTCTCCCTCTCCCACTCCCTCTGCTTCTGTTCCCTCTCTCGCTGTGTCTTTCTCTCAGTCAAATTAAATAAATAAATAAACAAACAAACAAATAAATAAATAAATAAAATCTTTAAAATAATATATCAACACACAATATATGCTAGTAAAGCTTGCAAATTTCAGAGATAAAAAGAAAATCCTGAATGTAGCTTAAGACAAGAGTTCTGCAGATCTATCTACAGAGACAGGCAGGCCAGAAAGAGCTGGCATGATATATTCAGGGTACTAGGTGAGAATGACATACAGCCACGAATACTTTATCCAACAGTGCTGTCACTCAAAATGAAAAGAGAGATAAATAGCTTCCAAGAAAAACAGAAACTAAAAAAATTTGGGATCACTAAACCAGCCCTGCAAGAACTATTAAAGGGGATCCTGTAAGTGAAGAGAGAGCCCAAGAGTCACATAGACCAGACAGAAACAGAGATAATATATAGAAACAGGGACTTTACAGGTAATACCATGACATTAAATTCATATCTTTCATTAGTCACTCTGAAAGTAAATGGGCTAAATGCTCCAATCAAAAGACACAGGGCATTAGATTGGATAAAAAGCAAGATCCATCCATATGTCGTCTACAAGAGACTCATTTTAGACCCAGACACCTCCAGATTGAAAGTGAGAGTGTAGAGAACATTTATCATGCTAATGAACATTAAAAGAAAGCTGGGTAGCAATGCTTATTTCAGACAAATTATGTTTTAAACCAAAGACTGTAGTAAGGGATGAAGAGGGACACCAAAGCATATTTAAAGGGTTTATCCAACAAGAAGATCTAACAATTATAAATACTTATGCTCCTAACTTAGGAGCAGCCAATTATATAAACCAATTAATGACAAAAGGAAATAAACACATTGATAATAATACAATATTAGTAGGGGACTTCAGTAACCCACTCACTGCAATGGACAGATCATCTAAGCAGAAGATGAACAAGGAAATAAGGGCTTTGAATGATGCACTGGACCAGATGGACTCCACAGATATATATAGAGCATTCCATCCTAAAACAACAGAATACACATTCTCCCTGAGTGGAACATTCTCCAAATCAGATCACATACTGGGTCACAAGTCAGGTGTCAACTAGTACCAAAAGATTGGGATTATTCCCTGAATATTTTCAGAATACAATGCTTTGAAACTTGAACTCAATCACAGGAGGAAATTTGGAAGGAATGAAATACTTGGAAGTTAAAAAGCATCCTACCAAAGATGAATGGGTCAACCAGAAAATTAAAGAAGAATTAAAAAAAAACTCATGGAAACAAATGAAAATGAAAACACAACTGTTAAAAACCTTTGGGATGCAGCAAAGGTGGTCCTAAGAGAGACTTACATAGCAAAACAAGACTTTCTCAAGAAACTGGGAAAGTCTCAAATAAACAAGCTAACCTTATACCTAAGGAGCTAGAGAAATAACAGCAAATAGAGCCTACCCCAAGCAGGAGATGAGAAATAATAAAGATTGGAGTAGAAATCAATGAAATAGAAACCAAAAGAACATTAGAACAGATCAACAAAACTAGAAGTTGGTTCTTTGAAAGAATTAATAAGATCAAGAAATCCCTAGCCAGACTTATCAAAAAGAAAAGAGAAAGGACCCAAATTAATAGAATTATAAGTGAAAGAGGAGAAATCATGAGCAACACCAAGGAAATACAAACAATTTTAAGATCATATTATGAGCAACTATATGCCAACAAATTAGGCAATCTGAGAGAAATGGATACATTCCTAGAAACTTTCAAACTACCAAAACCAAAACAGGAAGAAATAGAAAACCTGAACAGAACCATAACCAGAAAAGAAATTGAAGCAGTAATCAAAAATCTCCCAACAAACAAGAATCCAGAGCCAGATGACTTCCCAGGTGAATTCTACCAAACATTTAAAGAAGAACTAATACCTATTCTTCTGAGACTGTTTCAAAATAGAAATGGAAGGAAAACTTCCAAACTCTTTCTATGAGGCCAACATTATCTCGATCCCCAAACCAGACAAAGCCCTCACCAAGAAGGAGAATTACAGACCAACATCCTTGATGAACCTGGATGCCAAAATTCTCACCAAGATACTAACTAATAGGATCCAACAGTACGTTAAAAAGATTATTCACCACGACCAATTGGAATTTATTCCTGGTCTGCAAGGGTGGTTCAACATCTACAAATCAATCAGTGTGATACATCACATTAATTTAAAAGAAAGGACAAGAACCATACGATCCTCTCAACTGATACAGAAAAAGCATTTGACAAAATACAGCATCCTTTCTTGATTAAAACTCTGCACAGTGTAGGGATAGAGGGAACATACCTCATTATCATAAAAGCCATCTACAAAAAGCCCACCTTAAATATCATTCTCAGTGGGAAAAACAGAGAGCATTTCCCCTAAAGTCAAGTATACAACAGGGATGCCCACTGTCACCACTATTGCTCAACACAGCACTGGAAGTCCTAGACTAAGCAATCACACAACAAAAATAAATAAAAGGCATTTAAATTGACAAAGGAGAAGTCAAACTCTCACTTTTCTCAGATGACATGATACTTTATGTGGAAAATCCAAAAGACTCCATCCCAAAATTGCTAGAACTCATACATGATTTCAGTAATTCCTACAGGATATAAAATCAATGCATAGAAATCAAAGAAATATTGGACTTCTATACACTAATAATGAGACAGAAGAGAAATTAAGGAATCAATTCATTAAAATTGTACTGAAAACCATAAGATACCTAAGAATAAACCTAACCCGAGAGGTAAAGGATTTGCACTCTGAAAACTACTGAATACTTATGAAACAAATTGAGGAAGACATAAAAAAATGGAAAAATATTCCATGCTCCTGGATTGGAAGAATAAATATTGTTAAAATGTCTATGCTACCAAGAGCCATCTACACATTCAATGCAACCTCTATCCAAATACCATCAACATTTTTCACAGAGCTGGGACAACAAA
The DNA here is from genome assembly GCA_028533885.1 of Nasua narica. Lineage (NCBI taxonomy): Eukaryota > Metazoa > Chordata > Mammalia > Carnivora > Procyonidae > Nasua > Nasua narica. Next base: position 60,921,166 of record CM052807.1, on the reverse strand, counting down.
TCCTAAAATTGTACAGAACCAGAAAAGACCCGGAATTGCCAAAGGAAGGTTGAAAAAGAAAACCAAAGTTGGTGGCATCACAATGTCAGACTTCAAGCTCTATTACAAAGTTGTAATCATCAGGACAGTATGGTACTGACACAAAACAGACATATAGATCAGTGAAACAGAGTACAGAACCCAAAAATGGACCCTAAACTCTATAGTCAATTAATCTTCAACAAGGCAGGAAAGAATATCTAATGTAAAAAGAACAGTCTCTTCAACAAACGGTATTGGGAAAATTAGACAGCCACATGCAGAAGAATGAAATTGAACCATTTTCTTACACCATATAAAAAGATAAACTCAAAACAGATGAAAGACGTTGGCCACCACAACTTTTTGCCAGACGTGTCCAAAGGCAAGGGAAACAAAAATGAAAATGAACTCCTGGGACTTCATCAAGATAAAAAGTTCCTGCACAGCGAAGGAAACAGTCAACAAAACAGGCAACCCACAGAATGGGAGATTTTCGCAAATGACACTGCAGACAAAGGGCTGATATCTAAGATCTATAAAGAACTCCTCAAACTCAACACTCACAAAACAGATAATCACATCAAAAAATGGGCAGAAGACAGGAACAGACACTTCTCCAAAGAAGACATACAAATGGCTAACAGACACATGAAAAAATGTTCATCATCTTGAGCCATCAGGGAGATTCAAATCAAAACCACACTGAGATACCACCTTATACCAGTTAGAATGGCCAAAATCAACAAGACAGTAAACAACAAAGGTTGGAGGGAATGTAGAAAAAGGGGAACCCTCTTCGACTGTTAGTGAGAATGCAAGTTGGTGCAGCCACTTTGGAAAACAGTGTGGAGATCCTCAATAAATTAAAAATAGAGCTACCCTATGACACTGTAATTGCACTACTGGGTATTTACCCCAAAGAAGCAGATGCAGTACAAAGAAGGGCCACATGTAACCCAATGTTCATAGCAGCAATGTCTACAATAGCCAAACTGTGGAAATTGCTGTGATGTCCATCAACAGATGAATGGATAAAGAAGATGTGGTACATATATACTATGGAATATTATGCAGACATCAGAAAGGATGAATACTTGCCATTTACAATGACATGGATCGAACTGGAGAGTATTATGCTGAGTAAAATTAGGCAATCAGAGAAAGATAATTATTGTATAGCTTCACTCATACGTGGAATATAAGAAACAGGACAGAAGATCATAGAGGAAGGGAGGGAAATCTTAATGGAAAGTAATCAGAGAGAGAGACAAACCATGAGAGACTCTTAACTATAGCAAACAAATGGAGAGTTGCTGAAGGAGAAGTGGGGGGGATGGGGCAACTGGGTAATGGGCATTAAGGAGGCATGAGATATGATGAGCAGGGGGTGTTACATTTAACTGATGAATTACTGAACTCTACATCTGAAACTAAGGATGTACTATATGTTGGCTAATTGAATTTAAATAAAAGGAAAAGGAATAAGATGGCTCTTGGGGATGATATTTGAGTTAAGTGTATATCAGAATAATACCAACATTTATTGAGTTCTTAATATGAACTGGGCAGTTTTTCTGTATTAACCTATTTAATTCTTACAATAGCTGCATAACTTAAGTAAGACCTTTATTTCCATTTTGAAGATGAGGGTTAGGTAACTTGTCAACTATCGCACAACTCTTACATGTAGAGTTGGGATTTGAACCCAGCAGGGAGGGGATTTAACAGAGCCTGTGTTTTTAGCTGCCAAATCATACCATCTCTTATAAATGACACACCTGCATTTTTTTCTCCCTTAAATGTTCATTCATACCTTAATGCAGACAAACAAAGAAAGAAATGAAAGATCCACCTTTCTGTTGGCTTTAGAAGGTCCTGAGTTATGTCTCAACTAATAAGGTCTTAGACCAGAACATTCTCATTTGCACAGACCACCTCCTGGCTGGTCTCCCTTCCTCCTTCCATAGCTCCCTCAAATCTTTCTCCCACTGAATTATTCAAAGTATATTTCTTCACATAGCAATTTATTTAAAACAAAAATTCTGCAGATCAGTATCTGGCCTGAAGAGATACTACCTATCTCAGCCAAGACTTTAGCAATCAGAGTATGCAAGACCAGAGTATGTGTTACAGAACGTCACCTTTTTGAAGCTTATTTCTGGGTCCATTGGTGCCACATTTTGCTCTTTCTCTTCCAACAGCTGGGCAGCTGACATTGCTAGAGAAAATCATAATATTCTTTCAATCTGTGTTCTCTAAGCTCTGCAGAGTCCTCACTTCTGCCCTTTGCTTTTTTTTTTTTTAACCTTTGGTCCGCATCTTCCCTATATTCAGTTACCACTATAAACCTTCACCATGCCCCAACACACCCCTACTCCTCTCATTATTAGCGGGTGGCAATGCTTCTTATCTCACCCAGAACACTGGAGCGAGCAGGCTTACACTGCTATAACTTCTACATTGTCTTCTCCTCACACCTCCTACTGTTCCTGTATTCTGCTTTTCAGGTGCTGACAAACTATCCACCCACCCACCCAGCAGAAAGGGGATCATCCCTGCTCCATCACCAATCCTCAGCCAATCAATTACCCACATTTTCCCAATACATCCCCGATACTTCTCAGATTTGTTATTGCCTCATCATTCCTTCTAACACGGACCCAGGGTGTCCTTATCATCTTTCAGAAAATGATTGCCATGGTTTTCTCTTGGTCTCACTGCACCCATTTCTTTCCCCCCTTGAAACTGATCACTCCCATGGACAGCCTTTCTGATGGATCTCAAATCCAACTTCGACCACATCAGACTGTTAACCTCCCTGAGTTCTTATGTATAGGATGAAATGTAAGCTAACCTCCTTCTTTTCTTCCTTCAGTATTTAATTGGCAATAGTATCATTGGGTTTATGCATTTTAAAGCCACCCCTGTTTTCAGCCATCTGGAATCAAGACAAGATAAAAGAGGGCTCAAAACTTGAAGCTCCTTGGCATCCCCTGAACGGCAGGCTTACCTTTATAGCTCTCAGCCCTCTGCTTCAGAATGAGAGAGGAAAGGGCCACAGAAATTGAAAAGTATTTTTTTTTATTTTTTGGAAGTCAGGATCCAGCTATGGTGGAATAGACATGGTGCCCTGGGCTCCTTATCTAATTACTTGCACAGCTGGCCCACAACAAACACAGGCTAATTAGACATACTTAAGTAAAAACATGGCATATGATAAAAGAAAATTTACAACTTATTTTCTTTTGCAGACACCATGCAATATTCAAGTTAATATTGCTTTTGCAGTGTTGTCATATATCCTGGCCCCTTTGGGGTTAGGCTGTCTCTTTGTTCCCGAGCCGGTTTGCACATGCCTATGTAGTCTCAGGCTGTGCTAGATGCACGCTATTGGAGTTAACACCACATATTTTTGGAGTTTGTCATGTCTGAAAGCGGGAGCTTCCTCCTTCTGGTGGAATGAGGCAGGTACTTGCTTGTTTCCGTTCACTTCTTCCTTCCCAAAAGGCTTAGCAACTCAAGGAAACTGACAGCTCATTATTTCAGAACTTGGAAGAAGTGTTGGGGTTGGCATGCATGAGCCTGTCTTCCCCGTGAAGGCTGCCTCCCTGATCCTCGATTCAGTGTCACTTAATTACACAAACTTTTATTAATTGACTTTGGTATAAAGCACCAGGCTCAGTAGCCCAAGAAGGAAAAGGAACATCACACAATTTCTGCTATCAGAAGTCTTGTTGTTGGGGCACCTGAGTGGCTCAGTCAGTTAGGCATCTGCCTTTGGCTCGGGTCATGATCCCAGGGTCCTGGGATCAAGCCCGGTGTTGGGTTCCCTGCTCAGCGGAGAGTCTGCTTTGCCCTCTCCTGCTCCCCCTGCTTGTGCTCTCTCTCTCTCTGTTAAATAAATAAACAAAATCTTTTTTAAAAATAAATAAATAAAAAGAAGAAGAAGTCTTGGTGTAGGGGCATTACTCAAATACCCGTACTATACGGTATGGCAAAGTGTCCTGAGAGATACTCAAAGTGCTATGTGGGAGGGACAGGAAAAGAGAGGACACCCTAGTGGCCACAGCATGTGCATGGTGCTACGGAGAGTGCAGCTCTGCCCTTTCCTAGCTGAGCAGGGAACCCAACTCAAAACCTTCTCTTGTTATCCTCTGTCCAAAAGTCAGATTGAGGACTAAATGTATTTTATGTGAATTTCCATAGTACAGTACCCAAAAGATAGTAGGAACTTAGTGAATGTTGGTTTCTTTTGCTTTGATGGTATCTTTGAGATGGGTTCTCCCCTAAATGGGTGTGAGATTTATAGGCAGAGGGTGGGACATGGAGACAGGCATTTTAGGCCCAGAAAAGATGATGAGAGGACACAGAGGTGGGGAAAATGAATATTGTAAAGAAAAGGGTGAATGTTCTCCAGTTTTCCTAGTGGGAAGTAAAAAGATGGACTTGGAAAGGTGAGCTAGGGCCATATTGAAGGGGTGGTAATGTCTGGAGAGCCAGGGTGGTGTGGTGGGTAGGCCTGGCCTTTGGAGCCAGGTTGTTTAGGTCCTAGTCCTGGGTCTGCCATACCTATTCACTCTGTGACCCCGAGCAGGCTACCAGCTCTCAGTGTTTCCATTCCTTCATCTATAGAATGGAGTTAATACAAGTGTCTTTTCCATATTTCTGTTCTGTGGATTAAAAGGGTTAAAATTTGTGAAATAATCAGAAATGTGCCTGGCACATAGTAAATACCAAATAAGCACTAACTAGGTTTTACTATTAGTAGGCTGAAATATTCATAGTGAAGTGTCATAGCCAGAAGGCATGCTACAAGTGCTAACCATGCAGAGGAAATTTAATCTGTTTTTTATAAGACAAATGGGCCTTTCTGATCCGAGAAATGGCTCTGCCTTTTTACCCAGTTGAGATGATACGGAGGTTTCTTAACAGTTCATAAAGAACAGGTATGAACTGTTCCCTAGGACTTCCTATTCTTAGCTGATATCTGTAGGTCCCTTAACTCCATGAGGTTCCCTAATTCTGCTCCAGTAGGGAGATGGACAGCTGCCATCCTAGAACTTCCTGCCAATAGAAGACACTGCCCCTTCTTGTCTGCTGGTGATAGAGGGTCGACCATGTTGAATGGCAAGATGACTAAGTGGCCAGAAGCCAGCTTGAGGAATAATTGACCAGGTTCGAGGGAACTAAAAGCCTCACGTCCACAAAGAAGCTATGGGAACTCTGGGTTCAGAGAGTAGAGACCAGCCTGGACAAACACCAGCTCCTGATCCCTGCGTGGCTGTGCCCTGGGGGCTGAATGGAGGAGCCACTCAGAGAGAGACGTTCTGGAGGGCTGGGAGGCAGACCTGCAGACCAAATATCCCCTGCAGGCATATTTGTGGGGTAACGTTGTGTCCTTTGGGCTAAGAACATGTATTGCCTCTTGAGTAAGAGACAGGTGGTTGGAATTAATACTTCTGCTTTCAGAAAACCCACTAAGTGAAAAATTCAATCCATATGGCTTTGAGAAGAGAAACTATATCCAAAAACCAGGACGTAATCCCTCAGTAAAGGGAAAAAATTAGGAAGGGAATCACGTGTGCATGCGTGTGTGTGTGTGTGTGCGTGTGTGCGCGCGTGTACACTGTAACCAGGTGACGTGGATGAGGATGAATTCCAAAAGTTCAAAATAGGCATCAAATACAAGACTTACTGGGGAAATGTGTAATCCAAGGAAGTTTGGAGACCCTGCCCTCTTTATGGTACAAGCTTGAAAGTGGACTTATTACTGAAGGGAACAAACACTTTCTTGGGCTCTGGTGCTAAGCCACCTGAACTTAAATGCTGGTGGATTGGGGGAGTACCGAGAAATGCTAGCTTCCCAGGGCCTGGAAACCTTGAGGGTCCATGGGCGTTCACAGCCCCTCCTGCTGTGGAAAAGAAACCACTAGTCCAGAGGTCACTGTCAGCATGTCCTTCCCAAGTCAGGCTCACGTGCAGCCCTGCCCTGAATTTTGGATATAATTCTCTTCTCAAAACCATGTGGATTGATTTTTTCACTTAATAGGTTTTCCAAGAAACAGGGGCCTTCAGTCCCAGCCAACTCATTTGGGGGGGGGTTCCTGGGCAATTCCACAAGCCCCATCTCTGGAGCCCCCACACTGGGGAACCACAAGTTTTACCAGGAAGGGAGAGTCTGAGTTGTGCTCTCATTCCAAAAGCAATGGAAGGGGAGCTTGAAGAGGAAAAGCCATGACCGTCACAGTAGCATTCAGACATTCACACAAGCTACACCCACTTTGCTCTGGATATTCAAGATGGTGAAGAGTCCAAAAGCCACATCCTCAGAAAACAGTAAAATATACTTTAGAATGTTTGGTTAAGAGGGACCAAGCTCAATTTAATGGATTTATTTAGTGTAATTCCAGATAACAGACCTGATAATAATGAGTAAATTTGACCTCACACAGAAGCAAATGAAGACATAATGAGAGCTGCCCAGCAGTTGATAAAGCCTTCAGAAGACTAAGTCCCCTATCACTGGAGGTACTGAAGCCAAGACGGCGGGGGGGGGGGGGCATCTATCAGCTATTGTGTAGGTGGGATCTCTGCACTGGGAGATGGTTGAAGTAAATGAAGGAGGCTTATCCTTGACCAACACTTATCAAGGCTTTTTTTGCTCTTTCAATGACCCAAACTCTTACTTTGCTTTAATTTTCCTTCATAGAAACCCAGAGTGAAAGAATTTTGCTTTGGTTTTTCAAGTTCTACAAAGGACATTAGAGATTATATGAATCAACCCTCATTTCACTGATGGAGAGCTTAAAGTGCAATGACTAGGTGGCAACAAAGGTTACATAGTTGGTAAGTGGTAGAACAGGGATATGAAACTACGCACTGGAGTACTACAATGGTTTTCTAACTGGTCTCCTTCCATCTATTATCTCCCCAATACTAGTTTCCTACACATATGCCAGATTGCTGTTTCTAAAACACAGCTCTGATTATGTCATTGCTGTATTAAACCACTTCAAAAGTTCCTGTGTTCTTTAAAAACATACTTAGAATTCTTTATTATGGCATTTTAAAGATCCCACTTTCTTGGTTTTATCTCCAATTCCAACCCTTCAACCCAGTTCTTTATATATATACTAAGATGTTAAAAGTATACTGATGGTTATTCCACTTATCATGGTGAACATTTCATTACAGATAGAAATGTTGAATCATTACGCTGTATGCCTGAAACTAATAAAATATTGCATGTAGACTACACTTTAATTAAAAATAAAAATAAAACATTTAAAGACAACAGCTAGTTAAACTTCAGCTAGTTAAAAACTTAACTGAAGTTTTTAAAACATAAGTTTCCTATCCTCATTTGGCACAGCTTCTAAGACAACTGACTGGCAAAAGGAATAGATGAGACAACTTTCAGAGGTATTCTTTACCTCTGGGATTTTGTAGCCATTTCCAAGTTAGAGGTAGTAGATAGTAACAGGGTTTTAAGCTGAAGGAGTTTGAGTAAAAGGTAGAAACAGGGAGGTCTCTCTGATCTTCCCCCCACCCTTCTCCCTTGAAGCAGGTCACAAGATCTTCATGTGAGATGTGCCCTCCCTATACCCAAAGGAAAGGAGCATCCTTATGTCCAAGACAGAGACACTAAAAAGAATCCAAACAAATAGGCCTTGCTAAGCTTACCCCAGTTTACTAACCTCAGTTCACACTCTTGGGCTTATCATATCTTTCTATTCTTTTTTTTCCCTCCTAGGTTTCCATTCTTCATCAAACTGGCTTTAAAAAAAAAAAAAAATGTGTAGGCGCCTGAATGGCTCAGTTGGTTGGGCGACTGCCTTCAGCTCAGGTTATGATCCCAGGGTCCTGGGATCGAGTTCCGCATCTGGCTCCCAGCTCCATGGGGAGTCTACTTCTCCCTCTGACCTTCTCCCCTCTCTGTTCTCTCTCACTCTCTCTCTCTCAAGTGAATAAATAAAATCTTTTTAAAAAAATGCTGAATACAATTGGCTTTGGAGAAAGCAATTTTATTTCTCAGACTATTTCTTGCCATAAGCCTTCTTTGTAGGGCTTACTGATCATCTGGTTGTTGACCAACATGTGATAAAATTCAGAATTTTTTTAAGCATGCTGTTTTTCAGGATAATCAGCACAAGATACCATGGAGCTGTTTTGACCAATGATGCACTAAGGGAGCTTCACATGAAAGCCTGTAAAATGTGGCAGGAAAAAAAAAACCCTAGTCACAGCCCATTTCCAAGAATTTCTTAATAATTCCTCTTTCTTTCACCATAAAAATAAATCAGAGCTTTTAAAATGTGCCTTCCAGATACCAGTTTCTCAGAATCCATTCTGCAATTATATGAGAGTATGTGCCTTCACAAGATCAACACCAGCATCTTTAGTATTTTAAGAGAAAAGTTCAAGCCCCCTGAATGCATTTAAAAGCCAAGGAGAAATGACTCCTCCAGAATTATTTAAGACATCTGTAATTCTGGACTGTAATAGGAGTGACACAATAAAATGTACTGAATCACAAATTAATCTGAATTCACGACCATGATAACTTTGATTCTCGAGCACTTTTACAAGCCAGCATTTCCATTAATGATTGAAAATCTATACCCTCTCCAACTTCCATGTCAAATGAGCCAGGGTCCTACTTCTTTGAGGATGAAAAACAGAATGACTTGTGATTGATCTGTTATTTGCCAAAGTGTGTAAGTTAGCTTTTTGCTGTTTAACAACTTACTACCCAAACTTAGTGACCTAAAAACATCTACCAGATTTTCAGAGGATGATAAACCATCACTTAATATCTCAAACAAATAAAATGATAAAGCTGAACTTTGTGCTAGCATGATCTGGGAGAGTTATCTGATCTGCACAGTCATTCCAAGCAGACAGCTAATCTTATACAGGGCTTGGAGGATATATGGAGAACAAAGATGGGTGTATTTTCAGGGTCACAAGGGAGTTGACATCATTTGTTGAATCATGGCCACTTGGACAAGACTTCTCTTGATTGGTTGGCACACTAAGAGGTGTGCTTATTTGAGTGAATTCATTTCTGACTGGTTGGTCTACATAAGTCAGAGGCTCATACCGATTGTCTGGGCTTATGAGAGCATGTTTAATGAAGCAAGGTGTAGTTGATCTATTAAATACATTTAAAATTGGTATGGTGCCATTTTTTGACGTGATTATCTGTTTTGTGAGTATTGAGTTTGAGAAGTTCTTTATAGATCTTAGATATCAGACCTTTGTCTGTGGTGTCATTTGTGAATATCTCCTCCCATCCCATGGGTTGCCTGTTTTGTTGACTGTTTCCTTCGTTGTGCAGAAGCTTTTTATCTTGATGAAGTCCCAAAAATTCATTTTCGCTTTTGTTTCCTTTGCCTTTGGAGACATGTCCTGAAAGAAGTTGCTGTGGCAGATGTCCGAAGAGGTTACTGCCTATGTTCTCCTCTAGGGTTTTGATAGATTCCTGCCTCATGTTGAGGTCTTTTATCCATTTCGAGTTTATCTTTGTGTATGGTGTAAGAGAATGGTCAAGTTTCATTCTTCTACATATAGCTGTCCAATTTTCCCAGCACCATTTATTGAAGAGACTGTCTTTTTTCCACTGGATATTTTTGCCTGTTTTTGCCGCAACTCTATGGTCAAAGATTATTTGACCATAGAGTTGCAGGTTCCAAAGAAGACATACAAATGGCTAACAGACACATGAAAAAATGTTCATCATCTTTAGCCATCAGAGAGATTCAAATCAAAACCACACTGAGATACCACCTTACACCAGTTAGAATGGCCAAAATCAATAAGACAGTCAACAACAAATGTTAGAGAGAATATGGAAAAAGGGGAACGCTCTTACACTGTTGGTAGGAATGCAAGTTGGTGCAGCCACTTTGGAAAACAGTGTGGAGATTCCTCAATAAATTAAAAATAGAGCTACCTTATAACCCCGTAACTGCACTACTGGGTATTTACCCCAAAGAAGCAGATGCAGTATAAAGAAGGGCCACATGTACCCCAATGTTCATAGCAGCAATGGCCACAATTGCCAAACTGTGGAAAGAACCAAGATACCCTTCAACAGATGAATGGATAAAGAAGATATGGCACATATATACAATGGAATATTATGCCTCCATCAGAAAGGATGAATACCCAACTTTTGTATCAACATGGATGGGACTGGAAGAGTTTATGCCGAGTGAGATAAGTCAAGCAGAGAGAGGAGAGAGTCAATTATCATATGGTCTCACTTATGTGTGGAGCATAAGGAAAAAAAAAATTCTGAGAAGGAAAGTAAGAGTGAATTGGAGAAATCGGAGGGGGAGATGAACCATGAGAGACTGTGGACTGTGAGCAACAAACTGAGGGTTTGGGAAGGGAGGGGGTGGGGAGTTGGGCGAGCTGGGTAGTGTGTATTGAGGAGGGCACGTATTGCATGGAGCACTGGGTGTGGTGCATGAACAATGAATCTTGTAACACTGAAAAATAAAATAAAAGTATTTGGGGAAAAAAATTTTAAAACCCTTTAAAAATATATAATAAAATTTCCTTCCTTCTTAAAAAAAAAAAAAGCATGTGGCTACAGTGAAGGGAAGAATTTGTGGCCATTTTAATTAAAACTTGACAAAAATAATGATAAAATGGCATTTCCTCTTTTTTCTTCTACTTCCCAAAGAAGAAAAGAGGTGAACAGCCCAAGCATTACAAAGTATTTATAAATAAACTGGAAAGAGTTCACAGAGGAGAAAGTTGAAGAATTATAGGGTTGCTCTAAAAAGGAAGAGTAGATGAGCAAAAATATGTCACTTGGGTAAGAAACAATAAATAGAGTTCCTGTAAGTGTCTAAATGTGTAGTACTCACAATAGTAAGAAAGCATATACAAACATGATCTTGAAATCACCTGAAAATCAAGAAACCCATCTTCCAAAGGGATATGTCCCAGTTATTACAGAAGTAAGATGATACAAAGAATTCCAGTATATTACCCTTTAGGATATTTATCTAATCTACCAATATCTTTAGGCTTTCCCCCTAGTTGATCACATAATTTTAGTAACATTGTAATCATATAAAGAACTCTGCCCAGGGATCCAGATGCATAGGTCCATTGTAAATTATAATCTGAGTCATATCTATTTTCTCAAGTTGCCACTGAGGCTGTCCCATGTTTTAGAGGCTTATCTGTTTTTTGTATTTTTGTTTTCTATGTTCTCGTCCAATCTGGAGCTCATACCAGTTCTTAAAAAACCATGTCAACCATATCTATTTGACAACATCAACTTCTACTCTTACACAATGGCTTTTTCACATGAATTATACTCATCATTGCAGAGAAAATTGATTGCAACCCCTTCAAAGTCCAACAATTGATCTTGAAATTCACTATAAGAAAAAATTTAAAAATATACAATATTAGATCCACTGCACCTATTTCAAAAAGCAGTTCTCTGCCTTCATGTTTGTTGTACTAAAAAGTTGTTCAAAATTAAAAATGTTATATGGTTTACTATGAGGCTGAATTATTGAATGTAATTTTATATTACTGGTTATTGTAATGTCTCCTTCATAATATTTTCTAAAGAAATATCCATTGATCATTGCATAGCATTAAGAAATATAATTGATAAGTAAAAATGAAGTTTGTGGTTTATTGTATAAAAAGCTGGACAATCAATTCCTTTTCAGAAAACTAAGTCCAATCCTAGTTCTATGGGACAACAATCAGATTAAACTGCTTCTGAGAAAATCTTTCCTAGAATATAGCATGTTCAGGTATGAATAGTGATACATTATAACTTTTAAGTTAGTGCTTATTTTGTCTGTGGATATAGAGAGTGTCTTAAAAGTAGAGAAAGCAGAGATGCACTGACAATTACTTAGGAATTTTAGGGGTTTTTAAATGCTCTTTTTATATCCATACTGTAGTGGAATCATGCTTTTTTTTTTTTAAGATTTTTAATTTATTTATTTGGGAGAGAGACACTAGAGGGGGAAGGTCAGAGGGAGCAGACTCCCCACTGAGGAGAGAGCCCACTGTGGGACTTGATCCTGGGACTCCAGGATCATAACCTGAGCCGAAAGCAGTCACTTAACCAACTGAGCCACCTGGGTGCCCTAGCGGAATCATTCTTTAAGGATACCCCATATTATAAGATTAAGAATATAAAAAAAGCAGATTTAGACTAAATGAAGTTGAATTTCACATAATAACAGTTATATTTTCTACATAGTATATTATATATTTTATGTACTTATGGTGTATTATATTTTCATATATTTTCATTTTAATGCTAGTAAAGGCCAAAAAAGCTGGTAGAGGCTTACATGATCAGAATTTTCTGGTGGTTTCTTATTGATCAATTCAGCATATTTGAAGTGCTTTATCAAAGCCTTCAAATACCTTGTCAAAGCCATAAAGCTAATATTACCATAGCAAGTTAGAATTACAAACGATTTTCTCATTTTTCCTTCACAATAGCTATACAATGTTTTATCAAAAAGCCCATTTCATAGAGGAAAGATCCGATTCTGAGAGGGTTATTGCTTGCCCACATTCATCCAGCCAGTGACTAGAATCACTAAAACCACAATCCAGTCTTCTGGCTCCAAACATATTCTTTCCATTTTGTCACATATCTGTATCTTATCTTTACCCTTCAACCTTCCATAAGCATTCTATTTCCATATACAAATTCTATGAAAACAGCACATGAGAAATACAATCTCTGTGAGTTGTATTTCCCTGTGAGTGCTTTCTGTCCCTCAGCTATTACAAAGCCCAGTGGGCCTTCACAATTTAATTACTTGTTAATTAATTACACAAGTAGGCATTTTGAGGGTATGAGAAATCACAGATACTTACAAAATGTATCATATTAATTAAACGCAAGCCCAAATGATAATCAGGAAATTCCCTTGATGTGAAAGAAATTTTGCACATTTCTCTGTCTCGAATTCAGTATAAACATGTGCATACATCTGTTGTTTATATCCTCTTGAATATTCTTAGTAAAATTACATGTTTTAAAGAATCTTATAATGAAATGAAGATACCTTTGCACTTGTGTAGTGTCTTATAGTTTATAAAGCTCTTTCGAGCACATTACTTCATCTTCCTACCAAGCTGTGGGGTAAGAAGATGGCAACTGTCCCCATTTTTTCAGACATAAAACTGAAATTCAGAAAGGTTAAGATTCCCTTGAGTTAGAATATTCTTAGGTGCAGGAGGTAGCTCACTTCAAAACATTAGAGCTTGAAGAACCTTCCTTAGATACTATGTAGGGCAATACTTCCCAGGATGTGTTTTGTGCCACACTGATGTTCGGAGATGCCCTATAAAAAGTGGCTCAGTGCTCCAATAAATTTAAGAAACACTGCATATTATATTCCCTGCTTGAGAATCACAATATATATTGGAATAAAAAGATTCTAGGAAGGATTGCAGTATTTTTGTAAGGTTAGTTTTTCTAACTCAGAGTTTCCCAAAGTGACTTAATCAAGGAACCCTAACAGAAATTGTTAATTAGGGTGACCCCAAATTACAGAGATGAGAGAGTTGATATTCAAAAATATAAAATACTTTTTTAAGATCACATGATTACTTACATGAGAGTTACAGAAGGAACTCAAATCTCCAAATGCAGGTTCAATGTTCTTCCTAATGTCCCACATAACTTTTCTATATTTGACTGCTTACTTCTCTATTCTAGGAAAAATAATTTGAATGGTCTTTATATTAAAAATCAGATATGTATTTTGAATAAAAGTCTTGAAAAAAAAGAGACAGAGACCATCCTTGGTTCTTTTTTTTTTTTTAAATATTTTATTTATTTATTTGACGCAGAGAGACACAGCAAGAGAGGGAACACAAGCAGGGGGAGTGGGAGAGGGAGAATCAGGCTTCCTAAGGAGCAGGGAGCCCAACTTGGGGCTTGATTACAGGACCCTGGGATCATGACTTGAGCCGAAGGCAGATGCTTAACAACTGAACCACTCAGGTGCCCCCTCATCCTTGGTTCTTAATTCAACTTTGTGCTATCAAAATAATCTTATTAATGAGCTGTCATTCTTGTGTGCCCAGATTATGAAAATTTTTAAAACTTTTAACAGATTTGCAAGTTAAGTATTTTTACAGATTAAGACACTAAGACTTAGGAAAATAAAATAATTTGAGGAAGATTATCCATTTATTAAAAGTTGGAGCCATTATTTAAAGTCCAGTTTGCTGGACTTCAAACTTCTTCAAAAATAGCATCCCAAGGGGCCCACTTTTTAGAAAAGTTCCTTGAAGACTGACCCTGTTCCTTCTCATATAATACTACTGCAACAAACGTTATAGAGTAGGCAAATTATCCAGGCAGAAGCAAAACAATAAAACCTAGATATAGAAGAAGTAGGCTGAGAACAAACAGTGTCTGAGAAAGAGAAAACTAAGTAGTTGTAATCACGGTATATTATGCATTCTTTTTTTAATGCCTCCAGTCCTGCAATAAGTATTTTTAAATATAAGACCCAAACCCAGAAGCAACCATGCTTCACCATTAATGAGACTTGTCAGAAGTTTAGAATTTCAGATCTAATGGTCTTGAACACTTAGTTAGGACTTGAATTCCATCTACAACATCCCACCAGCCTCTGCTGAACACATTAGTGATTGGAGGACATCTTACCTCCTCTAGCGGGAGCCCACTGTATTTGGCAACTCCGATGTAGGAACTCTGACTATATGCCCCTTAAGAGAAGGGTGCAGTTCTGTCTTGATGTGCTATGGTGAATGCTGTGAAATGTGTAAGCCTGATGATTCACAGACATGTACCCTGGGGCAAATAATACATTATATGTTAATAAAAAATTTTTAAAAAAACTACATCCCTTCTATCTAGCAAGACAGAATTCATCACTAAGTACTTTTTTCTTGAATGGTTAAATGGTACTGACATGAACTATTCCTTCTTATAATGTTTGCCTTGGTTTCTAACTCTCTTCTCTGGGCAAAAGTGAAATTATACCTTCCCAGAAGGTATATGGCTAGGCAAGGCACCTAGGAAATAAAACAAAATCTAGGTACCTTTTAAAAAAGTGATATGTGATTCAAATGCCATAAATTCCCCCCTTTTAATGTGTACAATTTAATAGTTTTGAGCATATTCACAAAGTTGTGAAACCACTGACACTATCTAATTTCAGAAGATATTTATCACCTCCCCCCAAATCTCATACTAATTGCCAATTATTCCTCATTCCCTCTTGCCCCTCAAACTCTGGCAACCGCTTCCTGCCCTAGGATTTTGCCTATTTTGGACATTCCATATAAATGTAATCATGTAATGTGTGGCCCGTTGTGTCTGACTTTTTTACTTAGTATATTTTTAAGGCCCATTCACATTTTGGCACGTATCAATAATTCATTCCATTTATGGTAAATAATTCGTCACATGGCTATACCACATTTTGTTTATCCATTCCTCGATTAATGGACATTAAGTTTGTCTCCACTTTTTGGCTATTATGAGTAATGCTGATATGAACATTCGTGTACAAATTTTGTGTGGACATATGTTTTCCATTTTCTTGGGAAGGCAAATAGGATTGGCATTGCATGGATATATGATAACACAACATTTAACCTTTGAGGAACTGTCCAACTATTTAACAAAGCAGCTGCATTATTTTATGATCCCATCAGCAATGTATGATAGTTCAAATTCCTCTAAATCCTCATCAACACTTGTTGCTTCCCATTCTAATCTATTTGTTCGGTTTTTAAAAAAATATTATAGCCATGCGAGTGGGTATAAAGTAGTATCTCATAGGATTTAGATATGCATTACTCTGATGAGAAATGATGGTGAACATCTTTTCATGTGCTTATTGGCAAACTGTATATCTTTTTTTTCTCCCCAAATATGTTTATTTTAATTTTTCAGTGTTACAAGATTGATTGTTCATGCACCACACCCAGTGCTCCATGCAATATGTGTCCTTCTCAATACCCAAACTGTATATCTTCTTTGGAGAAATGTCGGTTCAAATCCTTTACCTACTTTTAAAAATTGGGCTGTCTTTTTTGTTAAGTTGTAGAAGTTCTTTATATATCTTAGATTCAAGTCTCTTATCAGATGTGTACTTTGCAATTCTATGACTAATCTTTTTACTTTCTTGGTGATATTCTTTGAAACACAAATGTTTTTAATTTTAATGAAGTCCAGTTTATCAATTTTCCTCCCATTCCTCCTGCTTTGCATATCGTGTGTAAGAAACCATTGCCTAATCCAAGGCATGAAAATTCACTTATGTTTTCTTTTCAAAGTGTTATAATTTTATGCCTAAAATTTAAATATATGATCCATTTTGAGTTAATTTTGATATATGGTATGAGGTAGGGGTTCATTTCATTCTTTTGCATGTGCATATTCAATTGTCCCAATATCATGTGTTAAAATTACTACCCTTTCCCCACTGAACTGGCTTGATATCCTTGGCAAAAATTAATTGACCATAAATGTAAGAGTTTATTTGTGGAATCTCAAGTCGATTCCATTGATCTATACCTTTATCCTTATGCAAATACCACACTGTCTTCATTATTGTGGCTTTGCAGTAATTTTAAAATTGAGAGATTTGAGAGACTCTGGACTCTGAGCAACAAACTGAAGGTTTTGGGGGGGGGAGGGTTGGGTGAACCTCGTGGTGGGTACTGAGGAGGGCACATATTGTATGGAGCACTGGGTGTGGTATATGAACAATGAATCTTGTAACACTGAAAAAATAAAATAAAAGTATTTGGGGGAAAAAATTGAGAGCTTTCAATACTTTGTTCTTTTTCAAAATTGTTTTGACTATTCTTAGTCCTTTGCATTTCCATATGAATTTTACAAACAACTTGTCAATTTCTACAAAACAAAACAAAAAGATGGCTGGGATTGGAGAGAAATTACATTGAATCTGTAGATAGGTTTGGGGAGTATTGTTATCTTAACAATATTAAGTATTTTGATCCATGAAGAGATAATGTCTTTCCATTTATTTAGGTCTTCTTTGATTTCTTCCAACACTATTTTGTAGTTTTCAGTATATAAGTCTTGTACTTTTCTTGAATTTTAAATATTTTATTCTTTTTGATACTATTATAAATAGAATTGTCTTCTTAATTTTATTTTTAGACTGCTTATTGTCACTGTATAGAAATACAATTAATTTTTTACACTGATGTTGTATTATGTAACCTCACTGAAATTGTTTATGAGCTTCAATAATTATCTTGTGGATTTACTAGCACTTTATATACACACAAGAAAATGCCATCTGTGAATAGAAATAGATTTATTTCTTCCTTTCTAATCTGGATGCTTTTATTTATTTTTCTTGCATAATTGCTCTCACTAGAACATTCAGCACAATGTTTAATAGAAGGAGTGTCTTGTTCCTGATCTTAGGGGAAAGGATTTTAGTCTTTCCCCCTTAAGTATGTTAGCTGTGGGGTTTTTGTACATACCTTTATCATGTTAAGAAAGTTCCTTTCTAATAACATACAGATGGCCAGCAGACACATGAAAAGATGCTCAACATCACTCATCATCAGGGAAATGCAAATCAAAACCACAATGAGACATCACCTCACATCAGTCCGAATGGCTAAAATCAACAACACAAGAAACAGGTGCTGGCGAGGATGTGGAAAAAGGGGAATACTCTTGCACTATTGGCAGGAACGTAAACTGTGGCAGTTCACTGTAGAAAACAGTATGGAGTTTGCTCAAAAAGTAAAAAATAGAGCTACCCTATGACCCAGCAATTGTACTACTAGGTATTTACTCAAAGAATACAAAATACTAATTCTAAGGGATACATACATGTTTATGGCAGCATTATCAACAATAGACAAATTATGGAAATGGACCAAGTGTCCATCAACTGATGAGCGGATAAAGAAGATGTGGTCTATATATACAATGGAATATTAATCAGTCATAAAAAAGAATGAAATCTTGCCATTTACATTCACGTGGATGGAACTACAGAGTATTATACTAAGCAAAATAAGTGAGTCAGAGAAAGACAAATACCATATGATCTCACTCATATGTGGAATTTAAGAAACAAACAAACAAAAATGAGCAAAGGGGGGCGCCTGGGTGGGTCAGTGGGTTGAAGCCTCTGCCTTCGGTTCAGGTCATGAGAAGGGCACGTATTGCATGGAGCACTGGGTGTGGTGCATGAACAATCAATCTTATAACACTGAAAAATTAAAATAAACATATTTGGGGAGAAAAAAAATGAGCAAAGGGAAAAAAAAGAGAGAGGGGTTTCTAGGGGAAACAGACTCTTAACTATAGAGAAGAAACTGATGGTTTCCAAAATGAAGGTGGGGGGGATGGATTAGATGGGTGATGGGTATTAAGGGGTGCACTTATGATGAGCACTGGGTGTTGTACAGAAAAGTTGAATTACTATATTGTACACCTGAATCTAATATTACATTGTGTGTTAAGTAACTGGAATTTAAGTACAAACTTTAAAAAATAAGTTTGTTTTTTTTTTTAAGATTTCATTTATTTGCCAGAGAGAAAGAGAGCACAAGCAGTGGGGGAAGCAGGTAGAGGGAGAAGGAGGTTCTCCACTAAGAAAGGGGCCCAATGCAGAACTTGGTCCCAGGACCTTGAGATCATGACCTGAGCCAAAGACAGACACTTAACCAACTGAGCCACCGAGGTGTCCCAAAAAGTTCCTTTCTATTTCTAGTTTGTTGACTGCTTTTATCATGACTGAGTATTGGATTTTGTTGAATGCTTTTTCTGCACTTATTAAGATGATCATGTGCTGTCTGTCCTGTTTTCTATTAATATGGTATATTACATTGATCGATTTTCATATGTTGAACCATTCCTCCATTCCTGAGATCAATTTCACTTGGCCATAGTGTATAATCCATTTTATATATTTGATTTGCTAGTATTCTGTTAGAATTGTTGTTCCTATATTCAAAAGAAATGTTGGTCTATTGTTTTCTTTTCTTGGGATATCTTTGTCAGGTTTTGGCATGAGAATAATATTGGCTTGAAAGAATGAGTTGAGTTGTTCCTTTGTGTCTAGTTTGTGGAAGAATTTGTGGAAGTTTGCCGTTAATTTTCTTTGAACATTTAGTAGAATTCACTAGGCCTAAGTGTTTCTTCGTGGGAATATTTTTGCTTACTAATTCAATTTCTTTGATTAATAAAGGTCTATTCAAATTTTTTATTTCTCTTGAATCAGTTTGTGTTCTAGGAATTTGTTGATTTTATCTGTTAACTAATTTATAGGCATATAATTATTCCCTTATAATCATTTTTATTTCCATAATGTTGTAATGTCCCTGTTTTGATCCTGGTTTATAAAGAATCTTATCTCTTTTTATTTCGGTAAGTCTAGCCAAAGGCTTATCCATTTGCTTCATCTTTTCAAAGAAGCAACATTTGGTTTTGTTGATTTTGTTGCCTTTTTCTATTGTTTTTCTATTTCATGTACTTCAGCTCTGAACTTTATTTTTTCCTTCTACAAGTTGCGGGTTTAGTTTAGTCTTCTCTTCTTAGTTTCTTATAGTCACAGGTTAAGGTATGGTTTTTTTCTTCTTCTTTTATAATATGGCATCTACAATTATACTTTTCCCTCTTCTCACTGCTTTAGCTATCCCCCATAAGTTTTAGTACATTGTTTGCATTTTCATTCATCTCAAAGTATGTTCTAATTTTTTTTGTAATGTCTTCTTTAACTCATTAGCCATTTAGTAGTGTATTACCTAATTTACACATTATTTGTGAATTTTCTAAGTTTATTTTTGTTCCTAATTTCTTTTTTTGTTGTTGTTCCTAATTTCTAATATCATTGCACTGTGGTCAGAGAACATACTTTGTATGATTTTAATTTATTTGAATTTATACAAACTTATTTCCCTTTAGTGAACACCATTACAGTGAATATCATGATGTCTTACATTAAACTTCCTAGCAGTATAGAGATTTAATGTTTATTGAACTAAATTAATAAAAAAATTGTCCCTGGACATCAGGTCTAACATAGTATCTTATAAAAATATGATAACCAAAAACTATTTTGAAAGATATGAAGATCTATGTTATAGACCCATGTTACCCAAACTTAACTTATAATCAGAATCTTCTGGGGAATATTTCTGAACTTGTGACCATACTAATGGAGTCTACTCTGTGTGATTCCACCCTTAGACCTACAGAATTAGAGCTCACTTCTACATATGCCACCAACAAATCAAGCAGCTACCCATTTCCCGCAAGAACACCACATTTTCCTTTTCATAAATATTGTCCTTAAAAGATTTGGAGTTATTTTTATTTCTAAATTGTACCAAATGATTTGTTAAATGCATAAAACTTATAGAATGTGATTCGAATTTGAAAGTAGACTATTCTGGGCTGAAGCATACCATCATAACATTAAAAAAATATTTATGTAGACCTTAAGAAAATTTTAAACAAATACATAAAACTGTTTCTTTCACAACTGAAAAGTAAGTTTATCACCACTGCCTTTACTGTGTTCATAAATAGAGAAATAATGATGAGAATACACTGAAGGAAAGTGAATACTGTTTGGGGACATACTTATTAAATAAAGTAAACAGAGCCCAAATTCTCTAGGCAAAATCTAATTTCAAATATTCTTCCCATTATCTCCTATACCCTTGAAATGCCCTCAAGCTCCCAACATTTTAAAGTTTGAGTATATCTTCTGTGGTGTATATATATACAGTGGAATACTATGCAGCCATCAAAAGAAATGAAATCCTGACATTTGCAACGATGTGGATGGAACTGGAGAGTATTATGATGAGTGAAATAAGTCAATCAGAGAAAGACAATTATCATATGACCTCACTGATATGAGAAATTTGAGAAACAGAGCAGGGGGTTATAGTGGGTAGGGAAGGAAAAAATGAAATAAGATGGGATCAGGAGGGAGACAAGCCATAAGAGACTCTTAATCTCACTGAGGTTTGCTGGGTGGTGAGGGGGTAGGGATAGGGTGGCTGGTTTATGGACATTGGGGAGGGTACATGCTATGGTGAGTGCTGTGAAATGTGTAAACCTGATGATTCATAGACCTGTACCCCTGGGGCAAACAATACATTATATGTTAATTTAAAAAAAAAAGAAAGAAATTTGCTCTCAAAAAAAAAAGTTTGATTATATCTTCTAGACTGTGTCTCAATCAATGTGTTTCAGGGTATCTCTCTTGCTTCTTTATTTAGAAAACAGTGATCACTTTATTCACACAACCTATTTTCCACCTTGAGAGAAAACATTGATTCTGCTTTCTTTCATTTTTAACCTATATTTCAGAAAAGGCTTAAAGATATGTAAATAAAAGAAATGATAACAGAATATAAAAAAAAATTTAGAGTCACTAGAAACAATTTTGTTTCCTCCACTCCTACCTCTAAGATGATAGATATGAAAATTATTCCCAAAAAGGAAATATGACGGTAGGCTTTCTCAGTATTTTGAAAAAGCCATCCTCAAGATTTTTCTGTCCTTGACTCAGATTCATATATGAGACACTTTCATGAGCATAGACACTGGTATAATTGCCTCTGAGTTGAGTCTGAACATTAAGCATAATTCTCCTCCAGCATTTGCAGACATCACTACTGATAATACCATATTTATGTGTCCCAAATCCAGTTGAGAATTGTTGCAATAGAAAGGAAAGATTGTTAGGATTTAGTACAAGCCTAATATGTGACAGCCTCTTCCACCTGTTACCCTATTTGAATTCGAACTTCTATAACTTCCAATTACCATTAACCATAAAAGACCTAAATTAGTTTTTATGCTACATTAAGTCCAGGATCATGTAACATATTTATCTCCAATAAGAAGAGGAGATAAATGAAACACAAGTTTTACTTAACAGCTGAGTTCTGTGTTTTGCCAAGGGACTCCTTTCTGGTACCATCCTTAGAACTTTGTTAAGTTTTTGTTGTTTTTACTTTTTAAATTTTGAAATAACATAGAATTGACAGGGGCAATCTCACAGAACTATGACAAAGAACTCCTTGGTATCCATCACCAAATTTTTCTATTTAGGTGTGACTCTTTATCTCATTTGTTTTATCATTCTCTCTCTCTCTTTGCCTCTAAATACTTCAGAGTATGTTTTCTAAAAACATGAGGAAATTTAACATAATACAATATTGTTTTCTAATTTTTAGTCCTTATTCATATTTCTCCAACTGTCCCAATAATTTCCTCTATAGCATTTTTCTCTTGGTCCAGGATCTACTTCAGGATCGACTCTGCACTTAGTTTTCATAACTCCTTAGCCTCTTTTAATGTTGGAATGAATCCTTAGCCCATCTTTGACTTTCATGACATTCACATTTTTAGTTTCTTTTTTTTTTTTTTTTGGTCAAGGAAGATGAAAATGTTTAGTTCTCCTCAATAACTTTTTAACATTGATTGATACTTCTTTATTAAGTGCTTTATATTCCTAAGATCTCTCATCTACAGTAGAATACAATACCAAGCAAATGAAATGTTTAAAAACTGGTCACATTTATCAATATTTTTAGAAGTGCAGTGGTATTAAGAATCAAATTTACAAAAAGTTCTGCCTAAGGCTACATTGATTGGTGTTTTGTTCATTGCCTGGAGACTAAACATATTGATCCAGTTTTCATTGTTTTATAATTAATGCAGAAGAAAGATGAAACTGAACAGGAATCAAAATATTACATGAACTCAAAGTATCCAGATTTCAAGGTCATTTGTTACTACACACTGATTGGAATGAAAATTCATAGGACTAAAAAGAACAAGAAAAAAATCATCCTGCCTTATAAAATACTTTAAAGAAGCCAAAAGAAGGTCAAAACATTGAGCTAGCTTCTCAGTCTAACAGTACAAGCTCAATATAAATATTTATTGGATGGATGAAAGAATAATGAAAACTACTCTGGGAGAGTGACAAAGCTAAGTGCTTTTAAATAAGACAAACACAAATTTTGTACCTGTGGCAGACACTGTGAGTGTCCTTGTCCTGGAGGTCACATGCAGCTTCGGGGGACAATTTCTGTACATAATGGTGACTTCCTCCTCAAGACCCTGTGTCTTATTGGGCAAGAGCCTCCTATGTCTGAGTGCAGGGCAGGCCAGAAAAACAGGGAAGTCAACACCCCCAGGGGCAAGCCCCAGCCATTGGGGGATGGGAGTTGGTGGATGAATATGCCACGCCCTTGCTTTCAGCAGGATGACAAGGTACCTTCTAAAGAGTCTCTCAGAATTATAAGCGGGATCAGCCTCAGTCATCCAGTGATAACCTGTTCATTAACGCACCTTTTACTGATCTGCCTCCTGTCCCTCTCTCATTTGTCAAGTGTGGGATCATTCTTGAAATTAACCACTGCAACCAAATCCTGTCTCAGTGCCAAAAGTGGTCTGTGGCAGCAGGGGGTAAGATGTGTTTAAGAACTGCATCACAGGACTACGCAGCTGGTAAAAAATATCCCATTCACATATGTGTTAGTATTCTCCAGAGAAATAGAGCCAACAGGATATATAAAAGAGATTTAGTACAGAAATTGACTCACACAGTTATGGAGGCAAGAAGTCCCACGATCTGCCCTCTGCAAGCAGAAGAGCCCAGAAAGTCAGCGTTATAATTTGTCCCAGTCTGAGGGTCTGAGAACCAGGCGAGCAGATGGTATAACTCTCTGTCTGAGACTGAAGGCCTAGAATGGGGGCAGGAGACCTTGTATAAGTCCCAGAATCTGTAGGATAGGGAACCAGGAGTTCTGATTGTCCAAATGCAGAAGACAGATGTCCTAGCTCAAGAAGAGAAAGAAAGAATTCACCCTTCCTCCACCTTTTTGTTCTCTTCCAGTTCAGAGGATTGGAGGATGCTGACCCATCTCCACACTGGTGAGGGCAGAGCTTTACTCAGTCTATTCATTCAAATACCAATCTCTTCCAGAAATCCTCACCAACACTCCCCAAAACACCTGGGCACGAGATGATGGCTCCATTGCTAAAAATTTCACTGAGCGTGACTTGAGGAGAAAGCCACCTCTAGTTCAATGATTACACATTTTCCTCACTTGAAAAGTATGAGGAAAGTAATGCATATAAGACAACAGGTTTGGCTGGTAATACCAGGATCCATTGATCTCCTGTAGAAGAACAAGTGTAATCAGTAGGAAAGCAAGCACAGCCTAGACTCAAACTCTGGATCTGAGAGTTAATGTAGCCGAGCTTCAAAGAAGATTATTCAGCCAAGACAGGTTTGTTATACCAAGATTAGGGCCCTAGTTGAGAAAACCTGGGACCCTAAACATCTGACAGGATGTTTGACTGAATATCCTTAGGATAAAGAAAAGAGCAACACTGGCTCTTCAAAGCCTCCTTAACCCTCAGAGTCTGCATAGGTGGCTGGCCCTTCCCTGTTAAAAGTTAGAAGCATTGCCAAGCAAGAAGATACTGCAGGATTCTCTCCCATACAAGAGAACAGATGCCCGTATTGGAAGTTACCTCTACTTCCTTTTCTGGCTTCCAGGCCAATAAACAGGGTTAAATTCCAACATAACACATCTGGGGACATGACGGGTTTGATAAAGAAGGAAACAGCTTACCCACCCAAAAGCTACAAGCATTAGTTAGCAAGTCCCAGCAGGAGAAAGGGGAGTCCCCATTAGATTAGTTTTTTATGGTCTTGATCTAGGAGGTCAGAACATAAACTGATTTGACTTAAGGGTACTATCTTAGGGTATAAGATTTACCTCCCTGTCAAGGACACTAGGAAAGAAAGGAGACTCACTACTAAGATGACTCTCAGAATTCAGGAAATAGCAATAAGGTAGATTCTTTGCAAGATAATACTTTAAAATTCAAACCCCATCTTCCCTAAATTATTCTAGACCAATAGCTAGTGGCAAGCCTCATCATGACCTGAATGAGAATGTACAGTCCCTGCCGTGGGAGGAAAGAGACCTGGCTGACATGTATCAAATGAGCCAGGATAACATACATGGGAATAGACCTTGAGGGTACTGGACTGAGGTGTTGGAGGATATGTGGGATAGGGGAGAACTGACTGATACAGGGGCACTCTCCCATGACTCAGGATATAAATCTTGGCAAGGACAGCTAGTACCAGGCTCAATTACACTGCTTGAATTTCTTACCAGTAAAATGAGGTAGAGATGCCAGGACTTCCTTGGCAGAGAGTGAGAAAGCCGCCAGAAGAATCAGAGTGGACATGTAAGAATGGATTGATATCAGAAAACCAGAGGACTCGCTAGCTTACAATATTTCCTGAGAGCACCCAAGGGGCACTTCCTTCATCAAAACAAGGTAGACTGGCATGCCTGGGTGGCTCAGTTGGTTGAGCAACTGCCTTCGGCTCAGGTCATGATCCTTGAGTTCCGGAATCGAGTCCCACATCGGGCTCCCAGCTCCATGGGAAGTCTGCTTCTTCCTCTAACCTTCTCTCCTCTCATGCTCTCTCTCACTTTCTCTGTCTCTCAAATAAATAAATAAAATCTTAAAAAAACAAACAAACAAGGTACACTGTACCAGGGAAGAAAGCATCACCATTGTTGAGAGACCCCGAACACTTATAGGCCAGGGCTATTGTTATTTTACCAGGCTCCCCGGTGGCAACAGGATGAGAAGATTCTGGAATATCAGAGATCTAGTGGAAGAATATAACCATCAGAGACAAGGCAGATATAATTTCCATAGTGGAAAGCAATATCAGAATGTCAACTGAGGCCTTGATGTGCAGAGATCTATGGTGATGGCCAAACAAGCATGAAGTGAGACAGATGGGCAGCTACTGAGAGTACTACTTGACTTATTTCACCAAAAGAGATCAAAAGTGGGTGAGCAGAAAGCTTATGCAACCTGTAGTGTGGAAAATCATGAACTCTCACCCAGTTTGCAGACCTGAGTCAGTGCTCAGGTCCAGAGAGGGCTCTTGTCCCTTTGAGGAATGACTCTGCAATGCCACCGTGTAAGTATACACAATAATTATTCCCCAGTACTTTCCCAAAGAGATATTAGGAAAGTAATACCCAGATCTTTCAAGGGCTATTATCTATAAAATGGAGCTGACTTTAATAAGGGGCAAATGCCATTATGTCTCCCTATTAGAGTGAGGCACATGGAGGCCAGATGACAGAAGCCTATGTACGTGACAGTGGATCTGATGAACCCACACCTTCATCTTGTTCTTGGTCTCTGAATACCTGGTTCCTGAATACACAATCAAAATGGACATCATGCAGGTCCCTTATACTGATGACATTAGGTTAATAGACATGAGGAGTAGGAAAAGGCAAATTTTCTCTTTTTATGCCTGGGAAAGATATATTCATGTCAGAGAGTATGAGAGGGCTATTAATCCCCCAAACACCAAGGGGCCTTTTCTATCAGAGAAAGGAGTACCATAATCTGACAGCATGTTTGGAAAATCTTTTCTAAGGTGAAAGATAAGTCATTGCACCTTGTACTTCCTACCACTATGAAAGAGGCATGGCCCTTCATTGGCCTCTTTGGATTTTAGAGACAGCATCAGTCATATCTGGAAATATAGCTCCAATCCTTTTGAGAGTATGCAATTTTGAGTGGTGCCCAGAGTAATAAAGGGCCCAGCAAAACATTTAGGCTGGAATATAAACTCTCTTGCCACTCAGGCTCCATGACTCAGCAGATCCCATGAGACAGTAGTAAGAGAAGGATCCCATGCAGAGCCTCTGCCAAACCCCAAGAGAACATCTCAGCACAGACCCTCTCAGAGTTCTTAAGCAAGTCCATGTAGTCTGAAGCAGATAAATGCTCTCCATTCAAAAACCGGCTTTAGTCATGCTGCTGGGTAGAATGAGTACCTGGCTATGGGACAATAGATGACTAAACCAGAGCTTTCCAGTCATGACCTGGGAATATCAGATTCTCAAAGTCATAAATTTAGATATGAGCAGAAGAAATCAGTTGTTGGATGAGAGAGGTATATTTGGGTTCAGGTCCACAAGGCAGAAGTGTGAGACATAAACAGCTGTCAATGGCCTTGACCTATGTGTTACCTACCCAGTTGCATCAATGCTTCTCTCGGCTCACACCTATAGCATTGTTGGACGTTCCTTATTACAAGATCAGAGGAAGAGGAAGATACTCAGGCATGGTTCATAGACGGGTCAGCTCAATATGCATGATGTTATGAGCAGAAAACATTGATGCTGCATTAAAGTCTCATGCCAAGGTAGCCTTGACAGACAGGAGTGAGAGGAAATCTTCCCAGCAGGCAGAGCTTCTAATGGTTCATTGGATCATTGACCTTGGATGAAGGGAGACACGGCCTGAGGAAAGGATAAACTCATGGGCAGTTGCAAATGACTTGGTTGATTGCTCAGGGATCTGGGAAAAGCAAGATTAGAACACTGCAGACCAGAAAGTCTGGGGAAAAAGCATATGGATAGATCATTAGGAGCAGCTACAAAGTGTGCAGATTTTTCTTTCTCATGTTAGTGTCTTGTATGTGCCCATTCACCTCAGAGGAGGAACAGAACAATCTGGTGGATGGATGACTCACCCAGTGGGTATTGGCCAGCTTCTTCCTTGGCCACCCCAGTGCTTGCACAACAAATAAGCCCGTGAACAGGGTAGCTCTGGTGGCAGGGATAGTGGCTACATTTAGGATCAACAGCACAGACTTCCTCTCACCAAAGAGATCTTCCTCCTGTCAGCAACAGCAACCAGCGAGGGACCCCCATGAAGGAAACCAACAAGCCACATGGTAGTGGTAGCAAGTTGATTATGTCAATTCCTTCCACCCTGGAGAGGGGGCAGTACTTCTTCTTTTTGAGATTGATCATTTATTCCAGGAATAGTTTTGCCTTCCCAGGACACAGTCCCTCTGCCGGTGCCATTATCTGAAGGCATGATAAATGCCTGAGGTACCAAATGTCTGAGGTGCCAACGACAGAGCCAATATAATACCTCCTCACGTCAAAGAACTCATTTTATGATGAAGAAGGCAGGGCACAACAATGAGCATGGATCCACTGATTCTATAAAGCCACACCTTCACCTGGAAGCTGCTGGCCTAATGGAACATTGCCATGGCCTCTGGCTTAAAGATAACACCTTTCTGGATTGGGTGATATTCATGTTTCAAAATGTAATATGTATGTTGAGCCAAAGGCCATCATGTCATATCGTCCTCAGTAGCTAGAAGATATGTGTGGAAACCAAGGGAAATTTTTTTTTTCCTTAACCATCATTTCCAGGGACCTACTTGGGAAATGCATGCTTCTGTTTCCTGAAACATTACACTCTGCTGATTTAGAGGTCCTTGTTCCTAGAGAAGGTGGGAATGACAGACCTTGACCAAAGCACATAGTAAAGTTCCCATCAAACCTAAAATTACATTGACCATTTGGTTCATTTGGGTTCCTCCTACCTGTACACCAGTGGTGGGAAAAAAGGAGTAATATACTAAAAAGAGTAATTGACTCCATCATAAGAGACTAAGGTTGCTGCTACAGAAAAAGGAGGGCAGGTAGGAGTATTCACTCAGGCACTTAGTGCTTCCCTGCATAATGATACCTACAGCAGTGATGGAATGACAAGGATAAAGTAACCAAGGACTCAGACCCCTCAGGGATGAAGATCTGAATCACTCCACTGAGCAAGCTCCCTAGGCCCCCAGCAAAAGTTTTGGCCAAAGGTGAACAAATCTAAAATGGTGGTAGGGGAGGATGATAATGATTATCATGACGGTCCTGGGGGCAAACTGCAGCTGATAGAATCAAATGAATTTAATGTGGAACACAAGCAGATCTAGAAAATGCGGTGGGTGCCCCACCCACAACCCCTCAGCCCACCTCAAAGTGAGATGTACCTTCATTGTGACAATCACTGTACAGGCCAATGACTCCATAGCTTGACCATCTGGATATCCCTGGGGCAGGACCATCTTTTTGTGGCCCCAGGAGTGGACTCTGCCTGTGCACGGGGCAGGCTGAAAGTACCAGGGTGTTCATGCTCCCAGGAGATGTCACCATCTGATCAGGAGTGGGAGTTTTGGGATAAATAACCCAGCTTCCTTGACCTTTGATGGGACAAGTGTAAGGTATGTTCAACACATTGAGCTTGAGCCCTGGCCATCCATGGTGGGGAATCACTCATTAATGCATCTTCTAAGTTTTCCTCTCTTCCCTGTCTCACTCCCTCACTATGCTTCCTGGCATCACCTCTTAAACTGTTTGTGCCCAAATTCTTGCCTCAGGCTCTACTTTTGGTGGAATCTAAAATAATATAGTACCTGAGTAAAATGAAATAGCAGAATTCGTAGAGTTGGTAATTAGGATCAGAAATACCTAGTGTACTCTAGTTGAAAGTTTTATTGAAACTGCCCCCTGATTTTAAATGTATTTATTTATAAAACATAAAATTAGAAGGAAAAGAGCTATGCTGGAGCTTCTATTTGGGAGACAACAAATTTTTCAAAAAATGAAATCCTTGAAATATTAGATAAAATATTAACACCATTCTTTTAAATGTATAAATAAAATCACAAGAAAATGTGAGAAAGATACAGGAACTGAAAGCAAAATGAAATCTGAAAACCTGAATAATTAGGAGGTGAAACTGGCTCTGGGATAAGAAAACCCAAGAGACTGAGAGCAGAAACAAATGCAAAACTTCTCTGAAGGGAATGACTCGCAATCCTGGCCATACAAGCCCCACAGATACAGCCTTGTCAAAAATGAACTCATAAGTCAATATTTAAAAACCTCAAGCATGGGGCGCCTGGGTGGCTCAGTGGGTTAAAGCCTCTGCCTTCGGCTCAGGTCATGATCTCAGGGTCCTGGGATTGAGCCCCACATCGGGCTCTCTGCTCAGCGGAGAGCCTGCCTCCCTCCCTCTCTCTGCCTGCTTCTCTGCCTACTTGTGATCTCTCTTTCTGTCAAATAAATAAATAAATAAAATCTTAAAAAAAAAAAAAACCCTCAAGCATAACAAGTCATCATGAAGAGGGAGAGCTCAGGAAAGTTCAGATCATTGTTAGGTAAGGACTACAAAATATCTATGTTTAAAAGAAACAGGAGATGAATCAAAATCAAAGCATGGTACAAGGTACCATAATAATATTAGACATTTAAAATAGAACTAGGAATGGATAAAATATTCAGAAGGTGGATTAAACAATAGACTAGCTATGGCTGACAAGAGGGTTCAAGACCTAGAATATAAATCTGAGGACATTAAAAAAGAAGCCACCAGAGAGAAATAAAAAAGTTGGAAAACAGAAAAGAGAACTTAAGAGATATAAAAGTGATCATGAGAAGATACAAGGTATGTCTAAGAAAAGTTCCAAGAAGAGAGGGCAGGGAGGTTTGAGAAGAGACAATATTGTGAAATGTTTTCAGAAAGTAATAAAGACAAAAATCATCAGATTCAGAAGCGATCATGAATACAAAATAAAATAAATCCAAACCTAGGCAATTGCATAAAATTCACAAAGGATCAAAAAGCCAATCTGAGGGGGAATAAAGGAGTATTTATAAAATGACAATTAGATTGACAGCAGACTTCTCAAAGCAATATTAGAAAGTAGAATGGGGGCAGTAATTTTATCCATATGTTGAAAGAAGTCAACATGGATCTTTATATTCCACTAAATTATTGATCAAGAACAAGACTTTTTTCGATAAGTGAATCTGGGCTTTCCACCAGCAGACCCTCATTTCTAAAGGACATAATTTAGGAAAAGAGAGACTGAACACAAAAGGGAGTAATGACATAGGAAAGGAAGATGAGCAAAGAAACTGGTAAACATGTGGGAAAATGTAAAAACTCTGACCATATAAGTCATCATTATAACATCATAATCACTACTTTATGGATATAAACAAGAGAGAGCTAAAACACTAGATGATAGGGGGACCTGGATGGCTCAGTCAGTTAAGCCACTGACTCTTGATTTTCGGCTCAGGAGGTAATCTCAAGGTCATGGGATGGAGCCTGGCTTTGGCTCCACGCTCAGCAGGGAATCTGCTGGAGATTCTCTCCCTTTGCCCCTCCACCCACTCACTCTTGCTCTCTCTCTCTCTCAAATAAGTAAATCTTTAAAGAAAAACACTAGAGGATAAAACAAGCATAACTAGATGTAGGTAATAAAAACCAAACTGTTCTGTGATCTGTGTCGTATTCAACATAATGTAATGGATCACCATCAACTCAATAAGAAAAATGCAGCAACCCACAGAAAAATGGGCTTAATAGAAAAGATGTAAGCACACACTTCACATTAAGAAGAGATCCAAATGGCCAGCAAATTTATGAAGAGGTGTGGTCCTTTATTACTCAGCAGTAAAATGCAAATTAAAGCTGCAATATAATGCCACCAGAAAGTTAAGTGACAATCATGCATCAGTGAGGATGTCGAACACAGAGCTTTCATACACTGTTTGTGGAAGTATAAATCACTACCACCAACTTCCAAACCACTTTGGGAAACCACTTAGTAATATCTACTATAGCTATACATACTCAAACCCTATGATCCAGCAATTCCACTCCTAGGTACATGCTCAACAGAAATGTGTCCATATGTTACGAAGTGATCTGTGCAAGAAGGTTCATAGAATCAATCACCGTAATCTGGAAATAGTCCAAGAGTCCATAAACAATAGAATGCATAAATAATGGCATATCCATATCATGGAATGCTATCCAACAATCGGAACAAAGGGGACAAGGCTCGCAAACATAAGGTTGACTGAAAAGAGGCACAAATAACTACCTGCTGGATAATCCCATTAATATAAAGTTCAAAAGTAAGCAAAAGTTACTCTATACTTTTAGAAGTTACGTTCATCATTATGCTTTGGATAAAACATGGTAGGAGGTATTAAGGAGCATAAAAGGGTCTTTGGGGATTTTGGTAACATTCATATTATTTACCCAGGTGCTAGCTAAACAGTTTGTGAAAGTTCACTGGGACATATACTTTTAAGTTTTGCGCTTTTCTGTATCACACTTCAATAAAAATATATTTTTTAAATTGCCCTAATGAACACCAGCAACAAAAAGTTAGAAAAGGTAATTTTTTCAAAGGTACCATTTATAAGCTTCCTAGGAATGTATCATCCAAAATACTAAGAACTTTGTGGAGAAAGTAATAAATTTTTATTGAAAAACCTCAAAAATAGCAGGAACAATGGAAAGAAAAAAGGGTCGTGAGTAAGAAGACTAAATGTCATAAGGATGTCACTTTTTTCCAATGTTATATATAGTTAATGCATAATTCTAATCAAAATCCCAAATTTGTTGGGGGTGGTAGAGGACTTGAAAAGCTGATTCTAAAATTTAGGTAGAGGATCAAAGAGACAAAAATGGCCAAGTCAATTTTGAAGAACAAAGTGGGAGGGGTTTTTCATAGCAGATAATAAATTTCACATAAAGCTATGGCAGTCAAGAGAATGTGGTATCAACACACAGAGACACCAATTGGCCCATACTTAGGAAAAGATGCTGGCACTGCATTGAAAGATCAATCACAAGTCTGTTGTAAATTAAATAAAAAATTCAAGGAATACATACATCAAATGTTACAATTCCTTGCTTTAATAAAAATTTTCAATTAGCTAACCAACAATCTCAATAATTTCAAGCAAGAGGGCTTCTATACCATACCTGTTATCTGGCCTATAAATGTCAATTGAAAATAGTATATTCTGGGGCACCTGAGTGGCTCAGTCAGTTAAGCATCTGCCTTAAGCTCAGGTCATGATCCTGGAGTCCTGGGATCAAATCCCACACCGGACTCCTTGCTCAATGGGGAGCCTGTTTTTCCTTCTCCTTCTGCTGCTCCCCTTGCTAGTGCTCGCTTTCTCTCAAATAAATAAATAAAATCTTAAAAAAAAAAAAAAAGAAAACAGTATATTCTGAACCCATGTATTGAATAGCTCACATGAGCCAGGATTTATAGAAAACACAGGGAACAAAAAGAAACTTTGACTGTGGTCCTTACCTTCAGGGAGCCCATGCAATGGTATACCAACTCACGATACCAACTCATGATTAATTAAAGACATTCTCTTTCTTCTCATGTTGACTGATCACTTCAGGAAAATAAAGGCACAGAGTAATTGAAAGAGGAAGTAGACCCAATTCTTGAACAAATTTCTCTCCTCATTCTATTTCTAATTTGCAAGGAAGAGCATTGCATCCCTTTAGGGAAGATCCTTCCAACCCCCGTAGGCTGCCCCAGTTTTTCTTCAGATACATTTAACCAGAGATGACTTTGAACCTCTGATCCCCATTCTTCTCATAACATCCCCTCTGGATGGCTGCCCTGGATGCTGGCGATTTTTCTAGTTGTTGATGGATGATCCAACAGGTTCAGCCATCTTCCTCCTTCAAAGTCCCAGATCTCTTGCGAACCTTTCCCAACCATCTCCCCATAAGACCAAAAGCACTACAAATTATGAGAAAGGGAAGAGGGGGACAGAGTGCCTACAAATACAATATGTTTGGAATAAAAACATTGGCCACTAGCGATCTGTTGGCAAAAGCAAATTCATCCCATCAGTGCCAAATAAAGACATTTTGACAAGCACTGTTGCCATCTGTTGAGCCGTCTTTATTCAAATTGCTCTTCATTATACAGAAGGGTGATCTTAGAGAACCAGAACCCTAGACACACCACTTCAGTTATTTCAATCCATTCACCCTTTGGCGCCCCCACTCCTCAGCATGAGTATGCAAACACACTGCTTTGGGAGGAATTACTATGCTAGAGAGGTCTCTCCACATTATGCTATCATTTCAGCTAAAATAAAAATGAAATCACCTAGGATTTCGATTCAGTTGGCAAAATACTATGCATACAAAAAATGTATCTAAAGAGGAACATGAACAAATTCAGAGAAGTAAAAGAACATCAGAGCTTTTCCTCTATTTGGATTTTACTTCCTATGGGGAAAAGCCTGGGACTGTGTTGCTTTTAACCCTTTCTTACTCTTTAACTTCAAGATATTCTTTTTACACCATCCCCAGTGTGTGTGTGTGTGTGTGTGTGTGTGTGTGTGTGTGTGTGTACCTGGTCCATGTCTACTATTAGATTGGTATGCTCATATTTCACAATTTTATGGTTCTTTTAATGTGCACTTAGAGGTCTATTGAAATCCCAAAATTCCAACAATAGTAACAGCAAGATTATTCCCACAATACATTGTTAGTTGGTGAAATACACATAAGGAGGGAATTCTAATTGTTGGATACTTCCTGGTAAAATCAGGAAAGTGCCAGCATCAAGACTTGTGGAATGGATGTCGACAGCTAGGAAGAAACTTCTGGAGCCCATAAAGGGCTATTAAGAAAGGCTGAATTCTCATAAATTGCTGGTGGGAGTGTAAATGGATATATCCATTTTGGAAACTGTTAAAATATACAGCATTTCCACTCCTAGAACTATGCCAGTGC
Organism: Nasua narica; assembly: GCA_028533885.1. Classification (NCBI taxonomy): domain Eukaryota; kingdom Metazoa; phylum Chordata; class Mammalia; order Carnivora; family Procyonidae; genus Nasua; species Nasua narica. Next base: position 60,886,626 of record CM052807.1, on the reverse strand, counting down.
TTACAAGCACATGTGTACCATGAGATGAATACAAGACTACTTACTGCAGCATTGTTTGTAATGGAATAAAATGAAAACCATTCAAATGTCCATTAACTGGAGAACGCATAAATGAAATAAATAAAATGAGGTATAGTCATATAATAATCTTAGCAATAAAAGTGGAAAAAAACATGTTACATAAAACAAGGGTGTATATTACAGGCTCATGTTGGGCAAAGAAAGTTAAAAATGGAGGAATACATATGGGATGTTTCCATTTATGTAAATATCACAAACAGGTGAAATGAATGAATCATGATAAACTAATGAAATGAGCAGCGGTGGAGCAGAGATAGTGTCTGGGATCTTAGAAGTACCTGGTGCTTTTTGGGTGCTTGACAATTTTCTCTTTCTTGACTGGCTAGTGGTTTAATGGATATTTACTCTGGGATCATTCATTCAGCTGCACATTTATGTAATAGGCGTTGCTTCCTCAATAAAATGTTTTAAAAGAAGTAATGATACATCCCCAGTACTTTTGATGTGCAAAGAAGGCATTATGTGAAAAATATCAACAATTCTGAGTCAGAAAGATTCAGAAGAGGTGGACTCTGAATATGAAGTTTTCAAAGTATCGCAAGCAATTTATTTGGTTTATATGTTCCTCTTTATATAAGCACAAGAGGGATGTATGATTAAATTCTCTATGTAAATAACACTTAAAGCGCTCTTTTAATAAACATCAATTTAAAATTCTAAGTAATAAGAAACCATAGCGACACAGTTTGACAGTTTTTTCCTTAGTGGTACATAAAATAAAGGTGCATTTTACAATCAATGGTAACTTAGATAGGGTGAAATATACTATAAAGGCGATTGTCTAGAAATTGAATGTATCCAATCACAAGGATTTGAACACAGTGAAATTAGGGAGTTGGCACAAGTGTAAAGAAATGTCTAAGCAGTGGCCACGTACCTGGGAAGCTGAGTCAATGTTAGCTGTAAATAACGTAATCCCAGCACGTCTTCACTTGTATGGTGATTAAGGAAAATGACAGTTAAGCATAAAGTCCAAGCAGAGAGAATAGGAGTTTAGAAGACAGATTAAACGAGAGCTGCATAGCTGCTGTTGGTTTTTCATTTCAAGTTAGCCTGGGGGAGTTGTTCGCCTCAAGTCTCCCAATTTGGGTTACTTGCAAGTACTAGTTATGAGTATCAACCAAGTATCTCTATCTTCCTCTCGCCCACTAGTATTTTGTTTCTAAGTTATCTGTGCACCTGTATTCTCCTCCCTACTTGACCACAGGGAGGGATGGTCATATTTCTCTTGCATCTTCTGTGGCACCCAGCAAGTGCTGAAGATATGATAAGCAGTCAATAAATATCCCCCCCGAGGAAACACTTCTGCATTGCAACCTCTAAATTCAAATGAGCATGACCCAAATGCTTTTTGCCAAAGATGTCAAAGGGAAGCTAAAGAGCTCCTATTTTTAATTCACCTTCATTGATCCTAAGCACCATAATTCTATTCCTGTAACACCTAGCTGAAACCCATCTGCCCAGTTTATCCTGTAGGTATGGCCGGGGTGAAGATGTAGCTTTAATGCAGAGTTCATAGACTCTGGGCCTCAGGTGCTAACTTGGATAGGACTCCCAATCTCTTACAAAGTCCCTACCACCACAGCGGAGTTTCTGGGCATTTCCAGTAGGTGGCTCACCTCCGCTCAGTAACAAATCCAGGCTTCCTGATTGCTACTGCCTCTCTTTTTCTTATCGGGGTGCATCTTCCAGCCAACTCTATGTTTGCTGAGGGCTCCCTCTCCTCTTACAGAAGGGAGACCCATGTTTCAGAAGGTTCTCTTGGAAAGGAAGCAGATTCTTTTAAAGAACTATAAAGGCCAAGCTGCCAGTGCACTAAAGTCTCAGAATTTAGAGAAAACAGCCCTTTCAAATCTTACTCTGCCCACCCTCTTCACAATAGTCTCTGGAAATCCTTCCGCTAGGGGGTTGGGCTTAGAGACCAATCCCCAAAATGCACTCAGAGATGTCATGAAAATTGCCTCTCCCTTTGGACTTGATAGGGTCCCTGGGGGAAGAAAAAAAAAGTCTGTTCGGAACTTTTTAACAAAGGTTTTCTTTAGTATCACCAAACTGTCACCTAAATTATGTACAGGCCACGTTTAGGCAACAAGCTTGGGCCATGGAAACCTGAGGAAGGTAAAAGGGCCCGCGGTGACCACGGGACTGAGTGCACACAGGCCCGTCGGGCGACCCACCTCAAAAGAGCCACAAGCCCTAACTGATCAGCGGGCTGCTGACGACCGGGCACAGGTACCAAGAAAGGAAAAGTCCATGCGTTCCCAGGCCTCCTCACTTCCCCCCTTAGCTACAGCAGCCCACCCCCACCACTGCCCCAGGGCAGACAGTCACTCCCTTGCTCCCTTGCAGAGGTTTCAATAAACTTCCATCTCCTTTGTTCCGACTTGGGTGAATTCTCTCACCGCCCACAACACTGGCCTCCACCCCGTCAGTGTGCCCCACAAATGAGTTAAACCCGTAATCCTTAAATACACAGCTGGAGGGGGCAACTTGACTTTAAATTAGCAATTTCGATTTGAGTGTTTTGCTTGACAGTAAAAATGACTTCTGTTTCTATGTATTTGGAGGACTGGCAGGTTACCTGTATTTTGAGGGGGTGCAGCCTGTCTACTCAAACTGAACTGGCCCCTGGTTAGAGAACCGGAAGGCCATTTTTCCAGACAGCTGGGAGCATCTGGCAGGGCTGCTCCTGCTGCTCTTGCTAAGTCACTTAGGGGTGTTTTGCTTGGGTTTTGCTCGTGTCTTCTAGTTTACGCTTTCTGTGTAAAAGCCCATTCGTTCGGATCTGCATGTAGTTTCTTTTCTTCAATCAAAAAAGTCAGTGGTTATTCAGTCATACACCACTCCTTACTGGATCTATCGTCTCGGCCTGACCTCTCCAGAAGGCTCTGGAGAGGTCATAGAAACAGACTTCTCTTGGTAAGCCATCAGGTAGTTTGCCAGGCACACCCAGGCATGACAGAACTCAGGAGTGGACACGGTTTATGCCAAAGCTATGATCCTCTCCTCAGTGAGTCAAGACACGATAGAGAAGGGCATTTCCAGTAGGTGGTTATTTCAACCAGCTTATTTCCTATCAACTATTATATTCAAAAATACACTTCAACGACATTCTGTGTTAGAAATGTATTGAGTCAAAGGTATCATAAATGTCAGAGAAGTAAGTAGTACAAAGAGGACAGTTTCTCTAATAACCTAGGGATTATTGTATGACACTATACCTTTCTGCCTCTTTTTTGGCAAAGTGTATTTTTCAGGTAAGGAAAGTAATACCTGCCATTGGCAATATTCCATGATAGAGACTTGCAATGGATAAACACTATTATTTATGTGGCTTTGAAGTCGCTCATACTTATATTCACATTGTGCGTTAAATACGGTTTTTGAATTGAGGCACATAAGGACTTAGACGAATGTGGACTGTGTTGACATCATGGAAAGCTCAAGAAGGCAGACTGAAGCAGTGTTCACAGAGTTGTGTACATGAAGCTGCATACGCCATCCTTAACGCTTAATATTTTTTTATTGTTCTAGAATAATAGTTGATTGCCATTTGTTTCAGTGGGTTAAAGCATTATAGCAGATCATACAATAAATCTACCAGCATCATTAGTTGAGAAATTAAGCAGGAATTAGATATGGTAAGTATACAAAGGAGGCTGTTCTGAAATTTGGCCCTAAGAGACTAGAGTTTTTCATTTTGTTTTTAAATTGGATTTTCTAAGCCCCAAAGTCAAATGAATTGACCCTCTACTCCCCTCTACTGGAAGCGATTGGTACTTTTAGACCAAGAGTGGCCTGAAATATGGTTTAAAAATCCCCTTGCTGAGGTGTGATAAATTATTTTGAGAATTCCAACATTCTCCTCTGGCTTTCAACTGTAATTTGCCGATGCTTGTTATCTTACTTTCATAATTTCTTCATAAACTCTGAGAAAGCACTGAACAATTCATCTCTGACTTAAAATTCTTATTAAAACTTCATATCGAAGAAAAGATAAAAATTTTTAACTCTGATTAGATGAGTACACTAAGAATTCACTTACTTTTTTGGTTACTATACTAGCTCAATGAGATGACATATCATGATTCATCTGTTTTAACAGACTTCACCTAAGGAACTCAAATAGCTTTGCAGGTGTATCTAACTAAGCATGCCATTTCCTTCTCCCTTCTTGCTCTCTGCCTCCCACTTTCCCATTCTGCCCTCATCCCCCCTCCTGCCTCTGTCACCCCTCAGGTCAGTTTCTATGCACCTTTCCAGACAGCGACCACCACTTAAATCACTTCTAAATCAAGCAGAAAGCACAGGTTAACATCTTTACTAAATGGCTTAGAGAGTAGAGAAAAAAACTTGGCACCAAACCATATACAGGCTGGTTGGGTTTAGAAATTTTAATCTTCTTAGGGCATTTCAGGTAATTCTATGAAAGTGTTCTATAAAGAAAAGGTGTGCAGGACTAAGACCTCCATTTTTACCTCTTCATTTCAAACAAGCCCCTTGCGATCATCCACGGCCTACAACAGCCATCCCAGACCTACGAGTCAGGACAAATGCAGAGCTTTGCTGAACCCACCAACTCCTCTTTTATGGCATGTTTGGCATCTTCCTGACCTTGTGCTTCCCCCAGCCAGCCTCCTTGCTTCGGACCAGTTGGGTTGTAAGCAGGAGGCCATAGGGGTGCAGACTCAGAAGCCTACACAATGAGCTGCTCCTTTCGCCAGCATATCCAGCAGGAAGTCTATTCAAAAGTATGCCCTGGGGCGCCTGGGTGACTCAGTTAAGTGCCTGCCTTCAGCTCAGGCCATGATCTCAGGGTCCTGGGATGGAGCCCCGAATTTGGGGCTCCCCGCTCAGCGGGTAGCCTGCTTCTCTCTCTCCCTCTGCCCCTTCCCCTGACTCCTGCTTTCTCTCTATATATCAAATAAATAAATAAAATATTAGGAAAAAACCCAAAAGTACGCCTTCTAATCCCCACCCCGCCCTAGATCACTACCAAGTACTCTGGCTTTGACTAATCATTGTATATACAGCGTCTTCATTACTAAAAGCTTTTTTTTTAAAGATTAGGTTATATGATATAGAATTAAATTCATGAGATTAACCTACCCAGGTGGCTTTAGGGGAATTAGCTCTATTACTTAATAGTCACATATTTTTTTTGACTGATCTCAAATTATCTACTGCGAACTCTCAGTGCTTTGGATGAGCAGAATGGCTCAAAGACTTAGAAGAATTCCCTATAAAAGACAATAGGGATTCTGGAAAAGGGCTCTGCATGCTCATTCATATTTAAAATGTCCCAGAAAGGGGCGTCTGGTGGCTCAGTGGGTTAAAGCCTCTGCCTTCAGCTCAGGTCATGATCTCAGGGTCCTGGGATCAAGCCCCACATAGGGCTCTCTGCTCAGCAGGGAGTCTGCTTCCCCCTCTCTCTCTCTGCCTGCCTCTCTGCCTACTTGTGCTTTCTCTCTCTGTCAAATAAATAAATAAAAATCTTTAAAATGTCCCAGAAAAAGGCAACACACAGTTTAATGCTAAGATGCAGCTTAAAGCATCTCTGAAAATTTCAAGACTTTATTTTATAACTATTCCTTGCCTCTAGTTAGAAAGATATTAATTTCTGATGATTTCTATTAGAGGCTAGAATAAGGAACTTTAAAGAAAAAAAGGGAGACCTCTTTTTCACTTCATGGAAATTTATTCTCCACATTACAGTCAGAACTGCTTCTCTAAAATGCACCTTGGTCTTGTCAGTCCCTGTTGAATTCCTTCAGCGGCCACCTCTTGTGCATACCTACCTTGTTCACCTAAATTCTTAGCTCCTTGGGGTGTTTCTCACACATACTAATGTTGGATGGATGCAGGGATGGCAAGATGGATGGATGGGCAGGAGGATGGATGGAGAGGTGAAACACAGGGTGGATGCGACTAGCAGACCCCAGCTTCACACAGGATTTGGCCACAGCCATTGGGGAGACTCTCCCAATTCCCCTAATGAAACAAGTATAAAGAAAGAGAAAGATGAAACCTCACAATGCCATGAATTAATATTTAGAAGCAATCTAATTGTGTTCAGGAAAATATACCCAAGTTTTCTTCCTGACAGAATTAGACTTCACTGAAGGAAAGAGTGTACTCGAGACAAGCAGATGCATCCTTACTAAATCAAAGTCCACGAACAAGGTATTCAACTCCAGTTCAGTGGGAAGAATTGCAGGGAGGAGGAGAAATAAATTAATAAAGATAAGAGCTGATTTGGATTAGTTAGCCTAAAGCCAGCAGACTGACTGAACTGTATATCAATAAATCCAAGAGTTGGTTCTCCAAAAGACTAATAAAATAATTATAACTCGATAGTACTGATCATGAAATTGGAAATAAATGAAGTGTCCATCAACATTAGAATGAATAAATAAATCATGTTCTCTGCATACAATTGAATACTAGACAGCAATAAGCCTGAAAAGTCTACAGCTGCACACTGCAACACACTTGCATCTCAAAAACACAATGTTAGGCAAAGGACTCCAGACCAAAAAAAAAAAAAAAAAAGAATGTATATTGTATGCTTCTATATGCAAGAACCTCAAAAACAGGCAAAATAATCTGTGGTATTAATAATCAGAATGCTGGTTACCTCTGGGGAGAACAGTTAACTTTCATTGCTGTGTATATCTCCATATGGAGGTTCTTGAGATACTGGTAATATTCTATCTCTTGGCCTAGGTGGTTACATGGGTACGTTCAGTTTGCTTTAATTCATCAAGTTATACGCTTTGACTTATGTACTTCTTAATATATATGTCATATTTAATTAAAACATGTTTTAAGGTAATCAACCTTTTAAGGACAAAATATATTTAATGAGGAGAAAAAGTCAAAATACTAGTAATGTAAATAGCTAATATACTTACTATATGCATAACATTACGCTAAGTACCTTGTAACATATTTACCACACCGCAAACCTATGAGATATCGCCTTCTTAGCCCTGTTCTACAACGGAGGCAAATGATGCTTGGACTAGATGAGTAACTGCTGGAAGTCACATGGCTTAAAGCCCATGTCCTCAAACACTGTTAGCTAAACATTGCTTCAGAATAATCCAATTCCCAAGACACAAATAAGTTCATAGTTACCACACACTGTGCAAATTGTTCTAGACAATGGTTTTCTTTTTTAAGATTTTATTTATTTATTTGACAGAGAGAGATCACAAGTAGGCAGAGAGGCAGGCAGAGAGAGAGAGGGGGAAGCAGGCTCCCCGCTGAGCAGAGAGGCTGATGCGGGGCTGGATCCCAGGACCCTGAGATCATGACCTGAGCCGAAGGCAGAGGCTTTAACCCACTGAGCCACCTAGGTGCCCTAGACAATGTTTTTCAAACTTTTGGATTTCACAAACCATGAAAGCTAAAGGAAAAGTTGGAGAGACCAACATGGAATTACCAGCTTTCATTTTTCATAGCAGAAACATTCTTTTTTCTTAGCACTTCTCATCACAGTCATTTTGGAAGAGAATAAAAATTCTAGCACTGATAATGTAACATTGTATGTCAACGATACTTCTATTAAAAAAACTCTAATACCAAGAACATAAGAAATACATAATCTCAGGATTAAGGACTATCCTTTAAATTAAATCAAATTAGGTTGTTGTTGTTTTTTTTTTAAAGATTTTATTTATTCATTTGATAGAGAGAGAGATCACAAGTAGGCAGAGAAGCAGGCAGAAAGAGAGGGGGAAGCAGGCTCCCTGTTGAGCAGAGAGCCCAATGCGGGGCTCGATCCCAGAACCCTGAGATCATGACCTGAGCCGAAGGTAGAGGCTTTAACCCACTGAGCCACCCAGGCGCCCCAGTCAAATTAGGTTTTTAAACTCATTATATTTTCCTTATTTATCTCATACCAGGGACTTATGAGAACTTTTCTATGGATCAGAATTTGGAATACACTATTGTTTCTTGGGGGCTGAGGTTGGAGGGATATCTCACGTTTTATGATAACCTTAATGTCCTAATCTGAGGAAGACAAAATAGACTAATACAACAAATGAAAGCAGAACACATGTTCTAAATGAACCATTTAGCAGATAGAATTCAGACTTATGTTAAAATAATAATAAACATTTATTATTTCAGGAATTTAAGGTTTATCTCAAGAATGTAAAATAGTTTCATCCCAGAAGTTCAATTAATATAATTAGTCAATAATATGTTTGCATCAGCCAACCATTCTACAACAATGCTGAATTACAGACCATTATAAAATCTGAGCAGCATGCAGTACTAAGCTTTGTTCATATGTCAGTGAGAGGGCTGGAAGTTGGCTGATCTAGGCTAGCCTCAGCTACAGCTCTGCTCCCATGTCCCTTATCTTTGGACCAGTGGACTAGCAAAGGCACATGCTAGTCTTAATATAATCATCTCAATAAATACAAAATATACATTTGAAGGAAAACGTCCATCTCTTTTGGCAAACTAATTCAAGAAAGATATTTTTCGCATTACGATAAAGAAAGCCTATCTTGATTTTAGCCATTAGCATACTCAGTTCTAAGATACTAGAACATTACATTTTCATTAAAGTCAAAAACAGTAAAAAATAGAAGTTATCCCTTACTCAATACCGAAAATCCCAGCCAATTCAATAAGAAAAGTAAAAGAAGAAAAGATACAAATACAGTCCGCATTCTTTTTCGACTCTGGAGTTGGATTTTCCCTGAATTTAGAAGTTTTCATATTTTAGAAAAGTTAATTTACTATGTATCAAGTAATAACAGAAGCAGATGCAGACTTCTATAATCAACAATATTTTTATATTAAAATGTATGAATATTAACACAAAATAGAGACTACAAGCTGCCTTACATCCTTGCCAGTCAGACTTTAGTTCCAAACTTACAAACTTACCATTTTCAAAGTGAATTCTAGATAAGAGATTATGAACCATGATTAAAGAAGAAATCCAATTTTGAGTACCAGTAGATTGCCTGCCTACAAAACTCCAGAGAATTAACTGGAAAATTGTAATAGGAACTTATAAAAGTAATCAGTTATTAAAGCATAAAGTGCTTTTCTGTATGCCAACAAAACTCAGAAAACATAATGCAAATGATAGTTTTTATAATAGAAACAAGACCTTACAAAGCAATGAGCTCAACAGAAGAGTATAGTTATTTTTTTGAAGCAAACTTCAAGACATTACCGAAGAACATTAAATAAACTAAAAATGATTGTAAACAAATCCAATTTAATTTGATGGGAAGATTATTATCCACCATTATATGATGGAGTTGTAAATTCTTTCAGATTAAAATTAGTAAAATGTATATGTTTAATGATATTCTCAATTTCCTACTAAGGAATTTTTTTTAATTTCATGAAAATAATTACAAATTTCATCTGGAAAATAAATAAGAATAAATAACTAGATTTCAAAAAGAAAGGAATAGTGGAGGGACTTCCATCAACATATAACATTAGTTCACTAGAATCTTTACCATAAAGCTATAATAATAAAAACAATAATAATGTAGAAATAAAATGATAGAAATATATATATTTCCTTATAGTTCGTAGTAGAGTCACTTTAGGAATGCTCAAAAATCCACCACAAATGTAATGAATAAGCTTGAGGATAGTTTTAATTTTATGACTTTTGCCAAGAATATTTCACTTTGTAGACCTAAGTTACTACAGGCTGTTAGTACTTTCAACCTATAATTTTTATCTTTATCTTAACTCAAATTACTCATCACCAAATTTCCTTTTTATTTTTTCTCCTATGAAATTTTCAATTTTATGGTATTTTCAGAAAGTATTGGAACCAATGTCGAAATAACAAAACTGTAACCTCATGCCATTTCTTGCACTTTTATTCTAGACTTGCCAATCTAAAATGTTGCTGACAATAATAAAGCATGCAGGAAAGAAAAATATCTCCTTATATGAGATTTTTTTTGGTGATACAGTCCCTTCAAGAGTAAAAAATAAAGGTATTATGAATGTCTATTGCAGATTTTGTCAAAATCAATTGGACCTAAGATCATGACCATTTGCCTGCCCTGTGGCCTTCAATGGTTAAAGCTCAGTTATGGGCAATGTTTGTTATCTACTCAGTCTACCTTTTAAGGATTTCTCTCTTGATATAAAGTCACAATTCAGCTACCAGAAGAACTTTGCCATTTTGTGTCACTGATAGATAAAACTCCATTTGCATCGTTCTTCCAAAGAGTCAAAAAATTGGAGAAACCACAGAGTGGGGTGGGACACTGGCAAGGCTTTTAAGAATTTCACATCTCTTTTGAGGTCCCAAGTTCTTCTCCGTTCAACATTTTGCTGCTGGCAAGGCACCAAAGTCCTGCAGGAGGATCCGCCAGGAAATAGAGAGCATCTCCTAGACCCCTACATGCAGTCCACTCACTGAAGTAAGTGGGGATGGTCCAGCATTTTGTACAACTTTAAACACAACACATACACAATTTTCCATCTGTGCTACCAAACATTATTTGCACAATGAAAATAAGTGACATCATGCCAAAGGAATAAAATTTGTGAAACAAGATGGTTTTCTTTCAAGTAGGGTTTGTTTGTGTTTGGACTGGAATTCCAAATACCCTGATAATGTGGGGTCATGGACCGAGTAACGAAAGAAACTAAATCAAGATCAATTCTGGCAAGTCTGACAAAAACTGAACTAGTGTAGGTCGAGGAGGATGTGTTTTATGAGCGGGAATGTGGGGAAAAGAGACGGCTGAGTTTGAGTCAGAGGTAATCTCAGCATGAGTCAGCAGCAACGTGAACTCGGAAGGTGGCAGACACGTGGTCTGACCCCAGTGAGGAAAGAGTCTCGGGCCCCAGATCTCCCTCATTATAAGGGATAGAGGTCAACCCAAATGTGTGCAGAAGAAACTATATCATCTGAGAAAAATCCAGTAAACAAGTGATCTCGTAGAGAAGTCCAGACGGGAACATGGACACTGACCTCCCACACATGACGGCTGTTCTGTGCGCTGCAGAGGCTGACAGGAGGACTGCGGGCAACTCAGTGTAAGGAAATACTTCTTCATTTTTAAAACAGCCCAATGATGGAAACGGTGCCTTAGGAGTTTCATATCACTAGAGAAGCACAAGCACACAGCTGGGGAAAATATGACTTAAGGGGGTTTTGCAGGAATCAACAGGGAGTTTGGACTAAATGACCTGTAACATCTCTCCCTAGCCAGATTCTGTGATTCTTTTACTCTAAAACAAGTATTTAAAAGTAGCAGAGGGGCGCCTGGGTGGCTCAGTCAGTTAAGCATCCGAGTCTTGATCTCAGCTCAGGTCTGGATCTCAGGGTCTTGAGTTCAAGCCCCACATTGGGCTCCAGGCTGGGCCTGTAGCCTACTTAAAAAAAAAAAAAAAAGGCAGCAGAACATGACACGAAGGCACATCTGGTATCTTAACTCCATCCAATCATCCTGATTAATGGAAATTCTCTATTAATCATGGCATAACGTGGCATAGACAGAAAGCTAGCCAGCAATGAAACCAGACAGGGTTCAAATATTGGCTCTACTACTTGCTGACTGAGGAGATGTGGATTAATTCTCTAGGAGCCTCAGTTTCCTATAAAATGGGGATAAAACATGCACCTTGCAGGTAGTATACACAGGCATCTAGTTCCAAAGAGATTCTCAATCCACAGTGGAAATTGTCAGTGTTACCATAGAGAAAGTCTGAAAACAATACTCCAGTTCCAATAATACAATATTGATTTAGCACAACTGGATAAATTTTACTACCTTAAAAACAACAACAACAAAAAACAAAATAAAACAAAACAAAAAAACACTGACCAAATCAAGTAAAGGGTAAAAAGGAATTAAAATAATAACCTCATCTTTAAGGAACTGTACCAAACTTCTTTCTTCACAAGTGTAGAATCCTTCTAACTTTTGCATCTTTCAAAATTGCTTAAACACCTGTTTGTTTAAATCCTGCAGAGGTGAGTGTAAAATGATATCCTCCGGCTGGAAATAAACACAGCTCGACCAGTGGTGTCTAGAACTACAAGGGGTGGATGGGCTGAGAAATGACAAAATGGTCTCAAAGGGCAGCTTTTTTCCCCCGCTCATTTCAGTCTCAACTAAGGAGGGGCCTGATTTCTCAACAGGAGATATATTGTTTTACTTTCTGTAAGTTGTTTGTTTGTTTGTTTGTTTGTTTGTTTTATCATGAAGTTCCTGGTGAAGAAACGCTTGAGAAAATCAAAATGTTGTCCCAAAGTTTAATTTTGCTTTTATTTCCCTTGCCAAAGGAGATTTTATCTAGAATTACCATATGATCCACTAATTCCACTACTGGGTACTTACCCAAAGAAAACGAAAACACTAATTTTAAAAGATATATGCACCCCTATATTTATTACAGCATTACAATAGCCAAAGTATGGAAGCAACCCACATGTCCATCAATAGATGAATGAATAAAGAAGATGTGATCTATAAATACAATGTGGTCTATATATATAACGGAATATTACTCAGCCATAAAAAAGAATGAAATCTTGCCATTTGCAACAACATGGATGGATCTAGAGAATATAATAACTACATGAAATAAGTCAGAGAAAGACAAATACCATATAATTTCACCCATGTGTGGAATTTAAGTAACAAAACAAACAAATAAAAAGAGAGACAAACAAAAAGACCTGTTAAAACAGAGAACAAACTGATGGCTACCAGAGGGGAGGAGGAGAGGGAAGGAAGGAAATAGGTGAAGGGGATTGAGAGTACACTCATCGTGATGAGCACTAATGTATAGAATTAAATCTTTATGTTGTACATCTAAACTAATATAAAACTATGTTAATTATGCCTGAATAAAAAAAAATTTTTTTTAAAGATTTTATGTATTTATTTATTAGGAAAGAGAGAGAGTGAGAGAGAGCAGGTCAGAGTGAGAAGCGGACTCCCCATGGAGCTGGGAGCCCAATGTGGGACTCGATCCCGGGACTCCGGGATCATGACCTGAGCTGAAGTCAGTCGCTCAACCAACTGCGCCACCCAGGGGCCCTGAATAAAAAAAAAAAATTTTAATAAAAAGTTTTTCAATTAAAAATTCTAAATGTTGCTATTTTTCTTTCAGTGAGATAAGAAAAAAAGGAAGTGTGAGCATAATTTTTATTATTTGTGTTTACCAAGCTCTGGTTGAAAGTATCCATCTCGGTAATACAATGTGTAAACACAGAGATTTCCTAAAATTTTCCAAGATCTGTTCTTTAGGTTCAGCTGCAAGTAGACAGAGCTGCATGGTACAATGAGAGGACCTGTGGCATCTACCCTAAAGAGACCTGGGTACTGGCTGATCTTGATTTGGGAGTCATCCCCTTTTCAAACATAAATAAATCACATCACTCTTCTACTCAAAACCCTTCTGAGCCTAAACACCCAGAATTGTTACCATGCCCACCAGACCCTGCGTGATGTGAGTCTTCCCTTGCTACTGTCAGATCATGTTCCCTGTCACTCTTCCCTCCCTCTATCGATTTCAGCCACATTGACCTTTAAGTGTGAGTCCATCCCAGGGCCTTTGCACTTGCTTCTCTCTGCCTGGAATGCTCCTTCCCCAGGTATCCATATGGTTCACTTTCTTACCTCATTCAAGACTCTGCTTGAATGTCATCTCCATTGAACATTCTATCTAAAAGAGCATTCTCCTTCATTACTCTTTATCTTTTATCTTGCTTAATTATGTTTTCTGAACACTTACTACTATCTGACCTACTATATATTTATTTGTGTAATTTTTACTGAATGTTCCCTTCCCATTAGAATATATATCCACGAAAGCAATGACCACATCTGTTTTGCTCACTGGTATAACACCAACAAGTAGAACAGTACCTAGCACAAGATGGACACACAATAAATACTCACTGAATGAAAGAATTAAAGAATGACCGTGGACAAGACACATAATCCCACTTGTGTTCTAATCCATACATTTTTTAGAAATCTTTAACTTCTCCTCACACCTTAACATTCTATGATTCTTCAGTTTCCGAAGCCAACGTTCTCAATCGTTACGTTAGGAAAAGGAAAGAAAAAGTTTCTAGCATAGACTGGGTGGAAGCTGGGAAGTCTGAGATCAAGGCATCAGCAGATTCTGTGTCCAGTGACATCCCCTTCCCGGTTCTGAGATGACCTATTTCTGCTGTAACTCACGTGGCAGAGAGGACGAGGGAGCTCTCCAGGGTCTCTCTTATAAGGGCGTTAATCCCATTCATGAAGGCTCTGCTCTCATGACCTATTCACCTCCTGAGACCCCGCCTCCTAATGCCACAACACATGGGAAGGGGGAGGGATTTTAGCATACCAATTTTGAGGGGACAAAGACATTCTGTCTCCACAAAATAGGGCAAGAGGCAGCTCATTCCTTTAATGTCACAAAAAGAATTCAGGACTTGTTTACTTGAAATACGGGCTAATGCACAACCTTATATCTGCAGCCGGCCAGCCCAAAAGAGGGTTCTCAAAACATTGGACCAGTCACATTATCCTCAGCTTGAGAAACCTGCTTTACACTGGGTCACCGTTGCCCTCAATTACAACACACCCTTATTTCCCTAATATATTGAATAACTTTAAACACTGGCCTCCCACAAATGGTTAGGGGTACACACACCCCGTCTGAGAGATGACAAACCTAGGAGCAGCTAGAATAAAAAGAATATGACCACAAATATTTTCTCTCTCGTGTGCAAAACTGTAATTCTAGGGCCTAGAACATACCAGAACATAAAGTATTCATTGCACAGCCGTGGAGCAAGGGTTGAAAGCCATGTGATTCTGGGTTCAAAGCCGGTTCTTTCTTTTTTCACTCTGCCTTCTGGCCTCTTAGGAGGCATTTGGTCAGGAAGGTCAGAGGCAATTCACGTGAAGTAGGATAGACCCAGGCTTCTGAAGGCTCCTTCATCGATTGCCTCTAGGACTCTTTCGGAGTCAGAAAATGTTTATCTGCTTGGAATCATAAAATGGTAGAGCACAGTTAAACACAAACAAACAAGACAAAACACATCAGGCTGAGTGCTCAGGAATTTGAGTTTCAAATCCTGCCTCTGACTCTTACCACACAGCACTCAGGCTCCTGAAAGGTCAGTTTTCTTATCTGCACAATGGTGTGACCTGTCTCTTCCTCAGAGGGTTCCTGAGAGCCCAGAGCCGGGGGGACACGACATACTACCTGGTACTTAGTAGGTCTGCAAGTTTCGCATTCATTATAAAACGCTAACAAAGAGGCCTGATTTCTGTGAATCTCAGGGTCTATCTGTTGGGCCGGCCGTGCTCACTCAGGGGGCCAGTTACCGCTAGAGGACACTGAGCCAGCAGGAAAACAGAACTAGACTGCAGGAAACCCAGATGCTTGCCAGAGCCCTCAGGCTCTCCCTACTGGCGGAGTTGTTGAACTGCATCTGTGATCATCACCCGGGGCTGTGGGAGAGCCTTCCAGGGAACAGCAGTCCTCTGAGGATCTCGAAGCAGCCGAGGCTAGAGGAAAGAATTCTGTTTCAATGCTGTGATTAAGGTATCCTGTCATCCTTGCACCAGCCACAGAGAGAAAACAACCTCCCCCTACAGTTCCTAACAACACTGGGTTCTAGGCTTGAATCACAATGATCAGAGATCTCACTCAGTGTTTTTACTAATCCACTGAGGTGGAAACTTCTGGCAGCCTCACTGTGTAAGTTTAGCAGGAAAGCAAGTTTTATTTGCCTTGCTCATATAAAGGATATTTATTTTTACTTTTTTTAAGATTTAGTTTTGAAAGAGAGAACGACAGAGAGAGAGAGAGTGAGAAGGAGGGAAGGAGCAGAGGGCGAGGTAGAGAGAATCCCAGCCAGACTCGGAGACCCTGAGAGAACATAAACTGAGCTGAAACCAAAAGTCAGATATTCAACCAACTGCGCCACCCAGGCACCCCAAAGATATTTACATGCCTATGTCATATACAGGCTTGTCCCCTGTTCCTTTCCTGACCCTTGTCTAAAGGAAGGTGAAATCTCTTAGAGATATCCGGGCAGGCATTACCGGGAAAGGAAGTCAGAAATGAGAACTTGAGGTCATCCCCTGTGTATGTCCTTAACACAAGACAGAAGTATTTACTCCCCCTACCGAATACTATTTCTAGAATTTTCTGTTTTAGACTGCAAAATCATTAACAGCAAAGATGGAATTCTATGATCTAATTCAACAAAGGTCCCATTTCCAAAGGCTGGTCTCAATGGACATTAGCATGACCATATAATTTATGACACAAACAGGCGTTTTTGAGAGTGAGAAGAACTATTAATATGATAGACAACAGACATAAACTGATGAGTCTGTGATCACTTTGTGCTTAATTGTGCTTAGAAACCATTCCACTAAAATATTTACTATTGGAACAGTTTACCTTAAAAAAATCTCTCCTTAGAAAATTTCTTTACTTAAAAAATATTTGTGTTTTTTCTATACAAACAGGTCTGGCTTGGTTCCCAGGACAAGTTGGTATCTGCCTCCTTAGAAATGGGTGGAGTGTGTGTCTCTCTCTCCCTCACTCCCTCCCACATCTATGAGCCCCATGGGCCATTTCTTCAAGCAGAGAGTCTCTAATGACTACATTCTACTAGACTTCCTCCTCTGACCTCCCAGGCAGGCTCTACACCACTACCCTTGTCTTCTGTCTGTAATTACTTTAAAATACCTCTATGTTACTGTCGTTTTAAAAAAAAATGTTTCCTATTCTAAATAACACCTGCAATCCATTTTCACAAGAATGAAAATGACCTATCAATTATTCAATTAATGGCCCCTAAAAAGTAAAAATTTTGCTTCTTTAATAGGAATGCAGAAATAGAGACAGAGATAGCATGTCGGCTCTGTAGATCTGGCTGCTGGAGACAAGAAGCAGATGCCCTGGGTTGTTGATGTATGTCAAGTTACCAAGTGCACACCTCCACTCGGCTAATTTCCTATGAACAATAGAGTGGGTATGTTTGCTGGAAAGTCCCACTGAAAGGAAGTGAGCCTTCTGAGCGCACTTGAATGTTACATATTAACGGTCACGCTAAATGAGGAAATAGAAAGGAAGTAATGGACAAAGAGAAGACCAAGGACAAGGATCACACTTCATTGTTCTACCTCACCAGCAAATGACTCTAAAAATTTAGAATGTTTGTTGCCAAGAAAAATTGTCTTGATTCTTCAAACTCCTCCCTGATTACTTCAAGTGGGAGGTGATCTAGACGTGTAAGAGAAAAGTGAAAAATAAAAAATAAAACCTTTCTGGATTGAAAAAAAAATAAAGCGTTTTAAAGTTGTCTTGGCTCTTTTCTTTTTTGAACAAGGGGCATTTCTACTTTTGTTCTCACTCTCCCGTTTGCTCAAAATAGAAGGTTCTAACAAGACAGCAACTTAAAAAAAAAATTTCCTCCAGGGTCACTAGCTCAGAGACAAAAAGAGCTTCAGTGAGGTGGTAGCTGGGTTGCGAGTAGCTTACAACCAGCATTCCAAGGGGAGTCCAAGAGTCTGCAAGGCCTTTTTGAAAACAGCTCTAAATTTCCCTTAACAGCCAGCCCCAATCACCCACAAATATATTTATTACATGATTTCATCAGTTATTCCAATAACAGCTTCTGCATATCATTGCTTTAAAAAAAAAATACACCCAACAATCTGGTTGGTGGCAACGTCACTGTGACTGCTACACACACTTGGTCTCTCTTTCCCTCCCCTACCCCTCTCTGCCTGCCCTGAAGCACAAAATGTTCAGTGAGCAGGACCCGTCATTATTTCTCCAGGGACCCTGAACACTGGACTTCTGTTTATAAGTTCAGTTCCCAAACACTTCCCCAGAACACTCAACCCACAGTTAAACCCAATTAGTTAATTTAGTCTCCATGAATACACCATACACGAGTTCCCTTATTTTCTGGTAAAAACAAAGTTAAACAAAAAATAAAGATCTGCAAATGTTTTTTTCTCGTAAATAAAAAGGTGTTACCCAACAGAGCCTCTTGTTTAGAGGCACAGAGGTGGTTAAGAAAAAATAAAATAAAACCTGAGCACTAAAATACAATTTTGCATCCAAGCAGGGTGGAAGGTTTGATGCCAGTGCACAGAGGCATTATAATTATAAATTAGCTGATTTCTCCTGGGTCCTGCTGGGCACGAAGAACATTTGGCCATTTTGTGTCAATTTACCTGGAGTCATTACTCAGGAAACAGGCTTATGTTCCTCACTTAGCACTTCTTTTTAAAGCACTGGGAGTGGTTCACTGAAAGAACCTTTTGTGAGGCAATGAAACCTTTGCTAGTCCTGTGAATTTCACCCCACTAATTGTGAAATTCCTTTTGGAGTGTGTAGGATTTCCTCAAAGCCAAATACCCTCTTCAGTGATTTGATACAAAGGACATACCATGGTAAATTTCCCGTAAAATCTAATAAATCGAGGAGGGAAGTACTATCCACAACTGAGTCTTTGCCTCCTTATGAGGTGAGAGGAAAATTGCTCCGGCTCTTGTAGTGTGGTTAACTCCTGACTTGCCAATGTCATCTCACCTTGCAGTACTCATGTCCAAAAGAATGGCTGACATCAGAAAGCATGAACACCCACCATTTGCATCCACATGGATGGAACTGGAGGGGATGATGCTAAGTGAAATAAGTCAAGCGGAAAAAGACAATTATCATACGGTTTCACTCATATGTGGACCATAAGAAATAGCGTGGAGGACCACAGGGAAGGGAGGGAAAACTGAAGGGAGAGAAATCAGAGAGGGAGACAAACCATGAGAGACTCTGGACTCTGAGGAAACAAACTGAGGGATACAGAAGGGAGGGAGGTAGGGGATGGGGTAACCAGGTGATGGGTATTAAGGAGGACCCGCGTGATGATGAGCACTGGGTATTACACGCAACTAATGAATCGTTGAATACTACCACAAAAACTAATGATGTACTATACAGTGGCTAACTGAACATTAAAAAAAAAAAAAAGAGGGAGGGAGAGAGAATGGCTGGGAGCATAGCTAGGCTCACTTTGTGCTATGAAATAAACTGTGATATTTAAAATTAATTTAATTCTTTTAAATTTTTAAAGCATATTTATCATGTTGAAAAAACAAACCTGAAATTGTACGAAATATCTTTATGTCAAATTTAAGCCCTCCTATGGAAGTGTCTATACAATTGGGTTGTTTCCTTACCTATAGATCAGCTGAGGGCTGCCCATTCTGATTGGAGTATCTGAGCACATTGAAAGGACAAAGAGGGTATTAAGGTAATTCTGATCTGGGACTGATGGAAGAACCTCAACAACTGAGTCATTCAGCCCCTATAGAACTTCCCTTTAATGGCAATCCTACTTAATCACATTTTTCTGTCTATAGCCAGTTTTCTGTTTATTCTCTTCTGCTTAGTGTAAGTAACTGTTAATGGTCCTAATGGTGTCTCTGGCTATAAAAAGATAGTAAGTGTAACTGGCCATCACTTAACAGCCATGTTTATCTGCTAAGGAATAGCGTTTGTAAATATGGGTCATAATGTGAATGCTATTTTGTGACTGTTTTGCCTCAAAAGTGGATTCTTCCTCCCCATCTTCAAAAAAAGTTAAAACTTCTAGAAAAATCTTTCTCCCTATATCCAATACTGCACACCCCTCCTCTGAAAAGGAAAACAATTCAAATATGACAACTTCCCAAATTTGTTGGTGAAGCTCTGTTTTTGCTTAAGAGAGAAGAAATATGTGAACATTTCTGATTGTCTCCAGTATAGAATTTCCCCTGAAGCCCCAAGACAATATATGTGTTGGCTTACATGGCATCGGCTTTCCTGAGGGAGAACATATCCCAGTTCTGATGAAAATATTAGCTTTCCCTGATAAGAACTGGGAGAGCCAAAAAACAATCTCTTTGTCTGGAGCCAGTGCCCTTCACCCAAGCATATTATTATTGTAGTAATCCATTTCATTAAAAACAACAACAACAACAACAACAACATTTGATCAAAATTAAGTTAGGGTATCTCATAGTCTGGAGCCTCTACTGCTTGGTTTCATTCTTTACAAGTCCATATGTGACCCCAAGTTCTAGGAGATTAAGATACCTGAATGAAAACACATCCTTGCTGATTTTGCACATTTTCCAGCTCTGGAGACCTAGAAACTAGTCTCATAGAGTTAAAAGGATTCTTAAAGTTATCTTGTCTTATGGAGAAACTGAGGCCAAAGGAGGTCAAACATCTTGCCAAAGGGCAGGAGTAAGTGATACCAAGACCCATCTCTCTTGCCTCCTCGTCCAGGACTCTTCCCATTTACTCCATGTCACCATTATTTAGGTCAGCATTCAATTTATGAACAACGGCAATACGCATCCATTCTTTATTTTCACAAGTATTCTAACATTCAACAAACTTGTACAAAACATATTTAATAACTAACTAGCATTTAGGGAGCTATCATCTTACAAAAAATTAGTATTTGGTAAATCAAACCACCTAGTTTTCTGATATATTATATCCCTACCATCAAAGCTCTAAATCTAGAAGAAATTCAAGCACAAAGCCGGAAAAATAAATTAGCAGGGTGGGCCCCCACTAAATATGGCAGGCCTCAAGGCAACTGTTCCAAGGGGTGGGTAAGAGAGCAGCCAATCAAGAGCGCCCATTGAGCGGCAAAGAAGCTGTGCAGGAATGGGGCAGAGGTGGATATTCAGAGCCAGAGACCCAGCCCTGTGCTCAGGTTAACTGCCCAGCCTGCACAGGGCTAACACCCTTCAAAATAGCTCTGCCAAAAGCTAGCAAAAAACACAATAATGCCCAAGAACATTTTTGTTTTGACTGTATTCAAATTACTAGAAATTTTCTGAACAATGTCCCCCCTCCAGCCCCTACCTTCAGACATTATATAATTCACACTTACATAACCACCCTGTGACATTTCAATAGCCCTTTTATATTTCACCAAAACCTATTTTTCCCATTTTCCAAGGTGAATTATGAAAGCATCTTAACGCACATGACTCAAATGTTGAAAGTCATATTATAAGCTAAGTCAACTCCCACTGCCTTTTGCACCCATGGACACATACACATACCATCCCCTAATATATGTGGAACTTTGCACACAACTGAAAAAACAAAAAACAATTGGAAAAAAACTAGGGAGGTCAGTTTGTGTCCACCGAGTATAGACTCGCTCAGGTGGATCAGAGTGTGAATTCATCACCAGGGTTTACAGAATATCCACCAGGGCCAAGGTATCACTGTTATAGCTGAATTACTCAGGGCTCTTGAGTTCTCTTTCTTAAAACAGGCCTACCCGCTGAGTATTTTTTTTTTTAAAGATTTTTTTTTAATTTATTATTTGACAGAGAGAGACACAGCAAGAGAGGGAACACAAGCAGGGGGAGTGGGAGAGGGAGGGGCAGGCTTCCTGCTGAGCAGAGAGCCCGATGTGGGGCTTGATCCCAGGACCCTGGGATCATGACCTGAGCTGAAGGCAGACGCCCAACGACTGAGCCACCCAGGCTCCCCTACCCACTGAGTATTAAACCTAAATACCACACTGGGGGTTCCTTTAGAGGGAAAACCAAAAAAAAGCCAATTACCAGATGTTCAAGGGAATCCCTCAATGACCCTGGAAAACACAGCCCTGAACCCTACCACAAGGTTTCTAATACCCATTCCTCTCAAACTCTGGCTTTTAAGTGCCCCTACTGTGTGTTCTTAACACTCTCTGCTCTTCCTATGACAGAACTTATCCAACTGAGTTTTGATTGCCAATGTCTGAAATGCCCATTAGACCATAAAATCCATGAAGAGGGGAAACATGTTTTCTCCTTCACCATTGTATCTCTAGAACTATCACTGTGATAGTTCAACAAGTACATGAATTCATTCAACGAATATTTGCTGAAGACCTACTATGTACCAAGCCCTCTCTGTTCTGTGTGTTAGACATACAGTCCAAAAATAAAAAAGGTCAAGTTCCGAGATCTCATGGAGATGATATTGTAGCAGAGGTGTGTCCAATGTCCTTCATTCGTCTATCTCAGATTCCCTTCAGCCCAGTCAGCACATCCTCTCCCTGCTTCCGTGTGTTGGCTCTCAGCTCCCAATTGCTCCCATCCCCAAGAGAACTATCCTTAACTGAGGGGCACTGCCTCAGCCAGGAAGTCACAAGGCCCTCTCCGTTGTCCACAGCCAACGACTAACTGACGGGGCAAAAAAGGCCAGCCCCTTGTCTCCTGGTACCGTTTATGCACCAAAAATTCTTTCTCAAGATTAGACTTTGCCTGACACCACCCCCTTGCTTCCCTGGGGAAGCTTCCCCTCGGGCTCTCCTGCTCCCCTCGGGCTCTCCTGCTCCCCTCCCTCCCTTGCAGATCTTTCCTGAACAGCATTCCCTCAGTATGCATTTTAATCCTACCCTCAGTCTCTGTTTCTAGGAAACCCAACCTAACACAAGAAGGGAAGAGAGTAATAAGCAAGTACGTGTGTAAGCATACACCACGTTAGATGGTGATCACGGTTTTGGGAGACTAACGCAGCAAGGGAAAGATGGAAGAGTAAACTGGGAGAGATGAGTCCCATTTCAGATAAAAATTAGTGAAAGCCTTCTCCAATAAGATGACGTTGGCAGAGACCTACAGGAAGTGAAGACGTGAGAAGTGCGGAAGTCCGGGCATGAACGTTCCAGGCAGAGGGAACCGCATGGTGAGGAGCAAATGTGCTTGTCACAGTTGAAGAGCTATGAGGAGGTTGGAATAAAGCAGCCAGGGGGAAGGTGGGAGGAGTGTGGCCATTAGAAGATGGTTGGATGTTGGCATTATTAAAGAGGACTATAACGGGGCCTCCTTGTTCCCATTGCAAAGTATGGCAGTTCCAGCACATTGAAATAAGAGCAAGACCTGAATGGGAACAAAGTCATTTGGTAAGACTGAGTCTGTTGTTGAAATGGTATGGATGAGAAAATGTATATATAAACTTGATAATGATGTGATGAAAGTTCAAGATTAGAGATCCTAGTAAAAATGAGCAAATAAAGGAGAGTAGGGTTCTCAATTCCAATTTTTTTTGAGTTTTTTTTTTCCCCTCTTTTTTAATGTATACCTCCTTCCACCTGTATTCTGTCCATCCTAATCTGGGCTGTGACTTCCTCTTCTCAATTCTGAATTATTATACTACTATTTTTTCACTACTTTGGTGATATTAATGTAAATTATGACCAGTCATATTTATGGGAAGAAACTGAATCATACTCTTTTTTTTTTTGTCCTTCCTTCCCTTCTCTTACTTCTTTTTCTGCTTTTTCTCTTCTTTTCCATATTCTCTCTTTCTCTTACACTTGGGAAATAGTTGCTTTAGTAAACAAATACGGATTGGTGGCATACTTACTCAAGGACTGTCCTTCTCTCTATTGCCTGATGCCAATCAGGATAATAACTACAACTCAACCCGAACTATTATTAACAAAAAGCAAACTAGAACCGACAGAGTAATCTTCCCTCGCCCCCCCAAAAAAGTGTATATTAGTACAGTCTGGGGTTGCTTTGCTTATCATCCTTCCGCCATACAGACAAATTTCTTTTCTGCCTCTTTGTCGAAAATAGTACTCACATGAAGAGTCATTCCACAGCATAGGCATCGTACTTCTAACTGTGGCTAAAAAGTAAGATATTTTCTGCAGGCTCGACACTGTGCTTATCAATTTACATGTATCATCTCATTGAAACTTTACAACAACCCCGTGAAGTGGTTACTGCTATTACCCCCATTTTACCCGTGAGAAAATGAGGCATTGAAGTAATGTAACTTTTCTAGGGTCACTCAACCAGTCCTTGGCACATCTGGGAATGCAGCCAAGGTCGAATGAGTCCAGAACAGGAGCTCTTGAATTCCACTCTACACCACCTGCACACCCCCCCCCACCCCACCTCATTACATCAAGTCACAATGTTTTGCTTCTATTTCCATCTACCTCTACCTCTCCCCCTGCTCTGTGAGCTTCTTAGGGGTAGGGACTAAATTTTATTCATCTTTGCTCATCATGCATAATAATAGGGTCCCAATAAAGTATACCTGTTTTCCCCACTTGAGTTCCAAATTAAATGAGGGATAAGACAAAAGAGTAAGGCAGACACAGATAAAAACATCAGCTTTGTTATTGAGAAAGACCAGGCTGGAGGAGGACCCATGGGTTTCCTGGGTGCCAAACCCTAGAATTAGCCATACTGATCCTCCCAGTCACGGACAGTACCAGGAAAACCACAGGTTT
The DNA here is from genome assembly GCA_028533885.1 of Nasua narica. Taxonomy (NCBI): domain Eukaryota; kingdom Metazoa; phylum Chordata; class Mammalia; order Carnivora; family Procyonidae; genus Nasua; species Nasua narica. The sequence goes on along the minus strand of CM052807.1, from coordinate 60,862,241 downwards.
CCACTCTAAAATGTAGCACTTGGGATAGCAGACCATAATGTATGTGGAGAGAGAAAACGGGCCCACCCACACCTTACTGACAGCCTTTATCTCAATATTATCAAGTGGAGAGCACCTAGAATGAGTAATGGCAGTCTTTCCATAGGAAAATAGGAAGCCCAGACCAAGGAGGTTCCAAATGCCTGCCCTAACCTCAGTAACTGGAACTCAATGTTCTTGAATTAGATAGGAGGGTTGTACTAAGGATAAAAGAACAGCTTCCTAATACACTGTGTAATATGACACGTAATTAATCAGCACTTGGAAAGCAGAGAGTCCAAATCCAGAGCAGATTTGGGGAGAGAACTCAAGTTTCTTAATTCCTATATCAAGTGTATAGTCCACTGGTTCACAGAGGGGTGCCCCCCCTTTTAAGCTCAGGTTTTTACTGAGGGTTGCATTGGGCTGGACCGAGGCCAGGACATCCTTGCATGTCTTCTGGGTCCTGGGGGTGGGGTACCCACAGAAGTCCCAGCAAGTCTGGGGCCATCACTGAGAACGGGAGCCCATGAGAACCAGAACACGGCTGGCCAGGAGGTAAGCACGCATGTGACACTGTGTGGTGAGGTGGCACGGCCCAGAGATTTCAGAGAAGGAGAGAAGCAACACGAGAAGCAGAACAGGAGCGGAGAGGCACACTGGCTACCCAGGAAGCTTCCCTTTCCCACTGGAAGACATTAGTCGTGCCCAAGACCTCTTCGAGCAGTGGGGTGTTTATAGAATTGTAGAATCTGCTCTCTGCCATCCCTTCCACCCCCTTTCCTTAACCATCTCATTGAATTCATATGTGTCAATATTTTTACTTTGGGTGGGGGAGAGCTGTTGAAACCAGAACCTATAAGTCAGCCAGCCAAAGCAAAATAGCAGAGCCACGCACAGAATTTGAGTCTTCTTGGACAGTCTATATTCAAAAAAAAAAAAAAATCTTGTGCTTAAATTGTCAAAATTGGCTCTTCTAGCTCTAAATATATTAAATTTTGACCTTCCAAATTGCTCTGGCTCTGTTGACCCACGGGAGCTGTTCTCTGCTGCCAAATAAGAAATGGGGAATAAACACAATCTTGAGACCATCAAGTTGGCACCCTCCCACCAGGAACCCAAGTGCCATGGCCTAACCCTTACCACTAGATTTTGTGCAGAGATCTGGATCCTGGGGGTGGGGTACCCACATTTTGTGCAGAGATCTGGGTCCTGGGGGTGGGGTACCCACAGAAGTCCCAGCAAGTCTGGGGCCATCACTGAGAACAGGAGCCAAAATTGTTTTATCAATCAGCTATTTACTTCTGTGGACATTACTTTAGAGATTTTATCCTATCCAAATAACACCAAAGGTAACCATATAATCAGAATCAAATTAAATGCCAACAACCCCCCCCCACACACACACCTCATACATTTATCACCCAAATAGTCTAAGCCTATGCTCCCCAGAACGGTGGTAAACAGTTTCTGTAAACAGCTGCATCCTTATCTATTCTGGTCTGCTTGGCGCAGATCAAATCAGCGGCCAAGAATCAGAGATTTCACTGGTTCCGCCCCCCCCGCCCCCCCCCCATCACAAATAACCCAGCGAGAATCAGGGAAAACCAGACCAAGGATGACTCAGTAAAATCCATTGTCTATGGGAGAGACATCAGAATAGGTCCAAGTGACAGTAACGTTTGTGTAGAAGGAGCCTGGGTCTATAAAATGTTATCTCTGGAGCTAAGCTGTTCAAACAAAAAGATAAAATCTTGAAATAATGGTTAAATTGATGTAATCTGCTGTGAAAGGCTCCACCCCTGTCTGTGATATCATCCAAGGCCGAGTTAAATCAGGCGCGGTGGGAACGATGCTATCTCGGCCTCCTTCTGTCTAGACGACGAGCACAACCACCTAAAAAAGCATTAGGGGCCAGGTCAGTTGTCGACCAGAGATAATCTCTGAAACCATGGTGGCATCAGCAAAACTGTTTCTCTGCTCACCTTTCAGCAAGATAATAGATGTCAGAAGGTTGCGCTCGTAGTCCCTGGGGTTAAATTGCACATACCTGATAAATTCAGGTAAACAGTGATAACTGACGGCATTCTGATTTGGCCTGAAAGAAGGGAGATCAAATTATTTTCTCTGGACGTACTGCAGAACCCAGAAATTATTATTTTGAAGATACAAAGAAAGAATTGATACAAGGGAAAGCGCGAGGTAATCCAATAATCACCTCAGTGCTAGAAAATAATTTAACATTTTCACTTCACCAAACTCTCCATATTGGGTTTTTCTTGCCCCTGACTAAAGTGCACTTTGAAGTTACACAGTTATCAGTATCACTCAATTGCCAAAATAGTTAATCTTGCAGCCATTATCCAAATTAACTAGTGGTGTTGGTAAACTTTGGTTTGCAGTCCTTTAAATTAGCTAACAATGGAGTGGAAATCAAAATCACAACAAAAACGTGTCAGAGAGTTACCTATTTTCCTTAAGAATATTTACATAAAATTACCTATCTTCTGAAATAAAAAGCCTATTTTTTAAATTGAAAAATCAAAAATTTATTTTAAAAACCTAGCACCTTAAAATGACACAAAATAATTTATTTTAAAAAACTCTTTTAAGATTTACTTATTTGAGGGCGCCTGGGTGGCTCAGTTGGTTGAGCAACTGCCTTCGGCTCAGGTCATGATCCCGGAGTCCCGGGATCGAGTCCCATATCGGACTCCCGGCTCTGCGGGAAGTCTGCTTCTCCCCCTGACTTTCTCCCCTCTCATTCTCAGTCTCTCGCTCTCTAATAAAAAAATAAAAAATCTTAAAAAAAAAAAAAGATTTACTTATTTGCGAGAGAAAGAGAAGGCATGCACATGAGTGGAGGGGAGGGGTAAAAGGAGGGAGACCCTTCAGACTCCCCGCTGAACACGGAGTCCCACACGGAGCTCAATCTCATAACCCATGAGATCATGACCTGAGTCAAAATCAAGAGTTAGATGCTTAAGCAACTGAGCCACCAGGAGCCCCAAAATGATACAAAATAATTTCTAAAGGCACTGTCAGTATTATTAAAAGTATTAATAAAGGTAGTCAAAAAAAACCAGAAGCATCAACACTGGATGCTTATCCAGAAAATTAAATAAAGCTCAGAGAATACATTTAAGCTGCAAGGTAAAGCACAGGAAGAACTAATGGGGAGACTCTGGTCTCTGGTACTTCCCTCATTTCTTACTCCCTACCATGAAGAACACCTAAAGCACCTCCTAATAGCCAAGGTTGGACAAATTATAATACATTTTGTCCTTGTTTGTTTTCAAAAGCAAATAGGCCAACACAGACAGAGACTGTATCACCAATGAGAGAAACATCCATGACCTGATGTGGGACGGCATGACTCATCACTTTTCTCCTTCCAGATGCTCCCTGGATTCATTCCTGCGGGATGAAACTTCTGCTCCCACCTCAACCCAGGAGTAAAATTTTACCCCCCCCTTCTTGACACCATGTCCAACAACTAGGTGCTTTTCGTCCTCTTGGCTCCACTGGGAATTGACTTACAGGCAGAAATGTGCTGCTCGCTGTCTTTTCGGTGATACGGATGAAAAGAGTGAGCTTTTAGGGAATTGACACCTACCCTGTAAACCATTTCTTTTTTTTTTTTTTAAGATTTTATTTATTTATTTGACAAAGAGAGAGATCACAAGTAGGCAGACAGGCAGGCAGAGAGAGAGGGAAGCAGGCTCCCTGCTGAGCAGAGGGCAACATGCGGGGCTCGATCCCAGGACCCTGAGATCATGACCTGAGCCAAAGACAGAGGCTTTAACTCACTGAGCCACCCAGGCACCCCTTGTGAACCGTTTCTTATGTAAATCGCCTCACACCTATCAGGGCAATGGCCAGAAACAATCTTGGTGCTCACTTTTATGGGAAACAGAATTTCCTGAGTGTCCCCACTCACAAATGAGGGAGGCAAGTCTTCTAAACTTTAATTTGCACACCAAAGCTGTTTGTCACTTAAGCATGCTTACCAACCTCATTTCTGGAGAGCAACATCGATGACATTTCGGCGTTAGCCCTGACAACTCTGTACCCCGCGCCCCTTGACTAATATTATCCTCTCAGTGAGTGACCTCCTGTCCTCGGTACAAGCTTTCCCAGTCCCGCCCCACCTGCTGCCACCTCACCCGACTCACTCCAAAAGATGGCAGAAGCCCAGCTTTTCTTGGTTTCCTTTAACCCCAGCAGATGTGCGGCCCTGGTAGGCCAAAAGGACCAAAGGTGCCTCCTCTAAGCTACCAACTGGCATGTCCATTCATCCCCAAACTCCAACTCTGGGATGGTTTGAGGAGGGTACAAGAAAATGGAGGACACGCAGCCCTCTTAAAGCCTGGCCATTGTGACAGCCTGTCTGTCCTTCTGAGGTGGGACGCTCCCTCCCAGATGCCATGTCTGTGGGAGTTGCTAGCCAGCCAGCCAGTGTGGGAATGAGAAGAGTTCTGAGACCAGCCTCAGCATAGTTGTCCTACAGTGACTTCGCACGGAGCCAAAGCATTGCCCTCCCCGACTCTAGAACAGATGGCCCTGCTCTTAGCCACCCTCGAAACTCCATCCTCCCCCTCCTTCCCTTCACAGTCCTTCAAATCTCCACGACCAGAGGAAACACTCCCTCTGCTTGGCCTCTGTTGCATTTCCTACTGTTCATGGTATTTTAAATATTTAATTTGCATTATATCAATGTATGATCGTTTGATATCCCTATTAAATGGTAAAAAAGAAAGAGCTTTTTCTTTCCTTTTTTTCTTTTCTTTTTTTTATCGCCACAACCCATAGTGCTTTGCCCTGATCTGGTAAGAACTCAACAAGTATTTATGATAGCAAACAGAGACAATATGCTTGGTCTGCCACCGTCACTGGTATGTTGCCAAGATTAATGTTTCTGTCCCTCTAAAATATTTGAAAGCCTCAAAAAGGGATATTCTAATAGAACCCAATGTAAAAATGAGTTAGGATTCAATTTGAGCATCGATGCATTTTTTTTTTTCCTAAAGGAAGGATTATTTAGACCAAAAACCTAGCACTTAATGACTTCCTTATGTAGGTCACCTGATGCAGGCAGAAATATGTAAGACGATAAGGCAATATTTAAGTTATTAAATAACAATTGGCAATGGGAGAACCGAGTGATTTTCTTCTTCCACCACTGAAAGGACACGTTGTCCCTCTAGAGAGTGATTGTGTACCATGGCTTTCAAATCCTGGTAGGATTGCCCTGCCCCACCTCAAAAATTAGGCATTGGATGGTATGGAGGCTATTCACCACCCTGCAGTATCTTAACTCTCCCCCCGTTTCTCATCCTAAGAACTGCCCTGTCACTTTCATCGGGCTTCTGTTCCCGGCCCAGATCGGCAGACAGGTGCAGCCAGCAAGCTCGACGAACGGCAGCAGCCAGGTCCTGGAAATTTGAGTTAAAGAATGACACACAACCCCATCAGACCCAGGCTGCCTGCCGTTGTCAGGATCACTGAGTTGCCAGGATAGTTCACTTTGCAGTCGTTATCCAGGCTATCTAGTGACGTTGCCGAACTTTGGCTTGTGATCCGTCAGCGCGCCAGAAGAGGCAAAACCAAAATTACAGATGAAAAATGTCAGCGTTCCCTGTTTTCTTCAAAAACAAAGAGCGGTAGGCAGTTCAGCAAGTGATTCCAGGGAGGGCGATAGGGAAATGAGCGGCGGGATCATGTAAACCGCCTTCTGATGTCCTCGCCTCTCCCATCAGGGCGCTCCACCCGCACTCCCTCCGCCCAAGAGGGAGGGTCATGGCGCCTCGATGTCTGCCCAGAGATGACATGTGGTTAAAAGCACCCTAGATCTGCATTCAAATCCCTCTCCAGCACACTGACTGTATAAGGATATTGATACTTATTATTTGAGTTAAGTAATACATGAATACATGCTCAACCCAAACAACACAGAACAATATTAGGAAACAAGTGAGCCCCACCGATCTCAAGCTCTTCTCCAGAGACAGATTCCCAACGGAACTTTTTTTTTTTTTAGAGTGGGAGGGGGAGGGCATGGGAGAGGGAGAGAGAATTTTAAGCAGGCCCCATACCCAGCGGAGAGCCTGACCAGGGCCTTGATCTCTTGACTCTGAGATCATGACCTAAGCCAAAATCAAGAGTCAGGTACTTAACTGAATAAGCCACCCAGGTGCCCCACCCCCCGCCAGGGAATCTTTTAGTGCATGTCCATCCAGATCTTTTTCCTGTGTGTGTATATATATATACACGTTTATATAACCATTTATATATATATATATATATACACAAAAGCTATCACCTATCTATCAAATCATTTTGTAAATACTCCTCAGCGATTTCCTGTAATTCCCCAACAACATGCTTTAGCATTCCCTGTTTGTGGGAACTGTATGTATTTCCAACATTTACATATTCCCTCCGTAAGTTACTTAACCTCTGGGCTTCAGTTCAGGTCTCTTCTTTGTAAGATGAGGCTATTATAAGACATGACTTTCACAGGCTTACAGAGTGCGTAAGAAAGAAGCCCTATGCAGAGCAGGGACACGCGGATTCCGTCCTGGTGAGCACTACCTGAAATCCTCATCCTTATTTGTTGCTTATGTATTTATTTTCTGTCTTCAGGCCCACTGGCAAATATTTTCCTTGAAGGCGGGGCCTGTGTCTTTTCAGTGCTGGGTCACCAGGGCCTAGACCAGAGCTGGCGTATGGAACAAGCACAATACACACTTGCTAGTTGGCTAGCTAGCCAGCCTCTCAGCCGTACTCACCAGTACTGGTCCAGCCCCAGATGCAGCGATCACCAGGGGATGGGGGTTTGCTAGCCTGCTAACAGCATGTAGGTGGTCAAGCCCAGGGTTGCCTGTTGGAAGAGAGTATCTATGGCCAAAGGCAGAGGCAGATAGAGCAAGTCAGGCAAACGTACTAGGAGACGCCAAAGAGATGGGGCATGAACGGGAAGGGGGTTTCAGAACATGGGGCTGAAAGAGGATGCCTAACACTGAGACTCCGGCTGAGCTGATGGTTTTCCAACCCCTGGGTGGGAAAGGCCTGGGCCACAGATAAAAGCAGGGTCACAATCAGAAGCACACTGCCGGGAGCTCTCCTTCTCATCTTTGGGAGGCGGCACCTGGTCTCAGAGGTAGCAGGAGAGCCACCGGTGGAGGGAGTCCAAAATCCTGCATGTCGGAGCCAGAAGGGGTCCTGGCAATATCAAGTTCTACTAAAATGCCGGCTCCTGGGCCCCACCCACAGAAGTTCTGAATTCTGATTCGATAGGCCTAGAGATGTAAATCTCTTGGATTTACAGATGAGGAAAAGATCCAAACAGTGCACGCACACTTGGAGTTGGCAGACCAGTGCCCCTGGCATAGCGAGGGAACCCAGAGGGTTGCTCAGCAGGAGGGCCTGGGAGGCAGCAGAAAGCCAGCAATGCTGGGTCTCACTCACTCCCTCTGATGTGAGGCAGCCCAGCATCCAACAGCGCAAAGGTTCTCCGAGTCTGGACCCCAGACCGGCAGCATCAGAACATCCTGGGGCTTGTTAAAAGAGCAAAGCCTGAGAGCCCACCCCAGACCTACTGAATCACAAATTCTAAAAGTGGGATTCTTCCACCTGGCTTAACAGATCCTCCAGGTGATCCTCATGCCCAATCAGTGTTGGAGAGCCTTGCAACAGGGGATGATCAGGTAAGCATCTGTATGGCCTCTTGGAAAAGTTCGACTTGCTCCTGGATCTGGGTGTACTTACTGTGCTGGAAACTCACCGGCAACCTCACTGCCCATAGACTGTCAAGATCGTACCCAGGAGAATCTGAGGAAAAGTGGAGTCATCTCTATCCAGAGCAACTGATCAGTTCCAACAACGTCCAGAAATCCATCACACAGTGGGGCTTGGTGATACGACGTGTCAACCCCAGCTGAGCTGCCACCAATGGGAACTGCCATGAGCCACAACTGCCATCGTCATCATCCCCACAGCCACCCCATCATCATCATTGCCAACTTTTACATAATGTTCCCTGTATATTTGGCACTATTATTAGAACTTTGTAAATAGTCATCCACTTAATCTTCACAAATGCAAATCATACACTTGGTGCTATATTTGTATTCTCCCATTTTCTGGACCAGAAAACTGAGGCAAAGAGAGATGAAGTGACTTGCCAATAATCCTGCTGTGCCTAAGGGTCAGAGCAAGGTTTTAAATCTAAGTACGCGGGCTCCTGAACTTCCACTCCTAAACTGTGTGAACGACAGGCAGCTTAGGTGGTGGCCAAGAGCACTCATCTGGACGTAGGTCACCTGGACTTGAACCTGGCTCTGCCACTTACTAGTAGCAATCGCCTAGTCACTGGTCTCCTGGCCTCTAGTCTCACCCTCCCCGGAAAATTCATTCGAAAATAATTGTCTTTCATATGCAAATATAATTCCATCACTTTCCTCTTGAAAATGCTTCCGTTTTTCCCCTTCCTGTAAGATAAAATCTAAGCACACTATGTCACTCACAAAGAAGTTTCCGTGTGTTCATCTTGCTTCATCTTCTACCATTCTTCCCTCAGGCCCTGAGCCACAGCCATGCCAAATAGCTTACTGCTTTTTTTATTAATATTTTATTTATTTATTTGACAGAGAGAAAGAGATCACAAGTAGACAGAGAGGCAGGCAGAGGGAGAGGGGGGAAGCAGGCTCCCCACTGAGCAGAGAGCCTGATGTGGGGCTCAATCCCAGGATCCTGAGATCAGGACCTGAGCTGAAGGCAGAGGCTTAATCCACTGAGCCACTCACGTGCCTCCAAATAGCTTATTGCTGCTCCCTGATTAAGCCAGCCTGTATGTCCTTGGCTGGAATTTCCTACCATCCAACCCTTCCCTCGCTTGGAAAATTCCTACTTACTTTCAGTTTTGGCTAACAACTGCTTTCTTTGGGGAAGTTGTCCCTGGGCACCCTCTATGCAAGCCTAAGGCATCTTTTTCTTTCTGCTTCCATTGGCAAAATGTCCATTATCCTGGCTCTTGGAATTGCCTGCCTGTCTCTCCTGCGAATTTGGGGGAGCAGAAACTGTCATTTCATCTCTGCCATGGTCCCAGGACATATGATAGATGCAAATAAATATTAGTTAAATAAATGGATGGAGTAAATGGGGCCCAGGTGAGCCCTTCGCTCCAGGCAAGGCAAGAGACAAGGTTCAAAAATAACTGGAGAGGGAACTGAAGTTAACGACGAAGTCCTTATAGTTGGCGTGAGATAATACTCCAGGAATCCAATGTATAAACAACACAGCTGAACCTGAGATGTATCATTTCCTGAGATGACATCATTGAGATATCTTCAAGTGGGCATCCAGTCCCGGAGTCATTTACTGAAAGATGTCTTTACCGATCTGAAGATATCTTGGTACTCTCTAAGACCCAAATTTCTGGAAGTCCCAATAGGATTCTCTCCTTGTGGCTCTTGAAGCGGGTTCTCCTGGTGGAGACTTAGCTTGCAGGCATGACTGAGAGGAACTCCCCTTGAGAACGGCCACGTGCAAAGTCCACATGAGGGCAGTGGCTGGAGTCAAAGAAAAGAACTGAAACTGTCCAAAGACATGAAAAATCCAGACGTAAGACTGTAACCATAAAACATCATGTCTTAACAAACCAAAAGAAGACTTTCTCTTTAGCCTAAGGTTTCCTTTTGTGAAAAATAAAATGAAACCACCCAAAATATATCTGAGGTTTCACTAAAGTGGTTTGCATAGTTTAACAGTGTATCCAACAGTGCTTTCGTTCAACCTGCTTATCACTGATTTGTATATGTTAATAAGCCAGAAGTATTGATATATTCTAACAAAAATTGTCATAATCTATATGATGTCATAACATATTTAATATATACACACAAACACAAAATACATAAATATATAGACACATATGTTTGTATGTATATATATATATATCAGGAATGAGTAAAACGGCATTTATCCTAGAAAAACAAATCTTCGTGGCATTCTGTTTTAATAAAAAACTTTCATATTAAAGAGCTTCTTCAGCCTTTGAAAATACCTCTTTGAAAAGTAATAGCCAGTTCAAAGCTGTTTCTGGGGTAAAATTCCCCAGATTTTAGTTTTCAATCATTGTTTAAAGAGTGCCAGATGATAATGAAGAAAAGCATTCCCGAAGGAATGATTTAGGACCTTTGGGCACATTGCTGGAAAGTCTAAAAGAGGCTGAGTATTCAAATGAAGCACAACCATAATTCTAAATATAAGGTGAAACTCTGTATCCTTACAGAAAGCAGCAATGGTATTGAAAAACACATTGCACTCCAGCTCTCTGTGGTCCTTTTCAGGACTCACTCCTTCATGGGCTTGCACTTTGTTTGGTGAGATGTACACACACACACACACACACACACATAGATTTAGAAGGCAGCTTATCCTACATATAATAGAATTGGTACAAATCAAAAAAACCTTCAAGAATCTGGAGTAGGAAGAGATCAAATACTGATGCAGAAGATTCTGTGGAAGAAGCATAAAAGAAGTACAGTTTGGAAAAGAGAGGGACATGACAGGAAAATCTGTGGAGGGCAAACGCCAGCAGGGACAGCCTCATGTGCTCCTGACTCAGGGACTTGCATGTGGCGTTCCCTCCGCCTGGAATGCTTCCCCCTACATACACAAGTGGCTTACCCCCTCACTTCCTTCAGGTCTTTACTTAAAAACTGCCTTCTTGGTGGGGACTTCCCTGCCTACCTTATCTAAAATTCGAACCCTTGTGATCCCCTAAAGTTTCATATTGACTTTTCCTGCTTTAGATGTTCTTTTTAGTACTTACCACTACTCAATCTTTAATTATTTATCTTACTTGATGTTCCTTCCACTCTACAGAGCAGGAAATTTTGTCTGTTTTGTGTACAGCTTGATTCCCAGCACCTACAACAGTGCCTGTCACAGAGTGAGTACTAAGTAAATACTTGTTGAACAAATAAATAAGTTGAATGGAGGAGAAAGTGGTTGATGAATGGCCTATTATTAAAATATCAAATTGACAGCAAGAAATTTTACATGGAAGAATCAAGTTCATGAATTTGGACAGATGATTTGGAGACAATTGGGGAGAACCTGGAATGTCCTGCCAAGGACTCATAAATAAAAGGCTTCTGGGATAATGTGAGGGGTCATCTGGTCTACTTCTGTCATTTCTAGGCAGCCCTACCCATAAGTTATCCCAGACAAAACAAGCTATTCAGCTTTCTATTTACACAAGGTTCATTGCATATTCCTTAGAGGCCGGGGCAAACATCACAGAGCTCAAATTTACAGCCTGGTTGTTCCATTTTCAACCTCAGAGGGGGATATTTATGTCTTTGCAAAGCTGAGCCACTGTATTCCCTTTCAATGTTTCAGAAGATCGGGCCCAGTTATAACCTCCATTTGCTCTAATGAAAAACTGGAAAGGAAAGGGTGGTTTCATGTGAACATGAATTTTTTTCCATTCTAAAGTCCTGAAACCTACACGGGGCCCCTGGCTTGTTGGCACTTACTACTGGTTGTTGATTACCAACAGAGAAATCGCTAAGCATTCGAAGCCTGGGGTGACCTTTTATCCATTACCTGTTGGTGTGCCCCAGGCAGGCTCCCAAAATCCACCTACATCCATTTCCAACATCTCTCACCCATCCAGATGAGAAGAAAAGGTACAAGAAGACATGAGACATGATAAACATTGAGTTTTCTCTATGGAGAGGAACCAGACTGTAGCTTGCTTCATCTCGACACTCCACACTGCACTTGTGTATACAGGGCATTCAGAGGTGCGGGTGTCGATTGGCCATATAAGTGCTCACCCGCTTCCCAACAGGGGGCATGTGATATAGTCGAGAAAGGTAAACCAAACAAAAGGATATGAGAAAGAAGTAGAGGATGGAGCAGAAACAGGGAAGCTTCAAATCAATCGCAAGCAACACAAAGTATGCATTCAATATCTACTGGCTGAATTAAATTATCTGCTGAAAGCTGAACTTGTTTTTAAGGAACATTGACTCCCACTTAATTGGTTGAAATGGGTCTTAACATAACTGACAATAAGCTATTGCACCAACTAGCAAAAACACACTTCTGGATGTGTGCTCTGACTGATGAGATGAAAAAAAAAACCACCCTTATTAACATTTGAAATTCTTCAGTGAAATATTCAACAAGCGGTAATAAACACAATGAAAATAATTCAAAAGCCTACAAGCATACCACCTCCTTTTTTTTTGACCCCCTCTTTTAAACCAGGCAGGGAGATAATAACTTTCTATTTTTTTTATTAGTTTTCTTGCATTTTTTTCACTCCATATCCAATATCTAGTATTTGTTTTTCCAATGCAAATATTACACAGCTCATATTGAGTTTAGACCAGGAAAGGCATAGGTAGTATTCACAAATTTGGGGAAAAAAACCCTGAAAACATCAGTCAAGGTAAAATGGACAGTGTAACAGTATCACTGAGCTTTGGGTTTGTGGCGAGTCAACACCCCGGGTTTCCTGGTATAGTTTCCCAGGCGAGGGCACTAATCATCAACTGGCCCATAGCTTCCATTTTTTTTTAAAGATTTTATTTATTTGACAGAGAGAGACATAGCGAGAGAGGGAACACCAGCAGGAGGAGTGGCAGAGGGAGAAAGCAGGCCTCCCACCAAGTAAAGAGCCAGATGCAGGGCTTGATCCCAGGACAATGGGATCACAGCCCGAGTTGAAGGCAGACGCCCAACGACTAAGTCACCCAGGCGGCCCCCATAGCTTCCATTTTTAAAGTTAGGTTTATGTGTACATAACCTGCAGTGTCTCTTCCTATTTTGAAGAAGTGACTTGTGTCTCTGGAATTTGAAGTAGTGATTTAAAACAAAGAAAGGATTTAAAGAAAAGATTTCATCCTTCTTTTACTTTTGTCCTTCAACATATATTTATTAATCATTTCGCCATTATGCTTTGCCTACAGTCAAAAGATATAGGTTTTGTTGACAAATATTGAGAAACGCTCATTTTCCTGGGCCCCTAATTTCTAACTTGATAGTGTTAAGACTTTTCTGGAACAAGAAGGGAGAAAATGAATATTTACTGAACAGCTTCTCTGTGTCTTCTTTTTGTGTGTGTTGGATGTTTCATATGTCAACTCATTTCAGTGTAGGTATAATATCCTTATTTTACCTCTAAGGAAACTGAGACTTAGTAACTGGCCCCAGGTTGCACTGCTAGAAATAGCAGAGCCAGAATCAAATCCAGGTCTGTCAAATTCCAAGGCCTGGGCTCTGGTCCAGATGGGGACAGGAGACAGCACTATGCATCAACTGCAAGAAGTCTTAGAGATTGCCTAATCTAGCACAGCAACCCCTCGCTCCCCCTCCATTTGCTTACAGCTCTGCCAAATTACAAGCATTTCACAGACCAGAACACTGAAAGTCGGATCATGTAAATGCTGTGCCAAGCCACAAGTTATGCAAATGGTGAATGTGCTCATGCAAAGTGATATGTAATAATTTTAAAGATGTAAAATTATTTTTTACATTCCCCATCTCATCTTTTTAAAGGCAACTTCACCAAGATAGAATTCATATTCAGAAAACTTCATTCATTTAAGGTATATGAATCAATGAGTTTTGACAGATGTATATGATCCTGAAACCCCTTGACGATCAAGATAGAAAATGTTCCCCCCTGCCCCCACCTCCCACAAGAAGATTCCTTGTGTTCTTCTACTCTTCCCTCTACCCACAGCCCAAAGCAAAAATTGATCTGCTTTGGTCACTTTGGATCAGTTTCCACTTCCTAGATTTTTTATGTCTTTGGATTCACACAGTATGTTCTCTTTTGTGTCTGAATCCTTTCCCTTAGCATCATGATTTTGGGATTCATCCATGTTGTTTTGGGTATTAGTAATTCATTCCTTTGTATCAGTAGGCAGTAAGTACTCCTGTGTATGGATATACCATATTTTGTTTCTCCATTACCTGTTGGTGGACATTTGCGTGATCTCTAGCTCTTTCAGCTACCATGAATGAAGTTGCTGTGAACATATGTGCTCGTGGATCTTCTGCCAACAGCCACATTAAGTGGCCTTGGAAGTGACTCTTCCCCTAACCAAGCCTTGAAATGACTACATCCTCAACCACCAGCTTACCTATGATGTCCCAGATTGTTGGCCCTTGGAAATGCAACATAATAAATGTTTGTTGTTTAAACTTGCTAAGTTTGGGGCTGATTTGTTATGTGGCTATAGATAACCAACATATGTGCATTGTGAAAAATGTTCTCCCATTCTATGGCTTGTCTTTTTATTTTCCTGAGGGTGTCATTTGAAAAGCAAAGACTTTTCAGTGAATAGTCCAATTTATTGGGTTTTTTTCTTTAATAGTCAAGATTTTCATGTTTATCAAAGGACCTATCCCAAGGACACAAAGATTTTTTTCCTTCATTTTCTCCTAGAATTTTTATCATTTCTGTTATTAGGTTTAAAAATCATTTTGTATAGGGTATGAGGTAAGGATCAAGTTTATTTTTCCTTACAAATATATAATTTTCCTCTATAAGTATATAATTTTGGTCATTTCAGATTATTTGCTTTTTCATAAACATTTTAGAATCAGCTTCTCAATTTCTACTGAAATAAGTTCCTGAGATTTTGACTGGGAATGCATTGAATCTATAGATCAATCTAGGGATCACTGAACACTTAACAGTTTTGCATCTTTGCTGTATATTTTTTATAGTATCATTGAATTTGGGGGATATTATTAACATGAAACATCATACTTAAAGGGAATTTCCTGTTGTGTAATTATTTGCCTTTTTCTCAATTTAGTTTTATAAATTTTAGATTCAAGTCTGCACTCCACAACTTGGGTATGCCTCAGTTTTCTAATCCATAAAGTAGCAAAGGATACTTACCTCTGAGGATTGCAAGTGAAGGGAGAGTATAGGAGAGATAAATTCAAGAAGTATTTGCCCTATTCAACTCTAGGAATTTGTGTGAGATAATGTATCCCTAGAATAATTTTGAAATTATTTTGTAAAAGAATTTTGAAAAAGAATTCTTTAAGAATGCATCTTAACTAGTAGATTTGTTCTGTTTTGATTTCATTTTCTGCTGATCTACAAATGGGTTATGCAAGCAGCTTATAATTTGTACAAACCTGATAAGGAGTTGACTTCTTTCATTCAACAAATATTAACTATGTACCAGGCCTGAATTAGACACTGGGTATGAGAGTGTATGTGTGTGTGTGTGTGTGTGTGTGTGTGTGTGTTCTTGGTATGCATAACATACCTACAATTATGCATTTATTTATCTGCATCTGTATATAAATTAGATGAAAACTACTACAATTGTTCTTGTCCTTCTCCCTGTTATCTATTGAGCTAAGACAGAAACTATGTATCACTGATTATTTCAACCAGTTCTGGGTTTATTTTGTCCCTGACATTGTTACCAAAACACAATTTCTTTGGCCTTCTCCCTGAAGTTTGAAGAAAGAGGAAATGGAAAGTGAAGTCGGAGGTAACGCTAGCCTGAGGATCTCACCCTATTACAGGCTGAAACTACGGGCATCCCACATTACAGGGAAAACACAACAGGCGACAAGCATCTACTATGCTCTTATTGGGTGCCTGGACTTGAATATATTGGAGGTTCTTTGTGCCCAAATTGTCACAACTTAAAGTGCATGGTTTACCTGTAAGAATTTAAGAAGACTGAAAAGATGTAGGCTGAGCTGCTAGAAGGTTCCTGCAATCTTCCAGGCGAACTTAAGTCTGGGCCAGTGGTAGCAGCAGAGATGGAGAGCAGTGAAGGGATGTGGAGACTATCACAGTGGCTGATGGATGAGATGTGGGGTTTGAGAGAGAACAATGCTCAGATCACTGCAACTGCAACATGATTAATTGGTCTTATTCATGGTGAATTTAAAGTGTTTCTGAGACCATCAAGTGGAGATACAAGGACACATGTGTCATAGCAGTCAAAGGAGTCGAGACTTAAACTAGAAATTTAAATTGTCAAGCCACAACCATGTAAATGAGAATTCAGGCTTGCTCATGAGAACTTGGTGAAGGAAAAAAGAGCAAGAAAAGAACAAGCAGGGCCCAGGACTGAGCCTTTAGGAATTCTAACATTTAATGGTCATGCAGAAGAATAGGAGCCTCAAAGAGAATTAAGGATGAATAGAGAGAAAGTTAGTTGGAAAACCAGTAGAGAATAGAAGCCAGGAGAGTGTTTCTAGAAGATGAGGGGCAGGAGGCAGGAAGCAGGAGAGTGATCTATAGTGTTAAATGCTGCTGAAAAGTCAGGTAAAATAACTGTATTGGCAGACCGTTTGATTCTAGGATATAGTTTCCAGCTGAGGAAAATCTTACTAGTGAACAAGAGAAAGAGGGAGTGAGGAAGCAGGGGAGGGAAGAAGGAAGGAATGAAGGAAAGAGAGAACAAAGGGAAGGAGGGAGAAAGAAAAGGAGATGGTTTCTTAAGACAGAAAAAAAATTAGAAGCATGATTGATTCTTGGCACTCGCTATCTATGGATTAGAGATTCCAAGTTTCAGATTCCTCTTCTCATTATCTTCTTCGGCTAGCAAGCAGAAAATAACTTTCTTCACCTTTTGACAGATTAGACTTTTGTCAGTGCTGTCTCTTGAGAAGAATTCTAGATGTGAGATTGTCTCTCTTGAAAAGAAAAAATACACCTTTCACCACTTACACCAATATACTCCAGAAGGAAATGGCAGGCTCAGTGAGCATCTTCACTCCCCATAACATCCAGTTCCTGACATCTCTATAGCCTGAAGCTCCTAAGCCAGAGCCTTGATTTCATAACCATCATTTGGACAACCGAGAATTGGTGACGTGTATAGAAATTCTTCTATTCTCAGGGGTAATTCAGCTTTGAAACAGGGAGAGGAGCACATCCAAGCAAATGAAAACAGACACTATTACCACAATATAAAATTTTTCCGAAGTTGTTTTTTGACGTGTGAATTTTTTTTGGAAATTCTTAGCAGATAGAGTTTGAAACTGAAAGTCAAGACACCTGAACTTAGTTTTTTGTTAAATAAGCCAACTTGCTTCCTGATGTGGGTGAGCATTTCACTGTTCTGAGCTTCATTTCCTCATCTTTCAATTTGAAAAATGTTTACACCCTACCTATGTTTCACTGTTGTCATAGTTACCCAAGGCCACATGCATAAATATTCCTTAAAAACACCAAGTGACATAAAAAAAATGCCATAAAGAGAGCACTTGGGTGGCTCAGAAGTGTCTGCCTTTAGCTCAGGTCATGCCCTAAGGATCCTGGGACAGAACCCCATGTCGGGTCACTCTCCCTGCTTGTGCTCTCTCTCTCTCAATTGAATAAACAAAATTTTTTAAATGCCATAAAGATATTTGCATTAGTGTTTTCGATTTGTTATGAATATGACTTAAATTTCCAAAAATGGTTAAGA
Source organism: Nasua narica (assembly GCA_028533885.1). Lineage (NCBI taxonomy): Eukaryota > Metazoa > Chordata > Mammalia > Carnivora > Procyonidae > Nasua > Nasua narica. Next base: position 60,844,740 of record CM052807.1, on the reverse strand, counting down.
CAAACATCAACAGAACATCCCTCCACGAATTTACAACAGAGATTTTAAAACTTTGTTTTATTTAAGCATCATAATTCATATCCTATAATTTCCATGGTATTTTTAAAAGTTCGACCCTGATGCTCTCTCAAAAACAAACAAATAAGCCCTCCAGTAAATGTCTTACTTTGGCTTTACCTTAACACTTTTTAAAAAAGAAAAAATAACTCACATTGTATCCAACGGTAAAAGTCACCTCCATACACCCACTTCACTGCTTACCCTCTCCAGGAGAACTTCCCCGGCTTTAGCTCCATGGCCGCGGGGATCAGCCCATGCTGTGCTCTTTAACTGTGGTCTCTATTTCTTCTCATTATGTGTACATTTGGCCTCACCAGGTTCAGCCATGATAATGAGAAACAGCACTGAACAATCCAGTGTACCGCCCATCGCTCTTTTAAAGTTTCTCAGAGGATCGAAACTATACCAGACATAGATGTTTATTAAATTCTTAAATTGAAATAGCTTCAGACAGTGTGTGGGGTAAAGAACAAAAGACTCAGAAGTTATAAAACTCGGGTTCTAGCTCAGCTCTGAGACTTATTAGCTGGTGACACTGAGTAATTCACTTAACATCCTTGAGCCTTATTTGTAAAAGACAAAAGTTAAGGGGTGCCTGGGTGGCTCGGTTGGTTAAGCATCTGCCTTTGGCTCAGGTCATGACCCCAGGGTCCTGGGATCCAACCCCACATCGGGATTTCTGCTCAGCAGAGAGCCAGTTTCTCCCTCTCCCTCTGTGGCTCCCCCTGCTTGTTCTCTCCCTCTCTCTGTCAAATAAATAAATAAAATCGTTTTAAAAAAATGACAAAAGCTGGACTAAGTCCAGTCAGTCCCTTCCAGTTAATTCTACGAAAATCAAGTTTGCCTTTATATATTCCTTTCAGCAATTACCTTCAAAATCTCTCCCTAAAAAGTACACACCACCTTGGGTCTGTTTTCCTATCTAATTGCCAGTTATTCACTACTCACTACTTATTATCATTACTACCACTACCACTACCACTTCCACTAGTAGTGCTTCTGTTATTAACATAGTAGTCATTGAGTACCTACTATGTGTCACGTCCCATGCCAAGTGCTTCCTTCATATTATCTCATTACAAATTGGTATGCCAATCAAAACTTGTAGAGCAAGCTACAAGACCCAATTTGGGCTCATTCAAGGCTATCAAGCAGCTCCCAGGATTTCCAGGAGGGCTAGAGAACCACTTTTGAGGTTCTATGGACAGGACACCACCAAAAATCATCCCGCTGCTCTAGTTTGATGAGGCAGCCCCTGTTGCTCTGGAAAGTGGCTAGTGCGGCCTGTCCTGTCCACACTCCTCCCCGGACACTGACTGCCACCACGGGCACTTCCGTCCCTGCTGCCCCTGCTGCTCAGAGAACTCAATCCTTCTGCCATCATCGCTGTGAGAAGTTCCTTCCAACCTGCAATTGTGGGGCAGGTTCCTGCAGCCTAAATGCAAGGGAGACAGGGAGAGCAAGCAGCTGGCATGGGCTTGTGAAAACAGTCCTTAAACACAGGAAGGAGTGTCTGCATGCCAGACAACCAAAAAGAATGACCAGTGACCACTCCAAATATCTCCCCTATCATAATCTCTATTTTTTGGATCAGGAACATTAGGCTTAGCGAAGTTAAATAACTGGCCCAAGGTCACAGAGACGGCCAGTAGCCAAGTCAGTCTGGCCAAGTCATTACCCCAGTAATGCTCTGCTCCCCTCAGTCTCAATGACTTCCAGTGAACTTCCAGATTTCAAGAACAAGTTGGTTGGGGCCGTAGATTTCAGTTACCTTCACCATCTTCATTATTGTCATCAGCATTATCGTGATATTTAAAGATAGAATCTACAAAGTTGTGGCTCAGTGACCAATCTGCCCATAAACCCCCAGCTCACTGGAATGTACCTGTTGATAACAACGGAGAGGAAGATGTATTTCCGTTAAAACATTTTAAAAGTAGTTCCCAGGGACAGAAATGAGAATAAGTAACTCCAGACTGGGGCAAAGTCATAACTCAGCACTTGGGAGCCAAAGATCAGCAGCAGGCCAGTGCTGGAAGCTAGCATTTTCAGCTCCTAAAGCAGCCACCTCTTCGCAAAGAAATTCAGTAACAACTCGCCAAATTGCAATCTGCTTTTCTCTGCAGCTGTTTCCATTGTGATTATAAAAGATTAAAGCTGCTGGTCTTCTGATAATAACTAAGCCCCGCTTAGTTATCCCTTGAGTGGGATCCCTATGAAGAAAGACTAAGGAAAGCATCCTCTTCTCCCTCCCACACACCCTCAAAGGGCATCTTCCCAAGCATAAGACAACTGCTATACAGTCAGGTCCTGGTCACCTGGGGTATGGTATGAGAGAGAGAAGGGCAGCGTGGGTAAATTAAATTTACCCATTGCCCCCAAACCACATTGTATGTTATGAGCATCAATTTCCTCCACTGAAAACCCAGTCTCAGAACTTAAAATGAGAGACAAAATTTCCAGCTGGGGTTGCTCTCCTTGCCCTCCTTGCCCTCTTCCCAGCTCTGGCTGCCAGGCTTCTTCAGTAGAGGAGATAATAAGCAGGTAAAGGACCCAAAAGCCAGCACAAGGGGGACAGCAGGGAGAATGCACTGGAGGGAGAATCCACAGGAAACAGGCCGGCAGTTACTCAATTCTGAAGGAACCAGGGATCAAGCTACATTCTTGCTCCCAAAGCATGAATTCCTTCATGTGATTGCATTCAAACACTGAGCTTTGATCAATTTCTAGAAATTATTTTCATGTCTCTAAACCCATATGTATGATATGCTCCATCTCACTGGAAAAAGTGTGTGAAATATGTGTACTCACTTGCCCTTAGTCATCTGATTCTAATTTAAACACACTTCCCAGCTCCCTCCTCCAACCATAACTATTCATTGCACTGAACATAATAATTCGCCTAAAACAAGCAATAAAAGGAGCAGAGCTTCCTTCTGTGGCCAGGAACTTTCCCAGAGCCTAGGCCTGCCAACAATGACATGCCTCTCACTCTAGTGCCTTTACAACTGCTAATAAGGCCTCTTGGTCCCTGGAGCCACAGCCCTTGGAGACAGAGGGCAAAAACAACTAAGAGGCTGGACTCTCAGAGCAGTCATTAACCGCGGAATACTGAAAACCCTCTACTCTTGGCTAGGGAGATCCCACCAAGAGACTACTTAAAGGTCAGACACCAAGAGAACTTTGAGAGAAAATTCCATATACTGAATTATTAAGAATTATTCTTTTTAAATAAATAATAATGGTTTTACTTGTAGACACTTGGCAACCATGCCAAGATTATTTTTGATAATTAGTGGATTATCAAAAGAGGAGCATTATTTGCAGGGATTTTGAAACAACAGGATAAATTTTGGAAAGGCCTACTGCTCTCATGCATAGCCTTGGTGGGCTTATTTTATTTTATACATCCAAGGTTTAAAGTACTATGATCAATAAATGGATAGCCCCAGCAAGGAATCAACTCTGAGAAGGACACAAACCAAATTTGAGGGTGTCAAGGGGATATCACAATAGAGAAGAATTAATTGTCCATGATTGCATAGCCACTTCAAGAATATAGTCCTCTGACTACTCAGGGCACTTTCTCCTCCACCTTTGAACTACATGCCTTAAAGTACAGATACATTGATTTGGTGAGGAACAAAATGTTATGAGATACTACTGTCAGCTGAAAATATCCCACTTAGATCGAGAGAATTATACATGATGAGGCACCTTCATCACTACTCTTCCCCAGATTTATTTGTAAATGCCATTCTAATACCTGTCTGCAGCTCCTTTCACATAAAAAGCACCCTTTTTATGGGTGCTTGCTCTCTGCTTCCCCAAATTCTACTCAGCCTACCCGGCACAAGCACAATAGTAAATAGTAAGTACAATACACCAGGAAGCGCTCTTTGATCACTCTGGTCTTCAACACCTCTCCACTCACCAAGTTAGAGGCAGCACAGTCAGGAGGAGACAAATGAGGCTCTTAGTCAGATATTACAGGCCTGCATTCAAAATCTGCTCTTTACCAAGCATACATGTTTATGACTATTACGAGGTAAGATTATACGCTTTGTTCCTATCACGTTTAGTTTAAAAACAAAATCAAATCCGTTGAGCATTATGGTCCACCCAGAGCTCACCAAACAGTTTGCTAAGCACATTATGGCCTAAGAATGGATTACATTGGTCATAATCAATCTCTTCACCATTTGGGGCAGTCAGGGGGAGCTTGAGGCGATTGGAGTGACCAGAGTCTTCCAGGCTTGCCACCTCTGACCATAGGCAGCTACAAGCTCCTTGGTTTCCATAAAAGACAGTGTTATGAGTTGTTTCTAGTATTTCCTGCTCCCTCAGCATGAAGAGCACAGTGAGAAGAATCCTCTACTATGAGGTCATCTGCATCATGAGACAGCTTTGGAGAAGTTATTACCCATCACAGAAGAGAGACCCAGAGTCCAAAGTTGCAAAGGGTAGTCCAAGGTAGAGCCAACGGTGGAGTCAGGGATGGGAAATTAGTCAAGACGGGAGCTCCTAGAAGGCTTACCTCTAAGCAGCAGACCCAAATGTCTTCACCTATTTTGGATACTTTGTCCACGTAAGGCTGATCTTAACTTTTTAATATCATACAACCCACTAGCAGAGGATTTATTTAAAAGACATCCTGCAAAGAGTGACACTGCAGAAAATCTCAGAGTAGGAAGTTCCAGGAATCAGTACTTCCTCCAAAACAATCATTGGCAAAAGACCGTTTGCCAGAATCAACTATTTTGGAACTCTGGGGTCTAGTTAAGCAGTTAGAGCATCCAATGGAGGGCCCAGTTAAGAAAGAGGCCAATTACATTGTATGTTAACTAACTGAAGTTTAAATTAAAACTTGGGAAATTTTTTTAAATAAATTTAAAAATAAGAAAAAATGTTTAAAAAGAAGCTAGTAAATTTCAGTGAATATTAGTATTTTGCATAGCAAATTCTATCTCTTACTACAGCTTTGCAATAGGCAGCTATGAAGACAATGACCTACTTTCCAAATGTGGCTTGTGGGTACCAAGGTGGAATATAAAGATTTTATCCTCCAAATCTCAGTGAGTTATATATTTTGATCTCTCTCTGTTGGATCACTGAGGGACAATCATAGAGGGTGGCCATTATTTTACAATCTTTTGGGGCTGAGGCCAGCTTCCCTGATGGAATTTGTCAAAGGATTTAAAGAGAGAGACAGCTTTTTTCTCCCCCTCCTTTTCTTACTGAATCAAGGCATTTAAGGAAATCTCTGCCAGATCACTGACTAGCCACAGACATAATGGAATAGAGAATCTAGTGACCACATATAACAAGGAATATTATTTCTGGAAAAAAATAGTTTGAGAAAGCGTCTAAACAAATGATAACTGCAGCCCTCAAAAAATAATAACAGTAATCCTGGAGGGGAAAAAGAATCTGATTTCCACAGTTACCACATTACAATATCCAGTGTCCAATGCTCAATAAAAAATTACAAAGCATATAAAGAAACTGAAAAATATGGCCTATTCATTGGGGGAAAATAGGAATTGACAGAAACCATCCCTGAGGAAGTCTGGATATTGAACTTACTAGATTTTAATTTTAAACTTAAAGATTTTAAATTAATCATCCTAAATATGATCAAAGAACTAAAGAAAACCAGGGACTAAGAACTACAATCTGAAGAATGCTATATGAGTAAGAAAAGAAAAGTAAAAAAAAAAAAAAAGTAAGAAAAGTAATAAAGAGAAGTTATAAAAGGAACCAAATAGAAATTCTGGAGCCAAAAACTATAGTGGCTGAAATGAAAAAATCACTAGAGGGATTCAATAGCAGATTTTAGCAAGCAGAAGAAAATATTGGAGAATCTAAAGATAGGGCAATTAAAATTACCCAATCTGAGGAGCAAAAAGAAAAAAAAATGAAGAAAAGTAAACAGAGAATAAGGGAACTCTAGGACAGCACTAAGCAGACTAATGTTCATCTTATAAACATCTCAGATGGAGAAGATAGAGGAAGAAAAGTACAGATAGATTATTCAAAGAAATCATGGCAGAAATTTTCCCAAATTTGATGTAAAACATGAATATAGAGTTCTAAGAAGTTCAAAAACCACCAAGCAGGCTGAGCTCAAAGAGATCTACACTGACACATATTATAATCAAACTTTTGAAAGACAAAGACAAAGAGGGAATCTTAAGAACAGCAAGACAGAAGAGCATTGTCATGTATAAGAGATCTTCAATATAAATTACAACTGATTTCTCATCAGAAACCGTAGAAACCAGAAGGCAATGGGAGGAAATATTTAAAGTGCTGACTGGAAGAAACAAACAAACAAACAATCAACCTAGTCTGTCAACCAATTCTCTATCTGGCAAAAATATCCTCAAAAATGAAGACAAAAATTAAGATATTTCCAGATAAACATAAGCTAAGGCAGTTTGTTGCTACCTTACAGAACTGCCTTATAAGAAATGTCAGAGGAAATCCTTCAGGCTAAAACAAAAGGATACTAGACGGTAACTTAAAACCACAGATAGTAATTAATATCAGTGATAAGGATAACTACATTAAAATAGGTACCATTTTATATACATAGAAATTTAATTTATTATATAATATATATAATTAAAAATAACTACATTAAATATAAAAGCTAGTTTTTTATATTTTTGTTTATACTTTTTTGTTTTCCTTTATAATTTAAAACTGATTGCATTAAAAATAACTATAAATTCATGTTAATGTATACACAATATATAAATACGTAATTTGTGACAATAACAACATAAGAGGGAGAAACAGAACAAGATAGGAGCAGTTATTAGTGTATGCTGTTGAAGTGAAGTTGGTATCAGTTCTAACTATAATGTTATAAATTTAGAATATTAACTATAATCCCTACAGTAACCATTAAGTAAATAACTTTTTTAAAGATATATAGAAGAAAATGAAGAGACTATCAAAATGGTACACTAGAAAAAATGCAAACACATAACAAGGCAATATTGGAGGAACAAAGAAACAAAAAAGATATGACATATATAGAACAATAGCAAATGACAAATTTAAGACCTTTATTATCAGTAATCACATTAAATGTAATTGGATTAAACTGATCAATTGAAAAAGACTGGAAGAATAGATTTTTTTAAATAATCCAACTATATGCTCAGTTTAGAGCCAAAGATACAAATAAGTTGCAAGTGAAAAATGGAAAAAGATATTCCATGCAAATAGGAACCAACAGAAAGTGTGGTAGCTATACTAATACCAAACAAAATAGATCTTAAGTCAAAAATTGCTAAAGAGGGGCACCTGAGTGGCTCAGTCAGTTGGGAGTCTGACTTGATTTCAACTTGGGTCTCTCTGTCAAATAAATAAATAAAATCTTTAAAAAAAATTGTGCCAAAAAAAAAAAAAATCCAATCCCACCATCAAGTGAGATTTAACCTAGGAATGTAAAGGGCAGTTCAACATAAAAAAAAATAAATAAATAAAGGGCACCTGGGTGGCTCAGTGGGTAAAAGCCTCTGCCCAAATGTGCAAACAACCCAAATGTCTAACGATGGATGACTGCATAAACAAATTGTGGTGTATATGTATAATACAGTATTATTGGGCCATAAAACGAAAGCAAATATTGATAGAAAAATGCTACAACTTGGATGAACTTCAAAAACATTCTGTTAAGTGAAAGAAGCCAGATACAAAGTCACATATTGTTTGATTTCTTTTATGAAATATCCCAAATAGGCAAATCCAGAGAGACAGAAGGCAGATTGGCAGATGCCTGGAGATGAAGGGAGAGGGGCATGGAGAGTGAGTACTTCATGGGCACAAGGTGTTATTCTTGGGTAAAGAAAAATTTTGAAATTAGAAGGAGATGGTTATTGCACAACATCGTGAATATACTAACGCCACCAACTTGTACACTTTAAAATGGTTAATCATGTGTTATGTGAACTTCACCTCAATAAAAAAACTTTATGTGAATTCTACAAATTAATATTTTATCATTATTTGAAAAACTTGGAAAGTTAATTTCATTTGTCAGTAAGAGGAAAGAAAAAGCTGTTACAGTCTTTAAATGTAATTTCAGCTACTGTCAGCTTTTCAATTACGTTAAAATTTGTTTTAAATTTTGTATCACATATGCACCTGAACCAATTTTCTCATTAATAGTAGTTCTCAAGGCTTTGGAGCAAGCATCATTAGAATGTCTTATTCAGGAATTGTATGTAGCCATTTCAAACAGAAATGTAAAAAAAAATTATGTTCATAAAAGCAATTTCAAGTTTTTCCTTAAAATATCTGAAAAAAGTTTTGGAAGATTTCTACAAATTCAGTACTTTGTATTATATTTTTCTTACCACAATTGCACAGTATAAAAATGTTTAATTTTTTTTCTCCAAATCCCATATCGGTAACTTTCAATTACTTCCAAATTTACCCAACTACTACTTAAATAATTTTTTCCAACGTGTACCACGGTGTGAAAAATGTTAGGAAGTTGGAAGGTAATTGTCCTTCAAAATAAATGAAATACTGTATCATACTTTTTTATTGTTAAATTGTGTTTTCTTAAGCAGGTCAAACTTGCTCAAGGGCTGTGATCATGCCCTCAATTGCTGGACTTCTTTTGTATTTTCCATGGCAAACAGTGTTGGGTAGCTCAATAAATCTTGTTGAAAAGAACTGAATCACTAGGAAAATGTTCCACTCTCTCAGGTTGATGCAAGCCTGGCCTTGAGGTGTTTACTTTGCAACAAGCCCAACATCATACTCAGGAAGACACATGGTAAATATTTGGCAGTCTAGGGAATCTCAAGAGCTTTCTCACTTTTATGTGCTTTCAGCTGTGGTCTCACTGTCCCCTCAAACCTCCAGACTTGCGAGCCTTAGGCTCCAGAAGTGCCTGTGACTGTAGACGGAAGTGGTGGCACCACTTGGAACATAGTCTTCAAACTAGAGTCATCATGTGACCATGGACCACCCACTCAAGAGACAGGAAAGCATGAATGATTCCCCCATGGAATTTAAACTCTAATGGAGATGGGACAGTCTGTTTTGTATGGTTTAAACAAACAAACAAACAAACAAACAAAAAACCCCTCTCATTTCAACACCCACTCCTCAGTTAAAAAAAAAAAAATCTGTGAGTTTTTATTTGTTAGCTTGTTTCTAATTGAGAAATATATCAGAAGATCCAGCTTTTCCAAAATTGGAGTTTTAACAATCTTGCACGCTGCATTTCCAGAAAATACACGGAAGTTTTCTTCTACTAACTGTGGAGGGGGGGATGTAGGCTGATGTGCAAGGGGGGAGGATATTCTAGGCCAGATTGAGATGTGGAGACAGATTCCCATAAAGTTTGTCTGTGTGGTAGTTTTTTTAAAATAAAACTTAATGAAGTGCCCTGCTTACAAGAGACTTTTTAAAAATTCTACAGAATAAACGATAGCTCATAGGAAGAGAGAAAGGACAAACAAGGACTGAGATCATTGCCAGGTCTTAATTAAGACTATTTTTACTCACAGAATGAGAGAAGGAGTCAGGATATATGGGTTCTGGCTCTTTAAGTGTCCAGCATTTCCACCTAGGTGCTCCCGCAAACCTCAGAAACACACACCTTGTTAAAGCCAAAGCCGGCCACACACACTTATTTCTGGAAGGGCTCCTATACCTCAAATGGAACATACACTTAACATTTTTTTGTCCGTGTTGCATTTGGCCTCATTCCAGGAACACATTCTGTCCATCATGGTGGGTCGAACCCCGTAATAGACCCCTGGAGCTGTCATTGTCACTCATTTAGGGTGTCACAACTAACATCCTGCCATTTCTGGGATTTTTTTTTGACAATGAACTAGCCTATCACTGAGACCTTAATTAAGGGAGAGGCTGAGGAATGGAAATGCGGAGTATGATAAACAAGCTCGTGGCACTGACCTTTAACTGACCAGGAGAAGAAAAAGAGAAATGATTTCCACAAAGCTAAGGACGTTAATCTCTTGAATCAGTTTCTTTACCATGCCATCCACATTTCACCAAAAGGGAGAAAGAAGGATGCTCCATTTCTGAAATCCAATCTTCCCTCCAGCAAGGGTATTTCAGTTTAAGATGTACTCCCCTTCAAACAGGGACACATCGAGCACAGGGACACATCGAGCACAGAGCACTGCAAGGGGAAAAGCAACATAGAAATCAGAGCCAATTACTCCACTTTGCAGATGGGGACACAAAAATGCCCCTTGTTCCAATCCAAAAAATGAAAAGATGAGAGAAATCCAGGTTTCTTGGCCTTGACTTGTTCTCTTTCCACTTCACCACATTCCATAATCAATGCAGAATTCTAATCTAAAATGCCCCTTATACTGGGACTCTTTCTATCTATTTCCATTATCCAGACCTTCAGGAATGGAGGAGTAAGAATCTTGGGCTATACAACAAATGAATTCTGATTATATAAAGCCACCCACAAAAACACCCTTATTTCTTTGGAATCTGTAGTGGCCAAACTACCATCATATGGTTACATTACTCCCACCTTGCTTATCAACATGTTTTAAGACGGAAACTATCTCTATTTGATTAACTCTGAAGTGTCCAGAACAATGTCCTAAACTTTGACAATATTGGTAGAGGTTAAGAGGAAACTGATACAGGTTAGATAGTCTGATAACCAGAGTTCCAAAATACCCAAATCCTGTTCTCTCAAACATCCCTCCTCCCTGAACACCACTGAGGAAGCATATACTCAATGAACCCGATGCTATAAAAGTTGATCAAAAGCCCTAAATGCCAAGAAATAGCTTTCAGTTTTAGATCAGGGGAACACATCTTAGCAGGCCTAAATAGGTATCCTTTTTTTCCTATCCCAAATGAAATTCTGAGAACCAGCATGTTCAAACATTCCTTTGGAGAGAGAGAGGTTGAATCTTCAAAAAAGACCTTGACTTACCTCTCTCACTCAGAGATAGAATAACAGAGGCAGAATAGAAGAATATATGCAAAAAAATGCATTGCTTTTTAACGCAGTAACCCTTCTAGGGAACATGGCTTATCAATGTCTTGGACTCTAACCCATCACTCTAGTGGCTCCTCCCAAGATGACCATGATCTTTATCTTGGCCCAGTGCTGTTACTGATGCTCATGGCCATTAATGTAACTATGATACAAGAGATGAGATATCTGAAATCGATATAAAAACTTAAAACTGCTTCAGGACCTCACTGGCAGACACCCAGGTTAGAGAAGGCCCCTAAGCACAAAGCTTCTTGGCCAGTTCCTACCTGTCTGATCCCAACATGAAGGAAAAGATGTTCCCATGTCCAGCTCACCCAAAGTTTTTGTTGAATGGTTTCCCCACCTCTGGAACAACAGCCATGATATAATTTCTCTTTGAGTACCCCCAGGTCAAAGCCCATCTCTCAGAACACTCAAGTTAATCACGTGCAGAATTGGAGACTAGAACAAAAGCCAACAAATCCCACATTCTTTACTACCACTACCCCCAAGCTGGGTTTCACAGTACCTGCTCTGAAGAAAAGAAGATAAAAATCAAGGGGGAAATTGATTAAGATGATAGATTAAGATGATGGATCGAAACTAAATCATAGTATTTTTGAGCATTGTTTTCTTCCTTCTGAATTTTTTTTAATTTGCAAAAAATTAAAAATGTATGTATAAATGCATCCATGTCAGTGAGCTTCAGAGTAAACTTAGGGTCATTTGTTAATTGCTATGGCACAAGGTCTCTGTGTTTCAATCCTAAAAGCACTGTCTTCCAACTGATACATTTTACTGGGCCCCCATAGTGGGCATCCACTATGTTCAAGGAACAAAAAAATGGATAAAATTCAGTTCGTACCTTGAATAACCTCACGATCAAGTAAGAGAAACAATAACAAGATTATAAGTGCCATTAAGGCATGTTATCCCAGCACTGAAAGTCCACGCCTGGAGTCACACCTCCCAGTTTTGAATCCCACTTTGGTGATGTACCGTTAGCCTCTGCATCTGCACAGGTTCACTGACTGCTCGGAGCCTAGGTTCCTTCACCTTCAAAAGAGAGGGGATCAAAAATAGTATCAACTTCATGAATTGTTTTCTGGGTTAAATGAGATTTTTTTCCCATGTAGGCCAAAATGGCTAGCATACATAAGAATTTAATTAATTTAAGGCATCCAAATTGGCAAAGAAGAAGTCAAACTCTCAGTCTTTGCAGATGATATGATACTTTATGTGGAAAACCCAAAAGACTCCACTCCAAGACTGCTAGAACTCATACAGGAATTCAGTCAAATCTCAGGATATAAAAT